>CM060605.1:34685359-35885359 GCA_030578255.1 Tiaroga cobitis
TATCACTTGTTTTCTCCGTGGAACTTTGAGGCTGAGGCCTGCTTTGCACTCCAGAGCACCGGCTTGGGACCTGGCCATTGTACTCGAGGGTCTGGCCTTGGTTCACTTCGAGCCTATAGAAGAGGTTTCAGAAAAGTTCCTCACTTTAAAGACTCTATTTCCTCTCGCTATTTCTTCCATCAAGAGAATTGGAGATTTACAAGCTCTGTCGGTTGCTCCTTCATGTCTGGAATTTGCACCTGGTATGGTTAAGGCATTTTTACACCCTAGGCCGGGTTACATTCCTAAGGTCCCTACTAATGTGATGGGTCCTATTGTGCTGCAGGCCTTCTGTCCTCCACCTTTTTGTACCCCAGATCAGGAAAGTCTCAATCTGCTATGTCCAGTTCGGGCATTGGATGCTTACATGCACAGAGCTGCCCTGTGGCGTAGATCAGAGCAGTTATTTGTCTGCTTTGGTTGAACCGAGAAAGGTTGCCCTGCATCGAGACAAGTGATGAGCAAATGGATAGTTGAGGCTATCACCATTGCTTATAAGACGGTCGGACGGTCCTCACCTATGGACGTCCGCGCCCATTCTACTAGGAGTATGGCTGCCTCTAAGGCTTTAATTTCGGGTGTTTCCCTTCAGGACGTTTGTAATGCGGCAGGTTGGTCCTCACCGCATATATTTGTCAGATTCTATGACCTAGACCTCTCCACTCCTGGGGCTAGGTTGCTTGTTTCTTAGTGTGCGCTTGGACTTCACACAGAACGGGCATTTCTCAGTATGGCGAAGTGGGTATGGGGTTGCCACCGCGTCTCGAACGCAGCTGGAGTTCCCTTGAAAGGAAACGTCTCAGGTTACGTATGTAACCCTGGTTCCCTGAGAGGGAACGAGACGCTGCGTTCGCCTGCCATACCTCCCGAATGCCCTGATCGACTTGCTTCAGGACTTTTCAGAAGCTGTCGCGGTCTGCTTTCAGGGGTGCTTTATAGTTTCCTGGCCTATGATGTCATATGACGTCCTGCTCTCTCATTGGACTGATTGTACAGAGGCTTCATGACGCAATCACGCAGAGCGTTCCCACTGCGTCTCGAACGCAGCGTCTCGTTCCCTCTCAGGGAACCAGGGTTACATACGTAACCTGAGACGTTTTCATACGTGTGCTTTGGCTATGCATTTTCACACATTCTACCTCAGATGTAAACTCATCATTTTTTTACAGGCTAGAAGGGCAGAGGTCAAAGTGGCTGTGACCCTGGTCAACCACAATATCCCATTAGTCTTTGCAGAAAATCTCACCCCGCTATTCAAAGAGTGCTTTCCTGATTCTAAAATTGCCAAGAAATATTGTTCCGCAAGAACAAAAACATCAGCCATCATCAACAAGGCAATTAGTCCTTATTTGCTGAACGAGCTGGTGAGCAACATGAGGAGTAAACCATTCAGTTTGTCGACAGATGGGTCCAATGATACAGGTGACCTTTTTATTATTTCCCTCTCCTATTAAGCTTTTACATGGTGTTTGAATCCAACTTCTAATCAATCTAACATAGAATAGTTACAGAGAATGACATGTCGTGGATTGCTTGAACTGCTTCTTTTAATGTTACTGACAATGACGATGGCAGATTCAATTATTGTCTGATTGTATAAAACTTTATTATTTTATAATGTTTCCTGGGTTGCCCTTATAATGTTAGTAGGTGTTTTAGAACAAAAATAGTCATAATTTAGAAATAAAAGGCATTTTTCCTAGCCTGATTTTAGCCTCTGATTTGAACACTCTTTTTGAAGGGGCGTGTGTGCTGTGGGATTCAGTGGAACCGCCCACTGCTGTGATTGGCTGACATGCTTGCATATGAAATAGCTACGTATTACATGTGAAACTCTCTCGAATACTTTTACTACAGCTATTATACGTTTTTACTATTACAGCTATCGAGATTAACGAATCGTGAGAAGTTTTTAAAGTATTTATATCTATTCCCTTCACATAAAATGTTGCCGTGATGAGCATTGAGCAAGCAGATGACAGTCTGTTGATCGCGAGAATGAAGATCTTATCATTGCAACGCAGTTTCTGCACTCTTTCTAATGCTTTCACCAATGCAAACACGATGATGTACATACAGTAAGAGCTTCGTTGTGCAGTGTAACGTGCGTCGTTGATTTCATAACGAGTTGTCAGATAAACTCTGTGTGGAAAGATTGTTCTTTGATCGCTTTCTGTATATAATTTGTTAACAATTTAAATAAGATTATTTTCATCCTACTAAAAGAAACGATGTGAAGTTGATATTTTAGTCACTGGCTTGACTTACTGATAAGTCATAAACAGTATTGAACGATTTTGAGAGAACGATTACCTGTCTGAACTTGAACAATTAGGCGACACATCAGAAATTGTTGCTTGGTAGCTTAATTGATTTATTTTCAGACGTTCATCGAGGCCAGCTCTGTATTAGCCCAAGCTGAGGAAACAGTCGTCGGTGAAATGTTTGGACCATACAAAACTTTGGGAAATTGTGTCGGCGCATTTCCAGAGAAAATAAAATTAACCCATTGTTTCTTCAGAGGCTCGGATGAAGGAACTAAAAAGTACTTTTGTGTTCATTTGTACATCTGAACACTGATCAACTGCCATGCTTCGCTCGTTTGCAAGCCATGATATCTCTCGAGGAAAAACTCTAATCGCGCTCGCGCATTCGTACTTCCTAGCTCATTTTCTCATGGGCGAGCCAAATTCTCCGGGCGGGCAAAGCAGAGAAAGGGGAGGTAACCTCTCCTCCTTGTGACATCATAAGGAGGAGATTCAAGATCAGCGCGTCTGAGCTGCAGAGAAGAGAAAAATAGCCAAAGCTCGGTTTACACCGATTGAAAATTCTAGACACGAGGGGACCAAATACAGGCTAGGGGAACTAATATTAATGTTAAAAAACCTCAGAAAGTGAAAATTTCATGTCAGGGGACCTTTAATACACAATCAAACTTTACACTGCATTTAATACTGTATACAGCTGAAACTTCACTTTATTGAGTAACAACAGTGAAATGACAAACTGTAAATTAATTTAGAGCACTTGCAGTTACTGCTAGCTCACAATATCACACACAAAGTCAAATCCAATGTGTTAAGCTAACTCATTACATTTGAGGAAACCGATTGCCTCAATTCATTTAAGTTTATAAAAAACAATAGTTATGAGTACTCTGAAATTATTTTAGTTGAGTTCACTAAAAGTAGATATTGTAGTCAAGACATTACGTGATAAATTAAGTGATTAATTAAGTGATGATTGAGCATTAGTGATGAACACCTGCTGTTAACATCACTGAAGGAAAGAGAAACACAAGAACTACAACTGACTTCCAACCACAACATTAGATGAAATCAACTGAAGATAAAATATGTTTAAATCTCTTAAGATCTCAGAGGAGGATTGAACAACTCCACCAACAGCATTACCAGCTTCACTTATTACTAACCAGTTTGATTTTTATCATGCGTCTACAGAAGTTGTTATTGTGAATGAACAGAGGTTTAGATGAAGATGATTTATTGAGTTTCATATAAAGACACAATGATAGTGGTCAGTGTTTGCTTTAGTTGGGCTCTTGACCCTTGACTTTACAACACCAGGTTTTCCTCTGGCTACTGTAAACTGCGTGTTTATATAACACATTTGTTATGGCACAAAAGCCAAAAGAAAATATGAGCGTGTGGTTGTGTTTTGATGATGATTTATGGAATGATGAGTCATCATTTGGTGTCTTGATACTCTGATCTTTTCTAGAGAATAATCTCTGAATAAACAGGTGGTATATAACTTGTATTATTCACAGGGTTGGGGAGTAACGGAATGCATGTAACGGTGTTATGTAATCAGGATACAAAAATCCAGTAACTGTAATTTGTTACAGTTACGCCAACAAAACGTAGTAATCAGATTATAGTTACTTTTTGAAAAAAAGGGGGGATACTTTCAGGATTACAATGGTTTCATTTAAAACTAAATAAATCTGTATTTTGTCATAATAACACTATATTAAGTGTTGCTTGATTAATCACTCACGTGTGCCACCCGCTGGTGCATGCGCAACATAACAGCTCTCTACAACAATCTCCTCAGACACAGATTGAATCACTGCTGCTAGAAACGATGCTGCCCACGGGTAAAAATGCTTTAATTTCTTGGAAATTCCGCTGCTATTTTGTTTTTAAAGAAGAAAATGCCAACAACATGGTTGTACAGTGCAGACTGTGCCTTCCAGCAACGAAAACACTTTCTTTATCGAAGGACTCGACATCCAACCTAAAGAAGCATTTGCATTCTCTATTTCCCTGTTGAAGAAACATTTCCATTGTCTAAAAATTATTTATTATATTTGCTTGAAAAAAAAAATGAATTTGTATTCTCTATTTTCCTGTTGAAGAAACATTTCCATTTATTTTTTTCCTTGTACATGTCAAGTTAAAAATAAAACAAAATAATCTGTAATACTATACTGTAGCCACTAGATGTTTGTATAGCCCTTTACATAAATATTTATTCAGGGCTGTGAAATTCTTAATAAATAAAAGTTGTTGTTTTTTAAAAAAAAATATAGCTGTCCTTGAAGTAATCCAAAAGTAATCAGTTACATTACTTTCATATTGTGGTACTTTCATATTGTGGTACTTGGATTACTTAACTGAATATTTTTTAGTCTCGACGAAGACTTAACAGAGCAGCCATCAAGTGTTAGACAGTATTCTAGGTTATTACGTGTGGAAGTTTTTTTACCAATAATTAGAATCTCTGTTTTTTTTTCAGAATTTAGCAGTAGGAAATTACTAGTCATACAATTTTTTATATCAGCTATGCATTCCGTTAATTTTGTGAATTGGTAAGTTTCGTTAGGTTTTGAAGAAATATACAGCGGAGTATCATCGGCATAACAGTGAAAGCTAACTCCATGTTTCCTAATGATATCTCCTAATGGTAGCATACAGAGTGAACAGCAACGGTCCTAGTGCTGAGCCTTGTGGTACGCCATACTGAACTTGTGATCGATAAGACATCTCTTCATTTACTGCTACAAACTGATAACGGTCAGATAAGTATGATTTAAACCATGCTAGTGCAATTCCACTAATGCCAACATAGTTTTAATGAACTAACTTAACGTATACATCAGTAAACACATATCGTTCGTATCTCACTTCTCTACCCTGCCAGTACATACAAAAATAGATCAAAGTGACATTATGTTAACCAACCATTCAGAAACGTCCTGTTCGAGCCTTAATTGTCGAACTTCTTTGCGGCCATCATCTTGTTCCGGGTCCGACTCCGGTTCAAATTGATGCGGTTGCACAGATGTGTCCTCAGTCTCCCGCTGCCATTCTTTCTCCAAAATATACACTCAACTGTTGTCAAGGCAACACTCCACGTGTATTGTGTCAAAACGCCCCACAGAACAGGGGGGCGAAGTGAGCGAAGCTCATTATCATTTAAAGGCATATGCACTGAAATGGCGTGCTGAAAACAGAGCTGTTTTTAACCAGGTAAAATTAGTGTTTTTAGTGTTCAGAGTCAGGTGGACAATTAAACATTTACTTGAACTTGAGCTTAAGTTGACTAATACTTTTAATTATACTGTAAGATGGACAAATAAGAATCAAATCAGTAAGTATGTGAAATTAGTGCGGGTTCTCCAGTAAAGTGCAGATGTAACGGCTCCACCATAACAATAATAGCAATGTACAGTGAGATATTTAATATTATTTACAAGTCATTACTTTTATAAATAATTGGAATGGAATTTAAAATATATATTATAGTATTGATAGTAATATTTTTCTAGTAATCTATTAGTCTGTATTCAGTCTGCGTATCTGTTTTGACATGATTCCATATTTTTGTCACATGCTAGTTTCACTGTCAATTGCAATTTCAAGGGTGAATCCTGCATTTACAGATAGATGTCACTTCCAAAACTTTGCAGCGTGTAATTGGCTATCGGTCCTCTTAGCAGCATGGAAAACAAGACTTTTATTCAATGGATTATAGATATAGCCTTTGAAATTCAAATGCCGGTTTGCATCTTAAAACCTGTATGTCCGAAGAGTAGGCCTATGGGTCAAAATCGGATGGAACCGTGCATCTCACTTACACTTGCACACCCTTCCTATGGATTCTTTTCTTCCGTCAGAAGAAATCACAGACTCTGATCAAGAAACTTTTTTTCCTGGCACATAATTGTTATTACTTTGCCATTGAAACAAGGCGGATGGGAAGCTACCTGAATCCTGTGACCTTTCGTTACAGTATTCAGAACCCACTGAGAGACATTGGACAGTAGCTGCCACACTGGCTACGTTTACATGCACAACTTTTGTTTCAATCGAACTGAATTCATTCCGATTGATAAGTCTGAATGTAGTGTTTAAATGAACGCTAAAAATGTGATCGGGTTGATGTCAAAAACCAAACTGGTCGTCTGTGGATGACAATCCGAAACAAGGACTGGTGGGATGTTGTCCTGCTCCACTTTACAGACGCTGAGTGAAAGGATAATTTTAGAATGACGGGACACTCATTTATATGACACTTTATTCAACAGGAACAACAGCTCGTTCCGAGCGTCATACGTCAGACCCATTACACTATTTCTCCAAGGCATTGCACATGTGCAGTCCTTTAATTTTCGGTTTTCAATCCGATCAGATCTTCTCTCGATCGGATTAGAAAAAAGTAATAAACCACCCCTTTCAATCCGATCAAAATTCAATTCGGATAGAGCTCAATCAGATCGATTAAGGTGTTTACATTGAAGACTTTTCAGTCAGACTGAGCCGTCAATCCGATTACTAACAGATTATTTGGTTGCATGTAAACGTAGCCTGCCACACAGTCTGACAGATTGAATTCTTTTTTTGATAGAAATTGGTCTGCTCAGGGCCCTGAAACAGCTGACTGGCAGAGACTGGCCGAACTGACCTAGAAAAAGAGTTGATGATGAGCGAAGATGGACACCTCTTCCTCCCAAATCACCTGCGGTGGTGGGATTAGTAGTCGTGCACAAGATGGCATGGTGTGCACAGACCTCCCTCGGGAGGGGTCACCCTTAAGGACCAGAGCCGAAAGGCATCAGGTTTTCTTTTTGGCTGCCCTCGAGGAGTTCACCTCTTTCTAATCTGATCTCGCCTTGGGCAGCCAGGACAGAGTGAACATCCTTCCCTCCTATCTTTACGATGGGGGCTCCAGTAGTCACCCTTACTATTTGTTCCTTCCTCTTGGAGCTTGGCCCTGGCCACTTCGGGAGGTAATTTATAAATCTCTTGGCTTGCAATAAAAGCACATTAAATAGGCTGATTTTCACTCTTCAGAGTCCAGTTGTTGGATACAGTTAAAGGGGTCATGACATGAGAAACCAAATTTGCCTTGATCTTTTGGTATTTAAGAGGTCTGTGTACCATTAAAACCTCCTGCAAGTTTCATTGCTTAAGACGTCCTCCCCATTATAAACGAACCATTTATTTAATCAAGCTCTAAATACAGCTCATTCTAGATCCTTTGAACTTAGTGACGTCACGGTGCGAAGTAACGTACCAGTCATTTGCATATGACCGCCTCCAGCGCAAGACAACTACGCCTCATTTGACATCATCGCATGCGTTGAAGTGCAGCGAGGGGGTCTGTTTATAAGGTGACTGCTATGCCACGCAGATGTGCTGTTTCTGCTGTGGACAAACAACACGTTTGAATGCTGCCAAACGATCCAGACGTCAGGGAAAGCAGTTGGATGCAGTTTATTTGCTGCATAATGCAGCCCCCCAAAGCCTTATTTGTTCAGTGAGTGATGTAGATGAGTGTGACAGGGCGCATGTTACTGAAAGAACGACAAGAGAGAGAGAGAGCCCCGGCCGCGCGCGCGCCTTCAAACTGTCATGCTCTCCCTCTCTCTCTCTCTCTCTCTCTCTCTCTCCCTCGCGCATATGAATCAAAATCAATTGAGAATTGACACGATGGTAAAAGATCGGAAGACCGAAGTTTCACGTGGCGGAGCATTGTGTAGCCTACATGTGATACAAAATGATTAACGTTAATAATTTATGCATAAGCAGCACTGACGTTAGCCAATCATAACAATGGGCGTTCTCTTACGAGAGGTTCTCTCGTATTGCGTAAGCTAGCTTACGCTACGGGAAAGATTCATCTTTGCTGAGATATTGAAGCCAAAAATTATTTCATAATTTGTATCCATACACAACGCAGTTCCTCTGCGGCAGACCTAGAGCGGGCTAGCTAGCAGCTCATTGGTTCGCTCAGAGAGAACTGCTTAAGCCTATGGGAGAGCGGGGCTGAACCCGCTTCCAATGAGAGGCGCCCGCGCGCTCATTGCGTCATGGCCCGCCAGAATGGGCGTGGCCATGGTGTATATAACAGTCTCTCCCAGGCTTATATGTTGATTCATTTCATCTTCAGCGAGCTACACGCTTCTGCTGTCCTGAGAAAAGCCGCCGTCGTGGAAAAGGCACCTTCTAGCGAGCATCTAGGAGTCTGAGGAAGCCGGCCGTCTTCGCCACCTTCAGCCGTCCTGCAAGCTAGCGCCATCCGACGGATTCATATCCTTACCAAAAATCTTCTTGTATTGTGTGTGTGTGTATCTAAAAGAGCAGCGAGCGTCTTTTTTAAGATGCCTCGCACACCTGCGGCTCATGCCGCGTCCCTCTCAGCGCCAGAGCCCGCCTTCTTCAGCGCTCTCTGCCTGGGACTGGGACACGCAGAGCTTTCTCTCGCCAACGGCGGATGTTTCCTCTGCGATTGGGCTTCTGTTGTTGACCCTGCGGGCTCGACTCGAAGCGTTACGCCGCCTCCCCCTCTCACCGCCTACGAGCGCTGAATGGGGGACGAGCCGCTTACAGCTGTGCCAACCGCGGCTAGCTTTCTTTACTTTACAAGAGAGCTAGCCCGGCCGTCACCGGCAAATGGGTTTATAGTGCGTTAAGTTCCGTCGAGGCCGAACTAGTCACTGCTATCACACCCTCTTATCTGCTCGCGATATTGAGCCTGTGTCTTCCCCCTAGCTCAGTGGTGGAACACAAAGCCTCTCGCGCCAGAGACCCGTGTTCGATTCCGGCTCTCGCAGATAATTTCTGATAAAAGCTCTGAGCTCTCGGCTAGCTTTCTTACGTTACAGAAAGCGGCCGCGCTCTCCCGCCTGCATATAACGCTACATAAAGTGTCTATTCCGGCTCTCGCAGATAATCTTTATGCAGCTCTGAGCTCGCGCCCAGCTCTCTTACGTGACAGAAAGCGGCCGCGCTCTCCCGCGCTCATGAGAAACGTTCTCATTTCCGAGCATAAAGCTGGACAAATGGGTTATAGTGTGTTAGTTCCGCTGAGGCCGAACCTGTTACTGCTATCACGCCCTCTTACTTACTCTTACTACTGTGCTTGTGTCATTACCCCTGTGAGTGGTGTATCACAAAGCTTTTCGCGCCAGAGACCCGCGTTCGATTCCGGCTCTCGCAGATAATTTTTATGCCGTCACAAGTCCAGCCTCTGCAGGCTAAAAATAGTCTCGTGCCCGCTTGCAGCGCTCACGTTTCTAACACGCACTTGCACGCGACGCGCGTCACAAGTGCAGCCGATTTCAAGCTATATATATATCCCGCTGCAGGCCGCTCACGTGACCAGCCTCAGCTGAGAAAAGGACGGCTATTTCTCACCATGGCTGAACCGCCATCAAGGTTTCGCCCTCTGTCAGTCCCCGTTCACACGGCTACTGCAGCAGTGTACACCGCCATCAACAAGCCGGTCTCTTTTCCCGCTTGCATGTGCACAAACGCCGTTTTCACCGCGTCCCAGAGAAATAAAAAAAAAAAAAAAAAAAAAAAAGTGCATAAAAGCCTCTTGTGTAGAAAATGTGCCCTCAACACTGTGTTCACTCATACACAAAACACTGCAGGTGCACAAACACCGTTTTCACGGCGACCCAGAGATATCTCAAAAAGAGCATAAAAGCCTCACGGGTAGAAAAATCTCCCGCTGTGGCCGGACCGCCGTCAAAGCTTCGCCCTCTGCCAGTCCCCGTTATTTCGCCGACTGCTGTAGTGTTGACCGCCACAAACAAGCCGGTGTCCCAGCCCGCTTGCGAGCGACAATAAGCCGTTTTTGCGGCTACCCAGAGAAATCTCAAAAAGAGAAAATTTGCCAGTTGTGTAGAAAATGTGCCCACAATCATGTGCTCACCCATACACACAAGTATAACATATCCCGTGTCTCTATCAGAGCCCCATCACATGAAACGGGCACAGCCCGCTCTAATATCAGAGAACATAAACACGCCCACGAGCTCGTGCGCGTGTCCCCTCTCTGCTCGCTCTGTTTCACGGCCCATAGACTCCTCTCTGAGTGCAAATCCCGTTGCCACACACATTCAAAGCGCGCCCACACGCTGTGTCCAGCCCGCTATGTGCAGCAATCAGGGCAATATAGCCATTCGGCCGTTAGCCGCATGCTCCAAAGCGTGGGAAGCCATTCCAGGCTTTTCCCCGTGGGTGTTAAGCATTATAAAGAGCGGCTATCTGCTACAGTTTCGCCGCCGCCTGCCTCGTGCGCGCAGCTCGAATCTACTGTCAGCCCGCTGGCCGCCGGCACGCTCCGCTCAGAAATTGCGACGCTGTTGCAAAAGGGGCGCTATAGAGAGAGTCCCGCCATCTATGACCGAGTCGGGGTTTTACGGCCGTTATTTTCTGGTTCCCAAGAAAGACGGCGGCCTCAGACCGATTTTAGATCTCAGGTCTTTGAACAAAGTGCTCATGAAGAGACCGTTCAAGATGCTCACTACCAGGAAACTCCTCGCGCAAGTGCGCCAGGGGGACTGGTTCATCTCTCTAGACCTGAAAGACGCCTATTTTCAGATCCAGATAAATCCCCGTCACAGGCCATTCTTACGTTTCGCCTTCGAGGGTCTTGTTTATCAATACGCCGTTCTCCCGTTCGGCTTATCTCTGGCGCCCCGTACATTCACGAAGTGCATGGATGCGGCGCTCGCCCCCCTGTGAAGCCAGGGGCTGCGCATTCTGAATTATCTGGATGACTGGCTGATTTTGGCCCAATCACAGACGGAGCTTCTGTCGCACCGCGCAGTTCTCCTCGACCATCTGGAAACGCTGGGCCTCTCTGTCAACTGGACAAAGAGCTCCCTTCTTCCCAGTCAATCGATTTCCTTCCTAGGAATAGATTTGAACTCGGTCACGATGACGGCTCGCCTGTCTACACGGCGCGCGCGCAGTGTTCAGCGTCGAGCCGCCTCGTTTCAGATGGACACCCGCACACCTCTGAAAACTTTTCAGAGGATGCTGGGTTACATGGCCTCAGCCTCCACTGTACTTCAGCTGGGCCTTCTGCACATGCGCCCGCTTCAGCTCTGGTTAAACAGCCGTGTACCCCACCGCGCGTGGAACACGGGCCGCCAGCTGATCAGGGTTACGCAGACATGTCTCACGGCGCTGCAGCCATGGACAGTAGCAGAATGGTTTCGACAGGGCGTCACGATGGGGACCTTTTCCTGCCGAAAAGTCATCTCGACAGATGCATCCAACACGGGTTGGGGTGCAGTCTGCGAGGGCTCACCGGCCTTCGGCCATTGGTCGACTCAGGAAAGCCCCTTACACATAAACTGTCTGGAAATGCTTGCGGTCGAGAACGCGCTTTCGCGCTTTCTCTCGCTCATTCGGGGACACCACGTCCTGATCCGTTCGGACAACATGGCTGTGGTCTCCTATCTCAACCGTCAGGGCGGTGTCAGATCCAGAAATCTCTGTCTACTGACACACCGCATTCTAGTTTGGTCTCAGAGCCGCCTGCTCTCGCTCAGAGCGACGCATGTGCCGGGCCATCTGAACGACGGTCCAGACATACTGTCCAGGAACCTCATCTCCACAGGAGAATGGTCCCTGAACGCACAAACGGTCCAATTACTGTGGCGGCTATTCGGCAGAGCAGAAGTAGACCTCTTCGCGTCAGAAGAGAACGCTCACTGCCCAATATATTTTTCGAGGAGCGAGGACGCGCTAGCCCAGGAATGGCCTCGCCGCCCGCTCTATGCATTCCCTCCGATCGCTCTGTTACCACAAGTAATTCAGAGGATCAGGGACACACGCCACTCGGTGCTCCTCATAGCCCCGCGTTGGGAGAGTCAGAATTGGGTTCCGGAGCTCACGCAGCTGTCACAGACAGCCCCGTGTCCCATCCCAGTCAGAGCAGATCTCCTCTCTCAAGCTCGCGGCACGATCTGGCACCCCCATCCACGGCGTTGGGCGCTACATGCATGGGTGATCAACGACTATTCGTCGATTTGCCAGAGGGAGTAAGAAACACTATCATACAGGCTAGAGCACCTTCCACGAGAAGGCTCTATGCGTATAAATGGTCTGTGTTCTCAAAATGGTGCACCGACAAACAGCTAGACCCATGGTCGTGCGAGGTGCCGTCTTTGCTTGTTTTCCTTCAAGAGATGCTGGACAAGGGCAGGGCCCCCTCCACTCTCAAGGTTTATGTGGCAGCCGTCGTGGCGTTCGCTGAACCCCAATGCGCTCAGTCCCTGGGCAAAGACGAGTTAGTCATCCGCTTCCTCAGGGGAGCTAAGAGGATGAACCCTCCGCGGCCCCCGTCGGTTCCTATTTGGGATCTTTCTATAGTCCTCGAAGCTATGAAAGCACCCCCGTTCGAACCGCTCGAGTCTGTGGACCTAAAATACCTCTCGCTCAAAACCGTTTTCCTGACGGCTCTGTCCTCAGTAAAACGCGTAGGGGATCTTCACGCGCTCTCATCCAGCGCCGCGTGTCTTGAGTTTGGGTCGAATGATTCTGTTGTCATTCTCAAACCTAGGCATGGCTATGTCCCGAAAGCGATTGGTACCCCGTTCAGGGCTCAGATTATTTCCCTATCGGCTCTGCCTTCATCCGATAGTGAGCGCGACGCCAATCTCCTCTGCCCGGTGCGGGCTCTGAGATTGTACACTACGCGCGCTGCCGCGTTCAGACGCGCTGAGCAGCTTTTCGTGTCGTTTGGGGGGCGCACCAAAGGTCTGGCCGCCTCTAAACAGACACTGTCTAGATGGATAGTGGACGCTATTGCCTCTGCTTACGCATCTAAATGCCTGCCCTGCCCTCTGGGTATCAGGGCGCACTCCACTAGAGGCATGGCCTCATCGTGGGCATGGTCCTGTGGAATTTCCATTCATGACATTTGTGTGGCCGCGGGATGGGCCTCCCCATCCACTTTTTGTCAGATTATACAACTTGGAAGTCCCCGCCTTGCAGGCAAAATTACTAGCTGTCTAACGACCAGCTCTCTAAGAAGCTGCATTACTGGGAGTCCCTCACAACCGGTTCGCCCCTTGTGCTCTCCTTAAATGCTTATACACTTCATGTGCCCGCTCTGCTGGCCCCATACATGCTTATGTGTACACTTCATGTGCCCGCTCTGCCGGCCTCATAATACATTCACTCCACGTTAAAAATCCCCCGGTATATCCCTGGGATTCATGAGTGGATTCATAGCGCGCACGGCGTTGACCAGGTGTTCCCGTAGCGTAAGCTAGCTTACGCAATACGAGAGAACCTCTCGTAAGAGAACGAATCGGTTACCTAACGTAACCTCGGTTCTCTCTAGAAGAGGGAACGAGTATTGCGTTCCCGGCCGTGCTTGCGCTACTAGCGTTTTCGCTTCACGCTGAAATAAATCAACATATAAGCCTGGGAGAGACTGTTATATACACCATGGCCACGCCCATTCTGGCGGGCCATGACGCAATGAGCGCGCGGGCGCCTCTCATTGGAAGCGGGTTCAGCCCCGCTCTCCCATAGGCTTAAGCAGTTCTCTCTGAGCGAACCAATGAGCTGCTAGCTAGCCCGCTCTAGGTCTGCCGCAGAGGAACTGCGTTGTGTATGGATACAAATTATGAAATAATTTTTGGCTTCAATATCTCAGCAAAGATGAATCTTTCCCGTAGCGTAAGCTAGCTTACGCAATACTCGTTCCCTCTTCTAGAGAGAACCGAGGTTACGTTAGGTAACCGATTCGTTAACACTGATCTCTTAAAGGGGAAACACCTCCAAAACAGACTGTTTGAATCAGAGGGGGAGAAACAGGGTGAGAAAAGGTCATAAATCACAACTTTAAAAAAAAAATTGTACAAAAAACTATAGTAATACTATTATTGCACATAAGGGAACATAATAAAACAAAATAAAAAAACATGTCATGACCCCTTTAAGGTCAAGACCTATGATCGTCCAGGCCAAAATAACCATTTAAATGGCTACTCTTCATGCTGGGTTATTTTGTTACATTACTGTAGCTCTAGCCTGTTGAATGGGTGTAATTTCAAAGAGACTCCAACAGATGGCAGCAAATCAGCAGGGCAATATGTATACAACAGAAGTTATTAGACCCCTAAGCAATGTCACTGACACTCTCACAAGTGAACAGTCTCAAAGGTTTTAAACAGATTGGAACTGACAGATTTTATTCAGTTCTTGCAATTTTAGTAAACATTATTCAGTGTGAGGTTCTTTGGCTGAGACTGAGACTTTGACGGTAGCTTATTATTCAGGATGCCCCTCAGCTACAGCAAATAATTTGCATATTGAGAACTAAATAAGAACCAAACAACTTTGACTTGCAAATGACAAAAAAAATTAAATATAAAAATATTACTGCACTACACAGTTTAGTACGGTGACCGAGAGAGCTCAACGCGCTGCAACTGAAGAAAACACATGCAAACAGAAAAACATCCGCAAATGAAGAAAACATCTTCATCAGTTTCACAACACGTGTGCTCCAAATACTCACAACACAACCAAATACAGAAACGTGCTGCAAAAGTTCACAACACAACCAAATACAGAAACGCGCTGCAAACAGCACAGACCACAATGGAAATGTTTCCAGGGGACCCCAATAAGCGACGAACACGCCTGGGACATTGACAACGATCAATGGTCACCAAATTTCTCATGGCCATATCTTGTCATGAACAGTTAAGCCTGTCAAAAAAACTAAACTGAAATCCAACAATTATAGAAGTTATCTCACATTAACGTTTTCTTCTTCATTGGCGCCTATGGTGAGGAAGAGGGTTAACGTGGTTTAATTGACCTAAACAATGATTATAAATGATTACTGTCATAAAATCGAATGCAAAGTCCAGTTATTATGGAAGTTATCTGACATTAAGCGTTTCTGCTTCATTAGAGCCTATTGTAAGGAAAAAGCTTAACGTGGTTTAATGTACCTAAACATCGATCAGTGATCACCAAATTTCTCGCTCATATTGCTCCTGAGAGAGAAATTTGGTGATCATTGATCGTTGTTTAGGTATATTAAACCGCGTTTAGTTTTTCACGTTAAGTCTTTTAGAATGTCCCACTTTCAGCCTAGCACTCATTCAGTCTGCCAGAATCAAAAAGCCAACTAAGCTAAGTATCCCAACGTTAACAGAGAAAAAGACAACTCATTCCACTCATTAGTTTTGAATAACTACTCAACCCTATCTTACACATTAATACTGGAAAAAGAGCCCCTTTGGTGTAAAAACACATTAAATCATTTTACGGCGGGATTTTGAATGATGACCATTCACCGTAAATAAGGGCTCCCCCTTCCTACAAAAGCCAATTTAACCACTGTATATATATATATATGTGTATATATATATATATATATATATATATATATATATATATATATATATATGCATAAACAATCTTCATTATCATACATATGTGTTAACTCAACCCCAAACAAACAACATTTAAGACAGTCCAGTTACCAGAGCGAGACATAACGTGCAGATAAGTACAATAAACATGTATTGATGAACTTATCTGGTGTTTGTGTGTGTTTATTATGGGATATGGGGAAAATATGTGGTAATGGAGTGGATATGTGTGCGTTATGTTTGCAACTGGAGCGTTAACCTGACCTTAGTGTGCACCCAAGGGTAGGAAAAACATGAACACGGTTGGATAGTGGATCATTTGTGTGTGTGAATATAGTGCTGTCGCGATCGTGACAGAGCCCTCTGTCACAGTCTTGCATGTGTTACCACAAAATCGCCCCAACACGTCATAACCCAACCACCTGTTTTTGCATTTTTTTTTCTCATGTTTTTTTAGACACACACGCATACAAAACTCCATTTCCTCTTTATATGATACAGAAGGAAGTTATAAAGGAAGTGAATGAAAAGAATGAAACATCTAGATCAAAGCTCACTGGACAGCCTGGGTACAAGTGGATATCAAGTAAGTTAAATATGATTAGCTATTTTGTTAATTGCAATTAAGGGTCTACCATAAACTGTTCATGTTGTTGGGTCAGTTTGAGTAAAAGGTTGGTAATTTCTCAATGCACAAGTAAATTGCATATTTTTATATCATGCATTAATTGTTAAGTAAGACAAAACATTTTGATGTCTCTATTTTATATAATTTAGCTACTTCTCAGTGTACTCAATAATTATGTAAAATTCTTAAATATATTCATCATGTAATATGTGCAATTACCATGACACAACTTATAAATAGTGTGCAGTATGAATGAATGTGTATAGTATGAATGTAATCCCAACAAACTACATTTACCATTTTGGGTTATTTGGTTCAATAAACCGTGTGAAACAAAACATCAAGAAAAGTCCTTGAGTAAACTAGAGTAGATTACAATGCTTATTTGTCCTTCCTTCAACGACATCTTGTCCAATTTTGAGTACTTTACTTTGTCTGATATGTACTTGGTAATTCATTATGCTGCTAATGAAAATTTGTGTTGAATGCTTTGGATTATATATAACAGTGTCAGTGTCAGCATCAAAATTTGTGGCGCAGAAAAGAACACCTTAAAGTGCCCCCTGTGAACAGAACTGACCTTTGTTAAAGAGACCAGTAATTGAACTTGATAAATGTCACATTATGCAGCTCTCAGCACTGCAAGACAACAACAGAGATTAAATCTGATTTTGTAATAAATGTGTTGATATAATTATTTTTTGCACTTTCATGAGCTCAGTCACTGGCCTGCAACCAGTGTTGCCAATTTGTGGATTTTGTCACCCAACTTTCAAATTTTTGCTGCCCCTATTATTATTAATATTATTATTATTTTTTTTTATTTATTTTTTTTATTTTATTTTTGCAACAAGGAGCTTGTCACCATTATGTTCTGTTAGTTTCATTATCGTGGACTTTTTAGTTAGTTTTCATTATCATCATTGTTCATTTGTTCTCGATCCTCATTTGTGTTCTTGGTTTCAGCTGTGTTCTATAATCCTCATTCCCTTTCAGTCGAGAACGTCAGACGTAGTCGACGTCGACTGAATGGGATCACGCCAGGGAGCACGTCATCTTCGAGTACTATTGAACGAGCCAATGGAATTGGCATCACACACTCCGCCCCCGCAGCGCGGGTATAAATATGGAAGTGGATGCACGCACTAGTTGTCTTTCGCTTCGGAGCCGATCGTTTGCTGTTGTTTACAATGAGCGAGTGTGTCTGTGTTCTTCTGGAAGATTGCAGCGGTGATCGCGAGCTTTGAGCTCTCAACTGCTGTTTTAACAGCAACACATTTCTAAATGTTTGTGTGTGTTGACAGCTAGTTAGAGGACGGAAAAGTGTGTGCTTCACTGTTTCAGTTCACTGTTCAGTGTTGACGCAGTCATTCCCCTGTGTGCTCCGGCACTGGTGATGGGTCCTATTTCCTGAAAGAGCAACACGGGTGCGTTTGCGTCTTTTTCAAGATGTCATTCCACCTCTGCGTTCCGGGATGCGGTCCTTCCCTGTTCCTCTCTGATGGGGGTGGTGCCGTGTGGGATGGGTGATCGGAGGATAGTGATGGAGGTCTCGCCTGGTAACCATTCCCTGTGGGCTCCTCACTCCTCCATCCCACCGCAGCCGATGGAATTCCTGTTGAACGTGCTGGTCCCTCTGTAATGGACCGATCAGCCGTTTCAATTGGGGTTCTCCCAGAGGATAAGATGTCGATAGCAGCATCGGAGGGTGAGCTGGCCTCTGGAGATGACGACTCGGCTGTGTTATCTCCCTCTGGGAGTGTTATCTCCCTCAGATCTGCTGAAACGGGCCGCCGAGGCTGCCGGGCTCGAGTGGAACTCTCCACCGTGTCCCGTTCAGTCTCGGTTGGAGGATTGGTATCTCGGGGCGGGCCGCACTGGTTCTCAGCTCGCCGTCCCAGGGCCTTTCTTTTCCGAAGTGCATGGAAAGCTTACCAGGTTGTGGACGGCACCTTTCTCTGCCAGAAACTGCCTGAATAGCTTTTCCCCCTCACTACCCTTGATGGAGGAGTGGTGAAGGGTTGCGAGACTATCCTCCAGTGGAGCGGTCTGTCACGACACAGGTGAACCTATGTCCAGCGGACGCTGCCTTTTGGGAGGATTCTCGTCTCCCACCTAAGGCCTGTGAGTTCTCATCCATTCCAACGGGCAGAGCTTACAAAGTCTGTGGGCAAGCCGCCTCCTCTTGCGTGCCATGGTCGCTGTTGCAGGTCTATCAGGCCAGGGCACCCATGGACATGCACGAGGGTAGCCCAGACCGTGCACTTATAAGTGAGCACCACTGCATCCACCCTCGTCCCTCCGGGGCACGAGTGTCGTGGCGTGCGCGATCAGTTTGGCGATGTCCACCTTAGTGGTTCACGAGCGCCATCGTTGGCTCAACCTGGTTGATATGGCGGAAACGGACAAGGTTCGGTTCCTGGTCTCCCCAATTTCCCAGGTTGCGCCATTCCCCTCCTATGGACTGGATACGTGCACAATTCTTGCTCCAGTTGAGTTCCCCTTATTAGCCGAACCCTGTCGAGTTCCTCCATACACTTCGGCAACGGACGTGGTGGAACGTCCGAAGCCAGGCCTATCACTCGTATGCTCTGGTGGAACCTGTGTTAGGCTGGGTCCATTTGTTGTGATCCCTACGGTGATCCCATATGTGTATTCTTCCACGGTACGGCTCCCTCCGACGAGGCCGTGTCTTCGCTCGGCAGAGCCTGCTCTGCTCTGCCGTCACTGTTGGTTGACCCTGTTATAGGCTGGAGTCATCCCAGTGACATTCCAAATGTTGTACTGCCCGGTCATCCGCCCAGTCCATATGTGTGTTCTCCACATGTTACCTCCCTTCGGTCAGGATGTGGTTTCCGCAGTGTCCCTTCCTTCCTTTGATGGGGTACGCTTTCCCAGTGGTCCTGTGGAACAGCAGTGACTTCCTTGACCTAAGCCCTTCCATCTCCGCCTCAAGTTGTGGAAGGTTCAGGAGGCTTTTGTCTAGGCACTGGTACCCCTTTTCCACCAAGGCAGAGCTGGTGCTGGTTCGGAGCCAGAGCCTAGTTTCAAATCGGTTCTTTGGTTTTCGACCACCAAAGCACCAGCTCCGAACCAGTAAAAGTGGTTCTTAAGTAGCACCAAATCATTGCTGGTCTAGAAGTAAGAACCGCTTACGTCAGCGGCTGGGGGGCGGGGTTACCGTGGCCAACAAGACGAACAGAAACTTGTGACCGCCATTTTTGAATTAGCAGCTAATCGAGCTAATAGCAGCCCGATTGTAATCTCCGTTTATGCAAGTTACGGCGAGCTGCACGAACACGTTGTATTCGCCGTGTTTGGATGCCGATGTACGTTAGGTTCGCAAAGCCATGAGCATCAATAGAGATGCAACGGCCGCCATTGTTGATAGAAGGCTTGTTCGAGATGCATCGGAGCGGCGCGGACCGATCGGAGCTGCGGGAGTGTTTGGAGATCATGGAGATCTCCTTGTGCTTTTGGATCGCTTTCGCAGTTCTTTGATGTCATGCGGCGATCGATCTGCGAGAAGCCGATGCATCTCGAACAAGCCTGGCGTGTTTGTGTTTGGCGCTACCGCACTAGCGTTGCTGGGCAACATGAGACGTATGCAGTGACGTAAGATCTGGCTCTGTTGTGGCTCTCAAGCCGGTGGAAAGGCAAACCGGTTCTTAGTAAGCTTGTCAGTCGAACCAACTCCGAACCAGCTCTGGCTCTGGCTCTGAACCAGCACCCGGTTCTTGTTGGTGGAAAAGGGGTATGGAAGATGGCAGCACTAGTGGCGCTTTCAATTGGTGATCCCATTCAGTCGACGTCGACTACGTCTGACATTCTCGACTGAAAGTGAACGTCCTGGTTGCGTATGCAACCCCAGTTCCCTAAAGGAGGGAACGGAGGACATAGTACCCTTGCCACTACTGCTGTACCACGGCTGACTCCGAGTTATGCTCGGCTCCTCAGCGAAAAAGCAACTAGTGCATGCATACACTTCCGGGGGGGCGGAGTGTTTGATGTGAATCACGCACGCCAATTCCATTGGCTCGTTCAATAGAACTCGAAGATGACTGGCTCCCTGGCATGATCCCATTCAGTCGACGTCGACTACGTCCTCCATTCCATCCTTCAGAGAACGGGGGTTGGATACGCAACCAGGACGTTTCTGTTTGCTATACAAATTGATCCCTCACATTCATTCTCTGTTCGGTCTACTTTCACATTTAGTGTGTGTTGCTCTGCCTGTTTGCCTGCTTGATCTTTATCAAACTTAATGTTGGAACTAATCTTCTTTGTGTGCCTTCCTGCAACCGCCTGTTACAAAGCTATTTTGGATACATATACATATATTTGGCGATTTTTAACAATTAACAAACAGATCACAAGTTATCCGCACGGTAACTGACGGGCAGATAAGGCTCAGATTAGACCAATCATCCCAGACTGAAAAGGGGAATATCCTCCTTGTGGTTTGTTACCCAGGCGGAGAATGTGTGCTGTGAGAAATACACATTTTAAAAAAAGAAAGAAAGACATTCTTTCACTTCTATCTTTCTCTCTGAGTGATCATTTTACATTAAAATATAGCCAAATACGGTTGTCATTTCCCATTTTAGAACTGAATCCCGTTCTGTACACACACACCGTTCAGCAATTTTAGGGAGTGACAACTGCATTCTACAATTGAATTAACTCCTGAAAAATGCAGGTATTGACAACCGCATTTCGGCTACAAAAAAATCTTGTATGCGCAGTGCAAGAAATCATAGGGAAAGAGGTACGAAAATTGAGCCTTGAGAGAACCTTGACAGAATGTTCTCTAAATGTTATTTTTAGGTTTTATTTTTATAACAATAAACTAACATTCCCAGAACACTGCAGTGTTTTTTTATTGTGAGTGTATACAGTATAGAACATCCAGTATGTATTTAGTTTTTGCTATCTTTTTTACCATAAACTTACCTTACCAGAATATGCACAGGCGTTTTCTGTGACAGCGTAATAAGAACTTACACAGAACATGTTCATGGTTAAAGTCCCCATGAAATCAAAATGTAAGTTTTTTTTTTTTTTTTTTTTTTTGTGCTTTTATTACAGTATGAATATATAGCCTTAAGGTTATTTATAAGCTAATATGCTCCAAGACAATGACAAATTTCATATTTAGAAGATATAACTTACAGTCTTTCACTTCCGCCAATTAGGGTGACCATCCGTCCCGCGTAGCGCGTGCGCGCACAGCGTTTGAAGCCCAATTCATGCGTCCCGCAAATTGAGACCGTGTCACGCATAATCAATGCTTGCTCAAAAAAAAAAATCGGTCGCTTTATATCCTCGAGCCCCAGGCAGCCAAACGAACATTACTTGACAGTTCAGCAGCACGCTACTGTTGCCACACCCACGTGACCCACCCCTCAGTTGAACTGCTGACTAGGTTGTTGTCAACTTTTCCGTTGTTGTCATGACAGCGCACACACGTGCATACCAGACACACTGGGAAGGAACTTTTAGATGCGCGCTTTCCAATTCGAAAAATGGAAAGAGAAAAATGGAAACACTTTACAGAGAAAGAGTCTGAGGCACCGCATTGCCATCATCAATTAAAAAGAGGAGGTGTGGGTACAAGAAAGACTGGGAAAATGAATATTCGTGGCTGAAAGGTGTTGAGGGGGATACCGAGAGGGCTTTTTGTGACCTTTGCAAAACGTCCTTCTCAATCGGACATGGAGGGGAATGCGATGTCAAACGACACAGACTGACGGAGACTCACAAGAAACGTGTCCAACAGAAAGAGAGATCCAAATCTATGGATGCTTTCCTCCGAGTCGGAAGAAGTGTAGATTTCGGAAGTGTAGAATTGCAAGAGAAGACTTGCACTAACATGCAAGTTCACCATCCTTCCTCCCCCTTCTCGTTCCGTGAACGAGAAGAGTTGTGAGTTAAGACTTTTTTTTCTGTTCCTGGGGTGTTTAGCAGCTACAATTCCTGTTAATCCTATAATTTTATATTATAATTTATTTAAAGTGAATAAATTGTAATGAAAAATAAATACAATTAAATAGCTAAAGTAAATCGTAAGTGGAAGTGCATCTCTCAATTCATTTGAATGTTCAAAATATTATGAATCTTTATTTAGAAAAAATACACATTGGTTGGCCTATTCATGAGCATACATCAGCAATTACACATGTTTAGGGGAATAGGGCATTATTAATATAACATGTAAGGTGGTATGTGCTAGAAATGGGTAAACCACTATCAGTGAGTCTGCCCGTGGGGTGGGGGCACCGCCGCGCCAGGCAGTGTCCAACATTGTCCCTCAGAAACATACCCCTTGTCCCTCCTTGGGCTTATTAGCAGGTGGTCACCGCCAATATGGATTAATGATTTTGATGACATCACTCACCACTTCAGCCTCTCATCAGATTTTCTGTCCAGTCAAATGCTCTCTAGAACCTGAAGCGTCCCGCCCCCTACATTATACATAGATGCAGAAGCTGCGGTTAAAATCGGTCACTTGTTCACA
Organism: Tiaroga cobitis; assembly: GCA_030578255.1. NCBI lineage: Eukaryota > Metazoa > Chordata > Actinopteri > Cypriniformes > Leuciscidae > Tiaroga > Tiaroga cobitis. The sequence goes on from CM060605.1 coordinate 34,708,214, forward strand.
AGTTTACTATTTTCTACACTGTGAATGGCACACATCGCACTATATAGGGGATATGGAACGATTCAGACAGTTGAAAAAGGCTTTCCATTGTGGCGACTGAAGTCTGGTTTCTCGTTAGTGTCACGCGAACCGTCGCAGCATGCACGTGCGCACACACGCACACACACTCAGTTTTCTTTTTGATTTTCGATGCAAACCGAAAAAAACTTATCAGACCCGTTTAAATTCTGCACAGAATGCTATATTTTGAAGCGATATAGAGGAGATCAAGAGGAGAAACTGTTAGAGATAAGGAGGGATCTGTGTCTTGAGATGTAATATGTAAACGAAACACTATTGGCTACTTTAAAAAGGGAAGGAGCTGTTCGATATGTCCAGCTCTGTCTTTCTGTTTAAGTGGAAATTACGCCAACACACTGAATAATGCTACGTGTTTCAAGGCATTTCAGTTGGCCTTCAAATATGTTTAATGGTTTAGAATAATTTTTGTCTCACCAAAAAGCTATATATTTAATAATAAATCTTAATGCTTTATAGACATCATCTTACACTTGTGAAGATTTTGCATTCTATGATGTGTAACAACATATTTCACTTTGAAGATGCACTTTGCACAAATGAACAAATTCAGCCATGCAATGAATGTAAATGTCTTTAAATTTGCTAAACTGGTACATTTGGTGACTAATCTGTCTCTCTTGTGCATCTAGATGGAGTCCGCAGTTTCACAAATACTTAGAACTGCAGTTCCACTAACCAGCTTCACCACTGGCCTGGATGACACCACAGCAAACACCACTAACACAGAAAAAAACACCTCCTGTGAATTTTCAAGGATCCGAACTCATCCTGTTTTCACATTTGCATACTCACTAGTGTTTCTTGTCAGTCTGGTTCTGAATTGCATCACAATGCGTGTGTATTTCTGCACTAATCAGCGTGTCCAGTCCAGCGTCACGGTCTACATGAAGAACCTGGCCGCAGCTGACTTCTTCCTTTGTCTTAGTTTACCTTTGCGCATTGCTAACTATGCCAGCAGTTCAGAGATGATGCGTAATATTTACTGCAGCTTTGGAGCAACAGCCTTCTATATAAACATGTATGCAAGCATTCTCTTCATGGTTTTTATTGCTGCAAACAGGTATGCAACACATACTAACACCTACTTGTGTTGACCTCCAAGTTTGGAGTAATTAAGATTTTGTAGTATTTTTAAAAGAAATCTCTTGTGCTCACCAAGGCTGCATTCATTCGATTAAAAATACAGTAAAACAGCAATGTTGTGAAATTGTCACGATCTGTGGCCGTATGCAGCACACGACGAAAGTGATGGAGAACAAAGACAGTCTTTAATAAAATAAAAAAGGAACACTCAGAAGATCGCAGGAGAATACATAACACAACCACTTTTAACATAGACAATACCAGACACTGCACAGAAATAACTCAAGGCTTAAACACACAGGAAATGTATAGGAGAAAAGAAACAAGTGTGTGGAAACTAATAAACAGCCAGGAGAAAACAACGTTAACAGACAATTTAACTGCAATTAAAAAAGTAACTTTCAATTTTAATGTATTTTTAAAAATGAGTTGGAACTCAGTTATTATCAATTATTACTGGTACTGGTTTATTAATAATGGTTCTCATTATCAGTATTAAAAACAGGTGGTGCATGCCTAATATAGTTGTCTAGACATGTCAAAAGAACAGTATTTGTTATGTTTAATTTGATGTGCCCTGGATGAATAATATTAATATTATTATTACTTAGCCCAATTTTTAATGGTAAACGCAACTATTTTCAACATTGATAATAATAATGAATGTTACATCCAACAATTACATCCAACAAATCAGCATATTATATTAATTTTCTGAAGCATCATGTGACACTGAAGATTGGAGTAATGATGGTGAAATTCCAGCTTCGATCACAGGATCATTTTTTATCCAAGCCATGATACTACAGCTTTCTTCAGAAATAAACCAAGCATGAACACATATTAGAATTTTTAGTATTAGTATTTTTTTAAACATTTTTTTTTTTTTTTTTGCCTTAGGTACCTGAAGATTGTCCGGCCACTGGAGAGTCATTCTCTTCAGACGGTTCGAACCGCCCACCACATTTCTGCAGCTACTTGGCTCTCGCTGTTAGCCACGTCTTCCATCTACTTGATCCTCTTCCTCCTGACCTCCTGGGGTAAAATTCATAAGCTTGACAAAATCGGCTGTGAGGCTTTCCACAGTCCTTCGCTCAGTGTGGCCTACAAAATCACTCACAGTGTGTCTATGGTGCTCTTCATTTTTGTGCTGGTGTCTCTGATTGCTCTTTACTGGGGGACTCTGAAAAAAGTCAGAAAAGCTCAGTTGTGCACACAGACCACATCCAGCAGCCATAAGTTCAGGAAGTCTAAACGCAACATGCTAGTTCTAGTGCTTGTTTTTTGTGTGTGCTTCGTGCCCTATCATCTGGTGCGACTGCCTTATGCGTTTATCAAACCTCAGACGAAACTCTGCACAGCCCATGCATTCTATGTCCTGAAGGAGCTGACTGTCCTACTATCAGTGCTAAATGCTTGCTTGGATCCACTTATATACTTCATCTTCTGCAAGGCCTTCAGAGCCCAGCTGAGCCTCAGAAAGAAAACCGATTCGACGAGAGACAGCGACGATAGAGGACAGCAAAGACGAATGAGCAACATGTTGACGTACATTGAGACAAAGATATCCACACTCAGACGTGAAAGTGTCATTTAACACAGACGATTCTCAGGAAGGATGACAGTTTACTTAGTAAACCACAACAAAACGAGTGCAATGTAGATGAAGGATCATTAGATTGCACATGTAGCAGCAGTTCATCTTAAAATCATGCACATCTGAGGTTTTGTCCTTTTATCTTGCACAACATATAATTTTCAGTTTCACTGTCACTATATTACAGCTTGAAAGCGATGTAATAGTGCATTTGTTGCTAGAAAATAACGTTTAAGATTCATCACGAACTGATTCCGTCAAGGATGCATTCAATTGATCAAAAGCGACACTAAAGATATTTATTGTATAATATTACAAAAACGATTTCTACTTCAAATGCTCTTCGTTTGACCTTTCAGTTAATCAAGGAATCCTACTAAAATGTATCACAGTTTCACCAAAACTGTTTTCAGCACTGATAATAATCAGAAATGTTTCTTAAACAGAAATCCATCAGTGATTTCTGAAGGATCATGTGACACTGAAGCCTGGAGTAATGATGTTGGAAATTCAGCTTTGCATCACTGGAATAAATTACAGTTTAAAATATATTCCAAAAGAAAAAAAGTCATTTAAAATTGTGACTAAATTTCACAAAATATTAGTGTTTTACTGTATTTTGATCAATAAATGCAACCTTGGTGCGCACTTCTTTCAAATACATAAAAAAAAGTGGTTTGAAATAATAGTGTATTTAATATTAGTGTATAGTGTATTTAATATTGGTATTTAAGATGATATGATCTGTGGACATGTGGCTTGCTTACTATGGAAAAATACAGCATTTAAAATGAATATTTGAATAATACTAACATATTAAAGCTGTACTTTTATCTTAAAAGGTCTTTTTTATTGTTACTTGTTGTTTACTTTAATTCCTTATTGCGTTTTTATTTTAAAAAGGTGGATTTGTTTTGTAAACAATGAAGCATTACAGGTTTGGAATTACTTGTTTTTTTTAATGTATTGCCCTTTTAATGGAAGTACTGTATCTTGAGAACATGAAGTGAACCTATTTGAAACAGTTTCCTTAACGGTAGAATCACATTTGAGAACATATCCGGTGGAAGGCCAAATGATTTGCCCAGGTAATAATGTAAAAAAAAAAAAAAACATTGAAAACAATGGATTACTGGATTCCCTGTTTGGTGGATATTAATTATTATTGGTTTTTATGATTTATACTACTGATGTGTGCCAGTGTACACATTGCCTGTCACTGTTAGACATGAGGGGGTCTGCACCAACACTGCACATTTTGCACATCTCCTTTGTTTGACACCCATTTCAGGTCTTGGGCTATGTTGGAAATTGCCCCCTATAGCCTACCCTCATTCACTATTCCCTACATTACTCCACTAATATAGTGCACTTGGAGGAGTGAATGAAAGCGAGTGAGTGAATTCGGACATTGAGTGCCCCGGAAGGGCTGTCGCTTTTGCATAGTTTATGCTTGCTGTTTAACAATCATTTGAAACTTAGCAAACTGGCAGCTCCATTAGTAAGATGACTTTTTTTTTTAACTGTCATGGAAACTAGCATATATAAACCTTAATTCAGACAGGACCACTCTGGCGAGTTACTTCAGTTTATTAAACACAATTTATCTTTGGCGGTATGGTTTCTTATGGGGGTTCTTGCATTAACCCCCACTGAACCATAGGCTTGAGTTATATACAGATGATTAAGACACTTTAGTAATGTCTTTAAAGCAAAACCGTGTTAACGTGTAGACGTGGCATTAAATCCTGGGACATTTATACTGTGGCTATGAATTGATTCATTAATCCTTGATTTTCTTCTTTACCACTCATTTATAAACAAGCACTTTCTATTTTTATATCATGTGAACTTATCCTCGATACTATTCCTTATAAAAAACAATCGGATTACTTTAATATCGCTACTTAGATCCAACTTTGCGAATCTCGGCTACTAGCCTTTAGTCCGCTAGCATTTCACGCGTGGCCTCGCGCCCACCGACAGTCTTATTTTTTTTCACCCGTTTCACTGAAAGGATACAGGTTATATCCAGCATTTCAGTCCTAAATTAGTAGTGATATTGGTAGTATCACTACTAATTTACTGTTCATCTGTTATAATGGCGAACATATCGGATGTGTGTCTAACGTAGTGCAGGTGAGGACACATTCGAGCTGATTTCGGTACGATTGGAGCTGGAATCGGTGGAGAAACAGATCCATGGTCTGCTGGAGAAACAAGCCGAGCTGCGGGATCGGCGATCAGCGCTTGAAATGTCACGCGCCGATGCTCACAAGTCAGTGGTTAGTAACTTTTTGACTCCGACTTCGCCTACTCCCTGCGTTTCTCTGCCCAGGAGGACGCGATCATCTCTGGCATCATTCACTCCGGCACCGACACAACACCATGGACCCTGGGTGATCCCACAGCGGAAGACACGAGCCAGGACCAGAGCAAGAAGCTCTCCGCCCCTCCCGGTCTTCGAGATCTCCACCCGGAACCGCTTCTCCCCCCTTCGCGAGTCGTAACGCGACGACGCCGTGATCATCGGCAGTTCCATGGTCCGTCATGTCCGTGCTACCTCAGGTAAGGGTAAGGTGCGCACTCACTGCTTTCCTGGTGCTCGTGTTCTTGATGTCGCCGCACAGCTTCCCGAGATCCTGAACGGTGACGAGCTGTTGTGCTGCAGTGAACGACATCAGGCTGCGGCAGACGGAGGTTCTGAAGAAGGACTACAGGAGCCTGATCGAGACGGTACGCAGCACAGCGCCTGAGGCAACGATCATCGTGTCTGGACCGCTTCCCACGTACCGACAAGGACAGGAAAGGTTCAGTAGATTATTTGCACTAAATGAATGGTTAATGTCATTGTGTAATGAACAGAAACTGCTCTTTGTAAATAATTGGAATCTGTTCTGGGAGCGACCTAGGCTCTACCGTGCTGATGGCCTGCACCCCAGCAGAATCGGAGCGGCTGTTCTGTCGGACAACATCTCCAAGACTTTACACACCAACTGACAAGAAAAATCAAAGATATGGGGAAAAATCAAAGATAACGTCAGTAGACTATGGAGTGCCGCAAGGATCGGTGTTAGGCCCTCTGCTATTCTCAAGATATATGCTGCCACTTGGTAATATTATAAGAAAACATGGAATTAATTTCCACTGTTATGCTGATGACACGCAATTATATATTTCATCACGGCCAGATGAAAACACTAACTTATCTAATTTGACAGAGTGTCTCAAAGATATAAAATGCTGGATGACGCGTAATTTCCTGCAACTAAATTCAGATAAAACGGAGGTATTACTTATTGGTCCAAAAAACTACCCACTGTAGTGGCAATTTTAATGATATTCATTGATCTTTAGTAAAATATAGATGATTCAAAGAATGTCACATGTGTGTCTCTCACTTGTAGTGAGAGGATTCTGTTTATGTACCTGGGGAGGCAGAAGAGGGAGACACTCCAGAGAACAGACGAACAAGGACCTCTGACCTAGATGTCAGAAGGCCATTTGGTGCAGGGGAGCTTAGTGGGCCAACTAGTGACGTCTATGGAAAACTACTGGGAGGAAGGCTCTGGGGGGAAGAAGGCCTTGAAACTAAGATAAAAGCTAGTTCAGTCTGTCTGGGGGTGTGTCACTCTTCTGCACAGGGTAACAACTGTGTATTAGACTGCTCCTATTCTTGCAAGAATAAATACTTCTATTTTATATAATTTGACTCTGAGTGTCTCTTACGCAGTGATGTTTGTTTGAGAATTTTTGCCACAACACCACAATACCACTTGCAATACAACTTTAATTTAGAAGGATGTCCTGTTACTTTATCCACTACAGTAAAAGACCTGGGTGTTATACTAGACCGCAACTTGTCTTTCGAAAATCATATTTCATATGTTACAAGAACAGCCTTTTTCCACCCTAGAAACATTGCAAAGCTACGTAACATCCTATCTGTCTCTGATGCAGAAAAGTTAGTTCATGCATTCATGACCTTGAGACTAGATTACTGTAATGCTTTATTAGCTGGTTGTCCTGGATCCTCAATAAACAAGCTACAGTTAGTGCAAAATGCAGCTGCTAGAGTTCTTACTAGGTCAAGAAAATATGATCATAAAACACCAATTTTATCATCTCTACACTGGTTACCTATCAAGTTCCGTATCAATTACAAAGTACTACTACTGACCTATAAACCCCTAAATGGTCTAGCTCCTGTGTATTTAATGGACCTTCTATTGCCCTACACTCCATCACGTTCTTTAAGATCACTAAATTCGAGGCTTCTGGTCATTCCTAGGATATCTAAGTCCACTAAAGGAGGGAGGGCGTTCTCACATTTAGCTCCAAAACTCTGGAATAGCCTTCCTGATATTGTTCGAGGCTCTGACTCGCTGTCCCAGTTTAAAACTAGATTAAAGACGCATCTCTTTAGCCAAGCATTCACATAATGTTTACCTTTTATACCACTGCTGAATCAGATCGAGTGCATTTAATATTATAAAACTTGAAGAGTCTGTAGGTTATTTGTATAGGTTGCATAGTATTTACAGTCATTACGTTCCTGTGTATATTGCCTGAATGACGGGTGGTTGGGCAGATATTGTGTTTTTGCGGTAGGTGGTATGCCATACGGAACCGTTGCCACTGAAACTGCATATTAACGCACCAGTGGGGCTCGACAGCCCAGTCAAATGGATTGGCGCGTATGGTTGGGCTGCGGAGAGATTGTGAGATTGTGGTTAGGTCTCAGCAACAGGAGGGATGTAGAGGTCAGTAAGCTGGGCTGAGTTGAGTGGGGGACGGAAGGGGGGGCGACTCTGGGACGCAAGGGTCACTGTCTTCATGTTTTTATCATCTACGCTCGTCTTATGGAAATCATTATGAACAGCAGCTATGCTAATTATTTTCCCTTTTTGCTTTTCTGCTGTTATCTCGGGACGCGAGTCCCGAGGAAAATGGCGTTTGTCAGCTCCAGTTTGTATCCAGCCTCTCACGGAGACTTCAGATGCCCCAATCACAAAGCCTGTGAAGAGACGACTCAACGCCGGCGATATGGACCCTCTATGGTGGACGGCACTGATCCTCAACAACTCGTCTCAATACCGGCGTGACTACTTGGATTCCAAAAAAGATGGAAATGGATAAATACTCCAAATGGAAAATCCAATCTGACTTGTAATGCTGCCCGAATCGTGCACTGTTCCTTCGTTGGCCAGAGGAAAACTGGCCCTCCGACTGAGTCTGGTTTCTCTCAAGGTTTTTTCTCCATTCTGTCACCTGATGGAGTTTTGGTTCCTTGCCACTGTTGCCTTGGCTTTTGGCTTGCTTAGTTGGGGACATTTAATATTCAATAATATTATTGATCTGCCTTACTTAAGGTGGACGTTGACGCAATTTTCTTTTAGAAACAAACTTTGTTGTATTGTTTTCATGTTATCACTGTGAAGCTGCTTTGATACAATCTGTATTGTAAAAAGCGCTATATAAATAAAGGTGACTTGACTTGACTATGAGGATGAGTGTCTCTCAGCAATGATGTCCGTGACAGCAAGGATTTGAAAGCCTTTGAATCTGAAACAAAATAAGACGACAGCCAGAAGGTGCACAGTAATATGCTTGATACTTATAGTGGTGAGAGCGGGAGGGTTACGTATATGTATCCTCCCGATCTAATAGGAGAATGGTAGTGGTTGGAGCGATTTCACAGCTGACCGCATCAGCAGCCTATAACAGCCTATAACATTAGTAACAGTAAAATACTGTAAAGATAACAGTAAAAAACTCTAAATTCACAGCTGCTCTTGTTTTGTTGCTTTTACATGTGTGCTGTATAATTTTACCATATAATTGTAGTTTATGGTGCGGCAAATTAACAGGACCAGGCAAAACCAAAATTGCCAGGAAGTTGCTGTAAATTTTACAGCAATTTTTTCCAGTGTGGCCTTCGATTTAAACAATTCAATAATAACTTAAAAATGTATATATACTAGAGATGCACCGATATGAAATTTCTCAGCCGATACCGATAGCCGATTATTCAGAATGATATCGGCCGATGCCGATACCGAAACCGATAGTTTGGTTTTTCTCTCCCAAATAATGCTGCAAACTAAAATGAGATCCCTCTCATTTGGGACACTATAATATTAGTGGTCAAAAATAACAGCAGAACTATTATATATATGTAAATATATATATATATATATATATATATATAAATATATATATTATATATATATATGGAAATATATATGGAAATATCTACTATATATATATATATATATATATATATATATATATATATATATATATATAGATATGTATATAACTGCTATTTAGTTCCAGATATATTTACACTCAAATAAAAGCTAAAATGTTTGTTACACATATAAGGTAGTTTTTATGAGCACTTGTCACTTTTCATGGCAAATTTATTCAAACATACATATATGAACAGTAAAAGCTCTCTAGTTTTTTTTTTTTTTTTTTTAAGCTAACTAACAAATTGATGACTTTCCTGAGGTAAATGCAACATTAAAGGGTAACTAAACCCCTGTTCAGAGCCTGACTCCACCCACTGGCAATATTTGAAAAATGCTGGAAAAGTGGGCAGAGCCCACGGGAGGGGGGGCGTGCACCTGAGACAGGTCTCTCTGTAGGCAAGGGTGTGGTGATCTGGTACCTGCTTATGTCACAGGGCACCACAACTTCCAATAGGAAAATTCAACTGCAGTAGCCACCGTTCAACCTGAAGGGCAGCACTCAGACGTTTTTACACCACATATTGTAGAATTAAAACACTTTATTTCCAAATGTCAAAAAAATTACTTGAATCAATGAATAAAGCCCCAGTCTTACAGATCATTAACTAAAAAAAGTTGTTTTAGGGTTTAGTTACCCTTTAAGTGATATTGTTCACAAGCTGTTTTATTGACAGCAACGTCTTACGTCATCAGCATAACTGAACGCGGATTGACAACAGAACCGGAAGACAATACAATGCTGAATAAAGTCGTAGTTTTTGTTATTTTTGGACCAAAATGTATTTTCGATGCTTCAAACATTCTAACTAACCCACTGATGTCACATGGACTACTTTGATAATGTCTTTATTTCCTTTCTGGACAAGGACAGTATACCATACATACATTTTCAATGGAGGGACAGAAAACTCTCGGACTAAATCTAAAATATCTTAAACTGTGTTCGGAAGATGAACGGAGGTCTTACGGGCTTGGAACGACATGAGAGTGAGTCATTAATGACATAATTTTCTTTTTTTGGGTGAACTAACCCTTTAAGGCCACGAGACGGCGAGTCCACATAAAGTGTGACATTTGGGATCCAGCAACATCCGCTATGGGTTCGGACACCCCTACAAATGTCTATCCGCTCAACTAGTGTATTAGGGGTATAGGGGGCGATTTCAGACACAGCCTTGGAGTCTCTACTAATGAGCTGATGATCTGAATCAGGTGTGTTTGAATAAGGAGACATGCAAAACATGTTGGCTGCGTCCGAAAGCTGATAAATGCTGCTTTCGTAGGATGCTTTAAACTGTAGGAAGGCATCAAGGCACGTCCAAATCCAATGTTAGCTTCACTTCCTGTCTCCTAGATACTTCATCTGATCGATTTTTGAAGGCAGCAGATGCATCCTTCTTTGCCTTTGATATTCCAGTTGGTGGTCAAAATACAATAGAATAAACTGATTTTAAGTGAAAAACATGATTTAATTTCACCGAATCAACTTTTTTGAGAGGTCTGTAAGCTAAGCAGACCCTTAAACTATTGGGGATCCAATTCATATTCTTCATAAAGGAATATGAACTAATCTGGCAAGAGATATTGGTACCAACCTGTAAGTTGAATAGGTTTAAATTCCCTCTAATTCCATTATTGGCGTCTGTGTGGCAAGGGTAGATGTGTAATGTGTTGGGTGTTGTGTAATTCTCTCGATTGCCCAAGAAAAATGTATCCTAAGGGAGATAATAAAGAATAAACTGACTAACTTGACTTCACACCAGCAAACAATTTTTTTCTGGGCTAGATCAAGACAGAAGGAAGGACATTTTCACTCAGGTTTGCACTTGCAAAGACTGGTTACTAAACAGGAACGTGATTGGGAACCCCTGCTCTAGACCTTTTTTTTTCTTTTCTTGTTCAGCTGACCAGCGTTTTTAATAGCAAAACCGCATTCTGTATGAACCTGCCCAGTGCAACTTTAATGTTTAACAAGTCGAGTGTCAAACCAAGAACTGACAGCACAGAGAGCGCATGCAAATAAGAGTGAACAGTCATTTTAGACTAGTGGTTTGTGGTTGTCTACAGACAGCGACTCTGAAAAGTTCAGGTTTCCAGTGCGTCATTGCACCACGTGTTTTTCACCATTGGTTGATATAATTAAAACCAAACCCCTAAGACAAGAGGAAGCTGGATTTGCAATGCACTGTCGTTGAACCAATGCAGAAACTCTTCGAACAAGTATCTCAATAGATTTGTAGGGGTTCAACAAGACCAATGTAGAGCTAGAGAGCAGAATCGCATTATTCCACCGTCTGATCTGATGTCTCTTGGAGAGTCTGATGAGGTAAGTTCTCGAATTCTGATATGAAGCGCCATGTGTCTGTTTCTTCTCGTCTGAGATTTTATGAATCCGATTAGTTGGAGGTTTTTAAAAATGTTAATTTGAGGACTGACCTTTAATATGTACTGAAAGTAAAGAGAAAAATATTTTCACCCTGGAGAGACAGGTGGGAGTAATGGCATAAAAATACCCTTTAAGGAATGCAGCAATAAATAATATGTAGGCTATGTGTAATTGGACTTCAAAAGTATACAAGAACAGTTTGAATTCAGACAAATAACAAATAATATTTAATGTTTAATAATAGATATACAGTAATTCCAAGTTCCACTTGTCGTTTATTGTCCATAAAAGTAGATAAGTTTCCCTTTTTACAGCACATTAAATGACCACAATCTGACTCACTTCCCTAAAGAAAAATACATGTATGTAGACAATTCAGGGGTTTCCTCTCATCACCATTTGCAGAATAATCAAAAAAAGAGTCCTGGTTTGTCAAACCTTATAAAATTGTCTGCCCATCATAATCCAGTATCAATTTGTAGTTTAAAATGTTGATTGTTGAGGAAAAGACATGTCATTTATTTGTTCTGGTCTGCCTGAAATCAACTGACGAGATCCAAACAAGATTGTATTGCAGTTGTGGATGCAGTTTTTTTTTAGTTGTATTTTGTTTTCCTGAAATGATACTGCTCAGGAAGCATTAAAGTGAAACGAAGACTTGAGGAAGACCGAATAAGCCCTCTGACTATCAGAAATATGGCTTTAGGCATTTAAGGTATTGGGTGTTTAAATTGTGATCTCTTGAGTGCAAAAGGTGTTGAAAAATGTAAAAATCAAATAAATTATAGTTGATATTTATGTCATATTTATAGCAAGTAAAAACGTACAATTAAGGCTTTATTACCACAAAACCTCTGCCAAATCTGAACCTAAATCAGCAGCTTCACTTGCAGTGTTACACATACCTGCTTGTTGTATATAACTTTTATTATTTTTTAGATAAATTATGTTTCTTTTGCAAATAAGCGCATTCACAGTTGTAATTTTATATATTCTTTGTAATTAAATGAAACAGAATGAGGCCCCCAAAGTTTTTTGTTTTTTTTCTTCTTATGAGGTGTCCATTAGCTTTTATGGGACCTTCTCATAAGACTCCTCAATAACTGCTTTCATGGACGTTGAGGACAAGAATGTTTACTAGACAACAAGTTGACTGACAGGTGGTCTAAACTTACTGTTAACACTTTACATTAAAGTGCCCCTATTATGCTATTTTAAAATGTCCTAATGTTGTTTTGGAGTCTCCTACAACAGGTTTATATGCATCAAAGGTCAAAAAACTGTTTCATTTTCTTATAATATACATTTGCACATCACCACATTTTTCAATGATTCTCAAACGACTCGTCAGATGAATCAACCTCTCTAAATCCCTCCTTTCCACGAGCTACTCTGCTCCGATTGGCCAGACAGCTCAGTCTGTTGTGATTGGTCTACCGTGTAGTAACGAATTATGACGTCGATTTTACTATATCAATCCGAGCACGAGTCCGATGATGAAACATTGAAAGAAATGTGGAAAAAAAATGGCTTTACCTTCACATTGTAGAGCACAGCGTCTTCTCGACATGATCCTGTTACTAATTACAGGAATCTAGAGGAATCAGCTGCAGTGTTTGAGGTTCAAGTTTTCCCTGGTGTCTGCACGTGCAATAAGTGGGCGGGCAATATGCAAATATTTCGTCTTGACGTCACGACGAAACGGCTTATGACTAGTTTGAAACACGTTCCGTCGGATGACGACGAATGGGGTTTCGCTTAGAAAGCCTATCAGCTTCGAGTAATACAAAACGAGCCAATGGCAAAGAAATGCCATGGGTCTGCAGAATTTGCATGACGCAACTCCGCCCCACCTCGTGGGTATAAAGGGAGGAAGCCCGCAGCAAAGCAGTATGTTTCTTCGCTGAGGAGCCAAGACTGAGCTCAGGCAATCCCCGCGGTACAGCGGAAAGTAGTAGGAAGACGGAACGTCTCCGTTCCCTACTCAGGGAACGAGGGTTACATCCGTAACCGAGACGTTCCTTTTCCTTGTCACTCCGAGTTTCGTCGGATGACGACGAATGGGGATACCAGTCTAATCACGCCACCTTCTCGGCTGTCTTCCAGTGCCCTGCGTAATCTGAGATCCCTATCGTGAGACAGCACGGACGAAGGACTCCTATTAGCACAGGAATACCAAGGTACACTGGGGAGCATATCCCAAGGTTTTTTAAGGGAATATGCAATTACTGCCAACCCAGAGGGGGGGAGACTTAGAAAATACACATATGACCCGAGGGATGAATATTAGGAATCACTGGGGTGTCCAGCCGCAGGTGGAATATTTCAACCCCAGGGGTGGCAAGGTGGCTTGCCAAGGGAAAGACACATGCTCAGAGAGGCTTACAGTGGAAATACACATGTGGGGGTAGCTCAGAGGAGGTACCATGCACACGGGAGGCACCTAGCCGACGCGCAGGCAACAGACACTGGCGCCGACGTCAGAAGTGCTGGAGGAACTGAGGGCTTTCGGGGAAGCTCACCTGAGGAGAATATCGCACGTATCCAGTCCGTGGAGTGGAATGGCGAGCAAGCGAAGACACCTGAGCGGGTCCGGGACTAGCTGGTTGAAGCGAGTACATGAGAGGACACTGGCTCCACTCGGAGATTGTAGAATATGGCGAATGTGTTGGGTGTCGCCCAGCCTGCAGCTCTGCAGATGTCTGTTAGCGAGGCGCCATGCGCTAGAGCCCAAGAGGACGCCACACTCCGGGTGGAGTGGGCAGTCACACCAAGGGGGCACGGTCGACCTTGCTGTTGGTAAGCCAAAGCAATGGCGTCCACTATCCAGTGAGACAACCTTTGCTTGGAGAGAGCCTTTCCCTTCAGTCTCCCACCATAACAGACAAAGAGCTGGTCTGAGGTCCTGAAACACTGCGTTCTGTCTACATAGATGCGGGACCTCCAAATCCAAAAAACGTCAGGTTAAAAATGTAATTGATGTTCAACAAATAAAAAACAGATATAATACAGATGAGCAAATGATAAAGCTTGGGTTGCTGAATATTCGATCCCTTACTTCAAAATCTCTCATAGTTAATGATATGATTTCAGATTATAATCTTGATATGCTGTGTTTGACAGAAACCTGGCTAAAACCAAACGATTACATTATTTTAAATGAGTCAACCCCACAAGATTACAGTTATAAACATGAACCTCGTCTGAAAGGCAAAGGGGGAGGTGTTGCTGTAATTTATAGTAATATTTTCAAAACCACTAAGAAATCTAGCTTTAAATATACTTCTTTTGAAGTATTGGTGCTTAATGTAAAAATATATAGTGTAAACGATAAATCACATTTGAGAATTATGCTGGCTACTGTATACAGGCCACCAGGGCACCATAAAGATTTTATCAAAGAATTTGCGGACTTTCTATCAGAATTAGTATTGGCTGCAGATAAAGTACTAATTGTTGGTGATTTTAATATACATGTAGATAATGAAAAAGATGCATTGGGATTGGCATTTAAAGACATTGTAAACTCAATTGGAGTTAGACAACACGTGTCAGGACCTACTCATCGTCGTAATCATACTCTAGATCTAATATTATCACATGGAATAGATGTTGATGCCGTTGAAATTCTGCAGCAGAGCGATGATATCTCAGATCATTATCTAGTCTCATGTAAATTACATTTAGCCAAGGCTGCAAAGCCGACTCCGTGTTATAAATACGTTAGACCTATAACTTCTGCCACTAAAGATTGCTTTATCAATAATCTTCCTAATCAGTTTCATCATCTCAGCATCCCGGATAGCTTAGAAGAACTTGATATTGCAACAGAAACGTTTAACTCTCTCTTTTCCAGCACTTTAGACGCAGTTGCTCCGTTGCGCTTAAAGAAGATTAAAGAAAATAGCCCAACGCCGTGGTACAGCGAGCACACCCGGGCCCTTAAGAGAGCAGCCAGAAAAATGGAGCGCAACTGGAAGAAAACTAAACTAGAGGTATTTCGGATTTCGTGGAAAGAGAGCTCGATTGCTTACAGAGAGGCTTTAAAAGCTGCTAGATCTGCTTATTTTTCAAACCTATTAGAAGAAAATAAACATAATCCAAGGTATTTATTTGAAACAGTGGCTAAACTAACGAAAAAGAAAGCTTCAAGCTCAGAAGTGTCCAAGCAACACAGCAGTGATGACTTTATGAACTTCTTCACTTATAAGATTGATAATATCAGGGACAAAATTATAACTATGCAACCGTCTACCACAGTATCGCATCAGGAAGTGCATTGTAGTCTCCCTGAGGAAAAATTTGATTCATTTGTTGCTATAGGAGAGGAAGAATTCTGCAAACTCGTTAATTCATCTAAATCGACAACTTGTATGTTAGATCCTATACCGACTAAGCTACTGAAAGAGATGTTTCCAGAGGTCATATATCCTCTTCTTAATATCATTAATTCATCTTTGTCTCTAGGATACGTACCAAAACCCTTTAAACTGGCTATGATAAAACCGCTTGTTAAAAAAACACAACTTGATCCTACAGAATTAGTCAATTACAGGCCGATCTCGAATCTGCCTTTTCTGTCAAAGATATTAGAAAAAGCAGTATCTTCACAACTGTGTTCCTTTCTAGAAAGAAATGATATCTGCGAGGATTTTCAGTCCGGATTTAGACCGTACCATAGTACTGAGACCGCTCTCATTAGAGTCACAAATGATTTGCTCTTATCATCCAATTGTGGTTGTATCTCTCTATTAGTGTTACTCGATCTTAGTGCTGCATTTGACACAATTGACCACAACATTCTTTTAAATAGACTAGAAAACTATGTGGGCATTAGTGGAATTGCACTAGCATGGTTTAAATCATACTTATCTGACCGTTATCAGTTTGTAGCAGTAAATGAAGAGATGTCTTATCGATCACAAGTTCAGTATGGCGTACCACAAGGCTCAGTACTAGGACCGCTGCTGTTCACTCTGTACATGCTACCATTAGGAGATATCATTAGGAAACATGGAGTTAGCTTTCACTGTTATGCCGATGATATTCAGCTGTATATTTCTTCAAAACCCAACGAAACTTACCAATTCACAAAATTAACGGAATGCATAGCTGATATAAAAAATTGGATGACTAGTAATTTCCTACTACTAAATTCTGAAAAGACAGAGATTCTAATTATTGGACAAACAACTTCCACACGTAATAACCCAGAATACTGTCTAACACTTGATGGCTGCTCTGTCAAGTCTTCGTCGTCGGTTAGGAACCTGGGTGTGCTCTTTGATACCAACCTTTCTTTTGAAAGCCACGTGTCTAGTATCTGTAAAACTGCATTTTTCCATCTTAAAAATATATCTAAAATACGCCATATGCTCTCATTGGGAAATGCGGAACAATTAGTCCATGCGTTCATGACCTCAAGGCTAGATTATTGTAATGCTCTACTGGGTGGTTGCCCTGCACGCTTAATAAATAAACTACAGCTAGTTCAAAACGCCGCAGCTCGAGTTCTTACCAGAACCAGAAAATATGACCATATTAGCCCGGTTCTGTCAACACTGCATTGGCTCCCTATTAAACATCGTATACATTTTTAAATATTGTTGATTACCTACAAAGCACTAAATGGTTTAGCTCCCCATTACTTGAGCGAGCTCTTAACGTATTATAGTCCTTCACGTCTATTGCGATCTCAAAATTCCGGCCAGTTGATAATACCTAGAATATCTAAATCGACTGCTGGCGGTAGATCCTTTTCCTATTTAGCACCAAAACTTTGGAACAGTCTTACTACCATTGTCCGGGAAGCAGACACACTCTGTCAGTTCAAAGCTAGACTAAAAACACATCTCTTTGACCTAGCATACACATAATACATTATAGACTTCTATAATTCAATGTTAGGCTGCATAGATTAGGTCAGCCGGAACTGGGAACACTTCCCTTAAATCTTGATGTACTCGCTACATCATAAGAAGAATGGCATCTACGCTAATATTAGTGTCTTTGTTTATCCCGAGGTTTTCCCGCAGCCTGCCGGATCCAGGCCGTGTCCAGATCTGACGAAGGAGATCCGCCTGGACCCGATGACAATGCAGTGCTGAAGTATCCACTATCCTCTCCCTATGGAGGATCCCTTTCCCACTCTACAGATAAAGCGTTGTGAATTTGAAAGTGATAAAATAAAACAAAATTCTGTATCAAAATTTATAGGCAAGAAAAGTAGTTTGTTTAGGCTGGGTTGTATGAATTATAAACCTGCGCACATATTTTAAAAAGCACATAACTATAGAATCAATTCTGAATGAGCATGTGAACGCCGTCAGCGTTAATCACAGGTTCGCGTTTAAAAATCTGATCATTTCGACGGAGGTGAATCAATCAAAGTTAACTTTAGCTGGAAATAACATTATTCAAGAACCGCTATAATGCCAAAACAATCTGTTACCTTAAATTATATGTTTATCTCTGTAAAGCTGCTTTGAAACAATCCATTGTTAAAAGCGCTATATAAATGAAGATGACTTGACATGCGGAGAGCACGTCCTGGACAGAGCAGTGCCAAGGCTGGGTCTGCCTCCTCCGGGGGCAGCGCTTGCAGGTTCACCACCTGGTCCCGGAAGGGAGTGGTAGGAACCTTGAGCACATATCCAGGCCGGGGTCTCAGGATCACGTGAGAGTAAGCCGACCCGAATTCCAGGCACGCTTCGTCAACGGAGAATGCGTGCAGGTCCCCTACCCTCTTAATGGAGGCCAATGCAGTCAGAAGCGCTGTCTTCATTGACAGGAAGTTAAGCTCGACCGACTGCAAAGGCTCAAAGGGAGCACTCCGCAGGGCAGTTAGCACCACTGCGAGGTCCCAAGAGGGTACGAGAGGAGGGCGAGGAGGATTCAGTCTCCTCGCTCCTCTCAGGAACCTGACGATCAGGTCGTGCTTCCCTACCGACTTACCTTCTATAAGATCATGCTGAGCGGCGACATAGACCTTGAGGGTGGAGGGAGGGAGCCTTCGCTCCAACCCATCTTGAAGAAAGGAAAGCACGACACTGATCGAACATCTCCGGGGGTCTTCTCGGTGAGAAGAACACCAGCTGACGAAGAGGTTCCACTTCAACGCGTAGAGGTATCTCGTGGACGAAGCTCTAGCGGAAGTGATGGTAGCCACCACCGCTGGTGGTAGGGTACTCAAACCTGCCTCGTCCCGTCAAGGAGCCACACGTGGAGGTTCCAAAGATCGGGACGAAGGTGCCATAGGGTGCCCCGTCCCTGAGAAAAATCGGGCCAAGGAGGTGCTGTCGCGAGGAGTACAAGTTCGGGGAACCAGGTCCTGGCGGGCCAGTAAGGCGCGACCGAAATGACCTGCTCCTCGTCCTCCCTCACCTTGCGTAGGGTCTGCGCAAGAAGGCTCACTGGGGGAAACGCATATTTGCGGCCCCGCGGCCAGCTGTGCGCCAGTGCATCCGTGCCGAGCGTGCCCTCGGTCAGGGAATAAAACTGGGCGCAATGGGTCGAGTCGTGAGAGGCAAACAGATCTATCTGTGCGTCCCCGAACTGGTCCCAAATCAGCTGAACCGACTGGGGATGGAGTCGCCAATCTTCCGGGAGGGGCTGAAGCCGTGAGAGCTCGTCGGCTGCACAGTTCAGAGCTCCGGGGTTAAAAATGGCACGAAGCGACCTCAGATGCTTCTGACTCCATAAGAGGAGGCGGCGGGCGAGTTGCGACATACGGCGGGAGCGCAGACCACCCTGATGGTTGATGTACGCTACAGTCGCGGTATTGTCTGAACGGACTAGTACATGCTGGCCCCTGAGCACGGCTCGGAAGCGGAGCAGGGCGAGCTGTACAGCCAGCAACTCGAGGCAATTGACGTGCCATAAGCGGTGGGGTCCTGTCCAGGAGCCAGCGGCAGCACGTCCGTTGCACATGGCGCCCCAGCCCGTGGCAGAGGCATCTGTCGTTACAACAACATGCCGCGAAGCTGGTTCCAGAGGCACTCCGGCCCGTAGAAAACTGAGGTTCGACCACGGGGTAAAGGTCTGACGGCAGGTCGGAGTAACTGGTACTCGGAGGGTGCCGTGATGCAATGCCCACCTCGGGACTCGGTCGCGAAGCCACAGCTGAAGCGGTCTCATATGAAGCAATCCGAGCGGCGTCGCCGCGGCTGCAGATGCCATATGCCCCAGGAGCCTCTGAAAAAGTTTCAGTGGAACCGCACTCTTGCCCTCGTGATCTCTCATTAATATGTGTGGCATTTCACACCTGAGAAAGACAAAGACCTTCCCATAATGGCCCTATTAGGTGCTATCAGGCCATATCATTATAAGGAGCCTTGCACAAAGAATGAGGAGATTTAAAAAAGAATGGCTTTTAGATTGTTTGGATTTATTTACAAAACAACATAATCCAAAGATACACAACAAGGGACAAAAAAGCACATTAGTAAACATACTGATCTAAAGACAGAGGCTTGAACAGTCACACAACTTTGTGCCATTGAAACATAGTACATACCTGTCATTTCCAAGGTGTTTGATTTTTCATTTTACCATGTTCATGTACAGAGACTGTTGAATGTTGAAGTCAGCAGGACTCATCAGTGCCATCTCTCCCTGTAAAAATAAAATAAAATAAAATAAACACCTTTGAACATGCTGATATCAAGAGAAACTATATGGCTGCACGACTTTGGGCATGCATTGGAGATTTTTCTGGTTCAAATTGCGATTGAATTCTGCAGAATATATATATATATATATATACACACACACACACACACACACACACACAGTGCTTAGAATAAGTGAACACACCCATGCTAAAGTTGACTACCCTTCACAATATAGACATGGTTTTATTTCAGTTATTAACATTTATACATAAATAATATAACGTTAGCTATTGTATTTAGACAGTATCACATATTTTACCGGAGGCTGAAATATATTTCACTAAATCATAATATAACCTAAGCAGTTATTCGCAAACAAAATAAATTACGCATAAGGCAGTATTTTAGCATGATAATCAGTGTCATAAACTAATCTCAAAATTGAGTGAAATATGTGTAGTAGGCTAATATCACATTTAAAAAGTTTACTCGAGCGTATAGGCCTAGGTATAGGGATATTGTGACTGTGAGGTAATCTTTCCTATGTCAAAAGCTAGCCAAAACTAGGCAAAATATAGTCTAAAAATTAATTTGAGCTCTATAATCAGAAAAGGAATTATATAACACTAAACAACTTACTCCGAACTTGTATCCTCGGCGGGGTCAATTCGTTCTTCAAAATGCAGCCGTTGGTCGTCCGAGTTTCAAATTCCTCTGAGGAAAAGGTGAATCCTTCCTCGCTTTCCAGAATCATCTGAAGGAGTAGCGTGCCATTCTCAAAACGCGATGAACTATCAGTGAATCTGATGAAGAAACGTGTTTTTATGCCATTGATCGCTGCTGGGTGTGTGCGATGCATAACGTTAGATCGCCTATCTACCATGTGAAAAGCTCTGGGGGCGTGGCGGCCTCAGCTCATTAAAGATAATGAACTGAGAACGAAAAAACTGTACCTCTCCTTGGTTTCAAACGGATTACATAAACTGGAAATATTTATTTTTTAGTAAATTACTTAATTTAACTGGTAACATTATAAAATATCTGGCTGCAATAACTCTGTGTTTCTATGATGCTTTGGTTATTGTGAGAAAATCAGAGAGAAAATTAACCAGGTGATGTTGGTTTTCTTTTGATGATGACATAATCATCATGTAGTGGCCTGATCCACTGAGCTCATGTAGAGTCTCAACTTTGATTATAAGAATCATTATCTTAACCTTATTGATTTTAGTAGCCCTATGATTCTGCAGCATGTAATCATTTAGTGATGTGATAATCTGAAGACTTTTAAAGACATTGTGCCCAAAAAAGGTTTGGACTATTGTATCTTTCAGACACACACAGACATCAAGAATCATCATATGAATCTCAACAACGGTGATAAAAGTGCAGTGCATGATGGGAGCCATCAATCAAAACTCATCAATATCTCCCAGCATGCATTGCAGCATGAATAAATTATGCTGAATTGCCTTAGTATTTTCTTTTATTATTATTATCCGCGTTTATTTTTGCTGTTGTTTTTGTTGCAACTTATAAGTAGCTTGTTTTGTGATGTTCAGAGTTTTATCTGATTATTTTGTTGATTGTCACCGTTGTTGAGATTCATACGCTGATTCTTGATGTCTGTGTTGGTCTAAATTGTACAGTAGTTCAAAACCTTATTTGTACACCATGTGTTTTTAAAGTTCTTCAGATTATCTGTCAGTCACTGTCTGCTTGAGGATGGTAGGGTCTCAGAGCTATTATACTCAAAAATGTGAAACATATTAGTATAAAAAGTTCCTCCTACAATAAAAGATAAGACTCTTTATGAGATCAGTGGGCCACTACATGACGATTATGTCATCATCAATAAATAGCCAACAACACCTGATCACACTTTCTCTCTGATTTTCATGACATAACGAATGTGCTTTATAAACACAATTAAAGCAATCAGAGAAATTCTAAAGATAGAAAGTCAAGGGTCAAAAGCCCAACTAAAGCAAACACTCATCTCCTTATTGGTGACTTCAAACTTTATTATTTTCAATGAAAAATCAATGTCTAAACCTCTGGTAATTCTCAATAATAACTTTTATTTTTATTGGTTTGTAATACAATATTTTTAAACTACAGGCGACCACAGCTGGCAGTTTTTATATATATATATATATATACCATAAACTGAAGTTCAATGCCATAAAACCAAAAATTTTACCACCATATTTTTTACGGTAATGTACTGGCAACCACAGCTGCCAGTTTTTTTCTCGCAATCTTTAGATCACAGCCGTAAAACCTTAAATATTACTACCATATTTTTTACGGTAAATCGCTTGCAATCATCTGCCAGTTTTTTACCGTAAACTTTAGTTCAATGCCGTAAAACATAAATATTTCTACAGTATTTTTTAAGGTAAGGTACAGTAAATGCAACGGTAATTTTTTTTTTAAGTGTACTTCCAAAATCCGGACATTTAACAGTATTTTACTGTAAAAATTACATGAAATGTCCCGTGAGAGCTATTACAGTTTTCACTGTATAGTAAGGGTACATACTGTTGAGCAAATAACATGTCTTTTCCGTTGCTTTTTAAAAAAAATTTTACCGTTAAAATTACGGACATTTTTACAGTGCACACTACATGAAAGGTCATTTTCAAAAATTCATAATAGAGTCCCTTTAAGGTCCCATTAGTTCATGTTAGTTAATGTAATGACTAACAATGAGCAATACATTTGTTACAGTATTTATTTATTGTTAATGTTATACTACTGTTCACTTTTAGTTCATGAGCACAGGTCCATTAAATAATATGCGAAAAGAAATGAACATTAACAAAGATAAAAAAAAAATCTTTAAAAGGATTTATGTTGTTAGTTCTAAGGGAATCTAATGTAGTTAACTAATGTTATCAAATGAAACCTTACTGCAAAGCGTTAGAACACACTGTGGTATTCCTATCTTGATGTAATATGCTAGAATTGATGATTCGATTGAAGTTGCCTTGATACAAGTTGTTATCAAGCAAACTAGAAGTTTAAATCTAGACCAGCTTAAGCAAGTTAATAATGTTTATCCATATAAACAGTTCATATATAATTGTGAAACATCATTAAAACAGGAACCATGGATAAATAAATACTTATATATTTTTTTCTTTTTGTCTCTTTCCAGGCTTTCGGCATGCCATTTACTCTCTGATACTGATAGGTGCCATCATATCTCTGTGCGAGCTAAACAGGAAAATGCTTTTGCATGCTTGAACAGGGGATTTACCACTTCCTCCTCCAATACCTATTACTTTCTGGTGAAGTGAAAGGCAGAACTGTTATCAAAAGTACTTGTTATTCTCGGTGGTCTGACAAGAGTTAAAAAATAGACACGTGAAGAAAAGGAGAACTAAAAAGTATTTATTCGACAGCCTTAATTTATTTACATAGGCCTTGTTTAGAGCTTATACAGTCCAGATCCAAAAAAATGGGGAGTCCAAATACCAGCAACTGCGTGGTCAACGACAAAATGGTGCCCTTCGCCACCTTCTACATCCTCATCTTCATAATTGGAATTGCTGCCAGCATGGTGGCGCTGTGGGCCTTCATAACCAGCCGAAGTGCTAAAAAGTGCATTAATGTTTACTTCATCAATCTCCTGACATCCGACTTCCTCCTAATGCTGGCGTTACCTGTCAAGATTGCCAAAGATCTGGGCAATGATTCAAAGAGTTTGACCATCTTTCACTGCCAAGTGAGTGCGCCGCTCATCTACATCAACTTGTACGCGTCCATCATCTTTTTAGCTTTTGTTAGCGTTCAGCGCTACCTCCAGATCACTCGCAGCTCCAAACTTCTGCGATTGCAGGAGGTGGGCTTTGCGGTTCTGATGTCATCGGTGGTCTGGTTCCTCGTGCTCTTCATCAATGTGCCTAACATGGCCATCCCTATCAAACAAAACGTCGAAGACAAAGTTGGGCTAACATGTTCTGACTTTAAAGATGATTTGGGCAAGGATTGGCATGCATTGTCTGTGTTTCTGGGCATGGCTATCTTCTTCAACGCTTCAGTAGCGGTGCTGTTATCCAACGGCCTGGTCTTGAAGCAGCTTTGGGGTCGCCGTGAATCCGACCCTGAGCAACAGGCTAGTGCCCGACATGCCTTCATAAACAATGCATTGGTGACCTTGGCTTACGTGGTGTGCTTCGTTCCGTACCACGCTGTGTGTATGCCGTACACTTTTACACAGATAGAGGTCATCACAGAATGCACGCTGAGGAAGAATCTCTTCCTGGCCAAAGAATCTACTCTACTTCTCGCCATCCTGCACCTGTGCTTTGATCCTGTGCTGTACTTCGTCATCTGCCGTGCATTCAGGGATCAGATCACGAAGACCTTCTCAATCAAATGCGCCGTTCCAAATGCAGATCCAGAGTGAAATTTCCATCGGAGGAGAGATACGCACCAAGTATAAGAATCCTTTGTTGAATCTGAATATAGGGTGAAGAAAGTTTATTGTTGAACTGCAGATCGGTAATGTAGGAAAAGCAAGAAAGCTGAACAAAGCAGAAGACTAAAGACTAGGGAAAGAAGAATGCACAAAGACCTTTGGACAAAAATTGCACAAAATATCAGTTGAAAAAGTCACTGCAATACAAGTTCATGAACATTTTTAGCAAAATATGTATATATTTAAACATAAGCCTTCTAATATGACTAAAGCTATGAAGACGGACTGTACAATAATGCTCAGAGGTTGATTATACAATGATGTTTGTACTGTATATGTTTTGGTTATAGCTTGTAAATCACCAAAGTGATATTTTTTAAAAATGTAAAAATGCAGAAAGTTTTCTGTGATGGTTGGTTTAGGTTTAGGGCGATTTGTACAGTATACAAATAATTGACTATGGAAAGTCCCCATAAACCACGGAAACCCATGTTTTGTCTTTATATTGGGACAACTGATAGGAAGCAAAGTGGGGAAAAAGATGGGTGATGGGACAGGGAAGGGACCAAGAGTCGGGACTTGAACTTGCATCATCCAAAGGGCAACAGCAGTTTAAACAGTTTAAATTTGTTTTAAAGTTTTACTTATGTAAGCATTGATCATTCAGAGTAAATTGTATTCCAGATCCAAAATTCCTAATAAAAATCTACAAATTAAGAATCATTTCAATTATAAGGGTTGATTGGGTGAGGGATGTTTTTAAAAAAATTATTTTAACTCATAAAGTCCTTCTGTAGTCAATAATTGTATCCCTTTCAAACTCATAGTTGATCACCAAAATAACATATTTAAATGTTTTTTTAGCTTGAATGTAACTCTACAACCTTGCATCATTTAGTATATGCGGTTCTATGAATATGCCAGTTAGCCGCGCCTCCACTCACTCACACCAGCTCAGAGATCCACTCGATGACGATCACACGTTGACCTGATTGGTTACAAGGTAGTTTGTGATGTCAGAAACACCAACGATTTCAAACCACATTTTTGAGACAATACTCAGCAATGGTGTTGACTTATTAATTTGCACATGGTTTGTCTTAAAGCATATTAAAAACACCACATAGACATATAAACAACATTAAAAGCTTGAATTTCACTACTGGGGGGACTTTAGGATTTTTAATAAATCAATGTTACCATTGTTAATAATGTCTCTGTCTTGTCTCTTATTTGATTAATGACCTTTTTGGTTGTATTTTCAGTTACCTCATTATTCCCAGAAATGAGTGAAAGAGGGGCCATTGATGTCAGTTCTGTGAGTCATGACTCTGATGATATGACTGTGTCAGTAAATCTAGCGTAGGCTGAGTTAGAAGGTTATGTCAAAACATGGACATGAAAGAATGTTTTTGTGTATGATTCCACACAAACGTCACAATGTGTTTTACAAGACCAGTTTGGAGGATCTCAGACTCCTACTGGAGTTATAAGGTTAAAACAACTCTTTTATACTGTATAAACAGGAGCTTGGCCCTGCAATGCTCTAAACACAATCACAAGGATTTTAAATTGAATTGTAAATCTGACATGGGAGCCATTGTACGGACATTTAAATTGGTCTTACATGTGATCTCTTTGATGACTTAGTTAAAAGCGTAGCGGCAGCATTTTGAACCACTTGTAATCGTTTCAAGGATGAATTACTAAGACAAGTAAAAAGAGAATTACAATAATCAAGGCAGGAGGAAATGAAAGCGATCCTCTCCATCTCCACTGTAAACTGACCTCAGTTTCGCAATGTTTCTTGACTGATAAAAACTGGTACGAACCAGAGAGTTAACTTGTTGATCAAAACATAAATTCTGAAGGGTAAGTTTAACAGAGAGAGATAAAGCGCCGAAACTTTCCCTCACCTTAGGGAAAACACCAGCAGGATCCGAAATAAGTGCTTCTGTTTTTTTCAGTATTTCATTTTTTTGCCATTCAAACTTTTATAGAGTTTATACAATATAAAAGAACAGACAATTTCATAATTTCATGTGGCAGCAAATATAATGCAAAGGGGCCAAAACAGGACCCTGGGGAACACCATAGGACAGAGATGTGGTCGATGAGGCATAATTCTGAACTCTAACTTTTTTTTTGTTGGTTCAAGTGTGAACAACAGCTTGTTTAAAATAAATTGGAGCCTGAGCAGATGTTAGTGAATAAATAATTATAGAAAGCACACAAGGGCCAATAGTGTCGATAACATTTTTATAAAAAGCAGTGGGTACACATCCAGAGGACTAGAGGACGTTTTCATAGAGCTAATTAGTTAGTAATTACATTATCTTCTAATGTTATTGGAGAAACCTTATCCAGGGTTATTGGCCTGGAAATAAAAGGTATTCGAGGGGAAGGAGGAGGAACAATGCTATCTCGAATATTTTTTATCTTGACCACAAAAAAGTGAGTGCAACAGTCTCATATATATATATATATATATATATATATGAGACTGTTGCATATATATATATATATATATAACAAAATTAAATGTATCATTTTTAAGCATTTATTATGTTATATAATTGTTTATTGTTTGTTTGTTGTCATTGTTAATTTCATATGCATTAGCTAACGTTAACAAATGCAACTTGATTTTAAAAAATGTATTAGTAATTGCTGAAATGAACACGGACTAGGATGAATAAATGCTGTAGAACTATTGTTTATTTTTAGTTTATGGGAACTAATCATAACTGAATGAATTTGCCCATGTACAGTATCGTAAATCATCTATATCACACACGATAAACTCCACATTTAAAGTTCAACTGTAGCAGTGAAATTGCTTTATTAATTTGTGAAAGAGATGTTGATCCAGTAACCAATCCAGTGTAAGGTCACATCATGCCCGATCACTGGTGCGAGACATTCAACGTTGCTTGGTGACGGAGTGCAGTGAACGCGCTTGGCGTAACACTATCCAGAGAAGACATTGGGATACAACTTTACTCTCTCAACATGTGTATTTGAGCATTTCAGGTCACTTTATAGCATTCATGTTTTAGACTTGAGGGGAAATCGACAACAGCACAATGTCTTTCCCCATACTGGATTACGGGAAGATTGACGTGTGGATATCCATTGATTACTGAGTCTGTGCTCGTCGCCGTGTCAAACACAATGCCTAGCCGTCAGAAGAAAATCATATTCTCCATCGCAGGGGTCCTCTGCTTTGGCTGTGTTCTGGTCGTGGCAGCTGCGATGGGGACTCAGTTTTGGGTTCAAGCGGCTGTTCTGTGTCAGACGGGCGCACAGATCGTCAACGCGTCGGGAGGAGAGCTGGAGAAATTCATCGGGAGCGCGACCTACGGGCTTTTCCACGGGAAGGGGATGAAACAGTGTGGTCTGGGAGACAGACGCTTTTATTTCTCTTGTGAGTAACTTAATCATCTTAAGATACTGACAGTAAAAGTCTTAAAACACACCAGAAATATAAAGAGTTCTTTAGGGGTTCTCATTGCAATGCAATACAAGACAAATTGCAATGAGCATTCAAAAGTATTTGGACACTCAAATTCTACCAATGACTTTTTAGCCTATAACAATTCACAAATATTTGGTAAATCATAAAACAATAGATATGCTGTACAAAAGGAAGGAAGTCTTTGTGGTTGCACATAATGATAAGAAATCTCTTGCATCATTTGTTTGCAGGTTCCGCTTTTTTGTTTGTTTGTGTTTTTGTATCAAATGCAATGACATTCTTTTGAATGTGGCTCCCCTGAAGTTATTATATTGTGGTATCAGAAGGCTGGTGTATAGTGCATGGGTCATATGGACTACCTTTATAATTTTTCTTTTATTTTTGAAGCCTTAAAAGATCCAAATTAAAGCTTGGAAAAGAGCAACCAATATATTATTCAAATTGTCTCATTTTGTGTGCTATAGAAGAAAGAAAGATTAAAAGGTTTAGAACAACGTGAGATTAAGTACACGATGACAGAATTTAAAATATTTGATGAAATATCCCTTTAAATGTCCAAATACTTTTTGAGGCCACTGACATGTGACACACCTCTTTCAAATTGTATATATATATATATATATATATATATATATATATATATATATACACAATATATATCGACAACAGCACAATGTCTTTCTCCATACTGGATTAAGGGAAGATTGACGTGTGGATATCCATTGATTACTGAGTCTGTGCTCGTCGCCGTGTCAAACACAATGCCTAGCCGTCAGAAGAAAATCATATTCTACATCGCAGGGGTCCTCTGCTTTGGCTGTGTTCTGGTCGTGGCAGCGACATATATATATATATTTATATATATATTTATAAACTATCAGTTGTCCCAGTATGAAGACAACACCACAACGTGTGCGCACACACACATTGTGTTTTCATGTTTTACGGGGACTTTCCATAGACATAATTATTTTTATACCGTAGAAACTGTATAGGCCAAATTTTTTCCCCTAAATCTAACTCTTGCCGTCAAAAAAAATCTTTTTACATTTTCAAAAAACATCACGCTGTTTTTCTCATGGGGACCAAATAAATGGGACATCTTCTCCTGTGTAAACCAATGTAGAGTTTACCAGGCCACACACACACACACCACCTTTTCAGTCATCAACCTAATGCTTTGGAAAATCGTTCCTGCATCCTCCAAAAGTCATCACACATGCATAGCAAGTAAATCCCGTTAAAAGTACTTGTAATGTAAGAGTCAAAGGGGTGGCTTTAAGAGACTGATTAATTTAGAACCAAGTAATATGTAGCTTTTCAGTTTTTTTGAGTTTTGGGAGGCACTAGTCTCATTGAATGGGGCTGAACTGATGGATCTTTTATCCAGCTTCATGTACAACAGCATTCTTTCCTAATGAGATCTGGAAAAGGCCCAGATACCAGAGCCAGACATTTAGCAGAACAAAAGTTAAGTGAGGTGAAGGCTGGCAACCCATACTCAGAATATCTCGCTGCATTTAACCCATCCAAGTTAGTGCACACACATTGGGAGTAGTGAACACACACACACACACACTGCAAACCGTGAACACACACCCGGAGCACTGGGCAGCCATTTTTGCTGTGGCGCCCGAAGAGTAATTGGGGAGGGGGTTAGTCATTTCCTGCTGGTATTGAGAATAGAACCTGCGACCTTCGGGTTACCAATCTAACTCTCTAACCATTAGGCCATGACTGGCCCCCTTTAAAATTTTGTTTTTACTCACAAGGAGATGCATAAAAATTGGGGACAGAAAGTTTAATTTTATTGTCCATTCTGTTTGTCACAGAGAGGAAATTGTCTTTGACTCTGGTTTTTCACATACGAAAAAATTTGAATACACATTTGAGTCTTTCTACTTTATTTCACCTGCCAATTCTTTGTAATTCTTTGTGAAATTTACTTGCGGTTTCTGAGTGAAAATTTCAGTGAATCTTATAATGATCACTCAAAAGGAAACACATGCAACAGTCTCTCACAATAGGCAGTGAGATTGTAGACGATGATGACAAGTGAAAAACCGTCTCACCGCACATTTTAACTCCTGTATGAATCATAATGATGCATAGCCTTACCCTCACCTACAGTTTGAACTCTAGAAATCTCTTTACTCTGTAGTCTTTCCTGACCTGATGGACGCGGTTCCAGCCAGTCTACATGTGAGCGTCATCTTCTTCTGCGCAGTGCTCATCGTCTTCTCCTCGGTGTCCTGTGGCTTCTTCTTCTACAATGCCTTCGGAAGCCCATATGAGACGCTGCATGGACCCCAGGGGCTTTACCTCTGGAACATGATAACCTGTAAGACACACACACACACACACACACACACACACACACACACACACACACGTGGTTCTCACTCTGGACATTCTCTTAACCAACTCCATGAAGTTCATCCTGGGATGCTTTGTAAGCGTCATGGGATGCCAGATTCCCTTAACTTTTTCAGTCCAACTCTTCAATAAAAAAAAACAAAACAAAAAAAAATACATTTAATACATTTAAATACATTTATTTAGTAAATACAATTAATTAGTAAATATAATAACATTAAACATTTACTTAAGTTCATAAGAAAAACAATATGTAATATTAAACAGTATAAAACTAATTACAGCATTTACACATTTTTTTTTAGAAAGTCATTGGCAAGTTTTTTTTTTTTTTTTTTTTTTTTTCAGATGCTTTTATTCTTTTGTATTGAGAGAAAATCCAGATCCTGAAGACAGTATGTGATGAATATTTCACACATGCATCCACTCAGTCAGGGTCTATACTGAACCACGACAGGAACGAGCCTCTGCGATGGTTTATCTGTTAGTAGTGAGAAAGTGAGCTCAGCTATACCGTGAAGAGAGAATTGATAAATTACATCATAAATAAATAAAGTGATGGAAATGAATGCGCTTGGTGGAACTGGCCAGATTTCCACTCCATCTCTAGTGTCAGGTGCCTCTGTTGTGTTTGTACTGATGGAGGCCATTTGACCTGTCCACACAATTAAACCATTTAGTCAAAAAATAAAGCAGTATCACTTGCAGTGATGGGAAGAGAGAATACTGTGTTAGACTTTGGAGATTAATAGCAATTCTGAAGAAGTATACAGCATATATATATATATATATATATATAGTGATATATAGTGATATATATATATATATATATATATATATATATATATATATATCACTGCATGTGTATATATACACATATAAATATTTATTCCATTCAAAGTTTAATTTGAACCCATTCAGTACCTCTTTTAATTAAAGAATTTGTGAAATGTTAATATTATTTAAATTCTGTTATGATTTCCTCACCCTTGTGTTTTTCTAAACCCTTTGTCCATCAAGTTAACAAAAGGAGATGTGTGGTTGAATATATTGGCTACTGTTTTCCAAACAATGAAAGTGGATGATGATTTCTACCTTTGATATCCAAAATGGCAGTGGTGGACAAAGTACACATACCATGTACTTGAGTAAAAGTAAAGATACTCAAGGTAAAATATTACTCAAGTAAAAGTATAAGTGCTGCCTTTAAACATTCACTTGAGTAAAAGTACAAAAGTATTTGCCTTCAAATGTACTTAAGTATCCAAGTACTTTGATTTTTTTATGGCTATAATGTCCTATTATAATTTGACACAAGACTCTTGCTTAACTCAATCTAAGTGAAGACTAATGCCACTCTTGGCACACCAATCTATTAATGAAATGACATTAATTAGTAGGGAAGGGGACTGTTTCCATAAGGTATAAAACATTTACAGTATTTACTGTATATATTTTTCTCCAGTGCCTATGGTCATAATTATTAACATCTTAAAGGGTTAGTTCACCCAAAAATGAAAATTAAGTCATTAATTACTCACCCCCATGCTGTACCAACCCTGTAAGACCTTCGTTCGTCTTCGGAACACAAATGAAGATATTTATGATTAAATCTGAGAGGTTTATGACTGCTACATAGGCTCCCCTAAGGGAATGACACCGGACGGCCCAGAAAGTCATTAAAGAAAATGTTTAAATATTCCATGTCACAACAGTGGCTCAACTATAAGTTTATCAAGCGACGAGAATACTTTTTGTGCGAAAAAAACAAATAAAAAAATAACGACTTTATTCGACTATTCCTTTTCTTCCTTGTAGGCCTGAAACGAGACTTCAAGAGATTTCCACGACGCGCACGCGCGAGAACTTAACTGAAGTGGAGATCGCAATTCTCGCGCATGCGTCGTGGAAATCTCTCGAAGTCTCGTTTCAGGCCTACAAGGAAGAAAAGGAATAGTCGAATAAAGTTGTTATTTTTGTTTGTTTTTTCGCACAAAAAGTATTCTCGTCGCTTGATAAACTTATAGTTGAGCCACTGTTGCGACATGGAATATTTAAACATTTTCTTTAATGACTCTCTGGGCCGTCAGAATTCAA
Source organism: Tiaroga cobitis (assembly GCA_030578255.1). Taxonomy (NCBI): domain Eukaryota; kingdom Metazoa; phylum Chordata; class Actinopteri; order Cypriniformes; family Leuciscidae; genus Tiaroga; species Tiaroga cobitis. The sequence goes on from CM060605.1 coordinate 34,740,610, forward strand.
TCCCTTAGGGAGCCTATGTAGCAGTCATGAACCTCTCAGATTTAATCATAAATATCTTCATTTGTGTTCCGAAGACGAACGAAGGTCTTACGGGGTTGGTACAGCATGGGGGTGAGTAATTAATGACTTAATTTTCATTTTTGGGTGAACTAACCCTTTAATGCATTCACATAAACCTGCACAACGCCATATATATATATATATATATAATATATACACATATACACACATACACACACACACACACACATACATATATATATATATATATATATATATATATATATATATTCTATATTGTATGTTATGGGAGCTGTCAATTTCTCACCAAAATTAAACACATAACCGTATTAATGCAGTGTTTCTGTTAGGCTACTCCCCAGAAAAAAAAAGCTATTGCAAGTCATTTTAGTGGCAACGTAAGCAATGTACATTATGCGTCAATACTTACCGATAATTGCTGCAATAATTGCTGCTGCTCTCTGTCCCGCTTAAAATCATTGTCAACGTGATTTGTTTGGAACTATGAGAGCTACACGAATAACGTGACCGCGCGGCGGCGAGATCACTGTCACAACCATCTATGTTCGCAAATTCGCAATCTCTCATATTTAACGGCTCTGGTTCGCGGTTAGTAGATACCGCGCGGCCGCGCCAAGGCAAGTTCAAAACAAAGCGCGCGCGCTGTACTGTGATTGGTGGCTCGTTTGACCAGTTACGTTCCCTTTCAAGGGAACTCGAGCTGCGTCGAACGCTGCGGGAACGCCTCTGCGTTGTGCGTCATGAAGCACGTATGGAATCAGCCCAATGGAGAGATGAAACGTCATAGGCGGGTGACGTCATCGACCAGGAAACTATAAAGCACCCCAAAAACATAAGCGCAGTAGCTTCTGTGCCTTCAGTCGCGCTACATGTGAATCTGTCCCTGTGTGATATTGTTTGTCTTACATACCCTGCACCACACAAACAATTTATCCTATATATATATATATTGAGAGATTATGGCGGACGAACAGCAGTTTAGAAAGTGTGTTCCTCCCTGCTCGCGTTATTTAACGAGCGGGGATACACATGATCTTTGTGTTGTTTGTTTGGGAGTTCAGCATGCCCAGTTTGCTCTCGAGGGAGCAGACTGTGAGCATTGCGAGCGTTTGCCGTTAAGGACGCTCCGCTCCCGCCGATCGCTCTTTGAGGAGAGCGGTTCGGTGCGCGCTCCCCGCGGTTCGGGTCCCGCTTCTGCCGAGGCAGAGCGGCGGCGCTTATCGTGGGGATCGCAGATGGATCTCTCAGCGGGGGTTGAGACGGGCGCTGCCTTATCTCTCCCTTCACCTGTGAGATCCAGTGCCTCATGCCTGGGTTCGGAAGCACGCGCTGCGGTTTCTTCCGCTCGGGATGAGGCACCCGTACTACAGCTATCCAGTTCTGAGGAGCTGGATGTTGTTAGTGTGGAGGGAGAGACTGAGGATTCGCCACCTCACTCTCCCGAAAGTGATGAGCTTATGGAGGTGTTAACACGAGCTGTTGAAAAACTCAGTATTGAATGGCCAGTGATTAGACAGGAGTCTGTGTCAAAATCGAAACTTGATGAAAGATTTTTGCCCTCACGTGTTCAACCTCCACGCCGGTGTCTGCCGTTCTTTCACGATCTCCACACTGAGGTGTCGAGATCGTGGAAGAAACCGGTTTCATATAGAATATTTAGTCCCCAGACATCAACATATTCAAATATAATGGGGGCTAGATCATATGGTTATGGCGCTTTGCCTCGCGTGGAAGAGACGCTCGCGAGCTATCTCTCCCCCGAGGCGGCGTCATCTTTTAAAACACCGGTATTACCCACCAAGCCCCTTAGAAATACATCTGCTTTGGTGGGTAAAGCGTATTCGGCTGCAGGTCAGGCTGCGTCATGTCTGCATACAATATCAATCTTGCAGGCATACCAGGCTGACCTGCTGAGGGACGTGAGTGAGAGTGAGGCAGTCAGTACTGACGTAGTTCGAGAACTGCGTCAGGCTGCTGATTTATCCCTGCGCGCCACCAGAGAATCGGCCAAGCTAGTGGGTCGATCTATGGCAGCTCTGGTGGCCGCAGAAAGACATCTCTGGTTAAATCAGACAAATATGAAAGACAAAGAAAAAGCTTTTCTTTTAGATGCTCCTCTCTCTCCATCGGGGTTATTTGGCGAAGCTGTTAATTCTGTTATAGACAAATTCCAGGAAGAGAAAAAACAAGCTGCAGCTTTCAAAAAATTTCTCCCGTTAAAAATTCACGTCCCTGGGGCTGCTGGGCGGGAGCAGCCCCGGCTGTCTACAAGCTCATCCCATAGGGCGCAGCAGAAACAGAGTGTCGCGTCTCGTGCTCCCCCTGCTGGACAGTGGGCTCAGGCGCGGCACTCTCAGCCGAAGTCTTCTAGCAATAGACCTGATCTGAGGACAGTGATATTGTCTAAGAAGGCTTCGGCTAAGAAGAAGTCCTGACGCCGAGGCGTTCAGGATGCTGAGGGTGGTCCCCACCGAGGCGGAAAGGAGTTCACCTCTCTTTACGGTGCCCATTCTTCCTCGGTGCCCTCAGGGGGCCGTTCTGCCAACCCCGCCTTCATGCCGGGGCGTAGGCGGTCCCAGCGAGCGTTTTCCCGAGGGACGCTCGCTCCCTCTGAATAAAAAAAAAAAAAAAAAAGCAGAAGCAGAGTGTCGCGTCTCGTGCTCCCCCTGCTGGACAGTGGGCTCAGGCGCTGCACTCTCAGCCGAAGTCTTCTAGCAATAGACCTGATCTGAGGACAGTGATATTGTCTAAGAAGGCTTCGGCTAAGAAGAAGTCCTGACGCCGAGGCGTTCAGGATGCTGAGGGTGGTCCCCACCGAGGCGGAAAGGAGTTCACCTCTCTTTACGGTGCCCATTCTTCCTCGGTGCCCTCAGGGGGCCGTTCTGCCAACCCCGCCTTCATGCCGGGGCGTAGGCGGTCCCAGCGAGCGTTTTCCCGAGGGACGCTCGCTCCCTCTGAGGAGGGTCTCACAGCAGTCAAACCAGTCGTTCCCTGCCGGTGCGCCGTTACAGGGCGCTGTGTTTGCTGCTCAAGTTACACCAGAGGCCAGTCTCGAGAGACTGGTACCCTTAGTAGATTTTCTGGCAGAGTGGAAAAGCCTTCCAAGAATATCTCATTGGGTCCTGCAGACAGTAGAAAGAGGATATGCTATCCAGTTCAGGTGTCGTCCACCAAAATTCAGAGGGGTTCTGCACACAGTGGTGGGCCCCGAGCAGGCTCTGGTAATGGAACAAGAGGTGAAAACGCTCCTCCAAAAGGAGGCTATAGAACGGGTTCCTCCTCCCAGTTTGGAGTCAGGTTATTACAGCCGATATTTCATCGTTCCAAAGAAGGATGGGGGGTTGCGTCCAATTTTAGACCTGCGCCTATTGAATCGCTCGGTAGGGAAGCTAAAATTCAAGATGCTCACTATCAAGCAGATCGTGTCTCAAATCAGATCCGAGGACTGGTTTGTCACGATAGACCTAAAGGACGCATACTTCCACATTTCCATCCTTCCACAACACAGGAAGTTCCTGAGGTTCGCCTTCGGGGGCGAAGCGTACCAGTATCGGGTTCTTCCGTTCGGCCTAGCACTCTCTCCCCGAACTTTTACGAAATGCATGGATGCAGCTCTGGCACTGCTGCGGCTCCAGGGCGTCCGCATTTAAACTATATCGACGATTGGTTGATTCTGGCTCAATCGGAGCATCAGGCGATTCGGCATTGAGATGTCGTTCTCGTCCATATCAAAAAGTGGGGGTTGAGGCTCAACGCCAAAAAGAGTGTGATTTCTCCAGTACAGAGGACCACTTTTTCTGGGCGTGGTTTGGGATTCGACGACGATGCAGGCACATCTGTCTCCTGCTCGTATAGCTTCGATTCTCTCAGCCATCAAACAGGCAAAGCTAGGCCAGTCACTCACTGTGAAAAGATATCTGAGGATTCTGGGTCTCAGGGCAGCAGCATCCAACGTTATACCTTGCGGCCTGCTGTACGTGAGACCACTGCAGTGGTGGCTCAGGTGGTGGAGCTCCTATGGAAACATTTCGGTCGTGCCGAGGCAGACCTATTTGCATCCAGGGAAACATCACACTGCCATCTGTGGTTTTCCCTAAGTCCTCCAGCCCCTCTGGGGTTGGACACAATGGTACAGGAGTGGCCGAGGTCACGCCTGTACGCATTTCCCCCGATTGCTCTGCTCCCAGGAGTTCTGGAGAGGGTTCGCCGGGACGGGGTCAGTCTACTGTTGGTAGCCCCGTACTGGCCGGCCCGAGTTTGGTTTTCGGACCTAATTTCTCTCCTCTGGAGATTCCGTTGAGGAGGGACCTTCTCTCTCAGGCGAGCGGGTTGTTACTTCACCCCCGCCCAGATCTATGAAGGTTATGGGCTTGGCCTCTGAGGGGGCCCAGCTCATAGAGTCTGGTCTCTCAACCGAGGTTGTTGAGACCATTCTTCACTCCAGAGCTCCATCCACGAGGAAGCTTTATGCCTTGAAGTGGAAACTTTTCACTTCTTGGTGTGGAGAACACCTGCAGGACCCAGTTAACTGCCCAGTGGGTGCAGTGCTGGAGTTCCTGCAGGAGCGCTTCTCCACAGGGTTATCCCCCTCCACACTAAAGGTGTATGTGGCGGCACTAGCTGCTTACCACGTCCCTTTCAGTGGAGTTTCTCTTGGGAGACACCCGCTTGTAACTCGTTTCCTCCGTGGCACTTTGAGGCTGAGGCCAGCAGTTCGTACGAGGGTGCTGACCTGGGATCTGGCCATTGTATTGGAAGGTCTTTCCCTAGCTCCTTTTGAACCTATCGAAGAAGTTCCTGAGAAGTTTCTCACTTTTAAAACTATCTTTTTACTTGCTATCTCCTCATTAAAAAGAATCGGAGATTTGCAGGCTCTGTCCGTGTCACCCTCGTGCCTGGAATTTTCGCCTGGCATGGTTAAGGTTTTTCTGCATCCTAGACCAGGTTACGTTCCCAAGGTCCCTACTAATGTTGTTAGACCTACGGTTCTGCAGGCTTTCTGTCCTCCTCCATTTATGTCATCGGACCAGGAGAAACTTAATTTACTCTGCCCTGTTAGGGCGTTAGACGCTTATGTCCACAGAGCTGCCCTGTGGAGGAAATCAGAACAACTATTTGTATGTTTCGGGCCATCCAGGAAAGGGTGCCCTGCGTCTAAACAGAGAATGAGCAAGTGGGTGGTCGAGGCTATCTCACTTGCTTATGAGTCGGCTGGTCAGCCTTCACCTTTGGCTGTTCGAGCCCACTCTACTAGGTGTATGGCTGCTTCCAAAGCTCTATTATCGGGGGTTTCCCTGAGTGATGTTTGTGATGCGGCTGGATGGTCTTCACCGCATACTTTTATTAAGTTCTATGACCTAGACTTAAGTTCTACCCCTGGGGCACAAGTGCTCTCGTCCTCTGTGCGCTAGTTCTCACATGGCGGTCATTTGGTCCTATGGCGACGTGGGTATTCGCGTTCCCGCAGCGTTCGACGCAGCTCGAGTTCCCTTGAAAGGGAACGTCTCGGTTACGTATGTAACCCTAGTTCCCTGATAGGGAACGAGACGCTGCGTCGTTCCGCCATACTCCCGGCACTCCCGTTAGCGCTTCCTTCAGGCCTATCAGAAGCTACTGCGCTTATGTTTTTGGGGTGCTTTATAGTTTCCTGGTCGATGACGTCACCCGCCTATGACGTTTCATCTCTCCATTGGGCTGATTCCATACGTGCTTCATGACGCACAACGCAGAGGCGTTCCCGCAGCGTTCGACGCAGCGTCTCGTTCCCTATCAGGGAACTAGGGTTACATACGTAACCGAGACGTTTTTATCCACTCATAAATAAAAAGGAACGAGTGATTTTGAAAATGTAGTAGAGTAAAAAGTAAGATATTTGACTTTGAAATGTAGTGGAGTTAAAGTAAAAGTCTCCCAAAATTTAAATACTTGAGTAAAGTACAGATACGCAAAAAAGCTATTAAGTACAATAACGAATTACATTTTGTTACAGTCCACCACTGCAAAATGGTCAAAAGGTACCGTAATGGTTTGGTTACGTTTGAGAAAATTCTTCAGGCAAAAAAATATCCGTTGTGTGTTGTCAATAGTGTAGTGAAGTAATTGTACTGAAAACCTTGTGTGCATTTAAATATGTTGCACCACGACATCAATGACGGTAAATGTCATTTGTTCTGCGTCTGTGTGTCTCATGACTGATCATTAAAAGCATTAAATAACAACTCCAAAGAGCAAGACTTTCAGTAATGCTTTGGACTATTCTTCACAAGACTTGTTAGTCATTTGAACTACTTAAAGGGATACTCCACCCAAAAATGAAAATTCTGTCATCATTTACTCACCCTCAAGTTGTTGCAAACCTGTATGAGTTTCTTTCTTCTGCTGAACACAAAGGAAGATATTTTGAAGAACGATTGGAACCAAACGGTTGTTTGGCACCATTGACTTCCATAGTAGAAAAAAAAAATACTATCCAAGTCAATGGTGCCAAAGTTCCAATCGTTCTTTAAAATATTGTCCTTTGTGTTCAGCAGAAGAAAGAAACTCATACAGGTTTGCAACAACTTGAGGGTGAGTAAATAATGACAGAATTTTCATTTTTGGGTGGAGTATCCCTTTAAGTAGTTCAAATGACTAACAAGTCTTGTGAAGAATAGTCCAAAGCATTACTGAAAGTCTTGCCCTTTGGAGTTGTTATTTAATGCTTTTAATGATCAGTGATGAGACACACAGACGCAGAACAAATGACATTTACCGTCATTGATGTCGTGGTGCAACATATTTAAATACACACAAGGTTTTCAGTACAATTACTTACTGTAAAAGGATGTGGTAAAAACCCAAGCTTCAAGAACACAGCTAAACTCAACGATGCTGGCTCTGAGACTTCTCTCATTTAAAGCCAGCATGAAACGGAAGTTGCAATTTTTTTTCTTCTTTATTGTGACGTAGTGAAACGGCTTCTTGAACAAGAACAAATGTAGGGAGGGACTTGATTTTGTCAATTAGGAATTGATTGGATGGTCGTGGTTTGGTGGATCTCATGTGAGTGACATCATCAGAGGAAATGAGCTGCAAGAGGGAGGGGAAGTTATTTTGATTAAATATTACGAGGATACATTGATTAAAAAAATAATGATGTGCATGGATAAATCATTTATAACAAATAGGGCTGTCAAACGATTAATCACGATTAATCGCATCCAAAATAAAAGTTTGTGTTTACATAATCTATGTGTGTGTACTGTGTATAATTATTTTGTATATAAATGCACACGTATATATTTAAGAAAAATATGTTACTTATTTAAATATAAAATGTTTATATTTATATAAAATATACATTATATCTAGGCTACGTTCAGTCTATATACAGTATAGAGGGTATGCGCATGACGTCACCGTCGGCCGGAGTGAATGCGGTCACGCCCACAAGTGGCAAAAAGACTGAGCGGCAGCATTTGTTTTCAGCGTGAATGCCGTGAAAATCACACAAAACACATCTAAAACGGGAAAGAGCTTTGCGATTGACTGTACAACTAGATTTGACCAGAAATCTGAGGTACTGTATATTTTTACAGACTGCAAAAAGCTACAGAAACAGACTATATTCTGCATAATTGGATGTTTTTAAATAAACACTGACAAAAAACTATACAAGTTTTAGGGCTGGACGATATGATGATATACAGTATAACATTGATGTAAGTGATCACTCGGATTTAGACCTATCTATATTGTATTTATATAAAACGTTTACAGGCAAATTTTCTTCATTTATTTCCCCGGCGTCGAAATCAGGCACATATAAATGTCAGGAAACACGATTCCTGGCTGCATGTCAATATCCATGGATCACTGGATCTTTGATAAGTTGTAAGGAACACTATATCGAGTCCAACTTTTAGTTTAAACTGATAATAGTTTGTTTTACTCGCGTTAACGCAGTTTCCCCTATTAACTCCAGTCACGCAGCAGCTCTTCTGCCACTCAGTCCGGCTGAGGGGGGCGTGTTCCGGCGGGGAAGTGACGTTAATGCATTCCCTCTATATATGCAAATATTTCTTAAATACACATGCATGTGTGGGTATTTATGTGTTAAAAATAATTATACACAGTACACACACATATATTATGTAAACACAAACTTTTATTTTGGATGAGATTAATCGCGATTAATCGTTTGACAACCTTATAAATATTGCAGTTTTCCATAATAAATTAAGAATTGCCCATTTTGATTTCATGGTGACTTTAAATGGATCACCCAAATATGAATCATTTACTCTGCCTCATGACATTACAAGCCTGTTTCTTTTTTCAGGGAAACACAAAACAACATACATTGTCCGTGCAATGGAAGTCAATAAAAGTCCAATGTACGAATTGGTTGTGAGATAGCGTTGTTCTGCCACAGAATAAAAAAAATCTCTCACAATTAACACTTTTTTTCTCAGAATTGTGTTTATATCTCACAATACAGACTTTATAACTTACGATTTCGAGTTTATATCTTACAATACTACATTTACATTTCTGCATTTGGCAGACGCTACTATCCAAAGCGACTTTCATAGCATTTCAAGGTACACATTTACATTCTTATCAGCTCTTGCTTTCCCTAGGAATCGAACCCATGTCCTTGGCGTTGCAAGCATAGATATCCATAATAAAAGCTAGATATCTTGCGGCGGAGTCTCTGCGTTCCAGTCCACTTTTAGACACGCACTTGCGAACTTCCCTAAGCACTTCCCCTCGGGGGAATCCCTGCCGCCATTTTGAAGTGCGTTCCACTTCGTGAAGTGGACGAGGGAAGTTTATATGGACAGACCCTCGTTCCCTCGATTTTGACCGAGGGAGCGAGTCTACTTCATATGTACACTTCAGGCATTTCCATATCCCATAATGCAACACGATTGTGACGTCACCACATATCTCGTCTAATCACCACCATCACAAACAACTCTATGATATATTAATTATGATTTTTTTAATTTAAAACAACCCAAACACATCTATATACATGTGGATGCTGCCTTAAACAAATTCTTAAAGGGAAACTAAATTAAATAATAAATCAACTCCATTGCTGATTCCAAGTGATCAAGGGCTTAGGACGTTCCAGTTCAGCCCATTGCAGTTTCCGCCAGTAGTGGGCACTCGTGCAACGTAAGCAATGACGTACTTCCGAGTGAACGAGACGGAGGAAAGTTAGCGAGTGAAGGGCATGACAATGCATAGCTGATATAAAAAATTGGATGACTAGTAATTTCCTACAACTAAATTCTGAAAAGACAGAGATTCTAATTATTAGACAAAAAACTTCCACACGTAATAACCTAGAATACTGTCTAACACTTGATGGCTGCTCTGTTAAGTCTTCGTCGTCGGTTAGGAACCTGGGTGTGCTCTTTGATACCAACCTTTCTTTTGAATGCCACGTGTCTAGTATCTGTAAAACTGCATTTTTCCATCTTAAAAATATATCTAAAATACGCCATATGCTCTCATTGGGAAATGCGGAACAATTAGTCCATGCGTTCATGACCTCAAGGCTAGATTATTGTAATGCTCTACTGGGTGGTTGCCCTGCACGCTTAATAAATAAACTACAGCTAGTTCAGAACGCAGCAGCTCGAGTTCTTAGCAGAACCAGGAAGTATAACCATATTAGCCCGGTTCTGTCAACACTGCATTGGCTGCCTATTAAACATCGTATACATTTTAAAATATTGTTGATTACTTACAAAGAACTAAATGGTTTAGCTCCGCAGTACTTGAGCGAGCTCTTAACGTATTATAGTCCTTCACGTCTATTGCGATCTCAAAATTCCGGCCAGTTGATAATACCTAGAATATCTAAATCGACTGCTGGTGGTAGATCCTTTTCCTATTTAGCATCAAAACTTTGGAACAGTCTTCCTACCATTGTCCGGGAAGCAGACACACTCTGTCAGTTCAAAGCTAGACTAAAAACACATCTCTTTGACCTAGCATACACATAACACACTATAGACTTCTATAATTCAATGTTAGGCTGCATAGATTAGGTCAGCCGGAACTGGGAACACTTCCCTTAAATCTTGATGTACTCGCTACATCATAAGAAGAATGGCATCTACGCTAATATTAGTGTCTTTGTTTATCCCGAGGTTTTCCCGCAGCCTGCCGGATCCAGGCCGTGTCCAGATCTGACGAAGGAGATCCGCCTGGACCCAATGACAATGCAGTGCTGAAGTGTCAACTATCCTCTCCCTATGGAGGATCCCTTTCCCACTCTACAGATAAAGCGTTGTTGAAAATCCGGCTCGCGTACCCCGAAGTGATCAAATAAAACAAAATTCTGAACCAAATTTATAGGCAAGACAAGTAGTTTGTTTAGGCATGGGTCGTATGGAATTACAAACCTGCACACATATTTTCAAAACTACATAACTATAGAATCAATTCTGAATGCGCATCTGAACGCCGTCAGCGTTAATCACAGGTTCGCGTTTAAAGTCTGATCATTTCAATGTAGGTGAATCAATCAAAATGAACTTTAGCTGGAAATAACATTATTCAAGAACCGCTATAAAGCGAAAACAATCTCTGTTCCTTAAATTATATGTTTATCTCTGTAAAGCTGCTTTGAAACAATCCATTGTTAAAAGCGCTATATAAATGAAGATGACTTGACTTGACTTGACAATTTTGGACTGGAACGCAGCCTCTATCATCATCACCGGCGGCCATCTTGTCACAGGCAAGCTTTCTGGCGGGCTCTGTGGTGCCTGATGTAAGATGAGTGATCAGCACGAACACAAATACTCTTATCTCGTTGAAATCTTGACGGATTTACAAACAGTTTGTTTTCTTACAAATTATTACATTATTAACGTGGCTATAATTCTGGATGATTATTTATTTATACACTCATTATTCATAAGTATGCAGTGTCATAACTACATCTCTGACGTTTATAACAAACCAAACCGTTTGAAAATCGGTAGAAAATTTAGCAAGTTATGGTTATTTAAAAAGTACAGCACCATTAAAACACAATGTTACGAGTGAGCGAGCTGCCTGTGACAAGATGGCCGCCAGGTGCGGATGGCGACCTCCATTGGCCAGCAGCGCGGACGAGACATCTAGCCTTTATTATGGATATCTATGGTTGCAAGCACCAACGCTCAACTGTTTGAGCTAGAGGAAATTCTGTGTTTAATACTCGCAATCCCGAGTTTATAAATTATGAGTTTAAAAACTCGCAATTCTTACTTTTTTCCTCTCAGAATTGTGAGATATAAACTCGCAATTGCAAGAAAATGACTTTTTCTTGATTTTTTTATTCTGTGGTGGAAACAAACTTCCATAAAGAACAGCTTTTCTATTATGCAAAACATATTATTCTCTCTCCTGCCAGGTTTCTGTGGCTGCTTGGTCCTTATTCTGTTCTCCTCTGAGGTCAAGCTGCATCACTTGACCGAGATCATCTTCAACTTCAACGAGGTCAGCTTCGTCTACAAGACCCAAAGCGAGAGGTACGACAGATCCTTCTGGCTCATCTTCCTCGCCTTCCTCACGCACGGTCTCAACATCTTGCTCATCCGCCTTGCTGGGATCCAGTTCCCCTTTCAGGAGGCCAAAGAGTCCGACGTTAGCACAGGAGCTGCGGATCTCATGTACTGACCAGCTCTTTCGTTCTACTTCTTCCCCTGCACACGTCATCCAACCGCAGCGACTAGCACTTCTCAACAGGAGCCTTCAGAAAAGCAGCATCCGGTTTGTTTACAGCTGACCAGGCAAGGCACATCTGAGCCTCTCAAGCTATTCAGACCATGTGTGGCGGTTCTTATCTCGCAGCGGGGAGGCGGGAGCGAGGAACTCTCTCTTTCAATCGGTCCGCTGACGGAGCATTCATTCTGTCAATCACTGAAACAATTAACACTCACCATTTCAAACGGCTGATGAAAACACCCCGTAGTTTCCAGTCTAGCTGGGGACATTACAGTTTCCTTTCGCTGTGGATCTTTCATAGTCCGGCTGTAGCACAAAGGGATGCCACAATTGGCAATTCTACAGTGACTCCAAAAAGTATTTTGACACTTAAGCCACACTCAAATATTTATGAATGTCTTTGCATTAGATAACAAAATAATCAAGCCAAGCAGCACAAAAAGAAGTTCGTTTATACATCCACTAAAAATCTGCAAAACCGGCTCAGAAATGTGAAGTTAGCTCTGAGCAGGGTTATTGTTAACTGCAACTAAAGCTAAAACCATAAAAAAAACATTATTTTCATTACTTGAAAGAAAATAAACAACTGAAATGTTTTAAATATAAGTAATAAATAAACTAAAACTAAAAGTAAAACCTAAGCCTGAATAAAAAAACCCTCTAAACTAATAGTAATAAAACAAACAACAAAGCTACTAAAACTTTAAAATTTAAACAGAAAACATTCAAATAAAATGTAATTTAAAAATATGTAACAAAAGGTATGTCAAGGATACTAAAATAACACTGGCTCTAAGATAAGATCTGGAATCATTTGTTTACAGTTGCCATGGGCCATGTGGTTTGATATTTTATTATCTAATGCAATGCCACTCTTAGATTTTATGTGTGTTTTTAGAGCCATTTTATAATGATATTTAAATTTCTGGTATTTGCCTACAAATCATTTAAAGAAAACATGCACTGAAATGCATAAAAAAAATGATAATATCATTTAGGCACATGAATACATCCAACAACAACCATGTCTTTAGAATTTCAGATACATGTAAAACATTGGCCACATACACACTGTAAAGTTTCAGGAGTGAGAGCCGCATTTAAATAGTAAAACAAAAGTGATTTGACAAAAGTAATATTACAGCGACCAAAGACTCGTTATGTCCTGCTATTTTTACTGTACCACAATCTCCTGAGGCGTCATGTTTTGTTTATGTTTGTAAAGGCCCGTTCACACCAACAACGATAACCATAAATAGGAACAAGGGCCGCATCCACAACTTTTGTGAAGACACTAGGTGACAGGGACAGCCCGAAGGGGACGACTTTGTACTGACATGCTTAACCCTCGAACGCAAAGCACAGGAATGGTCTGTGTCGAGGGAGAATCGAGACATGATGAAAGTACACATCCTTCAGGTCGATCACTGCAAAACAATTTTGGGGTTGAATGCATCCGAAAATGTGTCTTTGCGTCCGCACTTTAAATGGTAGCCAGCGAAAGATCCGATAACGGGTTACCCACCACCTTTTTTTAGAACAATGAAGAATAGGTTGTAAAATCCTGACTTTATATTGGCTGTATCGCGTCCTTCATCAGTAGGTCTCCAAAGTATCCAAATTAAAATCAAGCAAATCACCCTAAATACACTAACAAAACAGAACGAACGTGATTTCAAAGAAAAGGGCAGGTCAACCCTACAAAACACCGTCCCTGAAAAGAAAATATATAACAGAATCTAAATAAGATTATATAATATATATTGTTGCTCACAGACGAGATCCCAATTTGTCGTTTTAATTCTGAAGTAACGTCGAGTGTGACTGACTGATAGGGAACTTTATTAGCGTCCACACGAGCGGTTTTATCGGTTTTTAGCGGTTTTGTCACGAGTTTGATTTTATCGCTCTGTTCATTCTTTGCGTGTGCTCGCCTGTCACTTTAAATGCTCGAGCTCGTTACAGCAGGGTGGATTCTGATTGGCTTTCAATGTTTTTATTGTTCCTCAGTTGGTTAAAATCGTTCTGAAAAGTGATTCCAACGATATCGTTTTTCTGTGTCGTTATCGTTTTAGCTGTTTTCTTAAATATTGAGAACTATATCTATATCGTTATCTTTATAGTTACTGTCCTTGGTGTGAACTGGTGCTATGCAGAGGGCGCTCTTGTTGTATTGCCATGTCCACTTATTATACACGTTTTTGGGCTTGTTGGGATGGTTAGTAATGCGATCAAGTTTATGGAAATATTACAGTGGGCAGGTGCTAGTCGCGATATTTTGGTCTTGTTTTCAATATAAAGCATTTCTTTTTTTCTAGCAAGATCTGGCAACCTGAATGATTCAAAGTTTGTACCATTTTTACTGGGTTTTTTTTGGTTGTTGTTTTTTTTTGCACCGCACACATACAGAAGAAAGACACATCTCTGATGGGCATTTAAACATGTAATTAACATCTAGTTGTTCAGTTCGGTTGTGGACACACTTTTTTTGTAAATGCGGTTGCCACTACCTGCATTTTTCTTAAGTTAATTTGGTTGTAGAATGCGGTTGTCACTCCCGTAAATTACTGAACCGTGTTCACAACAGGATTAATCACTAAAAGGTGAACTTACAACCGAATTTAACTGCAGTGTACGTGGTCATTGCTATTGATTTATCACTTATTAGATGATCAATATGGTTTTAATGTTATCATTAACTCTTCTATGTTTAACTACTAATAGGTTATTCAATGATATTATTAATCTATTTGCATTTTCTTTTTCATGAATGGCTAATTCTTACTTGTGTTATATGTGTTTATACACTCACATTGTGCCAATGTGCCACATTAATGATAACAAAATGTTCAATGGACCAGTTGTTGGTGTACGATGAAATATTCTCAAATGGAATTCCTAAACTGTTTTTACACGATTTTAAGTCAATTAAAAATCATAATAATTAAATGTAATTAAAAGACTGTACTGTACTGTTAGTTATTTGACATGCAGTACTCATTAGTTGTGATTGTTGGGATATAGAATGAGAGGGGCCAAAAATACAAAACAATTTTTAAAAAATACACAATTATGTTATGCATAGATATGCTGTATCAATTCTGAGACACTCTTTTTCATCATTGTTATGGGAGTGCAGCTTTTCCGGTCACTATGAATCCTGTGCCTTTACTCAAAATAAAATTTGACGAACTATTCTAGTTTCAGTTTCTTTATAACATATTGCTTTGTATTTGTACTGTATAAACAAAGAAGAATGACAGTTTTGTATATAGTTTGCATTTTATGAACACAGAATGTTTTTGGGAGGTTTGAAGCCTCCAGAAACAATACAGTGAAAGAGGAGAAAAGCAGCTCTCATCACTGAAGACAGCATTTACGAGCACAGCTTTGTTACCACAGAATTCAAAGCAACAGAAAAGAAACAAAGTACTCCACCTGCTGCCAGGAAACTGTAAAATGAAAGGAGGCTTTCTGTCATGTTGTCAAGCCATGTGTCTGTCCACCTCCTGAATATAACTTGTCGGCTATATAAGCAATGTTTTGGTGAGGTCGTTCACACTGAGGTTTGAGCTATTGTCAGAGTTTTAAGGATTCTCGCCAGCCAAGCTGTCTGGTAAAGAAGAGATAAGGTAGGCTTTTCAAACATCTGGCATTGCAGGGTCGATTAAATGCAGTAATGGCAGGATGAACTGTGTTGGTCTTGTGGTTTTCTGGCAGATTTAGGTTGACCCAATTTTTAAGCGAATCTGTCATTTACTTTTTACAGAGTAGGCTACCAGTGTTGGGGGTAACGAGTTACAAAGTAACGGGTTACAGTAACGATTTTACTTTAAGTAACGAAGTAAAGTAGGCCTAACGCATTACACTAAACATATAGAACTCTCTTAAATATTTTCTAGTTTCACTAAACATTTCATTAAGTTTCGTTGACATTTTATAAAACATGGATCTTAGCCTCATTTTGTAAACAAGCAAATGATTTAGACGCGCAAACTGTGTGCCGGTGCGGTGAGATGCTCGGGTCACCGTGATTTTGCCAAGTAAGACATGGTCCTGGATCAACATATTTTGTTAATCCTGGATCAACATTCCTGTCCCAATATGTAGTCCTTACCCAATCCCTACCCCTAAACCTAACCCTACCCATAACTTTTCCCTAAAATCATAGGGTAATGATATGTGAATAACACTGATGTTTAAGAACTTCACCCTGATTCTCAGGCTAAACTTGACAAACTGTAAACTTGTCCCTCAAATCTGATTGGTTGATTGGAAAGTTGATCCAGGATCAACAACGATGTTGATCCAGGAACAGGTGGTACTTGGTGAAATCACGTTCACCGAGATGCTCGGGCAGATTCGGCTTGAAGTCGTTCATCCTCGGATGCGGCGCCGCGCGCGCTGTTACAAAAAAGCTTTGCACTTCGCCAAGCGAAATGAGGTGTTGCGTTGCGCACCCAACGCGCACGACCTCCCACACCACAATGACATCATTTTTGCCGCGCGCACCTTCGCGCTCGTGCGGACGCGTCGAGTATAAACAAGGCTCGCTTTTCTCAAGTCTTGGGTAACACAAAACGAAATGAACAGGCTTGTTGCAGGGTTCATTGTAGAAGACATGCTTCCCCTGTCGACTATTAATCGCCCAGGTTTAGAAAAATGCATTTTAAATTAAGATTAAGAATTTTATGGGATAAAGTGACCTTTATTTTATTATTTTTCATTGACCACTTCATTTTTTGTTTTTATTGCCATGAGTCGAATAAAAAGCTGGTTTTGTTCTCAGGAGAAGAGTTTTATTCGTTTAATCTCATGTTTCCCAAAGCCTGTGTTTTGAAACTTTGTGCAGCAGGGATATTGTTCTTTCATGCCATTTTGTATAGATTTATACAATAAACACTATGCAGACAGGCTAAGTGATGATAGGGCTATGATGTTTGTCCATGTATCACGGTAAATTAAGAAACGGGAAAGTAAAGTAATAAGTAGTGAAGTTACTTTTCAAACGCTGTAACTATTAAAGTAATCTCATTACAATTTATAGAAGTAACTAGTAACTAGTAACTAATTACTTTTTAATTACTTTAAATCGGATAAGCAGAGTGAATTTAGCCGTGATTTAATTGTTTTTTAAATGTTTATTTTGATTTACTAACTTATGTTTCAGAATAGCCTGAAACAAACGCTAATAACTACATAATTTGTTGCCTTACAAATATTCCAAGTTTTCAACATATATGTTTCACTTGCTTTTACATATATTTAGTGCAATAGCAAAAACATGACTTCTCAATCTCTTCACACATCACAGCTTTATTTCCGGAACACAGTCATATTTGTCTCGGTTGGTTAACCAGAAAGCATGGTTATCATATTGCAGCATTTGCATTTTTTTTTTTTTTTTGATAAGTTTTGATATGCATAATTTACTGGTAGACATCCTCCAAATGCAAAATGCATGTTCCCACTACTAAAATAAACTATAGCGTTAATGTCTACAAAGGATCAGTAGATGGCACTGTTGGCAAAAAGTAAGGATGATTTTGAACACATTAATCTTTGTGAATGTATAAAAACAAGGAGACAATATGTGTGTATATATACACATGAATATTTTTGGAAGCTTAAAACCCCTTCGCTGTCACCCCCCTTTTTGAGAATGGGGGTTATAATGCACTATTCAAACTTAAATGGTTGTAATTCAAGAATGCTTTGGAATATAGACCCAAGTTTGGTCTTGTTTTAAAGGAAACACTCAGCAGATTATTGCTGAAGTGAAAACACTTCAAAAAATGAAAGTATGGAAAAGTTATGGAAGTTTAAATTTACAGTACATCAAATATACTGTACTATATATTTTTTATTTTATAAAAAATATATATTTTACAAAATATTTTTTACTCTAAAATTACTATAAAATCAAAGCCATATATCTAACCAAGTTGTGTTCCAAATTTGAAGTTGATATCACAAAAATTGAAGTTCCCATGAGATTTTGTTTAGGCGTAGTACTAAAAATAGCCACCGGGTGACATACATTCCATTGAATTTAGTTGGATACATTCTGGCTTAACAAATTAATACATTTCTGTCCAAATATCAATTCTTTCACAATATTTGGGATCTTGAGACTCAGACCTTTCTGACAATATGTGTTTTGTCAGGATTAGAAAAGGTTTTGATCATAAATTATGAAATATAATGATGCCCAAAAGGGGAGGAGCCTGATAAAATAATTTAGAGTATCGTTTATATGGTAACGCAACGTTCAATTTCAAAACGGTTTTCACAGGATGAATTCTGAGTTTGTAAGCTTTCAAATGATACCTAATTTATAACTGCTAAAATATGTGATGTAATAAAAAAAGGCGATAAAAAAAGATAATATTATATTTTAGAGGATAATATATATATTATACTTTTTAGAGGATAATATTATATTATAATTTTTTATTGAAAAATACTAGATTATGTTTTATTATGAACTTTTAGCATGAAAACCAAAGTTTCAATTATTAAAGGTGTGTGCGTCAACTTTTTGTGACAAAGGTCAGAACTCCTGTTATAACGCAGATTTTTTTGAGGTGCACTCTTGTCAAAAATTCATCGGTTACTCTTCCTACATAATTTGTAGCAAAAAACAGCAGTCAAATATCTATTTAGAAGTCCTAGACCTTTCCAACCATATATAGTTTGTCATAATTAGATTAGGATTTAATAGTAATAAAGCGAAGTAAAGTTAGGCGTCCCGTATACGGGACGGTGACAGTTAAGGGGTTAAGTAACACCATTTGTGTCAACAAATATTAAAGAGTTCTGGAACACATCAAAATCATTTCTGCTTTCTTACAATCATCTTTGGCATTTTATAATGTTTTAAATAATTATGTATTATCCTGCTATTATTAGTAAGTTAGAATGCAACACTATTATTAGTAATGAAACAGAATAATTGTGAATGATTTAAATGTCAAGTAGCCTACCACATATTTATCCATATATTATGGAGGGAATATTGGGTCAGATTGAAAGCTAAAAGTCTAAAACTAAAAGTCTTAAACGAAAACTAAAAGTCTAAGTCGACAACTAAAAGTCTAAGTCGAAAATGAATTTGGTATCTAGGATTGGGCATTTGGAATTTAGGATAGGGCATTCGGTATTTAGGATAGGGCATTTTGTATTCAGGATTGGGCATTTTGGTCATTTAGGATTTAAGGCCATTGCACAGTCCGAAATTCGCATCCGAATTTTTCGCACGTTAAAAAAAAAATTCGACCTCACGTTATTTCAATCACGCTTGCACACCGCCTCCGAAACTTTCGTCCGTCATAAAAAAATTCGGATCGGGTTTGATTTTCTGCGTTTTTCGCATCCACAGCCAGCATTTTGAGAGTTTTTTTTGACAATTCAGAGCTACGTGCGAACGACAAAATCCAGAATCGCTTCTGACAAGTTGATACACTTCGTCTCGCAGCAGAAGTAGCCTACTGTTACTGTATGAAAAACAAAATGCGGATTACAAAGTCCTTTCCGTTTCGGTTTTCAATTCGATCAAGTGTTTGCATGTTCTCTCGGATTAATAAACCTCCCCTTTCAATCAGATCGAAATTTCGGATCGATTAAGGTGTGATTGAGCAGCCAATTCGATAACTAATGTATTATTTGGGTACAATATATAACGACTCGGTTACTAACGTAACCTCGGTTCCCTGAGAGGAGGGAACGAGTATTGCGTAAGTAGCTTACGCAATGGGAAAACTCCTTTTCTCGAGAAATATTGAAGTCTTTATGTAAAACGCATTGCAGCTGCACAGCATACAGCAGTGAGCGAGGCAGCTCGGTCATTGGCTGTGCTGCGGCAACTGCACGAACCTATGACGGGGCGACTCTGAACCCGCTTCCAATGAGCGTGCTTCGCGCCCGCGCGCGTCAGAGCCCGCCAAGATGGGCGTGGCTAAGGGCTATATATTGGGCGCCCCGTCATCTGAGTCCTTTAGGTTCAATCGACTGAAGCGAACTGACCAAGCACAAGCACGGCAGCTTACGCAATACTCGTTCCCTCCTCTCAGGGAACCGAGGTTACGTTAGTAACCGAGTCGTTCCCTTTCGAGAGGTCTCTCCTATTGCGTAAGTAGCTTACGCTATGGGAACACCATGTAAAACGCCGTGCATGCTGACTTCGCTCTATTATAGCCAGAGGCAGATGCCTGAGCCTTTAAGCAAAGTAATTATCCAACGAGCCGGCCGAAGGCGGGCTTTATACGGGACCATGTAGAACGGCCCAATGGCCGTCCAGTGGAAAAACACACAAGCACCTTTATGTACTGATATGCATAAAAAACCCTCTAAGTCAGTCAGAGACGGACCCTGTAAGGGAGGAGATAATGCTCAGCATGTACACACTCCAGTCTATACTTTTTTATATTTAGACCGACAGTATGTTGGAATGTAATGAGGGGACCTGTAGGTTATAAAACCTGATAAATGTTGACGGCGAGGCCCAGCCTGCTGCCGCACAAATATCCTGAATGGGTATCCCACTCGACCACGCCCACAAGGAGGCCATGCCTCGCGTAGAGTGAGCTCTGATGCCCAAGGGGCACTGAAGGCCCTTGGCTTCATAAGCCAGCGCTATAGCATCAACTATCCAGCGCGATATTCTTTGCTTTGAAACAGCGTGACCTTTGGTGCGGCCGCCAAAGCATACGAATAATTGCTCTGTCTGTCTGAACAGGGCAGAACGTTCCAAATATACTCTGAGCGCCCTGACTGGGCAGAGTAAATTAGCATCACTTTCGTCTGCTGGAGACGATAGCGCAGCCAGAGATATCACCTGTGCTCTGAAGGGTGTGGAGAGCACTTTAGGAATATACCCGTGTTTTGGTCTAAGGACAACTCTACTGTCGTTAGGTCCAAATTCCAGGCAGGCAGCGCTTGATGACAGCGCATGCAGGTCGCCCACTCTTTTGATTGAGGCGAGAGCCAGCAAGAGAGCGGTTTTGAGCGAGAGCTGTTTAAGGTGCACAGTTCGTAGAGGTTCGAACGGGGCACTTTTGAGTGCGTCCAGGACCGTGGCCAGGTCCCAGATCGGCACTGAGGGGGGGCGTGGGGGATTCATCCTCCTGGCGCCTCTCAGGAAACGAACAACTAGGTGGTTTTTCCCTAGTGTGCGTCCTGCCACAGGATCATGTGACGCCGCTATGGCAGCCACATATACTTTAAGTGTGGAGGGGGTGCGGCCTGCCTCCAACAGCTCTTGTAAGAAGGCGAGCACGCTCGGTACCTCGCATGTCTCAGGGTTCAGGTTCCTGGTCTTACACCAGTCACTGAACACCGTCCATTTTTGGGCATATAAGCGCCTCGTAGAGGGCGCCCGTGCCTCCGTGATGGTTCTCAACACTCCACTGGGGAGGTCCCCGGGAACCCGTTGAGGGGCCATGCATGGAGGGCCCACAGATCGGGGCGGGGATGGAGGATCATCCCGTTGGCCTGTCTGAGGAGGTCTAGCCTCAGCGGAATCGGCCATGGGGCAGATTGCATCATCTGCATCAGCTCCGGAAACCACGTCTGGTTCTTCCAGAGTGGGGCTACTAAGAGCACTGCACATTTCTCTTCCTTGACCCGACTGATGACCTGAGGTAGCATCGCGATCGGGGGGAAGGCATACAGCGGGCGGTCCGGCCAGATTTGGGCGAGCGCGTCTGTGCTCTTTGAGAAGAAGAGGGGGCAGTGCGCATTTTCCTTGGAGGCAAAGAGGTCGACCTCTGCTCTGCCGAAGGTCTGCCATAGCCACTGGATCGTCAGGGGGTGGAGAGACCATTCCCCTGGGAGAACTTTGTCTCTGGACAGCATGTCCGCTCCCTGGTTCAGGGCACCCGGCACATGCGCTGCCCTCAGCGAGCGCAGGTTGCTCTGGGACCATAAGATGAGTTCCCTGGCCATCGAGTGAAGGGAGCTCGATCTGAGTCCACCCTGGCGATTTATATATGAGACTACCATCATGTTGTCCGTACGGACCAGGACGTGCTCGTCTTTTAGGTACGGAAGCAGGGCTCTGAGAGCCAAAGCGACCGCTTTCAGTTCCAGACAGTTTATATATAGGCGCTTCTCCGGGTTTGACCACAAGCCGGAGACGGGCCTGCCCTCGTAAAGGGCCCCCCAACCTATTTTGGAGGCATCTGTCGTGATCATTTTTCTCCTTGTGTTCACACCCAAACTCACACCGGACTGATACCAGTCGGCAGCTTTCCAGGGCGTCAGGGCTTTTATGCAGCCGTGATTTGCTCTGATTAAAAAATGGCCCGAGCGCCACGCGTGAGTGGGGACACGGCTCTTGAGCCAGCGCTGGAGAGGACGCATGTGCAACAATCCTAGCTGGAGTACAGCTGATGCCGAGGCCATGAGACCGAGCATCCTTTGAAAACACTTGGCGGGGGCGCGCGCGCCCGCTCTGAACGATGTTGCAAGGCGCTGGATAGTGAGCGCGCGCTCTGATGAGAGGCGCGCCGTCATCTGCACTGAGTCTAGCACTATTCCCAGAAAAGAAATATTCTGGCTGGGAGATAGCGTCCTTTTTGCAAAATTGATTCTTAGACCCAAGCATTCTAGATGGCTGGTAATCCAAGACCTGTGCGTCATTAACTGACTCTCTGATTGTGCTAGGACTAGCCAATCGTCGAGATAATTCAGTATTCGCACACCCCGTTGTCTCAGGGGGGAAAGTGCTGCATCCATACATTTCGTGAATGTACGGGGTGCCAGTGATAGGCCGAATGGTAGTACTGTGTACTGGTATGACTGTCCCTCGAAAGCGAATCTCAGAAATGGCCTGTGATGAGGCGCTATCGGAATGTGAAAGTAAGCGTCTTTCAGATCCACTGATAGAAACCAATCCCCTGGGCGAACTTGCGCGAGGATGTTTTTGGTTGTTAACATTCTGAACGAGCGAATCATTAAAGCTTTGTTCAGACGTCTGAGATCTAGGATGGGGCGGAGACCGCCATCCTTCTTCGGGACGAGAAAATAGCGGCTGTAAAAACCCGCCTCGCTCATAGAGGGAGGAACAGTTTCTATAGCGCCCTTCTCTATCAGTTTGAGCACCTCGGTGCGTAGAACATGTGAAACATCTTTTCTCACTTTCGTCTCGACCACCGCTGAGAAGCGGGGTGGCCTGCGAGCGAATTGAAGCGAGTAACCGTGTTTTATTATGTTCAGAACCCATTTCGGCATGTCGGGGATATTTTCCCAAGCTTTCGCTCGCACAGATATGGGCTGAATGCTGGTTGGGGGCGTGTCGTAGTGACGTATGGCTCCCGCCGGCGAATCGCTCTGTGCTAACACCGAGCTTATGGCTCTCAGAGGCGCGGGCGCGCGCTGAGCAGCTTTGTTGAGTGCCGAGTGCAGGGGTGCGTGTGAGATTACAGGCACGCTCGCCGCATCTGTAACGCTCACAGCGCGGGCTGGAGAAAATTTTGTGACTGTATGGGCAGTGCTTATGGGTGGGGGTGCATAAACTGTGGTAGGCACGCGCGCCACTTTCATAAAACCCCCCGCTCGTGGCGGTCGGTTTTTGGCCATGTAAACAGTGTTTGTGAGTAGGGGTGCGTGCATTACAGCGGGCACACGCGCTACTTTGACAGGATTTCCCGCTTTTACTGGGGAAGTGTTTATAACTGTGGGGACAGTGCTTATGTGTAGTGGTGCATACATGACAGTGGGCACACGATCTACATTTATGGGGCGTCCAGCCTGAGCCGGGGAAGCATTTGGCACTGTTTTGACAGTTTTGAAATGTGGGAATGCGCACTTTAGTGTGGACACGTGACCCTTTATTGACACAGGCAGAAAATGACTCTTTATGTGATTTCTGTGTGTCGCCGTTAAAACGGCGTTTGTTTGCAGGTGAGCGAGCTGTGCGGCTGGCCCATTGGCTGCTGTACAGACATTTCCAGCCGCCTGTAAGGGGACTGGGTAATGTTTTAAACGTTTTGGAGAGAGTGGTCCGGCTTCTGCGAGACGCGCGCTCTCTCTTTTTCTCCCTATAGCTTGGAAGACTTACGAGGCTCCGGGTTCAGCACAATCTTGGGCCGAGGTCCCCGTCGCTCGGGCGGTTGCTTCTTGTTGGCAGAGCGCGAGCGGCGTCGGAAGTCAGATTCCGGTCTGGGCTGAGAGATGGGAGGCGCCGTCCTGACTCGCTGCTGCTGCGGCGGTCTTTGGCGGCTCTGCGACGAGCTGGAGCGCTTGGGCAGGAAGTG
This sequence comes from Tiaroga cobitis, assembly GCA_030578255.1. Taxonomy (NCBI): domain Eukaryota; kingdom Metazoa; phylum Chordata; class Actinopteri; order Cypriniformes; family Leuciscidae; genus Tiaroga; species Tiaroga cobitis. Next base: position 34,764,624 of record CM060605.1, read on the forward strand.
ACGCATAGCCTGCGAATCCTTCCGGGCTTCGGTGAAGCGCTCAGCGAACTCTCTCACCGCTGGTCCGAACAGGCCGCTTTGGGAGATAGGCGCGTCAAGGAACGCCGCCTTATCCGCATCCTTCATCTCTGTTAGCGTCAGCCACAGATGGCGCTCAAGGACAGTCAAGTTCGCCATAGCACGGCCGATGGATTGGGCGGTGGCTTTCGTGGCTCGCAGGGCTATGTCGGTGGCGCTGCGCAGGTCCTTGAACGCTTCAGGATCAGGTCCAGACTCGTCCATGGTGCGGAGAAGTTTGGCCTGATAAACTTGGAGGACAGCCATGGAGTGAAGCACTGACGCAGCTTGGCCGGCGGCGGCGTATGCGCCACCGGCGAGAGCTGAGGTAGATCGGCAGGGCTTCGAGGGGTGAGAAGCTTTGGCTTTCCAACCCGCGCTGGAGGGTGGACACAGGTGGTTGGCCACAGCCTCCTCGAGGGGCGGGGTTCCCTCGTAGCCTCTTTCTTTCGCGCCGTCCACAGAGGAGAGTGACGAAGAGAAAGAAGGCTTCAGGCGGGCGGAGTGAGGGGCTTTCCACGACTTAGTAAGTTCGTCATGAACCTCCGGGAAGAACGGGGAGGGCCTTTGTCGGGGGGCCTGCCGGCGCCCCTGCAGGAACCACTCGTCCAGTCGGCTGCGGGCGGGTTCTTCCGGGGAAGACCAATCGAGTCCGAGGTCTTCCACGGCCTTAGACAGGATGCGGACGATCTCCGAATCCATGCTGGAGCCCACACTCGTGTCCGCTAGCGTCGATGGCGCGGGGTCGAAGGAAGAGCCCAGCCAGTCGTCGGATGCAGCATCAAGGGAAAGGCTGTCATCCTTTTCGTCATCCCCTGACGCGCCAAACGAGACGAGACCCATCGCTCTGCTGGAGGGGTGCTGGTCCGCCTGTGTGAACTGAACTGGCGGCGGGGAATCCTCGGGTGGCGGTGAAGCACGCGGGGATTGGCCCGGCGTGACGTCACTACAATCCGCGTGCTCTGGTGGCCTCTGCGAGCGGCGCTTCTTCTTGCGCGGCTCAGCTAGAGGGGATGGTAGCACGGTGGTGGTGGGCTCTCTCGCGGCGAAAGCGGCGAAGCGAGCGCGCAGTTCGGTGAGGCCCAGGGTGTCACACTCGGGGCATCCGCCTCGAGTAAGGGCAGCTTCTGCATGGTCCGGGCCCAGGCAGCGAGAGCAGATAATGTGACGATCCCCGTCCGGAAGGAGGCCTCGACACGATGCGCAGGAAGGCATTTGGAACAACGCCTTTAAATTTGCTCTTTTAGCTTTGAAAAAGTGTCGCGGGGGCGAAACTTAGAATGATAGCTTTTAAAAGGATATGATGCGCGCCGGATGGCTTAGCAGAAGGCGTTCGAAGGCGGCTGAAGGCGCCGGCGTCCTCGTAGCAGTCCTGCTGTAGGCTTGTCGACGGCGGCGGCGAAAAGACTCCAAAAATCCGGAGGATCCAGCGAAGAGAAGGTCTTTGCTGAAGGAGATTAAATCTAAAGGACTCAGATGACGGGGCGCCCAATATATAGCCCTTAGCCACGCCCATCTTGGCGGGCTCTGACGCGCGCGGGCGCGAAGCACGCTCATTGGAAGCGGGTTCAGAGTCGCCCCGTCATAGGTTCGTGCAGTTGCCGCAGCACAGCCAATGACCGAGCTGCCTCGCTCACTGCTGTATGCTGTGCAGCTGCAATGCGTTTTACATAAAGACTTCAATATTTCTCGAGAAAAGGAGTTTTCCCATAGCGTAAGCTACTTACGCAATAGGAGAGACCTCTCGAAAGGGAACCTAGCCTATACAGCTGCTCTGTCTGCCCGACGCTTCAGTAGCACCTCAATGCAGTACATGAGATCCACGGGGAGGAGTCGGATCAAGATCCAAGGGGTGGAGATGGGTAGGATTAGGGTTGGGTTTAGGGATTAGGGGTGTGTTTAGGGATCAGGGGGCGGAGTTGGCTAGGTTTAGGTGTATGTAAGGTGGGAGGAGTTGGATCTGGATCCGACTCCTCCCCGTGGATTTCATGTTCCGCAGTGAGAACCATCTCCGACGCTTCCGCCGGCCGCGCGCGCGCGTGTGTGTGTGTGTGTGTGTCCATACTTATAGACATATACTGCCAGTCTCTCTTCAGGATCGATTGGTTCACGGAAATTGGTGGTCTTCTTTTTAATATGTGGCTCCAGAATTGCTAGCAAAGCATCAAACTGTTCCACACTGACATTCTGAAGTAAATTTTGAATCGCTCTGGATAATTTCGCAACTCCTTGATAAGGAGGTGGAGCTCCTTCCTCTCGGCGCAATTTCAGGATTGGATGGACCCAATATTTTCTCTTTCTCTTTTTTGAGGGCAACAAAATCATCCTCACTGCTTGACGAATCCATTTTGTATTTTTTTTTGCGTTTTTCCCTGCAAAGGTTTAATAAATACGCATCGGACTCGGTGTGCAAGGTGTCTGTGCTTGACGAATTTTTAGGCTGACGAACACGAAAAAACGCATACGAAAATTTCGGACTCAGTGTGCAATGGCCTTTAAGATTGGGCATTTGGTCATTTAGGATTGGGCATTTAGGGATTTATGACTGGGAATTTGGTATTTAGGATTGGGCATTAGAGGATTGAGGAGTGTATGCAAATAAGGAGGCGTGGCCCAAATACTGGAGGCTGGGTTTGAAATGGCTGGTGCGCAGAGGCACCTTATGGACAGCAGAGGGCGCTCCCAGTGCTAAGGAGCACACTGTAATGAAACCAAACAGAGCGAGTGAGCAGGGCTGGAGCTAAGACTGTACTTTATAATGTGATAACTTCAACTTAATGACAGGGTTGTAACATGTTGGGTGCGAGTCGGGGTTGCGTTTAGACCGAACACGTTCGGTGTTGGTAAAATGGACGAGGGAAAGGTGTTGGTCGACGAAAAAGCCTCTCTGCCGTTACTGGAAGCCTTTTCTTTGTCCAAAACGTCCAGCGCCTGTCTCAACAAAGATGCTAGCTCTGGCTGTGCCAATGTTAATATGGGAGCCAACGTGGCAGAGCAGGACAACTTTCACTTTGAAGAGGACGCTTTGCCAGTGTGCTCCTTAGCCAATCCTGAATACCAAATTCATTTTCGACTTAGACTTTTAGTTTTCGACTTAAACTTAAATCAGGTGTTGGGAGCTCAATTAGATAACTCGCTTAAGGTGCAAATCAACGGTTATGTTGGACGAGTTCGAATCTCAAAACGACAAGGATTTTAAGGCCTTTTTATTAAACGTACTTTTGCTGTAAAAAGTAATGAAATATATATTTTTTAATACTTTTAACTTACAACAATACTAACATTACGTAGTAACGCGGACATGTTGCTGGCTGTAGCCTGAGGAATTGACGAATCTGCGGCCGATCGTTTCGGGTTAAGTGCAAGAAGTCACCAACACCATCCCAGACAGCAACATAGTGTCGGACCAGATCCGGCCCACATCTAGCACATGTGGATTCCACACGGCCCAGATGTGGGCCGACACTATGTTGCTGTCTGATGGGGTTAACACGGACACCAGTTACCGGCGTCTCGACCACGCTCCCATGCACCACCACCCTCCCATGCACCACCACCCTGTAGCCTACTGAAACACCTGCTATAATTACCACAACCTGAATAGTTCACAAACAATAGCCTCCTACAACTAAAGATAGGGCCTACTATTCTATATTAAAAGTGTAGGCTACAGTAGACTATCATTCCATTCATGCCCATTAACGCGCTCACAAGGACGGAGCGCAACGGAACTGGACGGTGTTTTCGAAAAACGTGTCGTTGACCCGCCGTGTTAAAACACGATGCTCAGAGAAAAAACACCTGAACGCGTGTCTTACTTATTTATTCTTTTGTTGTGTGAACCCAGGGGAGCCATGAGACTGTTTAACCTGGTGAACTCGATTCAGGAAAGTTATAGGACTCGAACAAAGCGATGTTTCCTGTCACCTGCAGATGAACGCTGATGTGGACGCGAGCGGTGAACTGGATGAAATCCTCCAGCAGATCGCAGAATTGGATAAATGGAGAGAAATCTTTAACTCCCGCGGGTAGGTTAGGACAGTTAACGCGGACGGTTAGGACTATCTCCTTCTGCTGCCCAGAGAACATCCATTAACCTGTTTTTACCTTACAGGTTGGACTTGCAACAAGGCTATGTTGAAGTAAGTCTGACGTTGTTTGTTGTTTTCTATTTCTAATAGACGTCATTCACAGGATGCCTTATTGGCGTGACTGGTGAATTTCGTACGCTACAAGCGTTTCGTTTTCAACAGCAAGCGGTTTAAAAAATGACAAATTTGTCATAATTTATTCCCCCCTAATGTCGTTATTTCAGATAGTTATGACTTGTCTTCTCTGAAACAAAAAGAAAAAGTTTGAAGATGTAGCCAATCTTTCCCATAATTGATGGTGACTGAAGATGTCAAGCACAAAAGAAATATCGACATAAAAGTGTTTCTCAAAGTATAAGGTTTTCTTAAGTTATGTATAAGTATAAGTTATGTAGCCTACATTATTCCAGTAACTCTGTAATAAGTAATTAAACGTTCGTTCTAATAAGTTATGTGGTTTTTAACCTGTTCTCAACGTTAGCACAAAACATTGTTCATGGAAAGCTTTTTTTTTTTAAAAAAACATTTTGTTTGGTAACACTTTATTTTAAGGTGACGTAAGCTACTACATGTACTTACTATAGTAAGAACATCAAATTATGTATAATAATTACAAGTAACCCTAAACTCTATAGAAAGTACATGTAAGTTAATTAATATTACTCAGTACTTATTTGAGAACAAGGGAATTATGTCACTTTAAAATAAAGTGTAAACTTTTATCTAGAGAACATTTCAAAGGAACGTTCCCATAATGTTTGCAAAATGATCAAATTGAATGCTCCATTAAAGGGTTAGTTCACCCAAAAATGAAAATTAAGTCATTAATTACTCACCCCCATGCTGTACCAACCCCGTAAGACCTTCGTTCGTCTTCGGAACACAAATGAAGATATTTTTTATTAAATGTGACAGCTGGATCACTCCTACATAGACTCCCTAAGGGAATGAATCCTGACGGCCCAGAAAGTCAAAGAAGAAAATGTTTAAATATTCTATGTCACAACAGTGGCTCAACTATATGTTTATCAAGCGACGAGAATACTTTCTGTGCGAAAAAACAAACAAAAATAACGACTTTATTCGACTATTCCTTTTCTTCCTTGTAGGCCTGAAACGAGACTTCAAGAGATTTCCACGACGCGCACGCGCGAGAACTTAACTGAAGTAGTTGAAGGAGATCGCAATTCTCGCGCATGCGTCGTGGAAATCTCTTGAAGTCTCGTTTCAGGCCTACAAGGAAGAAAAGGAATAGTCGAATAAAGTCGTTATTTTTGTTTTATCTCCGCACAAAAAGTATTCTCCTCGCTTGATAAACTTAGTTGAGCCACTGTTGTGACATGGAATATTTAAACATTTTCTTCATTGACTTTCTGGGCCGTCAGGATTCATTCCCTTAGGGAGCCTATGGAGGAGTGATCCAGCTGTCACATTTAATCAAAAATATCTTCATTTGTGTTCCGAAGACGAACGAAGGTCTTACGGGGTTGGTACAGCATGGGGGTGAGTAATTAATGACTTAATTTTCATTTTTGGGTGAACTAACCCTTTAACGTTTGCATAACCAAGAAAAAACAACGTTTTTTTTAAAAAACTGGACGTTCAGAACATTCAGAAATAACATTTAATAATTTAATGGGAATGTTAGCAAAATGTTTTTAGAATATTTTTGTTAGCTGGGATGGTATACATTGGAATATAAATGACATTCTATGAAATGTAGCCTCTTTTCTTTGAGAGAGAAAAAAAGTAATGCATTTTGAAATGGCACAAGTGTTAGGAAAGTATGATAAAATTTTGTTTTTGGGGTGAACTGTTCCTTTTAAACAGCTAAACATTTAAAAATGTGTCTTACTTGTGTTTTGATACATTCTGTTGTGCTCCATGCAGATGGTTTTTAATGCAGAACGTATCTGTGTGAATATCCCCTAAGTCTTGCAATCGGAAATGTAACGTACCCTGTGTCAACGTCCTTCTCATGTGGTTCCGTGTGATTTTTCCATAATTGATACTGCCGACACTGTGCTCTCAGGTGGCTGCATGTCATTTCTCCCATGACATGCAGTCAGCCAATCAGACGAGTGTATGCATGTGCCTGTGTGACTGCCATCCTCTCTACAAACTCAGTATCGCAGACTGGAGGAGAGCTGTGTGGGTTTGGTACCACATTAACTGGAAGGCATCTTACTGGGCATGTTGTTAATGCCATGTGCGAAATCCAATCTGCATGCAATAGTACAGTGCATGTAAAGCAGTCATGACGGATTATCAGGACCTTCTGCAAACCATCAAGAGTTTGCAGCACTCCAGACTGAGCTACATAGAGCTTCTTCAAGAGGAAGTGAAGAGAAGCCAAGACGTGAGTTCAGATCCGCTGATGCTCATTCATCACAAACCTGGTATCAGCAGTTTCCTAAGATTAGTAACTCTGTGCTTTCGGGATTTCTGTTAATATTGAAGTTTAATATGAAGAGCTGTGCTCACAGTTCAGGAGGGGGGTGAGAATGGAAAGAAAAAGCAAGAAGACATATATTAATATACACTACTGGTCAAAAGTTGTAAAAAAAATATATTGTTGTTTTTTAAGAACTCTCTTAGGCTAACCAAGGGTGCATTTATTTGAACAAAAATACAGTAAAAACCATAATATTGTAAAATAGTATTACAATTTAAAAGAACAGATTTCTATTTGAATATCTTTTAAAATGTAATTAATTCCTGTGATCAAAGCTGAATTTTAAGCAAGATTTTATTTTTATTTTTTTAACAAACAAACATTGTGTACTTGTGTATTTTTATTACACAAGGACACATTAAATTGATCAAAAGTAGAAGTGATAAAATTGATAATGTTACAAAAGTGATTTCTATTCAAAAAGCACTTTCCCCCCATCTTTCTATTTATCAAAGAATCCTGAAAAAATAAATAAACATGTATCACCATTTCCACAAAAATAACTGTTTTCAATATTGATAATAATCGGATATTTTTCTTGAACAGCAAATCATCATAATACAATGATTTCTGAAGGATAATGTGACTGGAGTAATGATGCAGCTTTGCAATACAGGAGAAAATGATATTTTAAAACGTATTCAAATAGAAAATTGTTCTTTTAAATTGTAATAATATCTTACAATATTACAGTTTTTACTGTATTTTTGATCAAATAAATGCAGCTTTGGTGAGCATAAGATACTTGATTCAAAAACGTAAAAAATCTGAATTATTCAACATTTTTGAAATATGCTTTGAAGGTTCAATATTCTGTAACAACTGCACATTTTCACTTTTTATATATTATATTATAATTTTGTAATTCTGTTTCTCACTTGTTTTTGCTAAGCGCAATGTTTTGCTAAATGTTTCCGCTGTTCATCACGTGTATAGAGACCCAGTGAGAAGATCAAAGCTGATGAGGACAGTGATGATTCATCCAGACCTGCCACCTCGGCCCATCACGTCAGTGCACCAAACAACCTGTTCACAGTGCCGTACTCCATTCCTCAAACCCTCGCAGTGTCTCCAAGTCTGGGTGGGCAACCGGTGTCACCAGAGCTGGCGGTGGTGAGTTGTGGAACATGACCCTGTCACTTGACCCTCGCTCTCTTGCCTCCCATGTGTCTCACAACAGACTTGTGCTGTGTGTGTGTGTCTGTGTGTCTTTGTGTGTGTGTGTGTGTGTGTGTGTGCATGTACCGAAGACAAAAGACGGGATATAGACTCGTGACTTATTTATTAGGACTTTAAGCAATAGATCAGGTTATTGTGGGCGTTTTAGAATAAACAATCACCACTGGTCTAAAGTTTGGAGTAATTAAGATTTTTTTAATGTTTTTGAAAGATGTCTCATATGCTCATCAAATCGGTGTATTAGAATGATTTCATGTGACACTGAAGAATTGACTAATGATGCTGAAAATTCAGCTTTGTTCACGGGAATAAATTACATTTTGAAATGTATTGAAATTGAAAACAGTTTTTTAAAATTGTAAAAATATTTCACATTATTAATGTTTTTACTGTATTTTTGATAAACGAAATGCAGCCTAATTGGCAAAAGACGATTTAAAAATCTTTATTATTTCTCAATTTTGACCGGTAGTGTATAGTGATAACTACTGCTTATTCCGCTTTGGCAGATATATAACATCGGTGAAACTTGGGGGAGGACTATTTTGAATTTGGCCAGGAAGTACCCTATAACCTTTAAATATGTTTAACGAGTTCGTTTGCCCATAAAATCTTTAAGATATTAGGTTAAACTTATTTGGCTTGCTGTCCACTGGAGAGGGGCTCGATGAAGCAGCTTCAACTCTAGCTCTGATATACCCCCCAAAAGTGTTGAATAAATATTTGGGACAGCAAGTTAGAATAACGTGATCAAATAATTAAGAACTTAGGAAATACAGGATGCCTAAGAGCTTAAAGTATGTTATCCCCCAAAAAGAGTGGAAATTGAAAGCTGTATGGAGCTTGGATGGACACTACTACGGCAGTGATGTTTAATGGGGCTCCTGGCTGGACTGCGTCTCCCTATTATGCCCACCATGTGGGGCTATGAGTGGAGCTCTGGTGGGAGCTGTGTTTAAAAGAGAGTGTGCCTGCGTTTGTTGTGGAGTGAAACGACATGGGCTTATGGAAATTTTGACTGGGGTACATCTTACCGCTGCACTGCTGCGGTAGTGACTTTCAGAAATAACTCCTTCGGGAGTATCTTGGGACTGGAGGTTTGAGTACGAGGTTGGAGAACGCCCTGCCACATCCATGACATGGAGCCGTATGGAGTTAGAGAACATAGTGCCTCCAGATGTCACAAACAGGGGAGGAGGTCCTCGTCCCTAAAGGCAAACGGGTGGCCCGTTTGTCTGAAGCGAAACTCCCTACGCAGCAAGAGGGAGCCTACGGTATACATGGAATACAGGAAAAGCAGAACTACCATCCTTCTGACGCAGGGGGCGGAGATCACATAAAGACACAATGGCCCGTCGCGTTCGAGGGACATACGATCCTTGGTACCTCCAGTCCTGTTTTTCGGATAGGAGGGCCCACAGTGCAATCCGAATGGGAGAGCCTCCATGGTTAAAAAACATGAAGGATCACACAGCGATTCGGAAAGGGAGAGCCTCCACGGTGCCCGAACGGAAAGCTCGTACTGCAATTCGACCGGGAGAGCTCCCGCTGCGTTTCGAAGGAGAGAGAGCCCCCCCCCCCCCCCCCCCCCCCCCCCCCATATGTATAAATAGGGAGTTCACTCTGCGATCAAAACGGGAGAGCCCACACAGCAAGCCGAACCGGAGAGCCTATGATGCATCTGAACGGAAGAGCCCACACGGCGATTCAGATGGGAGATCCCACTCCAGGAGTGGTATGTCACGCACATCTGAAAAGGGAGAGCTCTCATAGCATCCAGATGAATACACGCCCTCCGGGGCTAGGTAAGCGGGGAGATGCAGATAGTAGGGAGAAGCGGTCCGGACCTAGAAGGATGCTAGTGTTTGTTGTGCTTGTCTAATGTTATGCAGATCAGAACGAACGTATGTTTAGAAGGCGTAGGACGACCATCGACCTAGCATTTTGATTTGGTGGTCGGAAAGGCCTCTTTGTGCTGCTGTGGTGGCTGCACCTATTCGGAAAGAATGTGAAGAGAAATGTTTGGTTGGGATGCCGGAACTGTTGAGGATGGATTTGAGGTTCTTTTGAAACCAATGTCTGGAGGCAGGGAGGTTTTTATCAATCGATGAAGAGTGGATCGAGAGAAGAGGTGATTTGGGATTTCCTCTGGTGAAGAAAAAGTTTAAGGACTGGTATGGTTGGATAGGGGTTGGCAAATTGAAAGTGAAAATCGAATGACCATGTTTCAATTGATCGGTTTTGCTTTGTTTGATGTTGAAACGTATGGTGTCATGGTTTATTATTTGAAGGTCGGAGAATGTTGAATGGATAGATGGGTTGAAGTTTGAGTTGGTGGTAAATTCTGAGACTCTGAGGAAACCAAAGAAAGCCAAATTGAACATGGCGTCTAGGGTTCTTGTTTTGTTAGGAGAAAAGACCTGAGCGGAGAGTGGTTAGGCATACGCTAAGAATGTCGATGGTTAAAGTTAGCTGAGGAGCGGCGCACAGGGCAAATAGAGCGGGCGTGAGCTCCGCCACATAAATTACAGACATGGAGGAAGCGGCATCATTGTCTGTTGCAACCTGATGAATTAAAGCTGTTGCACACGTGTCTGCCTGAAACTGAGGTAAAAATCTGGTTACAGTCATTCCTTGATTGAGGGACATATGAAGTGGATTTTTCTTGTAAAGGAACTGGATGGGTTGGAAGATCTGGGTTGGTTTGGGGACATTCTGAAGTAGAATGAATGATAGACCTGCAGATGGCACAAGAAAGGCTTCGAACGCCTAAGAAGACTGAGAAGATGGATGAGGCTCAGTTAAAACTGACGATCTTGAAGGTGGAGGAGAGCTTTGCCTTTTGGAACGTGGTTTATATGAGCGCTGGATTTCTCGGCCAGAACGCTCATGAAGATGATCCGTAAGATCCGATCTCACGCGGGGTGTGACTGTTGGTGTCTCAGAAAGGCTTGTCAGTTCGTCGTCTGAAGGAAAGAGATGGATTTCCGGGATGTCGGACATTATTCCGTGCTGCGATACTGGAACAGCTGATGCTAGGGAGAGGTAAGCAGCTGCTTATATACTCAGGCTGTTGATTGAAAGATTAGATTGGCACACTCCTCCCTAACTTACGTTTAGGAACTTCATTAAAAATTTTCTTCACCTTTCTTCAAAAATCCATAAAATATATGAAAAAATAATGTTAACTATAAGATATTTAAAATAAATAATTATATTACAAAATGCGTTTCAGTGGCTGAATCTGCGTGTTGATTTTCGGGAGTTGTGTTAGCATTCCTTCATCGGCTCAATATATAAGATTTTACTAAGATTTTAAAGCCATTTAAACCCTTGAAACAGAGTTATATTACTAAACATCTTCAGCTGCATACATCCTTTTTGCATACATCCTTTTTAGATCTTAAGATCTTCACAGAGTTTTCAGTTAAAGGTGCAGTAAGCGATTTATGAGAAACACTCTTGATATTTGAAATCAGCCCAAACAAACACACCCCTCCCTTTATTGTTCCGCCTCTAAAATGAATGAACATGAATTGTAAGAGTGGATGACTGTTTATCATAGTTGAAGCAAAGAAAAATAATGCTTTGTGAAAAACAAAACGAAGATGATGAATGAACGACAAGAACAAAAAATGAACATACAGGACCAGTGTTTGGAATAACGCCGTTTAAAATAACGGCGTTAGGTAAAGACGTTATTTTTTCAGTAACGGGGTAATCTAACTAATTACTTTTCCCGTCGTTACACCGTCGTTAACGTTACTGGACGTTAAATGCGGTGCGTTACCACGGGCGTCAGTTTGGTTTGAAATGTGCTGGGGACAGAGACGCATTCAGAAGTGCTTTTTCAGAAGTGCTGGGTACAAACTTGTCAAACTGTCCAGCCTCTCTGCTCAACCCGTAAATAAATCCATCGATCCGCCAATACTGTTTGAGTTCTTAAATGGTCTAGTGGTGGAACTTTTGCCAAGCATGTCAGAGGTTCTAATCCACGCTTGTATAGTTTTTTTTTCTCTCATCAAAACTGAATATGTTCATCAGTGGTTACAGTCTATATCAAGCAGGGAAACGTTTGTGTGCATTTTATTTTGTGATTTCACCGGAATGAATAGAGAGTCTCCACAATGGCGATAGATTGAAGAGCGTGTCCGAGTGAAGACTGCGCGCGCGAGCCACAAGAGCAACTGTATGCAACTGATAGCAGCGGCAACGAGCGCTCAGCTTGAGTTCAAAACCAAAACAATTTAATGCTAGATCTCTTATTTAATAGCGAACTAAATGAATGCTCTGCTAGTTAACTGGAGATGTTTTATTGATTTGTTTCAAAAAGTGGTGGGTACAAACTGACTCATAACAAAATCGACGCCTATGTGCGTTACTATGTATCGATTGAATAAACTGTGTAATCTGAACGCACCCCTGGCTCACACAGCTAGTGAGGAGGTGGGTTAATAAGTGAAGTGAAGTGCAGGATAAACCTCTTGCTGTCTGTCGACGTCCAATAAATATAGAAAGTTATGTACAAACACCTGTCTGTTCTACTCATTTCAAATGACTTGTGAAAACTGCTAAAAAAAAAAATCTAAATTCTTTGACATACAGTATAGCAACTTTTTTTTTTTAACAGTAACGCAAATAGTTACTTTCCCTGGTAACGAGTTACTTTTATTATAGAGTAATTGAGTTACTAACTCAGTTACTTTTTGGTACAAGTAGTGAGTAACTATAACTAATTACTTTTTTTAAAGTACCGTTCCCAACACTGTACAGTACACGAGTATCTACAAAAGCAAGAGTTGGTTGTTAGTCGCCAGCAGCACAGCAGCTCCAGACAAACAATGACACTCCAAACTGTCCTGTTACTATAGCTAACATTACAGCAACAGCATATCTTAGTTCTGTGAAACACAGCAAAACCAATGTTACTCGCGTATAGAGCAGAAACAAAGCATCAGCTTCTGTTTTCAGGTCTTCCTGCTTAGGTCTCGCTGGAAAGCTTTTCTAATATTAACACGGGTGCTAAAGCTCTTGCCTGATCATATTCATTATGCTTCTTTTTCCAGTGATATTCCTCTGAGCTTTTCTCTTTTGTAATGTCTCTCAGCCATGTCTTCCTCTACAGTCTTTCTTCAAATTTCCCTCTCTTCCCTTCCCTTCCTCCCCCATCATGAGTGACACGCCCACTACTGCTGATTGGCTACAAGTGTGTTGTGGTGCTCGGTCTGAACTACTTTCAACAGCGTTTCTCAGAAATCGCTGACTGCGCCTTTAACCCTTCTTAAAGGGTTAGTTCACCCAAAAATGAAAATTATGTCATTAATGACTCACCCTCATGTCGTTCCAAGCCCGTAAGACCTCCGTTCATCTTCAGTTTAAGATATTTTAGATATTAGTCCGAGAGATTTCTGTCCCTCCATTGAAAATGTACGTATGTACGGTACACTGTCCTTGTCCAGAAAGGAAATAAAGACATCATCAAAGTAGTCCATGTGACATCAGTGGGTTAGATAGAATGTTTTGAAGCATCGAAAATACATTTTGGTCCAAAAATAACAAAAACTACGACTTTATTCAGCATTGTATTGTCTTCTGGTTCTGTTGTGGAGGGACAAAAAACTCTCTGACTAAATCTAAAATATCTTAAACTGTGTTTCGAAGATGAACGGAGGTCTTACGGGCTTGGAACGACATGAGGGTGAGTCATTAATGACATAATTTTCATTTTTGGGTGAACTAACCCTTTAAGTCTTGTCTAAAATGGAAAGGAGATAGGGCCTTTTCTTTTGCAGCTCCTCGTCTCTGGAACAGTTTACCTCTCTATATTAGATCCTGTACCACTCTTGATGCTTTTAAATCTCATCTAAAGAATCGTCTCTGTTCACTTGCGTTTCACTGATTAATTTGTGTATGTATTTGTTTTGTACTTGGTCTCATGTTCTTAAGGTGTATGAATAGTTGGGTCCTGGGGCCAGTTGCATAAACGTCTTGGGGAGAGGTTGCGTTAGACTTTCTCATTGTCCGTCATGACAGACATGCTTGTAAAAATGAGTTCATATTCTATTATTACCCTTACCCGTCATATTAATTTTAATATTTTAATAAGAGTTCAAATAACTTTTGTTTTCATTCACATTTTAATCAATGACTGACAGGACGAGCATTGAGGCTAGACTATTCATTTATTTATCAACAGAACGGATGAACAAAAACTGTGAAATTTCGTGTTCAGCATAAAGCAGATGAATGTGTTTTCTGCACCGACAATGGAGGCAATTATAACGTGTCATTTTGTGCCTGAACAGGCAGATATAAACAATGTGATATATTACAAACTATAATTTCGACTATAATAACTACATGGCGTAAAAAATGAGCTGAACTAAATTTAATCGATGCTCTGTAGGCCTATCTCCTCGAATTTTCCTCCAGGTCCACATCGACTTAAACTGGGTACTCACCTGAGCGTAATCAAACTCAAGAGAAACTGATGCAGAGGCGATTGTCATTACATTTTGCGTCTTTGCCTTGGAAAGACGACTTCTTGTGACAGTTTTAATTTTGTTCTGGAGGCTGAAACCGGGCTCTGCTGCCAAAATGGAGACCAAAATTACTAGCGCCACTTTGTAGTTTTTTTTTACCAGGGAAGTGATCAAGTTTTCAGGACTCTCTGAATGTGGGATATCCCAATAGGATATAGTTGGCTTGGGGTGTTTGTATTTGGCATTTGCAACACAACCTTAAACCGTGTTTTTAACGCCTCGTACCAGCAGCCTGTGATTTTTCGACATGCTTGATCATTGCCACACTCTGGTGGACCACCCGGTGTGGCTATGGCTACATTTGTGATCATTCAAAGCTGATTTCTGCATAGTCGTGCACCCTCGGACATATTCGTCACTCGTTTTCTACAGATGTTGCGGAACATTTTGCCAGCTTCCCTCCTCAGCCACATGACCTGCTCCTCCTCCTACTGAACCCAATACTCCCTCCTGACCTCCTTGCTGCCGCTTGGTGTCCCCGCAACAGCTGTCGGTGACTGATACATGTTGCCTATTTATCCTTCATCCTCCACTCCATCAGTTCCTCTTTTTACACCATTATCAACAATATCAACTATTTGGCCGTTTAAAGAAACTTCTCACACTGCTGTGACATTTTTGCAACTGTAAACAGCGGTGACAAAGACAAGACAATACAAGATCATTTTGCCAATTAATATACACAATCGTCATCAACTGGACAGGAGTGGGAATTACAGTTACAAATTACAATAGACGCCCTCAACGTAATAGCGTCTGCAGCTGACGCAGCGTAGCCATTACATTAAGACTTGTATCTTAAGAGCTAGTCTGACCCACTAACAGTTAGTTGGAGGTAATCAGTCTTACTTTTTGGGATCAAATTAGAGTAATCTACAGTTTTATGTAAATGACTTAAAGTTATGAACAGTCTTAAAGAAAAAAAATGACTAACTTGTAAGACTAGTCTAAGCTGTCTATGCAAAACACTTTGGCCAACATGTGCCGTTTTTAAATGTGCTATATAAATGAATGTGATTATGATTTGTGTCCTAAATAAATAACTACATTTACTACATGTTTTAAAAAAAAATGTTTTAAATGATTATTATTTTGACATTTCATTGTGCTTTATCACTCATACAGAGTTTAAGAAGTATTTTATTTGGGAACACCTTCCATATATTCAACTACGAGTGGAAGAAATCATTCTTCAAGTTTCGTGAGCCTTTCTCTGATACGGCATATGCTCTGGAGACTGAGAGGGTGAGTATGAGATTGAACTTTATCTGTCATTATCAGCCATCGCTTATTGTCATAGTTTTGGCTATAAACCACTGGAAACTGGTAGGATATTGTTTTAAAACATTCAGATTTGAAAATTCATATTAAATTACTTGATGAAGACACACATGTGCACCTTTCTCATTAAATGTGTTAGTGAGGGGAAAGTGTATGCTTAGAAAAAATGCCAAATGAAAAAGATCATGAAACAAAATTGGACGACTTCTCATGATGAAAATGGTAAAAGGAATAGATATTGAGATATGGTCTACACAAATTAAGAATTAATTTCCACAATGTATTAATGGCCACATTTCATTAATACGTTCACTCTTCAAATCATATCCGCATTGTAGAAAATTGTTCTCTCGTTTTTAATTTAGTAAAATCATGGCCAATCGTGACATGTGCAGGGCTTTGTACTTAAAAAAAAAAAAAAAACATTGTACATTATATTTATAATATTTTGTTTTTAAAAAAAATCCACTTTCAAATAAATCACAGAACCGGACTGTTGGTTAACATTGTAAAAAAAGTACGCAATTTTTATTACGGAAATAATATACTTTAAAAGAATGTGATCCTACACTTAAGTGCATGTTATTTACAATGAAATAAAAATAAATTATAGTTTAAATTTATATTAAACGCAGTTTGAACTTAAGAGTGCTCAGAAGTTCTCAAAATGCCTGCTAATGCTGGAAATGGAAAAAGCCTTCTAGTAAAGCACAAACTTGAGACGGTTGATGATCACTTATGTATGATCACATTAATAAAGTTACTTCCCCTTTGCCAGAACTGCAAGTTATATCAGTGAAGAAGGGTTGTGTTACGAGCTTTAGAAGATCACTTCTTTTCATGGTGAAGCCATGACTCAGTATGTTTCTGATTGATTAGCCCGACACCATTGTCTGAATACTGCATCACTTCCCGCCACTTCATTATTGTATAATGAGCTTGAAATGTTGCCACTTTCTTAACCACAGATCATTGGTACGCCAAGTAAATATGTTTCCCATTATCCTCAGGTAGTGAAGTGTGGCGCATGTCATTCATTAGCAGATTACACACTGATACTACACGAAAGCACAATTATATAAAGAGCCCTCCAGCAACTGATTCAAGATCAGCTTTCTCCATCAAACCATTACAAAATAAAAAAAAAAAACTCTTACATTCCTTATGAAATGGTTCATAAACTGAACACTTAATGTTGCATATTAAACCTGTTATCGAAAGAATTCTCTTATGCTCCCCAAGTATGCATTTACTTGATGAAATAAATTCAGTGAAATATTACATTTCAGCTCTTTTCTATTTCCATATATTTTAAATACAATTTATTCCCTTGATGGTATACGTCACATGATCCTTCAGAAATCATTCTAAAATGCTGATTTGCTGCTCAGGAAAAAAAAAATCGTATCACTGTTGAAAAAAGTTTTTGCGGCTTTTTTGTGAATGATACATATTTCCAGGATTCTTTGATGAAGAGAAAGTTCAAAAGAACAAACCTAAATCTGCTGTAATATTGTAAATATTGTCACTTTCGATCAATTTTAATGCATCATTGCTGATTAAAAGTATTCGTTTATTTCAAAAATGGAAAAAAAAAAAGTTATAAAGTGAACTTTTTCTACCAAAATTGAAAATGCTGTGATGTAGTCACTTTCCGGTCGTTCCAATCACATGTGAATTTAGAAGTTAGGCAGAATACTTGCACTTATCTTTTTTTTTTTATCTGTATTGGATGTTGATCAGGGGTTTGTAATGACATGAGAAAAAATAAATAACAAAATGCACAATTTTGCCTGAAATATCCCTTTAAATATATAAAACGTGTACTTGCATTTACTGGGCGCTGGTAAACACAGTTTTAACTATGGCTTTTGGATGAACTATATTCATGTTTGTTGTAGTTTATCATTAATATGAAAATATCCTGCATTCTGAAAAGGAATTTATCATGTAGAAATTACTCACTAACATGGATAATTTGTAAGAGAACTGTACAAAATGTGAGCCCAGACAGTGTTTTCTCTGGCAGGGAGGAGCCAGTGCTATTCAGATGGTGGTTCAGGCTCATATTATTAAACGCCTGCTCTTCAACCAGCTAGGGAACTCCGCGTGCACAATGCAAAGGTTTGTTGTTGTCGTCAAGTTTGTATCCTTTTGTATGGAATAAAATTATAGCAGAGGGGAAGATTTCCGATTTTCATTGAGGAACATCTTGCATTCTCTCTCTCTCTCTCTCTCTCTCTCTCTCTCTCTCTCTCTCTCTCTCTCTCTGTCTCTCTCTCTCTCTCTCTCTCTCTCTCTCAGTCTGCTGGAGGTCGGGGAGAAGGAGCAGAGGAGGGCGCTGGCAGCCGCTCTAGCTGACATCTTGTGGACAGCTGGCGAGGAGCAGACGGCTACCGTCTCCTTGGTCACGTCCGAGCGCTGTTTCACCCCCCACCTCGACTACAAACTGGACAGCTTCACAGAGAGGGTACGTGTTGGGGGGTAATGCGAGTTATGCAATCAGATTATTTTTTTCAAGTAACAAGCGCTGTGTGTGAACATGATGATGATTGTAGTTCTGGACTAAATGTGAACATGCATTTACTCTCACTTGCACAAAAACACATTCAGTATCGCTCAAGAGAAATAAAAACAGTGAAATGCAACTATTAAGCAAGTCAAGTCAAGTCATCTTCATTTATATAACAATGGATTGTTCCAAAGCAGCTTTACAGAGATACAAATATAATTTAAGGTAACAGAGATTGTTCCGGATGAAAATCAGCACCTCCAAATCCGAGGCCATGGTCCTCAGTCGGAAAAGGGTGGCTTGCTCACTTCAGGTTGGTGGAGAGATCCTTCCTCAAGTGGAGGAGTTTAAGTATCTTGGGGTTTTGTTCACGAGTGAGGGAAGGATGGAACGGGAGATTGACAGACGGATCGGTGCAGCTTCTGCAGTAATACGGTCGATGTACCGGTCAGTCGTGGTGAAGAAAGAGCTGAGCCGCAAGGCAAAGCTCTCGATTTACCGGTCAATCTACGTTCCTACTCTCACCTATGTTCATGAGCTTTGGGTCATGACCGAAAGGACAAGATCCTGGATACAGACGGCCGAAATGAGCTTTCTCCGCAGGGTGGCTGGGCACTCCCTTAGAGATAGGGTGAGAAGCTCAGTCACTCGGGAGGAGCTCAGAGTAGAGCCGCTGCTCCTCCACATCGAGAGGGGTCAGCTGAGGTGGCTCGGGCATCTGTTCCGGATGCCTCCTGGACGCCTTCCCGGGGAGGTGTTCCAGGCACGTCCCACTGGGAGGAGACCCCGGGGAAGACCTAGGACACGCTGGAGAGACTATGTCTCCCAGCTGGCCTGGGAACGCCTCGGTGTCCCCCCGGAAGAGCTGGAGGAAGTGTCTTGGGAGAGGGAAGTCTGGGCATCTCTGCTTAGACTGATTAATTAGGAAGATTATTGATAAAGCAATCTTTAGTGGCAGAATTTATAGGTCTAACGTATTTATAACACGGAGTCGGCTTTGCAGCCTTGGCTAAATTAAGTTTACACGAGACTAGATAATGATCTGAGATGTCATCGCTCTGCTGCAGAATTTCAACGGCATCAACATCTATTTCATGTGATAATATTAGATATAGAGTATGATTATGACAATGAGTAGGTCCTGACACGTGTTGTCTAACTCCAATTGAGTTTACAATATCTTTAAATGCCAATCCAATGCATCTTTTTCATTATCTACATGTATATTAAAATCACCAACAATTAGTACTTTATCGGCAGCCAATACAAAAGCAAACCTGCAATAATTTAATGTTTAATAACACAACTTTATGTATTTAATCTCACTTTATTAAGCATTGTCTTTGCTGCTGACCTTTGATGGTCCAATTCAACCATGCTAAGCTAAAAATGCTTTAGGTAAACTTCACATTTGTGCTTTTTCTTTTTTTAATGTTGAGGTAAGAGTGTTTAACTTTCTTCTCCTGCGTCATTTTACTTTTGGTGAAAAAGGGCCTTTATATTAGCCAAAAATATAACTTTTTTGGGGGGGGGGGGGTATTAAAAAATTAACAAGCAAGTCCAGTCCAGGTAAGAAAAAGTCATGCAAAAACCAAGTAACACAGTTACTTTTTTAAGGCGTAATGCAATATTGCAACATATTACTTTTAAAAGTAACTTTCCCCAACACTGTAAATATGTTGTAATTGTTTAATGTTTTTTTTTTTTTTATTCAACAGTTGCAGCTTTTCACCTTTAAAAAGAAAGAAGATGTGAGATCTTTTATATGTGAGCACATCCAATGTGTGGGTAAATTTATTATTTATTACAAATTATTTTTTTTATTAATGCTTTATATTATGCATCAAATGTACCAACTTTGACCTGAATGTTTGTAGTTTAAGGAAGAAGGAAGCCATGGAATGATACTTTTTCTGTACAGCCTTGTCTTCTCCAGGACTATTGACAGGTATGTCCTCAGAAATACACTACCTTTCAAAAGTTTTCTTGAAAGAAATTATTATTTATATTCAGCAAGAAAGCCTTGCTGATTAAACGTGACAGTAAATACTGTTCATTCATTCGATAACCATTTCAGTCGTATCCGACTTGTGGGCCATCTCTTGCCATATGTGAGAAACTGTCCATGAATTTTCTTGGAAATTATTTATTTTTCCATTGTAGGTCGCCAGGTCTTTCCCCAGCCCTCCCTATTACACACACACACACACACACACACACACACACACACACACACACACACACACGCATTCACACCTACGGACAATTTAGAGTCTCCAATTTACCTATACTTAATACTTTTACAAATGTTACAAAAAAGTTATTTTTAAAAATCAGGGGGAAAAAAACAGATTCAAATAGTACAGTAATAATATTACACAAGATCACTTTTTTTGTTTTTACTGTATTTCTGATCAAATAAATGTAACCAGAGCCGGATTAAATAAATGGACTACACTAGGCAGGCTGTAGTTTTGGGCCCCCCTCCACCTATGTCATTTATGAATTGAAATCTGAAACTTACCAAAGTTACTAATACAAGTTAATTCACATTTTACATAGCCTAGTCTTTGGTTACAAATTGGTTGTTTGTATGCCAAAATAAGTCATGTGTTGTATATTAAACAATCTATCAGACTATTTTTTGATATTCATTATTTATACGTCATTACACGGCTCTATTAAATGCTATTAAATTATCCTCATCTTGTCCATTGGGAGTGTCATTGTTAAGGCAGTAGTACCAGTAAATAACCAATAAGTGTCAGTAAACTATGTAAACAGCTCAAAACATTTTTTTTTTAATATTCACAGCTTAAAAGTTTTATGTCTTCCAGGTCTACATATATTATGTACATTCCCAAACTGTCATTAATAGAGGAAATAATTGGAAAAAGAGGTGAAAAGGGCCAATTGTCAAAATATTATAATTTAATAATGTTTAACTCTAAAGAGTCTGCTGTAGACAAATTAAACGCATGGAGGAAAGACATTCAAGAAGAAATAGAGGAATTTGAATGGACTGAAGCATGTTCAAAGGCGCAAAAACAAATCATAAACATGCAGCTTAAATTATTACAGAATAAATGGTTGACAAGGGTTTATATAACACCTGAAAAACTCAATCATATGTCTAGCAATATTCCTGATATATGTACAAAATACCAAAATTATAAAGGAACTCTAATTCACTGTCTATGGGAATGTTCTTATATACAGAAGTTCTGGAAGGATGTCATAAACTGTTTGTCAGCAGGGCCTGCATTTCGTTTTGGAAAATGGGGGGGAAATCCCCCCTTAGGTGATTCTTTAATTTGAGGGGGGAGTTTAGACTTTTTTTTTAATTACATTTTATCTCCTAAAATGTATGCACTCATTGCATTTTTACAATGGGGTAATTTTGTTCTTAAGAATTTACGCAACACAGGGAAGCTTGATTTCAATCTTTGAATTAAATTGAAAAAAGTAGCACAAAAGTACAATAGAATAAAGATACCTATAAAGAGAAAAGTTTTTGCTAGGTCTCACACCAGTATTCAGAAATAGTACTACATGGACTGAATAAAGTAGGCCTAATCAAATGCAAAATAACACTGTGTTTTAGTCCTGAGAACTAAATTAAATACATAGGATATTAATCCTGATTCCTTAAAATGAAAGCTATGTTTTGTTGTTTTGACAACCAAATTAATGACAGACCACGGCTGCTGTCACTGTAAGAGCTCGTGCACAGATCCTGTATAGCCACTAACATTATACGGTCACGTGCGATGGATGCTTATTGAAGACATAACCGACTGTGTTTGGAGGATACTCACCAAGACCGAAATTGACATAATTGTCGCATGTTTTTGACTGTTAAAGCGATATAATCCACGAAAAATAACTGTTGTTACCCGCGAGCTTGTGAGGCGGCTTGTAGGCCTATGTGTGCAGAAAAAAACATCTCTCAGACAGCGCGCAAAAACATCTCTCAGACAGCGCGCAAGTATAGCCTACCGAATAGTTCAAGATCGCGTGAATGTTTAAACTGGTAAGACTTAAGACGTGCAAATGGTAACTGTAGTTACTCATGATGCAATGCTGGCCCATGCAAATGACAATTCCGTCTACCCCGACTCCGAAACGCGAGTGTATTATCGCCGCATGAACGAGATAGGACATTTGTACATTTTTTTATTTTTGTCCCTCTGTCTGGGCCCCATCCCACCAATCGGGCCCTAGGCACGTGCCTAGTTTGCCTTTGCGTTAATCCGGCTCTGAATGTAACCTTGGTGAGCATAACATACTTATCTTAAAAAACATTAAAATATCTTACTAACGCCTAATTTTTTAATTGGTAGATTATTCAGGAAATATTTTAAGGATCAATACTGTCACTTATAATATCATTAATAATTGCACTTGCAGGTTAACACTATAACATACATCTCCAGTGTCAGAGAAATACTGTACCTCAAGATTTGACCTCATAATTGAATGAAATGAGTGAATGAATTAAGCATAGTCTCTGAATTTGTAGGATACGAGCAGACTTCGATTGTACCACCACTCATCTTTTGCATTTGAGCTTGGGGAACTTTGTTTGTCGACAGGTAAGGTGTTTTTTTTTTGTTTTTTTTTTTGTCTTTTGTCCCTGTGAAATCTTAGTAGCTATTTAATTGCTTCATATTGTCTCTGTATGTATTAGGCTTTATTAAACCTGCTGTTGACCGGCCGTGCTTCCCCTCATGTCTTCAACGGTACGTCACTTAACGATGAGAAAGACCAACCGCTCGCCCACCCGCTCCACGGGGTTCTGACTCGCAGTCATGTTGGGTATCTCTTCTGGAACAGAGAACAAGTCAAGAATGCACAGCTCCCCCTGGTACAGTACCCACCCTGTGTGTTTTCTAGAGGGTTTGGGGGATTTGTCACCTGGCTTTCCCATGTACAGAAAATGGAAGTGTATTTCTTCTCTGTCAGAACAGTCTGGGTTTTTGTCCCATCATCTTTGACACCTGATCTTACTTTCTCTAACTTTGCAGTAGGTTAACTTAGGTAACCTAAGAATAAATGCTGTAAATGACAAGATACTTGAGCCACACTGATCAAACCCTTTGGAGAATTTCTAGGCACTTTTCAAAAACAAGGGCAGTTCCCTGAGAAACATACAAAATGGATCCATTGAAGCTGACATTCTTGAGTTCACAATAGATCATTTAAGGCACCTTGAAATGGATCCCTAGTGGTTCTCCAATGACTTTAGAATGCTTTTAAAAAGAGTACTTGTGGAAATATTATCATGAATGTAAAGTTATTGGGCAATTGCAATTGAATGAAAATGTCTTATGGTTTAATTTTCTATTAAATGCATCTGACATTTAGAGAGCTTTGACCTATTTAAGTAGACATGCACAATTAGAATTACTCTCAAGTAGGACTTAAGTACATCTTTGTAATAATTCTATTGTCTTTGAAATGTTTAAAGTGTACTGCCAAATGTATTGACAACCATTTATCGTAAACTAAAATATACTTAATGCTATTTAATAATGTACATTTTACTCTATATTTAAATATTTGTAATTAAACATTTGTAATGAAGTTGAAATTTAGAACATTTAAAATAAATGAAATACATTTAATATTGAAGAACACCCTAGACTTAAAACTATACACATGCTTTACATGTGCAAATGAGCGTTTTTATCAGGCTCCAATTTTTAGGTTCAGTAGTCACAGTTATTGAAATACCTTATTTTCAGAAATGTCACTGATAAGAGTAAAGGTAAAAACAAAAATGTTGATTTAAAAGAAAAATGGACAGACTTGGAGGTTTTAAATACGTCTTCAATCTAAATATATACAGTCAAACCAAAATTTATTCAGACACCTTCAACATTTCTCACATTATCAGTTTATTTGCTGTAGTTTAGAAAATGGTAATAAAATACGACAAGAACTCAGAGTTATCAAATCAGTTGATATTTCAGTGGTTTTGTCCATCCTTCTGTTAGACTGTCTCACAAATTAATTAGGTTGAATATATCTGTCAGCTGTTAAATATAACTACACAATTAGATAAAACCAATTTACACCATGGCATCTGACCAATCAGAAGTTGCGCGGAGCATTTCAAACTACAGTGTCGTTCCGGATATTGGAAAGTGAGGTTATTCGCTAATACCTACTCCCACATCAGCGCTAATAACTTCAAAACAAAAAATGGTAAGTTGATGAAACTCACACATTCTATGGTTGAATAGTTGTGCAACATGTTGAGATAGGTGTTGTTTGCATAGATTTCTTGAAAGTAGTGACATTTGTGGCATGAAAAATGGTGAGACCATATATGATCATACGCCCTGTTCACGTAAGATTAGCGCAAGTGATAGCAAGTCCATATTTAGACATACGCCCTATGCGTATAGAAAAGCCGTACTAGGGTATTTTTTCTACAAATAATGCATTATAACCACAGTCTATGATTATAATGTTGGACAATAGTATTTACTAGTGCATTGGATGTTATCACAGCAGGTTTGAATAACATTATAAAGTGATCCAGTGGGAAATGTAACACATTTATAGACATTTTCAAGCCATATTGAAATATGTTTTGGTCAGTTTTATTACCTTTATAACAGTTTTTAATACTTATATTGATATTTTGCCCTTCTTATTATATATTTACATATATTGTGACAGACCAGTCCAATGTTACTCACTTATTTTTCTTATTATTTATATTTCAGTAGATCTGCACTTCGCTGTTACTCAACAAATAATTCAAACTGGGCTTGATATTGACTCCAAAATGTACTCTCTGTTCTTTGCAGCTATCTACGCGAATCTTTTACGGCAAGAGGGAGACAGTTGTGCCAGCCCACCCCAGCATCAGTGATGATGAGGGCTCTGAGGAGGAAGATGATGATGTGGCAGACCCTGACTTCCTCCCAGCCACCCACAACCTAGACACTCCAGGCCAGAGTGATATAGGTCCCTCTGCCAAGAGGTGTAATTTAATTTAAAATGTTCCTAATAATAATTTAAAATGTTCCTAAATAAATATTTTTATGTTTGTAACAAGTTTATGTGTTTTTATTATATTTTTATATAAACACTTTTTAAGGGGAAAAAAAAAAAATTACCCTAGACTGGCGAGGAACCATATGGTAACTTCATTGCCCTTGATTTCCAACCTAAAAATTATTATAATTTTTTTTAAACTCACAAATGTTTAGAAGTTTCATAATATCCTCCAATAACACTCTATGGTTGAAATTTAGAATTTCCAAGTATTTCAATGAGTGCCCTATAAAGGGTTTAATTTTGTTCAGTCTGTGGTGTAAAATGGTCGCATTATCAATTTAAGAAAAAACACTTAAAGGTCCCGTTCTTCGCGATTCCATTTTTCAAACTTTAGTTAGTGTGTAATGTTGCTGTTAGTGCATAAATAATGCCTGTAAAATTATAAAGCTCAAAGTTCAATGCCTAGCGAGATATTTTATTTAACAGAAGTCTCCTTTCAAAGCCTAAAGCGAACGGCCGGTTTGGACTACATCCCTCTACTTCCTTTTTTAATGACGTCATTAGAACAGTTTTTTGACTAATCTCCGCCCACTGGAATACACAAAAAAGGGGGGCGTGGTCTTGTTGAGCTCCCACGGAGAAGAGGAAGAGTATCTTTTTTCACAGTTACCACATGTACACCTATAAAACATATATTACTAATCAAAACTCTTGCACACGTGTAACTAAGGTAGGAATAAACAATGGACTTATTTTAAAAATTCAACATCACCATCGTTAATTCGACAGACGAAAAAAATAACATATACCACAAGATTTTATAACAGTTAGTAACATTTAACATTAAAATTTAACCAATTAAAAGTATGACAACTACTAAATAAACAGCTTACCACTGAAACATCCTGCAAAAGTCGTGTTTGAACAGGTTCTAATTGATCATCCACGTTCTCCGGGTCAGATTCAGGCTCAAATTGATAAGGTAATATGTTGGACATTCTTACATCTCCAAATTATGGTAAGAGGCGTGACCTTTCCGGGCAACGTGCGTTAAGCTGCTGTCGAATCACAACACAGGAACCGCTGGCACAATCAGAACTCGTTACGTATTTCTGAAGGAGGGACTTCATAGAGCAAGAAAGTACTGTTTTTTTTACACGCGAAACATGAACACATGTTATTTTGCACACTGTAAACGCAATCATAGCTTCAAAAAAACACAAAGAACGGGACCTTTAAGCAAAACATGGTCAGGTCAAAATGTCTGCATAATTTTTGGTACCAATTTTACTGGTTGTTGGGTATACTATGTCACAGTTTACTTTATTTTGCTATCCTCCCTTACATAAATGTACAACAAAGAACCATAATGTAAAGTGTTACCTAAATAACTATATCGATTATATTTTAAAAGCATTCATGTTGAGTGGATCCCTTTTTTCCTAAGGTGGGCAGCATGCTGAAAACCCCCAGGCTGCCTATCTGGGTGTGCAACATCAACGGCACTTACAGTGTTTTGTTCAGCCCAAACCGTTCGTTGCTCTCTGACTGGAAGATGGAGCATCTTTTTCAGCTTTACTTCTACAACGGCCAACCGACTCAGCTCAACACAACAGTGCTCACCATAGGTACAGTCAATAGCTAAACCCATACCTCTTTCTCATTAATGCTGCCTGCCTGTTATATAGTTGTGTGAATCAAAACATTTAATATATATGTATTGCTTTTTTTGTATTTCAGATACACACTCTCATCACTGGGAGGCTGAAAATAAAGACATTCAGGGAGACCTAGAGAAAAAGTTTCCATCTGTAGAGATGACCATTAGGACGAAGTGGGAGGGTGCTGTTATTGACTGGAATGGGACCGTGCCTTTTTTCTGAAGAGGTTTGAACCAGGGTTTGCACCACCGATATCCAGCCCACCTCTTGTTTTATATGCTCCTTTAAATGCATAGGCTGATATAGTTTTTAATTCTGGCTTTATTTGAACTTTTAGCCTTCCCATTTGACCATTTAAACATATGAACATTTAACAAAAGTGAAAAACCAAAAACACACAGTTTACACAGGTTCCATAGATGTCTACCACTTTTCTGGTGTTTATAGTTTATATGATCTAGCTTCCATACTGTTTTTATCCTTCAATTTGGATCTGATATGGGATGCTAGTATCAAGTCTCAAGACTGGTCTCAAGTCAAGTGTCAAGTCATGATGGAAAAGACTTATGTCTCAAGTTACAGGGTTTAATCAATTTAAGTCAAGATCTTAATTCAAAGCCTTGCAAAGTATTTGATTCCTATCTGGCATTAAACATGTTTATTTAATTTTTATATAGCTACTGTTTATGCTTATCAATGTTTATATGTGAATAAAAGCCTAAATTAATTCTGCTCAGCGTATAAAGCGATGTGTATCTTCAGAACATTTGGACTAAACCACTTAATTAATCTGGATTTGTTTTATGATCTCTTTATTAACTTTTTGGAGTGTCAAAGTGGTGTCTCTCTACGGAGAGACAGAAATCGCTTAGATTTCAGTAAACATATCTTCATTTGTGTTCTGAAGATGAACGACAGTCTTACAGGTTTGGAATGAGGGTAATTTTTTTTTTTATGTGCATAGTTAAGGACCCCTAATATAAAGTGTGACTGAAGATTGCCTAGGTACTACGGAGCTGAAATATTAAGAGCATTACAAGTAGTAGTATTTTATAACTGTTAGTGTATAGCGATGATTGAATCAGGGCTGATATGATCAGATTTTCCTGAATCTAGTAATAACAACAGAGGACCTAAGACAGAGCCTTGTAGTACTTCATTTCCATTTGACATTAATTATAAGAAATAAATAGTCAAAATGTTCTGTAAATGTTCTTCTTTGATGTAGTTTATTATCAAAGGCTAAGTTGACAATATGATATACACTTATGACAGAATTATAGTGCATTATAGAAAAGAAATAGAAAAAATATCTTTCATATAACTGAGATACAGATGTACAAATACAATATTACCAATAAGAACTTTCAAAACTTGCTGTCTTTCTAAATAAGGTTGACTTTATCAGTTAACGACATCTAACATTCTAAGCATATGTTTATTCCCTTTACAGATTTTACTCTTTTAGGTGTGTAATAAAATTATACATAAATGGCTCTTTTTTAATACCCGTTGATATGTAATTAGAGAATGGATAGTCAAAACAGATCTGAAGGTTTCATTTCACACAATAGTATTTTAAATGTAAGGTGTATAACCTTGAACTATAAGAGCCAGATTAAGCAAAGTATCGATCATTTCAAACGGCCTGCTTGTTAAGTGTCGATGACATGACCGATGGCTCCTTTATGGCATTTATTTTACATTAATCTCTGCTAATGGAGTAACAAAAGCTCTAACAGAAATCTCACAGCATTTTAATGATAACTGATATGAATATAGGGGGTAGTGTGTGGTTGATTTCAAAAAAAAAAAAACACTGAACCAATGAACGTGAAACTTTACAACATGTTAGTAGAAGATATGAAGAAACGACCCAACAATATACTAGTACATATAATACATTTGTTTTCCACTCAAATACAAGGATAATAAAATATTTGAACAGGCCTTTCACATCAGGCTCCTAATACAGACATTTTGAACATAATTCTCATGCTTTGAGTCTGTTCTTTTACGAATGTCCGCCTAGTATTTCCTCAAGGTTGATGTCTTTCATCCAGTCATCATTGCTCGAACCTGATTTAAGCAGGGAGTCGATGAAATCAGAGTCTGCGTTTAACCCTGGTACCGTGTTATCATCCTCCGGTAGGAAGTCAAAGGTCAACCGGCCTGCTCGGTTGTTCTGATAAGTTGCTGAGCTTTGGCTCAGCCCTCCAAATGTGGTCGGGCAACCCTGCTGTTCGGGGGAGGACTGGGTCAGGCAAGTCACCCCAGGTAGTGGGGGTATTCTAGGCTGACTGGATCTGGGAGCAGAGCTTCTGATCGCAGGGTTTATGGGTAGCAGGCTAGAATGAGGTGCCACCTGGTTAGGTGGGCAAATAGACCTCGGAGAAAAATGTATGTCACTTTGTGGGGTCACTGTATTGGGGAGCCTTTTGACATCTAGTCCTGGTAGAGCTCTACTCTGTTTGGCACTGTTTGCCCAGATCAAAGCAGTGTCCATCCTGCTGGTATTGGTGCTCGTGTCACCCAGTCTTTGCCCCAGCAGGGAGTCTTGACCGATGCTGGTCCTCACAGTGCTTGATCGAAAAGTGTCTCCCTGGTTGTTTGTCCCATGGAACTGAGGCTTGTTTTGCTGATGCACCATTCGGATCAGGCCGCTGGGTTGCTGTCGTAGCTGGTTTGCACAAGCTTGAGCACCTGTGGGTCCTGAATTGGGGTCTTGTCCAAGCGGAAATCTTCTCTCCCCTGAGGAGGGCACCATCTTAGTACCCTGTCCACTGGGCAGGTGGCATGATAAAGGTTGGATGTCATTTTGGTCTGAGCCATTGCCTGTTGTATATGTATAAACAAAATATTGGTGGTTTAAAATACTGATTTACCAAGCAATTTCATACTGTAAATGTCTAATACCTGAATTTAGGTTTGGTGTGGCTCCTTAATCAAAACCTGAGTTTAATTCATCATATTGTATCATCGGCATAATAGCAAGAGTATAATGTTTTGCATTTACTTTAAATGTAGTTTAATCATGACAACTTTCGGAATGGTTTTAGCATGTCATTGAATATGACAATGTTAATGTTTTTGGTCTTGGTGAACTGTTAGCTTTTGTTGGACTTGCTACTGCTAATAGATACACTGACACAGTCTGAAGGTATAAGCAAACCTGAGTATAAGCCAGGCTGTTGAGCTCCAACTCCATTGCGTGGGTGTTTGTAGTCTGGTGGAGGTCGTGTTAGATGACGACTGAACTGATCCTGCGTGCTCAGTTTCTCCTGAAACATTTACAGAAAAAGGACATTATTTAGAAGTTTAGGAATAAAAACTCCATAGATTACAACGGACCAAATAGTCAGTGGTCATTCATAGGATCACAAATGTAGGGGAGACTGGGGCTAGTTGTCACACAGGAACGTTTCACAAGGGCTATTGTGTATACCCGTGTAAACTAGCAATAATGTATTGACGAACACCTAGTTCAAAAAAACTGTCCTAAATTAAAATAATGTAAAGCATTATTTCTCAGTACACCTCTCAGTAAACATTTAGAAAACCGAATAGTCACAAGTATTTAGGTATAAAAGACATTTCCAAACTTTAGCACTCACTGTATCAGCGATGTTGTGTTGCGGTTGGCCCAGTTGTCGTTGAATGTTCTGGTCTTGGCCTGGGTTCTTCTGTTGAGAGCTGAGAACTGGAGGCCTCTTCTGTTGAGCCTGGCCTGTTATATCTGCAGGACGCCCATTCGCTGGTACACGAGGTCCTGGTGATATTCCCTACAAATGGAAAATGTGTTATTTAAACTGCACATCAAACTGGCCACTGCATTAAATCCAACTGTGATTGAACGATTAGTCCACTAGAGGGAGAGCTTTGTTTACAGTGAGTCTGATGTTACACAGTCACTGTTCACATGTGACTTCCTGTGTGTGTGGTGATAGGGATTTTCCATAGCCTTTCCCACACTGTTCTATCACTTGGAGAAAACACGTCCATGACTATATCCATAATGGGGACATAATGGTACCAAAGGGAGGGCAAATTAGTCCGAAATTCTCAAAACATCCTGTCGTTTTAATATGCCAGTAGTCACACATGGACTGTAAATAAATGCTTGCTCTTACATTTAGAAAGCACTGTGTAACAGACTGTTGTTTAAACATGTAAACAGCAGTTTTAGGTTTTAAATCACTGGAATTTTGTCAGATACCCTGGTCAAAGAGGCTCTCTGGGCTAGTGGTTAGTGAGACTTTTTTGCATACAGACAGTTGCACAGGTTTACTATATGACTGATAGTCGTGCTCAACCCCTGCTGCACTCTTATGAGAATGATCCTATGGGGCGCAACCCAATTGCTGCCAGCAAAGGACAGATTTATTCAGCCACAGGGCAGAGGCACGCAATAACAGATAATCTCATAGGCCCACTTATCCCGTTCGCTGAAATGCACTTATACCGAGGCTGTGATATTTCATGTTAGTTTCTCTTTCAAAGCACTGATTAAATGGTTGAGCGCTGGTACTTTAGCCGTGAAAAACTAAACTTGGACGAGAGCAGAGCACTATTGTAATCAATAATAAAAACAGACACTGCTATCGGTTTCAAAGTAGTGTTAAGAAATACTGTTCGTGTGTACTAAATAACAAGGGCTGAACAGCGTACAGGATTGTTTTGCGCACAATTTGTATCGTTCGCGAAAGTTCCACCAACACAATGCAGTAATTCCCACACATCTATACCAAGTGAGTGAAAGTACTCCCTAAAGTATATATCCCAGATAGAAGTTGCTTACGCATAAGTAAGCTAACGTGATCACCTAACATTCAACATCATATAGGTCAAATTTAATTAATTTTATAAAACGCTGGCGGGGAAAGAGTAAGTAGTTTTTCAAAGTTCATTGATATCTTTAAAAAAGATTGTACATCAAATATAGATTCGCTACCATAAACATAAACTCTTTTATCGGTTGCCAAAAACTCCGTTCCCAAGAGTTCTGAAACAGTAGCACTAGCAACACCAAGGTCATGTGTTTGATTCCCAAGCAATGCATGAGCTGATAAAATCTATACCTTAAATCCTAAGTAGGTTGCTTTGGATTCAATGTATAATGCATTAATGTAAATTCCAAACCTGTATAACTTTGTTCTATAGTAGACCAAATAAGATGTTTAGTTCAAGTCCAAAAAGGACCATAAAAGTGTCACAGCAGTCCACTTGTGTGCTATATTTTCCCATGTCTCGTACCGTACCTTTGTGTGAAGTACAGACTTCAGAGTCTTTACAATTTAGCTTAAAATCTGACATCAAAATCACATACTCACACATATTCAAATATGTTATAAATTGAATATAGAGAATGGATTACTTTTATGGTGCTTTTTTTTTTTGTCACTGGCCATTAAATGGAATCACGTTCCATTATGTATGGAAAAGAGCAGCTTGAACATTCTACTAAATATCTCATTTTGTGTTCTATGGAAGAAGGGCATGCAGGTTTGGAATTACAAGAGTGTAAAATCCTGACAGAATTTGAGAGAAAGTATCTGTCGCTGAGTCAGATATGGGCTTTCTGGCAGGAACTCCAAATTATTACACAGTGTCATACATTATAACGAATGTCTAGGGAAAAGGCCATTGCACTGAAAACCAAAAGTTAAAAGTAACAATTTTGTGTCTAATAGCTTCAGTAAATTTAACTTATAAACAACCCTGAACCTGAGAAACTTTGTAAGCGCCCAGATCTCGCAGGAGCATCTAAAACTACAAAACAGCAGATGCTGAAGGCTTCTGTTCACAGCAAACTCTGTTTGAGAACGTCAGCCCGGACGGCCAAACACACGGTGTGTACAGTGTCGATCACAGTGTTGACACGAAACATTTCCCAGGGCAGAAAGGATTTTACTGTAACCCCACTGCGTTACGCGAGGCTATTAATTTGAGAACAGATGTCTTTAAGAGAGAAACTCCCTCTAAAGCCTCACTCAAGAGGTCCAGAAATGAAAACACTAAAAGATCTCTTCTGTCATGGGAGGAATTCCACAGTAGACCAGAGAGACGGAGGAATATGAGAGTGTGCGACAGAAATTATTCAGAGAGACCACTTTCTAGAGATACATGGTTTCTAAGTGGATCTCATAGATGCCACATTCCCTGATGGATCAGCTTTGGGATGTCTAATAATTAATGAGAGGGCGAGTGAGTTCAGTCCGGAGCTGTGATAAGCTCTTATCACAATGCAAAGATGTATCTCTTCCTGAAGTGTCAAGTGTAGGCTGTGTAGCGATATCCACCGAGATGATGCGTGACGCAGAATGATGGTAAACAAGACTTTAAATAAACGCCAACAACATGTATACAACACAACAAACAAGCAACATTAATGAGAAAGAACCAAGAACTGACGAAGAACAAAGTCTTAAATACACAGAGGATAATCATTAACGGAACAGGGAACAGGTGAGGACTAATTCAGAAACCATAGTAACTAATAAATGACAACGCCAATGAAAACTAAGGGTACGTTTACACGGCAACGATATGCTTAAACCAGAGAAGTTTTTCCTTTGAGTTTTCCGCGTACAGACGACACCATAGCAAAACGATCCCCATTCACACAGATCCGATAAAACGACTAAAAACGCTGTATTCTGCTGCCAGGGCACTAGATGGCGATGAAACGCTATAGACTGAACATGTAATACGGATGTGCATGATGTCGTCGTCTTCAGAGATTCACGTTTTTGTTGTTTACATGGAGACAGTTTTCAAAAACTTGCACTATGAAACCTGTTTTCAGAAGTTTGCGTTTTCAGGGACCCAAAACGCCGTTGTCGTGTAAACAAACAGCAAAAAAACGCATAAAAGGTTTTACATTTTTAGTTGAAAACGGTGTCGTGTAAACCACCCCTTAAAAAGACTAAAACTAATCAAGACATAATAGAACATGATCGTAACAATAATAGTATCTTAATGACACAATGGTTGGTATAATAGGTTTATGAAAATATTGCATCATTTAAAAACATTTTTTTACATTTTCTTGCTCAAATTGTTAGGTGGTGTAACCATCAAAGAATAAAAATATAGTTAAAACAACAAATTATATGATATTTTAAGAGACTTAAAACATATGTAGGGGTCCTCTCTATGATATCATTTCCTGTTTAATGTGTTTTCCCTGCATGTTTGTTGGTCGCACCACATTTGGCAGACAAAAGTTTTTCAAATAAACAGTGAAACGAGAAATAATGAAAAATCACAAGCAATTAATACGTTTCTCTTTCCAATAATTTTATAATTGATGAGGCCTTTTAATGAGGTTTTTTTTCTTCATTATGATCAGACAGTCGCACCAGCCTGACATTTTTTAATCTATGCCCTCCAAAAATGATCAATGTATTTTAATCCATAAATTAACATAGTCATCATAGAAGAGGTACTTAAGTCATTGTATGTATGAATTGCATATTTATTTAGTTTTAACATTTATAGATCTACTAAAAAAAGTAGGTGTAGAAACCATTTTCACTAGTACATTTCACAAACAATTTCAAAGATAGGCATGTAACATTGAATTAATCCTAAAGTTTTGAAGTAGAAAAACTGAAATGGTATTTTATACTTCAATTATCAGTTTTATTACAACTTTAAAAAAATGATTTGTAAAGTGTAAAATAGCATCACATTATCAAGTCATTAGCATGCTTGCTAAAGCTAATAAAAAAAAATGAGAGAGAGAGAGAGAGAGGAAATCCCACGTATTTGAATAATGTAAAGCCTCTCGTCACATTCCACACATGCTAACATGGTTAAAGTTCAGGTCATATTGTTGTAAAATGCTCTGACGGTGACGACTATGTCCAAAACACAGAAAAAAGGGGTTATTCACTTCTGTTCAGGTCTATTCATTACATTTGAACTCCCTCCACTAGTCGATACCGTGAGAAATTCAGACCATTCTCATAAGTTGTGACCACAAAGCCAGATTGTGTTCACATTTGCCTGAAATCGACTGCCTCAGTGAAACCCTTTGTTATGTGGGGGAGCTAAAGCCTCGTTAGTGTGGCCGTCTCTGTAATCCACTCTTTGTGATCCTGATGTGTCATAAAGCTGTTTTCCATCTCTCTTTCCCTCCTCGTTCTTCACCAGTGCGTCGTTAAATGAATAACACATGTGTCCGCGGACTCCATAAAGGAGAGATGTGATTTAGGCTCCCATTCCACCAGCATTACAAGCAGTTGACAGGACTCCAGGCCCGGGCCCCGCTGCTCTCTCACAGCACTTCCTGCCGACTGGAGGCAGGACGCCCTCCCTAGGGACCAGCTCGGCATCTGGACTTGGCCCCAGATCGTTTTCCCAGGAAACATGCGCTCCTCTCGGAGTTCGGCTACAACAACCTGGCACTCTACACCCCAACCCCCACGCTAAACCGACTCATTCCCACTCACATTTATGCTGCATTAATGAAGAGCTTCAGTCAAGCTCTCAGCAGCACTTTAAAGTGTGAGAAAACACAAACCTGAGGCTCAAAACTTCACTTACCTTAACAAAATATATTCTATACTATATCATACTGCTTGTGTGAATAGTACCAAAAAAATCATGTGGGGATTTTTCTGTGAAGACATACGATTGAAATGATTTTACTTGGTGGATGATCAAACTTAACAATGCAACGCCTGACATGTGAAATAATAGTCCGATTAAAATAAAAATTGTGTTAATTGAACCTTTAGACAAAATCTTTGGAAAACATTTTTTGTTGAGTATATTTGATTCATGAAGCTTTTATATAGTATGATACAGTGAGAATATGGAGCTCATACTTGAGGAGGGGGAAAAAAAACCTCAGTTAGTGTATAAATTTGGCAAACGCATTTAAATATATAAATATATTTCAGTCACTGATTTCAGCCCTCCAAAACGATTTTGGCCCGAAACTGAAAATAGCTGTTTCAGCCCAAAATATTTGGTACCCGATATTACCCAACTGAGAGGCAAGTCTTCAGTGGGGGTGCTAATAGTGTGACGCACGGCATCGCTGCCAACATAGTGTTTTAATTCAGTCAATTATGAGCTTAAACCACAGTTACTGTCTAATTTAATGCTACTATAGATGTCTGCTATGCAGGAAGTGTTAGGCAGTTCACTAGGTTTTGTAGCATAGCTACAGTCTCACATCAGAGCCAGAAATACTTGAATCGCTCCTGCATACTGACTAGTCGGTGTAACAGCACTTTAATCAGAAAGTATCGGGCGCTGCTTGAAGTTTTTGGGGCACGCAGGTCTCTCAATGTGATATATTACACTGTCTGAGGCTTTCTTTTTCTCTCTCAGGTAGTGCATGCAGTGCATTTTTTCTCCACAGGCAATAAAAAGATTTCCACTCGACTCTTATGACAGCCTGTGATATCGCAGATACCCTGTTTGCCGTACTTACTGTAGGCTGACAACTGATCAGCAGGCTGTGAGAACAAGGAAACAAGAAACAGACCTGACATTCTGGTCTCTTTACATGCATTTTGTGTATTCCACCCAGTGGGAGATAATTCAGCTTGAACAAAAGTTCTCGAGGGCTCCGGTGGGATCACGGCACCATTTCGGAACCTTTATTTCCATGGCATTACTAATTCAGTTCACTGTGGGAAGACTGTCCATTGCCTATTTTTCTCCCTGTTGGAACAGACATTCTGGCTTCATTTCCACTGGTGCAGCACTTAACCCCATCAATGCTGTATCATCTCTACAATCACAACAAATGCTCCCAAATATCAAAACACAATCATGTAATTTAATGACAATACTAACACTACATTAATCAAGAAGCCAATTCAACTCTGGAAAGAGGTGTTGGGCAGTACCTGTACAACGAATAGCAAACAACTTTCATTTTATAACTAATTCTCGGTGGGGGGTGGGATTAGAATATCGTGCATAAGTTAATTTATTTATTCAACTTAAAAGGTGAAAATAATATATTATACTCATTACATGCAAAGTGAGATATTTCAAGCCTTGATTTGTTATAATTTTGATGATTATGGCTTACAGCTATGAAAACCCCACATTCAAATTTAGAATATTGTGAAAAGGTTTTCATAGCTGTAAGCCATAATCATCAAAAGTATAACAAATAAAGGCTTGAAATATCTCACTTTGCATGTAATGAGTCTATATAATGTATTAGTTTCACCTTTTAAGTTGAATTACTGAAACTTTTGCTCGAGTTTCACCTGTATATCTTCATGTATTTTCATAATTACTTCTGCTGTCTTTGAAATATGGATAAAGTGTACCGCAGAATGCAAGCACAAGCAGTTACTAAAGCATAAACATCATACTTTAATGCCATTTCTACTGAAACTAGTATGTCATATATTTAAATACTGTGTATTTGTAATTAGTAAACATTTGTAATAATGAAGTTACAATATAGTACATTTAAAATATAATAACCTTAACTGTAATATCGAATATCAATGCCACAGTTAGAAGGATTAATCAAGTAGCTTTAGGATGCAAGTTACTGTAACTTCTTTAAAGCACAGCAAAAGATTAAAACAATGATTTAAAATGTTCTTTAAAATAAAACATTCATTTTACATTATAAAAAAAGTGTACTTAAAAGTTAAGAAAAAGCTATTAAAATGTATGTTCATGTGAATGAACAACATATTTGTGTCAAAATCAAGCATGTCTCTCCACACTCCCCTCCATCTGATGTGCTTTTGGAATGGGTAAAGATGAC
Organism: Tiaroga cobitis; assembly: GCA_030578255.1. Classification (NCBI taxonomy): domain Eukaryota; kingdom Metazoa; phylum Chordata; class Actinopteri; order Cypriniformes; family Leuciscidae; genus Tiaroga; species Tiaroga cobitis. The sequence continues at coordinate 34,802,172 of CM060605.1, forward strand.
TCCTCTTGTGTGGTTCCCGTTATCATTTCCCACAAAAAAAAGTTGAGAGATACTGTTTATATGAAACTGAAATGGGGGGATGTTCTAGAGCTCCCCAATCATAACAAATCAGTGCCTCAACCTCCAGCACTGGGCTAAGCAGATTACTGTCATTTTCCACAACTTGTCCCTTGCAGCTAACAACCTCCAATTAGCAAATCCCGCTGCGCCCATCTATGCCCTGACGGCAAGTGACTGTGACAGGCGGAGAAATTAGAAGTTTCGCATGTTAATCCACCATGCTCTAGAAAGTCAGGCTACCATCAAACTGCTTTGAGGGGATATACAAATTCAAGGCACCCTACACCCGCCTAGACACCAACAACACTCAAACTAAATGAAAAACAGGCCTACAGCATAGTGCAAATCCATTGAGTTTAAAGCAGTTGGCAGACTGCTATCGGCTAACACAACAGGCTGACAGATGGAAAGAAAGCAGGGTGTGTGGTTTTGACACAACGACTCTATTGTGTCAAGAACAACCTGCTCTGCACAGCGAAAATGTGATAAGAGTGTTTAAATAGAAAATGTAGCAAAGATAATTATTTGACTAAATTCTTGACGTATCACACAGTCCAACACAAAGATAGTTGATGTGGAACGGTGGGTCTCATTCACTAAATATTGCGTGGAACTTCTCAACAATATGACGATCTCTGAAGATGTGCTTTTGCCTGACAGCAAGCACAGCAAGATTGAATCTTTGGTAAAAGAGTATGCGTATTTGGTGTGCTGTTCGAGGGGAGGGCTCCAAGCTCCGAATTTTGGCCCAAACTTAGAGTACTGGGTATCCCTGGCTGGGATAGGAATCAGCCAAAAGTGAGGAGTCAGGTGGCCGAGAGATGCAGAAAACTATCGAGGAACATAGGTGAGTATATATATTTGTGGTGCCATCCCAAAGAGACACAAAATCACGTTCACAGACCTTTACCCTGACATGAAATGACCTGCCCACCTCTACCAGAGCTGCTGAGTCTTTAGCCATTTTCAAGAAACTGCTGAAGACGCATCTATTTCAGCAACACTTGAGCTATTAATACTAACACTTACTATTCTATATCTATTGCTTATATTGCTCTCCTTATTTGTAAGTCGCAATGATTAAATGTAATGTAAATATAAATATACATATAGACCCCCAGACAGCAACATAGTGTCGGCCCATGTCCGGCCCACGATTCCACGTGTACCAGATGTGGGCCAGATCTGGGTCGACATTATGTTGCTGTCTGGGGTCTATATATATTTATATTTACATTAAATTGTATCATTGTGACTGTTTGTGTGTATTCAACTCGAAACTACAGTGCTAGTGTGAGAGAGCTGTCATCTGCTAATGTTTATAGTCAATCACTGTCCAGATGAAAGAGCAAACAAGGTTCTCAGAAAGCGGCTCAGAAAAAGTGTCAATGAAACCTACAGAAGGAACAGAGATTGAGCGCGATCAAGTAAAAGGCAACAAAGAGTCCAGTGCATGGGTTTGTAATCGATGCATTGAGAAAATGAGAATCGTCACTCTGACAGTTAGTGAATGTGACCCAGTGTGTTCTGGCTTTTACACAAGATGTCAGTGGGAGCATTTACTGTACAGTCAAACAAGCAACAATCATTAAAAGGACCAACACAGGCTCTTACCTGTCTCTGCTGTGCCATTTTGAAACCGATTCCAGCACCATGCGGATTGAGTTGAGGCCTTTGAATTAAAGGCTTAGTTTGTAAGCAGGGCGATGACTGCATGGGCAGCTGGCAGTTCTGAAAGTGCATGCCCTGGCCTGCAGTAGACGGCTGCTGTTGTACGGTTGTTTTGTTAGGTGGAACAGCCATGATGGGCATTTGTTTGCCCGTGGTGGAAGGTGGTGCTTTAGGGCTGAAATGCAGCAGGGGCTTACTGCTGAGAACCTTTGTGTCGATGTGATGGGAAGGGTTGAATCCATTGGGCTTGAGAAAACAGTTGGACATGCCTTTGGCCTGACCCGCACTTTGAGCGTTAAGTCTCTGCTGAGAAAGGGAAGCATTGCCAGGAAGAGTCTCCTGATTGAAAGAGCCAGGAGTTTGGTGAACACCTAATGCGGAAGACCAGTTCCTAACCCCTCCTGCTTGACTCTGCTGGTGGTTGTGAAGCATAGGGCTGGGCTGCTGTTGGTTAGCAGCCATTTGCTTCAACTGTTCAGCATGTGACATCTCAGGCCATGTTGGAAGACCTCGAGATGGACCCCCAGTAGGTACCTGTCCATGGTGCCCTGAAGTGATGGTTGAGGTGGATAAAGTTGCATTGGCCATAGAAAACGAAGGTCCGGCAGAGGCTGGTCTTAGTTGTTGAGAGCCTCCAGCTGTCTGGCTAAAATCTGGTGAGTACTCTGTCTTGATTGGCTTATCCAGGTGAATACATGGAGGAGCTGCACCAGCTGAACTGGGTCGGCCCAGATCCAGACCAAAGTCATCTTGCTTTAGCATCTTCTCTAGCTCTAGATCGTTGAGTGATGGCACGTTCTTGGTGAGCTCATCGAACAAGTCCTGGAGCTCTGGGTCAATCTGTTCACTTACTTCATCTTTGAAGTCAAACATCAATGGAGCATGATCTGTGGACGACTGGCCACAGGTCTGAACTTCAATCGGTTCCTTCTTTATATCCCTTAGAGTTATGTTGAATAAATCACTGCCAACTCCATGAGGCATCATGAAGGTATCCTTTCTTCGAAGGATGTTACCCTGGGTGGCATCCCCAACCAATCTTTGAGTCTGCCCTGAAGCTAAAGCACATGATCCAGGTCGAAAAGAGCTGGGCTCCATGCGAAGGCGCTTGAAGTCGGATCCTGACGCTCCACAGGAGAGGCCATTCTGCTTGGGTGTATATCCAGGAGACTGTGCTTCAATCTTTCTCCTAAGTCCTTGCTGAAAAAAGAATGGAGAAAGAATGGAAGTTTTTATCGAACTCAACGTGTTTCACAAATCAAGTGCAAAAAAAAAATGACAATTAAAGGCATATTTTTCTACAAATTTCATCAAAAGATTTCTTCAAAAGCCTCACGCTAGCTTTTTTTTCAGCCAAAATGAACTCATTTTCAGCTCAACCGGGAGACAAGGGCACATAATGTAACAAGACCATCTCTGTCTAATTAATGAACTCTTATTAAAATACTCTTTGATGGTTCAAACCAATTACAACTATGAAGGGAGTTCCAAATATTACTGTATGAAAAATGTGTTCTCTGGGTGAATTATCTCTATGAAAATTGATGGAGTTTTGTCATTTACAGCCGATACTCTTTACCCTCGTTCAGTTGCCCATTTTGCATTTCAAAAGAGACTTATTTGATTTAATATAGAAAGTTTATGATTTCCCACAGGGTCCTATTAGGGTAATGTCTACAGATATAGGTTAGACTCCAGATATAGGTTAGGTCTCAATCACTAATAATTGTTGAGTGCTTATGTGCACAAAAAAGTTTTAATGCTAAATACAGGGGTGCACGCGCGTACATGTATTCTTACACTCGTTCGAACGTGAATGAATCTAGATTCATCTGAAATTAAGGAGGTCATGCCCACAGTTAGTAATTAGCATAATACATGCACAAAGCATCTTCTGTACAGCGATTCATCACTCTCTGCAAATGTGTTTCCCTCTAAAGATGTGCTCTTGCCCTGAGAGCATGCATAGCAAGATATTTCTGTAAAGCCACTCTCAAAACCAGATGAAACACAAAAAAAACACCTTTTACAGATGCCTAGACTACGCTACCAGCTGTTTTTATGCAGCGCTAGGACTCTGAAATAGGACTTATTTTAGGGTCTCTTAGTTATTAATTATACATTCAGTATTGATACACATTTTTTCTTAACACATTCCATGTCTCTAATGTGATTTTTGCATTTGTGTCGGGTTTGGTTCTACACCTTAACCTAATTTCACAATTTGTTTATTTGCAAACGTAGATCAATTTCCTTGTGGAAACGTTCACACACAGGTTTTAAATATGTGTGTGCACACAATACTACAGTTAATGAGACCCAATCCTAATCATATCCTGAATATCCCTGGATAAGATTTGAGCATCTCCACTAATCCGCATGTTTCACTAGCAGGAGGTCTGTGCTCCCTAACAACAATTTTCTGAAAAAAATATATTCCAAAAACTATTGTCTCAAAACCTAGTATTAGCTGTGTGGATAAATTTAGCCATTAGATAGATGATGTTAGACAAAAGAAGGCTTTGTCTGTGTCCCTCATTCGCATAAATTACATATCCCACTGTTAGCTTGCTGTAAAGATAGCAGCATTTTCCTTGTGTGAAATGGTTCCCTTTGTTCCTCAAGTCTTCATTTATGTAAATAAGGCTTGAACAATGACTCATAAGCGCTGTTTAAGTGGCCGTGTAGAGACAAATGTAGTCCAATACTTGCATATAGAATAATTTTTACTTTAAAGGGCAATGAGGGGATACATTACTAGAGTTAGAAAATGAACCTGACTACAATACGTTACACCAACAAAGCTCCTACATCTGCACATTTTCAGTTGTGCGATGGAGAATGATGAATATAATTTAACGGACAGAATAATCATGAAGTAGCTGTTGACCGAAACCAACCTAACCAACGTTATTTCCACACAGCCGCAATATTGCCAGCACATGGATATGCAAAGTTATTTAAACACCATCTGACATTATTGCCTACAGAGAGAGATGTGTGTTCAACCCAACATCATTATCAGCGCAGGGACGGGTGACTGTGGTGCGGTTTTCGCTGTAGCGGCAAATTGGAGACATTTCCATTTACTGGAAATATTACTGGGCTGGGATGTTTTATGCCTTCAGGACTGGGAGTGATCACAATTCTCCACACCCCACCACCATCTCTGTCTCTCAATAGGCACTATGATAGTTAAATGTGCTATATATGGCATGCTGACATCAGTATCAAATCACTTTTCTGACTCATCCAGGTTAAGGATAACAAATGACATGCAATTGTGTTTGTTCAAACAAGTTCATTGGGATGACGCAAGATTTGAATTAGGCTGGACATCAGGGTGTGTGAGAGAGTGTGTATATCAATGCTCGGGTGCTGCTACAGTATGTGGTTCCTATTAGGTTTTTAGCCCGTTGTATCGTTGTAATAATGTACTAGCTTGTTGTGACTGTTTTCTGAAACTGTAGTAATATAGTCGCACATCCATCGTTTGAACCACATTGGTTCAAAATATGTTTGTCGACGTCATGTGATCGAGTAATACCTTCTGGAACGTAATTCATTCAAGATCACAATTAATGTCAGATTATTATAGTTTTTTTTTTTTTTTTTAAATCATGTTTACATGCATGTAACTGGCATACACTTGACTCCAGTATACATGGGGTTCATTTATTCAGCAGCTTTCTTCACAATGTAGTCTTCACAAACATGGTCTCTGAGGTGACTGCTTCACTATTTTTGTTACGTGTGGTTTTCTTTATTTGATGTTATATTCATTGCGGGTTCCCTCTTATTTCATACTCCGGGATTCTCTTACACAATTACTCACATGCGCACTCTTCAAAAAAAACACTGATTGTTGATACGGTAAATACATATAGATTGAAATGCACATATATTTAAATGGAATGAAATATACAGAATGTACTGTAGAATGTTAGTTTGCTTATACAGTGCAACAGTCATTTTCCATAGGGACACTGATTTTGAACAATAACTTATAAATCTTTAAAGACTGTAAAAAAAGCCATATTGTGAGCGACGAGGTTGAAAATCCATGGTATTTGCTTGTCAGCCTGCATTATTTCAACATTAAATAGAGTCGGAAAATTACACCAATCAGAGAGTCGGAAAAAAGCAACACGCGACAAAATATATCTCTTTAGCTCCGCCCACTTCCACGAAGCCCTGTGGATTACATTGCTCTCTGTTGCATAATTTTTCAATGCTACAAAGCAGAACACACAGAAATGGAGTGACACCACACAACATACACGATGGACAACAAATGCAAATACACACATATAACACACATAAAACCCATATATAACCCTATGTTCAGGTTTGACTGTAATAATGTGTCAATTGCAAAAGCATCAATTTATAATAATTATTTTTCAACGTCTAAACATAAATCTAAATAAAAAAAAAACTTGTGAAAAGATGTATATCAATGAGGAAATGGCAAATGAGCCATTAGGTAAAGTCTTGAAGCCATCTACTGACTGTAGTTGAAATCTCATGTTATTGTAATTTAAAAGTGCTAGTTCGAGTCGATCGCTCTACCCTATATATTTTTTTTAATTTTGATTACGCTGTTCACAATGCTTCGTAGGACTGTAGTTCTTCCCATCATTATATGATATATATACCTTTGTCTTTTTGTCTGATTTTTAAAAACTGTATGGTGACACTTTACAATAAGGTTCATTAGTTAACATTAGTTAACTACCTTAGTTAACATGAACTAAGAATGAGCAATACTTCTACATCATTTATGAATCTTAGTAAATATTCATTTCAACATTTACTAATACGGTATTAAAATCAACGGTTGTTTTTGTTAACATTAGTTAACTAACATTAACAAACTAAGATGAATAAATACTGTAACAAAAGTATTGCTCATTGTTATTTCATGTTGGTTAATACATTAACTAATGTTAACTAATGAATCTTATTGTAAAGTGTTACCAACTTTATTGCTTCAATGTGTTTGCTAGTTTCAGGAAACGCCGAATCGTTGAACTATACTAGTAACAAAGGACCTTGGCAACTATAGCTGGCTAACAATGCTTTTGGGAAACACACCCCAGATTAAAAGCCTAAGACCGGCAAACTAAACAATATTAGGCTAGTTTAAGATGCTCCCTCCTTTAATGTAAGTCTATGAGTGTTGTTTTAGTGATAGAACAAGATTTTGGCCAGATCAACTGGCCGATATTTGACTTTTTTCTTTGGCTGGAAAGAGAATGAAGGATCTGAGCGGCTCAGTATTTTTACTTTTGGGGGAGATAAACCCATGAATGGCGATGTGTTTTAACATAAAAATCCTACAGACATCAACTTTTAAAGTGTTTTGAGGTTGTAACATAGCATTGTGCGACGACCCGCGTGAAAATAAGTCTTTATTAATTGATAATCAGCCGCTGTAATAATAATTTGTGCGAAAAGGAATAAAAGTTGTGTTTTACTGCCACTAGTGTTCATTTTAGCTGGTGACTGGATTGTTTCTAGATACATTTTTCAGAGCTTTGCAAAAATGCATGTAGAGGCACGTATTTACAGTGTTGCAAAAATTAGGTTATTGGCCCCTAAAAATCCAAAACTGGTTGACCACTAGATTTTTCCACTTGTTTTATTATCCAACAAAGCTCTCAGGAAAATAATAGCTCACTTCCCTGCACAGTCTGATGTATCATTCATCATTCACACACAGCGCCAGATAGATTACATGCAAATGTAATACTTAACCGTAAGTAGGAGAAACACTGATGCTTGCTAAAAACGATACAACGCAGAACAGCACTTTACGATCAAGCCAGGGTTTTATGCTACATCAGTGAATCTTTCTATGCTTTTACAAACTCTTTGCCACCTCCCTCAACATTATTTACACGAGTTGATGAAACCGCATTGCAACACTCCAGAATCTTTCCTCATGTCCCTACTTGGTGTAAACAGTAGATTATTTCCTATGGCATTTTATAAAGGACGAGTGTCATACGATTGTGCGATTATCTTTTTAAGATAGATAAGTGTATCTCAGTTCTCAAAACAAGTCAAACATCGGCCTGTGAAGAACTGTGTCCCAAACTGAGAGAAGATCCCAGCCTTACACAGTTCCTCGCCAAGACATTTCTATAAAACATCCACACGGTGACACAGATAACGGCCACCAACCAGATGTAGCATATCAAGGCAAAGAGTTTCTTGTCGGTACGCCAAGCACATTTGAAACGGTCTGATAATACAATGTGTTCATTTTGGCGGAGGGGCTGCGGAGAAACAGTGCCCTCCATTCATCGGAAATCCTCCTGACAGAGCTACAAGTGACCTGAAAATAGATTTTCTGATTAAGCTTTAATGAGCTCGGAAGCTCTGGATCACTTTGAAAGTGACTCCTGGAGGGAGGAGACGAAACGGCTCTCAGCACAAACCGTGCGAAGGCTTAGAGGTGTCGCACGCGTGACATTGCTCTCGCTGAAATGAACACAGCGGCGGATTGTAAAGGGGCGTCGCTCCACTGAGGCGCACGAGGCGGTGTGCTGTGGGTAACGCTCATGTGGACAAAGATCTTCTAGCTTAAGAACAATGGAAATTAGTGACTTTATAGTAAACATCAAGAAAATTAGCTGTTGGTTTAAAGCTGAAGTGATCAAGCTTTTCAAAGTCTTTCTCGAGTAAAAAAAAAAAAAAAAAAAACAGATAATTGTGACTTTATATTTCACAATTATTGCGATGTATATCTCCCAAATGCGGAATGATAGCTTAATCGGACTGAAAAGGCTTCATGGTTAAAAACCTCAATTGATTTGATTGAAAGGGTAGATCTGAAATAATGTTAAATTGGAGCATATTAGTAATATTAGCACCAAATGTGCAGTGCTGTGGTACGTGTGTTTATTTACAGTACGTCTTACATTGTACATTATGAACATGGTAGCAGGTGGAAAGAACTGACCGAATATTTTGCTAAATATCTGCTAGAAAAGGTTTTAGACATATCTTGAAAATATGTATTCAAGGCAAAAATGCCATTTATGCTTGCAATAGAGCGGCACGATTCTGGATAAATTGAGAATCACGTTTCTCCCACGATTCTGAATAGACAACTGAAAGAAATAACATGTCATTTACTAGAGGTTCTGACAAAATGTTAATTGCTGCAGTCTATTTACAAATGTTTAATTCATTTGAATATTTTTTTTTTAAATTGGATTCAATGACTCATTCGTAAAGACTTAACTGGCTTGATGAATTGTCATTTTTAAACTAATCTGTTGAATGAATGATTCAATGACAAATCATTTTTTTAACAGTCAATATAATCAGTATAATCGTAAAAAAAAAAAAAAGTCCCAAGTTACTTTCAAAATTTGATTTAGGCTATTTTGATCATTACCGTAGACATCAGTGTTTATAACCGAACTATAAACTTTTATCCCTGTACTTCAGTGATAATCTGAATATTTGTAAAACAGAAATAATGATACTGTGTGGTTGAAAAGATGAAGCTGCTTAATATCTGTACATGACAACTGCTCTTTATCGTTTTACTTCTGGCATTTGCATTTAGGCCTATGCTTAAAAATTCATAAAAGTTATGTTCAATTATGAAAAAATATGTACGTTGGACACAAGCTTATTTTCTGCAATTATCAAAAAGCCAACAGAAAAATCCTATTTGGGGTTTCATTGAGGGAACAAGAGTGATGCTAACTTCTCGGTTTATCAACAAAAATGCACAAATCACCACTGCAACACTTTATAAGTCCCACTGTGCGTTACTCCAGAAATCGAGTCATGTTTACAATTCCATTTCATGCTCAAAAATACACATTGCAGCTTTAAAAACACAAATTACAGTGTCACAGTGTTAAAATAAAACACATTACCCAGAATCCCCTTTAGTAATAGCAACCAGATTATGTCACTGTAAAGATGCTGGCTTTTTACCGTTATCACGGTATGCAGAACATGCTTACAAACAGGAATCTTAAAACCTGCCACACAACGCGCACCATGTGCATGTCTGCTGATAAAGTGTTTGTAATCCAGCGTGACCATTAATTGGAACGTTTTATGACAGCTTTTCAGAGGTTTCGCCCCGTCGACACTGTCCTCTCTGTACCGTATAACACAGTGGATATGGTTTTCTTCAGGATTCGGATTCAAACTGAGCTTCAAGCGTTGACCCAACAGTACCAAGATTGTTTTAAAATAAATGTCATCAAAAATTGTGAATAATTACCACCAATTGGATAGGCCCACCAATGTGTCAAATTATGAAAATGACATATAGGCTGAATAGGAAAAATTACCAATTTGGTTTCATGCTCTAACTATGCTTTGAGAATTGGATCCAGCATTGTTTTTGCAACACGTTTTTGACCCATAATTTAAGAACTACTAGTGTAAAGCGGATCTGTTATTATCTGCCTCTGTGTGCGGTTGTCACTACCATTAACCAGATAGAGGAAACTAGTCTAGTGAGGAGGTAGGGGAGAATGAATGAGTGTCTGTGTGTGTGTGTGTGTTTGTGTGTGTCTCAGCAACATGTGCTGCTAGCAAGAGGAGTGCAATTGATAGAGAGCTCAGGGCGCTGAGAACGAGAGGATGTGACAGTCACCGTCCTGGAAGCAGCTGTCAGACCTGTGGCACGTCCTACGGGCCCGGGTCTCTGTGTCTGCCTGACTGTGTACACATCAAAGTGTGCATGAAAGAAAGATTGACGGAACGGACTGCATTAACACCGAGGCTCAGTGTTGGGGACACATGCGGTGTTACTACCTTATATAAAATAACTATTTATATTACATCATTCTTTTTTTTTGTGTGTGTGTGTTTCTTCTCAACAACAAACTATATTCAAAAATAATTGACTCTACTCAATTTAATTAGTCATCACTTAATCACTTTAGTCACTCTTGCAATTGGCATGAAGGCATCAAAAAGATTGTGATCTCAATTCAAACACCCACACGATCTTATTCCTAAATGACAATGAATCTCCTGTGTCTATTAAACATAATCACAGCAGAACATTCAAACCTGTGTTGGCGCTGCCGCTGATCCGGAGAGAGCCGTTGTCGTGTAGGTATGAAACGGCTTCACAAACAGTCTTTTCAACCACACAGTATTATTGTTTATGTCTTACAATAATTCTAACCATCACAGAAGTACTGGGAAGTTTATAGTTCGGATTTAAAGCAAGGAAGTGATCAAAATAGAGTAAATCGCTTTTTGAAATGAACATGATGCTTCAAATAAAGATTGTATTAATTGCGTCGTTGCACCAGTAGGTGGCGACAAGCGGCGGTGAAAAAGCCATTGAATCATTCAAGTGATTCGTTCAAAAACTCTGATTCATCCAGTGTTGAAACAAGTGACTCGTTTACTTTGCAACCAGATAGCAACACCCTAGCAACCACACAAAACACCACAGAACCACAAAGGAATGTGCTAAAACCTACTCAAAACGTCTTTCACATCAATATATTAAAAACATTTTACACTTTAGTACACTTTTAAAAAAGTGCACTTTGTAATGTCAAATAAAACATTTCACTTTTAAAGTACATTTTAAATCATTATGCTTTAGTCGTATTTTCCACGCTTCAAAGAAGCGCACTTATTTTGCCCATGTGAAGTACTTTACTGTTGTTGTGATATTTGATCTTACATTTAATGTTAATATATTTTAAATGTCCTAAATGATAACATCATCATTACAAATGTGTAATTACAAGTATATTTAAATACGTGATATACAAGTTTCAACAGAAATGACATTAAAGTAGCCTGTATTTTAGTTGACCATAAATCCTTGTCAGTAAAACCATATTTCAAAGACAATAGATGTAATTATTAAATGACATATACAGATGGAGTGCTTTTTGACCCACTCGAGTAGGACTTGCGTACAACTAATTGCACTTAATATGAATTTAACAATTAAGTGTATAAAATCATTACATTCAGTTCACACTTATTATTTCTGCAAAAAGTATAAAGTGTATTACAAAATACATTTTTAAAAGGGGTGTTACACATTTACTTAATGTAGTGACCCAGAAAAAAGTGCAGAATATGAAATATTTAAATCAGTGCGTTTTTTATATGTTTAAAAAAAAATCCAGATTTTACTGTGGTCTCAGATTTGATATCACTGCATATCAGAAACGACCAAGTGTCTATTTAAAGAGATGGTTGCGGTGTGCTTGACAAACAGACTCAATATCTTTGTGTGTAAGAGTGTATGTTCTCTTTAATCTATTCAACAGACGCTGCAGGCATATTGTAATCCACTCCTGAGAATATGAAACCCTCTCAAATCCAGCCTGGCAAAAAAACAACAAAAAAACATGGCCAAAATAAAAAAAAATAAACACCACTATTGTGTTCCTAGGAAGACATAATATTTATACGGTTACACGGGGATGCGGAGTGCCGAGAGGTGGGATTTTAATCGGAGAGAAGCGAGAAATTGGAGCCCTGAAACAGTGTTCGGCTCTCCCTGCTACCTGTACATGAGAACTAATTGCACTCAGTCTTTGAGAGGAGAGAGAGAGGGGGGGATTAAACGAGAGGCAGAGAGCACTTATCACAGAACGATAAACACGATAAAAGGTATTGGACTGGCAGCTTTTGTCCCTGTGTGTGCTGATTTAATGATCTCCACTATCGCTTCCTCGGTTAGTGAGCTACACGAAACGATTCAAGCAAAGTGACACTCAGATGTCTGGATGATAATGGCAAAAATCACTGTTGATTATATTGTGATTATTCATTTTGAGTAGTGATGGGTCACTAGTTGTTTAGTTTCTGTAATTCTTTTGTAACGTTCGATATTTTAGAGCAGGCATCCTCAAATAAGCGAACCTCGGTTCCGACCGGAACGCGAGACATGACGACAATGCTAGCGCTAGTGCAAGCGCACACCAGAAGCGCTCAGGGACGTTCATGGGAATGATTTTCCGCTCCTACATCCTCTAATATTTTTACCTTGAGCCAAACATTCAAGCTTTTTCTACTCAGTGCGCATTGCTACTGATGCTATAGCACCTTTTGCTAAAGCAAATTTGCGTCTCTATAACAGTAAAAACTATTTTCTTTTAACCCTAGCGGGACGCTTGGCGCTCTTTTTATTATCGGCTTTTTTCATATCACATAATTTAGTTATCATAATAAATTAGGTATCATTCGAAAGCTTACTAAATCAAAAATGTAAATTGTGGAAACGGTACTCTAAATTATTTTAGCAGGCTCCTCCCCTAGTGGGTTAGTTTTTATATCACAAAATGTATTGTAACTACTTTATAATCAAAACCTTGACAAGACGCATATCGTCGGAAAGGTCTGAGTCTCAAGGTTCCATATTTTGTGTCAGAAGTGATATTTGGACAGAAATGTTTTTGTAACATTTGTAACAGGGGAATGCATCCGGTCACCCGGTGGCTATTTTTGGTACAGCGGCTAAACAAAATCTCATAGGAACTTAAATTTTTGTGATATTAACTTAATTATTTTACACTTCAATTACTATAAAATCAAAAACATATGTGTTCCAAATTGTGTAATATATATATATATATATATATATATATATATATATATATATATATATTATATAAAATAATAAATATTTAGTACGATTTACAGTCAATTTAAACTTCCATAACTTTTTTTGCTGTCACTATAATCTGCTGAAGGTCTTCTTGAAAACAAAACCAAACTTAGGTCTGTATTCCAAAGCATTCTTGAATTACAACCATTTTATGGGCAAACGAACTTTATTCTTGTACATATGGCACTGTATTAAGCAGTACATAAAGTGCTGGATTTATGAAGTACTGTTTCTGCTGCTTCATGAAAATGTCTGAAACGTCTCTGTATTTTCCAAATATTGCATCTTATCCACTTCATCGGTCATAAAATACGCAAACACCTCACGAGTGTCACTACGGGAAGCAGAAAGTGTCCGACTTCACGTTCGAAGTGTTTCTGTGGCCTGTGTTCAACTCGAACACACCTATAGTCTCATGTCACCAGTTTTATCATTAAACTACAGTCAGATATCATAATTTCATAAAAACAATTGTTCTGCTCACATTCCATATCAGCGTCATTGATGCCACAGCAAATGAATTTAGATCGAAAGGATTAGGCGAATCCCCAAATAAATCCAAAAATGGTTTTCATGAAAGCCAGAAAAATTGGAGTGATCAGATCAACTAGTGGTCAGCCTGCATTCTCACGGATTAATGTCTCGGACCAGAAGGAAGCAGTTTATAACCAGCGTCCAATGGGAATTCTTCGGCTCCACTGTTTGCACTTTTGATTCATATCTGAACAGATGTCTGTTTTACATTCTCTATAATAAGTGAACAAAATGAAACTCATCATTTTCTTTCTGATATACAGATGCCTGACATTCAAATACGAAACAAGAAGAACCAATGGTGGTTGGTGCCAAACTCTACCAAGTTTTAAAATGTGCATTAAAGAATAGTATTATGGCAGAATCGAAGATTTCCGGTGTCTGTTCCTTCACAAGATTTGGAATATAGTTGAATATAGTCTTCTGTGGAAATCCCATGGTAGGGCTGCACGATATATCGAAATTATCACGAAAGTACATGCTTGCGATATCTGAATGATTTTAATAGGTTACTTCAAAACGTTGCGACAAGTCAAAGTTACAGGTTGACGCATATAGCAGAGAATAGACTGGGCATGCTTGACGTTACAAAGAGTTATTAAGCGCAATAACCTGCGGAAAACAACTCGCACTTTCTGACACACACCTAAAGCACGCACACAGAAAGTCGCCTCTCAGACAGTGTATAATCCCGAATTTAGTTCTCTTTCACGACTTATTGCGCTCCAATGGTCAAATACATACACAGTTATGTCAGAATGCCTGTCTGAAACACAGTCGGTTATGTCTTAAGTGAACGTTAACAGTTGGGAAAGAAATGGGACTCGGAGCATGTTCATTAGGTCTTAAAGTGACAGTAAACCTGATGCTGCCTGTCAAACAACAAAAGACAAAGAGAAAATGGCTCACTGTTCTTGGCAGATTTATGAATCAATGTATATTTAATTCATGTGAAGACATTTGATTTTTCAGTTTATTGATTGTTTCTTACTTGAATGCTACAGTTAAATAGATGTCATATAGGCCTACCTGAAAAACGTCGAGCACTGTTTATTTTCAGACTTTTCAAGAAATACTCCAGAAAGAATGTGAAACATATATGATTGGTTATATCATTTTCATTTTTAAAAAATATATTTAAATATAATTAAAATTTGTTTTACACACTTAAAGCAATATCAAAAAGCATATCAAATATTGCATTATTTACAAAGTTATCGCATTTTTCTTCAACATCGTGCAGCCCTCCCAGGTGAAAAGGTTAAATGTAATAAAAATGCACTATAGTATATTTGTATTGCACTAAAACCACACTCAAATACATTTTTTTTTTTTTACATTTAATAGTGTTTTTATGTCATTTTGTTTTATGTACTTTTAGGAGCTCAGCCTCTGCAATCTACTAATTTTAAGAGAGAAGAATATGTTTGATAACTAGCTTATTGAAAAAAACTAGTTTTCATTTCTTAGGGAATGTGGATGAAGATGCAGGGAGGAGAACAGAGAACATTTCTTCACAGTCTTTGTTGTTATTAAGGTCTGTATGCTGTTTGAGTTGCCATGGTGGGAATTACTTGTGGAGCGCACTGTTCTTGCCATAGTTTTATGGCTCTGACAGATTCTCTTGAACCAAACATAGAAACCAAACATGTCCTCCAAACTATGCTGAAACATCATCAATCATTACTATCATAATCTGCATAAAATAAATATCACAAATGAGATTTCTTTAATATCACAAAGGTTTCTCAGTGAGCAATGAAATTACAGTAAATGGAGAGCAAGTAGAGATTCCTGATGAAGTCTCCTGTTTCTCTCGAGAAAAGAAATAATCTCAGCAATGTGTCTCCTTTAGAGTTTCAGGAGAGATGCGCTCACGTTTGCCAAAATACCAAAGTCTGCAGTCGAAAGTCAAAGAGTTCAATAAGAACTCAAACATTTCAACTTCCAACACCAAATCATCTTGGATTTTATGTCCACTATTGATTTTTAGCTCTATATCATGTCACGTGATTATCAAATCAAACGCTGCGATTTAATTCAAGTATATAGTTTGTTGCACCGTGTATTTCGAGTGAAGAGCGTCGCTGTGGTTTAATGGTGTTCTCAGACCAAATCATACAGCATTTTAGATGGATGCTGAGGCTTTTTAGGATCTCTGACCCAGTTCGTCTGCTTGCTTCCATGGCTCCAATGCGCTGTGTTTCCCGCAACCTGGCGTGTCGAAACACTATTGGGTAAACTGGAAGTGGGCGGGATCACACAGACCAACACAAAAACAGACATTCTGACACAATGCACATTTCACAGTAGAATAACTGCTGTATCATTGTTCTTCGGAGAAACAAGCTAAGTATGCAAACTTAGCATGTTTCTTAATTATCTGCAAACATATTATGGCATTTTTATTTTGATGTTGTCCAAATAGTTATACACAGCACCTTTAAAAGTAATTATGTACATTTCATTAGACAGGAAATAAATATAATTGTTAAATGAAAGCAGTCAAAATAACTTACACTGACTAAAAGATTAGATTTTTGATCTATTTACTTGCATGTTATGTGACCATTAACTGACACCAGAGACCCGTGAACATTCAAATGCGTCTTCACACTTTTTAAATATGCGTACTTAAAATCTCAGGGGTGATTCATGTTTATTTGTCAGCAAAAGACTTTTGACAGCACGTGGGAATACAGAATATACTACAGAATATACTTCCACATTTGTGTATCCCTGCCCACGAACAGTCGGATCAACAGAGGGTTATTAACAGAAGAGTTATTGTAAGGTTTTAGCACTGAAAACTGTATCATACTTTTCCTACTCTTTGAACAGCATTATAGTAAAAACAGAACACTATCTCTACTCAAGATCTCAATATCTTGAGACAGTGGCAGTTTATTTGAGTTTTTTCCCCTCTGTTTGTTCTAAAACACTGTTTTCTGTCATCCAGTTTGAAATTGACAACAAACAAACACAGAGGTTTTTCAGATTTTCCATCACGCCGTTCTCTCCATGTTTACGACACTTTGTTTACTACAACACACTGGATCCTTCACTGGAAACCGAAAGTAACTCACTCCCGCTAAACGTTTACTCTTTGAATTCTTGCACCAGGAACAATACAAGTGTGCTAAATATTTCCTGCTAAAGCAAGGCGGTATTTGACTCTAGTAAGTGTATCCATAGCAGACTGGTGGGAGTGGCCTTGGATGGCAACATGCCCAGTGCATTATGGGTGTTGAAGTTTTCCTACCTATTTGGCAAAGGGGAATTATAACAGCTGTTTTCTCTAGTCAAGTAGCACCGATAAAAAAAAAGACAAAAAAAAAACCTTTCTACTGCATAGGAAGCCAAGTTTTATTAAAAGCCCATTTTACCAGGAGTTTAGTCTTACTTTAAGTCATTCACTGATAATCTTTCCTCCAATGAGCTATGACCACATCATTAAGTCTGGGAACGAATCATTCAGATTGAGTTTCTGCACTGAATTAACTGATTGATCATTGAAAAGAACCACTTCACAAATGGAACATTCTTCTCACAAGAGCTAAGACGGGTGTCAAGTAATTTGTTCGGTTTCTCAAAAAAACAAAACGAAGCATTGGAAGACTTGAGACACAGCACACAAATCAAATCAAATCTTTTATGATACTTTTTATGGTGCTTTTATGTCATACAAGGTTTCTCAAGTCCCTTTTTATTGCAGTTGGAAAAGAGCATGGAAACAGCCTTCAAGCGTTCTCATTTTGAGTTCCATGGGGAAAAAAACATCATGGAGTTGAGGGTGAAGATATAAGTAAGTTTGAGTGAAAGATTCCTTAAACAGACTGTCTGATAGCTGCTAATCGACTTTGTGGGTGTCTATAGCCCCTTTCACACATACAGTCTTGACTGCTAAGAGATCATGTGTGAACAGGACCTTTTCAAAAATACTTCAAAGATTTCAAAAATTGGTTCAGCCAAAACAAACCAGTAAAGTCCCTTTCACACAGAGATTCCGGAAAATACACGGATAATGTCACCCGGGATTTGTCCCGGGATTGTTTGATTTTGGTTCATTCACACTGCCTGTAATTTTCTGGAATAGGTGCGTTCACACACTACCTGGAAAGATCCTGGAAAGACGCGTGACATCGATGTGACATGTAATGTCTCCAGCGTCTTAAGTTTGCTTATGAGCTGCGATTTCTCTCTCACTAGTGCTTTTTTTTTCTGATTCGATCATAAACTAGCGCATTACGTACCGTTTCACTAGCTGGCGAACGATCCCAGCTTCACCGTCATCACTACGACACGCACCTTAGGGCATTGATTGTGGCTTTTGTTACGGGACTGATACCAGCAATGTTACTAGGTCCCCAACCCGGGATTGATCCCGGGACGTGTTTGCGTTCACACAGAAGGCACTCAGGCAATTTCCCGGCAATTTCCCGGGATCAACGCGCTGTGTGAAAGGGGTTTAAAGGGTTAGTTCACCCAAAAATGAAAATTCTGTCAGTAATTACTCACCCTCATGTTGTTCCAACACCGTAAGACTTTCATTCATCTTCTTTTTGATTAAATCTGAGAGCTGGATCACTCCTCCCAACATTACATCATGACTTTTGCGTAAACATACACGCCACTTTTAAGTCAAGTGGCGTGTTCTCTATACGCATTTTGAGCTATCCGCGTGTATGCGTGTATGTCTACGGCGTTAAATGTCCGAGTGATTCCGCGTGTATGTACACGCCGTTAAATGTCAGAGCGAAACGAAGCAAAATGTAGATCTACATCTGGGGAGCGATATTTTTTTTCCTAGGATGGTAGGGGAAGACTCATAAATGCTATTAACCCCAGTGACGGGTAGGTTTAGGGACGGGGTTGGGTTAGGTCATATATTTATATATACAGTAATAACGTTAAGTCAACTGCGTTCATAAACACGCTGAAAAGCGATTATGCGTGTTGATAGCACGCCAAAAATGGAAATACGAATTGGCGTGTCATACACACGCAATTTCATGAGATCAGTCTGCTCCTCCAGGCTTCTAAGGGATCGAAACTGACCGGAACTGTACGGCCGTGATATTTCACGTAGTGTAACTACGCAAAGCTTCTAGGTTGTACGTCACGCATCACACACATGACCAGCGTCGGCCAATAGTGAGCCTACGTGTGACGTGCAACCTAGAAGCTTTGCACAATATCACTACGTGAAATATCACGGCCGTACAGAGAAGGAAATGAAGAGTTGAATAAAGTCGTTATTTTTGTTTGTTTTTTGCGCACAAAAAGTATTCTCGTCGCTTGACAAACTTAAGATTAAGCCACTGTAGTCACTCGGACTATTTTAACGATGTCTTTCATAACTTTTGGCCCGGCCAGTTTCGATCCCTTAAGAAGCCTATGGAGGAGTGATCCAGCTCTCAGATTTAGTAAAAAATATCTTAATCTGTGTTCCGAAGATGAATGAAAGTCTTACGGGGTTGGAACAACATGAGGGGGAGTCATTACTGACAGAATTTTCATTTTTGGGTGAACTATCCCTTTATGGGAAGTTGTAACATTACCAGTAAATTACCAGTAATGTGTTCTGTGTGAACACGGAATGAAGATTACCGGTATGATCGCGCACGAGGTCAGAACTCGCTGACGTGAGAAGTCTGCTTTGGGCCAATCATAAAGACTTATGGAGACGACGTGATCACTCAGCGCTGATTACGGTTTGACCGCTGAGCCACGTCTCACCTTTCAACGTGTCGCGCTCGAGACCCAGCCTTCTTTTCCCTCCATCAGCATTGCTGCTCTGCAGTTGGATACTATTATGAGCGTCTCATGTTTTAGGAGCAAAAACGCGTTCTGTTTGATCATACGTTATGCCTTCCGCCTTTGACATCAAAAAAATGTTGTCAAATTGAACAGATAGTGAAACTCCTCCTCATGCGGGAGGATGAAGACAAACGCCGTGGCGTTTAAAGATCACTTCCGATGACTGACATCCCAGAATTTACCGGTATTTCGGTGCAGATGTGTGAATGGTCTCTTACCGGTACCATTGCTTGTGTGAATGTTCAGCATATTTTGTGTATTTACCGGTAAAGTCAGTCTGGCAATTTTACGGTAATTTACCGGGATTGCTGTGTGAAAGCGGCTTATGTGTGTACGTGATTACACGTCTGTGATAAACCGATGGGATGTATGCAAGAGAGATGCCTGCA
This sequence comes from Tiaroga cobitis, assembly GCA_030578255.1. Lineage (NCBI taxonomy): Eukaryota > Metazoa > Chordata > Actinopteri > Cypriniformes > Leuciscidae > Tiaroga > Tiaroga cobitis. The sequence continues at coordinate 34,822,281 of CM060605.1, forward strand.
ACAGCACACTAACGTTCTCTCTCAGTATAGGCAGTTCCCTAGAGAGAGAAAAGGGAAGAAAAGAATAGAAAGATCAGCAGCATATGAAAAAGGGAGAGAAGGAGAGAGAGGAGATGCACACAGCTCCGTCACTGAAGCCTCAGAGGGAAAAACAAGAAAGTGCGAGAGACAGAAAGAGAGGGACGATCATATGCCTCTTTGAAGAAGTCAAGCATTCATTATGTTTACTATGGGCCGTGTGTTATTAAACAGTAACTCACAGCATCTCATTTCCCCTGTCTGTCTACGACTGTGCTGAATCGCACTTCACCAGACCCAATGCGGCAAGAACCATGAGATTCAGAGCTTAGCTGACCGCATTTACCAACCAACAGAGCAATATGTTTGTCCTCAGCACCTCTTTATTCTCTACCAGACAGACTAATAGTAGGAAAACAAAGAAGAAGAGATGACATTGTGGAATAATGATCAGAGGTCTCGTCGGGGGTTTTCAGTGCAGGTCTGCTCTGGCAACAGGGCTATTTTTTCCCAATGATTTCAGGAAAAGTTTAACATTTGTGTTAAACTTCCTCACGTGGTTCCTCACGCGGTCAGATTCTCTTTTCCTTTTCCTAGTCTCTTCCGACCGCGATTTCTTTGCTTTTTCCATCGTCGAGTATCACGTCTGAAATGCGCGCAAGTGGCTTTGTGCTTCAAATGTTGTTGTTGATGTGTGTGTGACATCGTTGCCGTAAAGCATGTCGTCATTCTCGCGAGATTTGTCGGGGGCGCTCCTCTCAAACTTGCATTGCTGGTTTTTCCAGCGGCGTCCACTTTAGAGATAATCAATCATATTTATAATGCAGTGTTTCCCCTACAATGTATTTAGCAGCGGCGCAGCGCCGCCACTGGATTTTCAGCGCCGCTGCAAAATCTTCACATGATCAGTAATATCACGACATCCACTTACACACCTAAAAACACTTGAGACGTGGCGTGCGCCTGTGCTGCTAATGCGGTGGCTCTGAATCCACTTGTTGACAAGAAAGGAGGAAAGAGCCACATATGGAAATATTTTCGATTAGGCTAATGTCACGTTGCCATAAGGGGCCGTTCACGTAGCGTGTTTTTCTGAGCGTGCACTGCAAATTCGTTATTTCAAATGTAGGCGCGCGGGAAGCACGCTCGTTTCTCCAGGCCGCCTCTATTCATGGTTGCATAGCAACGACAGACGCCACGGGAGAGAGCAAGCGCTTTTAGAAAGGAGAAAGCGGCGCTCTCCATGAGGACGAGGAAGTAGCAGCAAAGAATTCATTGATTTCTAGCCCTTGCATTAGCTTTATTACTAGATATATTTATGGAGATGAGAAATAAAAAGCTGCCATGTGCAGCTCTGATCAGATGTTCCGCCGAGCTGTCGATGTTGTTACGGAGAGGCCGAAGCTGATCGGTTGGTTTTTGTCACATGGCGTGTTGAGATGAGATGTTACGATGTTTTCATCTCACCACGCGCGCCTACTATTGAAATAACGCATTTGCGCACAAAAAACGCGATATGTGAACGGCCCCTAAAGTGGACTCGGGTGCGGTTGTATCGGGGTAGTTTTACGAGCAGGAGTACATGAGCACAGTCTCGGACCGACACCCGAGTGCTGTTATTAGTCCGCCAGAAAAGCAGTTCTAGGCTTATTCTTGGCTGGATAACTCTTTTAAAAAGTCTTTTAAAATTAAATACGAACACAGTTTTGGATTAAATAAAGGTACAGTCAAGTCAAATAAAACACTTGATTGTTCATGTTTGTTCACTTCATTCATTGTGCATTAAATAATGTTAACTTAAAACTTTTGATTTTAAAAATGTTAAAATTTAAAAATTAAGTGCTCACAGATTGGGTGTGGCCTAAAATTTTCAATAAATTCTAAATAATCTTTTTCTGGGTTGTGCCATTTCATTTTTCCCCTATCAATATCTACCTTATAGCTGAAAATGAACAAAACAAAAACGTGAAAAATCCTGTCTAAAATTATAAAATGAAGGTTTCTGTTTGTGACCAGTTCAAGGTGCGTGCTGCAATAATCACCTTGAATCTGTTGATGGTATGTCGTAATTGTATGTCTCAAAATGTCAATTTCTATCCACAAAACTTGCCAGAAGTCATGGTTTAGGCCGGGGTTTATTTTTTATTTTTTTAAAGTTCTTCCGGAGGTACATGTCCCCGGACCCCCCCCCCCCCCCAGATTTGAGCTTTGAGCAAACAGTAAAAATGAATTTGTAATGTAAAAAAGGCAGTGGGACATAAACCAAGGGTGACCTCAGATGCTCTCTGAGAGCCATAGAGAGAAGGACACAAACATTAACATGTCAAGACCCCACAGCAAGACAATGTCATGGCACCAGCCTCCCAAACACACACACACACACACACACACCGTAGTCACTAAGGAGTCCATCAAACTCGACATGACAGGCCGTCATATTCAATGACCATATCTGCACTGCTTTTCTTTTTTTAAAGCATGCCCCAAATATGACACTGTTGTCACCCTCAATCTTTACGTCACCTTCTCTAAGGACAGTCAATGAAAAAATCCCCCCAGCCCTGAGAAACACATCCAAGCATCAGGTCACCAATGTTACTTGATGTATAACAATTACTTGGCCATTTCTGCTAAACCATACATAAAACATACACAATTAAAAAAATCTATATAAGTGTATTGATGCTATCTAATATGTAAACCCTGTTTCATATTCAAAGACATGCTTTTTAATGTTTTTTGGGGTCAATGACAAAGAAGCATGTCCATTATAGAGAAAAGAAAAAATCTTTAAAAACGTAGGCTTTGTGTTCATGTTGGTTTCTTAAAGGGACACTAAGTAACTTTTTAGTTAATTTATAATCTAAAATCAATATTTTTATTCATAAATATGTCCTCAATGGTGCACAAATACCTCTGCCAATTATCTGATTTATCCTCGTAAACAAAGAATTTATTATATTTATATACATGGGACGGGTAAGTCCACGGAGGCTTCCATGTAGTTCCGCCATCTTGAAAAACTATAATAGCAGAGAGGGACAAAAAGTACTAGGCCAACGCGTTTCCACAACACGTTTTCATTCAGAGCCGGCGTGACGTGACTGAACGCAGCAGAAGCGGAGGAGCAGAGCAGTGAGAGGCGCTTGTCACGCCCCGGCAAGTTTAAAAGGCTGCATTGCAAATCCTCGTCGCCAGAAAAGTCCAAAATAGATCGTAAAAGGAAACGTGACCGGAGATTACAAAAAACACAAGTTAATGTCGGGATAGCTTTTTCCAGGTGGATAGAGCTAATGCAGGAGAAAGATTTCAAAAGAGACGCTGAAGTCCTGCTTTCTTCTCGACAGGCAAGTCAGTGTTACAGTCTTAATTACAAGCTTTTTTCATTGTTTGCTTGTGTACTTTATTTTATAGACAGATGAACATGTATAGTTAAAAGTTGATGATGATATCTAACAATGCACATAGGCTACTTCAGAAAATATAACGAATAAAGAAGGCATAACTACTAATTACAATAGTTCATGTTTTTGACACTCATTATTTCATACTGTAACATTCATTTGTTCGTTGTGTCAATTTGAAGTTTGTTTGAAATAACAAACCTGTTCACCCGAAGGAAAACTCGACGAAGTGCTATTAGAAGACATCCTGTCATAGCTTTTTGGTACATAACGGCTACCGTAGATTCAACACGCATTTGAAAACGCGAGGCGCTGGAGAGCACAATTCGTTTGAATGCAAAATACAATTTCACCGCTAGATGGGAGTAATTCTTACTTAGTGTCCCTTTAATCTTTTTTTTTTTTTTAAATGAATGGGTTGCCAAACTTGGTCTTCACATAACTTTATTTATTTATTATTATTTTAAAGCTTTCAGGGAAAATGACTGAAAAGATCTTTCGGAAGCTTAATGGTGGTGACCTTGAAGTCATGTGACCATGGTGTAGTTCATTTATAATGTTCATCTCTTTACTTCTGGCGATCATATTTAAGCTTCAAAATTCATTAACGCTGTATTAATTTGTGAAGATTAACCAGAGGAAAAAAAATGAAAAATCCCCTTGTGTTTTTGTCGAGGAAATCAGGGTGATAAAAATACGTCAATCACTGCAGCCCTTAATTATGCCACTCAATAAGATTTTCTTTTCAAGAATTGTGTTACTTCAATGAGAATTTTTCCCTTCATTTTTATATCTGATTGTATAGTATGCAGATTTTCCCATTAATTACCTAGACTGTGGCAGCCCGCCATCTAATCTGTGTGGCCACAGTTTCACAATGAAGCAAACATATTTTAAAGGTGACCTATAATTCAAAATTGAATTTACCTTGGTATAGTCAAATAACAAGAGTTCAGTGCATGGACATGACATAAAGTGAATCTCAAACTGGACTGTTTTCACGTTCTCATTTAATTCACGTTTATGAAAAACACCCCTGAAAAACAGTCGGTTCTCCACACAATACCGACTGTGACGCAATAGTCGGGATCATTAATATGTATGCCTCCACAAATTTGCATATGCCAGCCCATGTTCAATGACAGGCGAAACTGCGCAGCCGAAGCATAGCAGTTGCTCAGTGTTTGGATGTACACATGAACACAAAAGTATTTTTTAGTTTCTTCATCCGAGCCTCTGAAGAAACAATGGCTTACTTTTATTTTCTCTGGAAATTTCCAAACATTTCACCGACGACTGTTTCCTCAACTTGGGCCAATACAGAGCTGGCCTCGGATCAGCTACCAAGCAACACTTTCTGATGTGTAATTGTTCAAGTTCAGACAGGTAACCTTTCTCTCAAAATCGTTCAATACTGTTTATGCATCAGTAAGTCAAGCCAGTGACTAAAATATCAACTTCACATCGTTTCTTTTAGTAGGATGAAAAAAAAAACTTATTTAAATTGTGAATAAATTATATACAGAAAGCGATCAAAGAACAATCTTTCCACAGCGCGAGTTTATCTGGACACTTGCCAAACTCGTTATGAATTCAATGACGCACGTTACACTGCACAGTGAAGCTCTTACTGTATTTACATGATCGTGTTTGCATTGGGGAAAGCATTAGAGAACAGAAACTGCGTTGCAATGATAAGATCTTCATTCTCGCGACCAACAGACCGTCCTCTGCTTGCTCAATGCTCAGTCATCGCAGCAACATTGTATGTGATGGGAATAGATCAAAATACTTTAAAAACATCTCACGATTCGTTAATTTCGATAGCTGTAATAGTAAAAACGTATAATAGCTTTAGTAAAAGTATTCGAGAGAGTTTCACATGTAATACATAGCTATTTCATATGCAAGCATGTCAGCCAATCACAGCAGAGGCCGGTTCCACACAGCAGACACGCCCCTTCAAACAGAGCGTTCAAATCAGAGGCTAAAATCCGGGTGGGAAAAATGCCCTTTATTTCTAAATTATGACTATTTTTGATCTAAAAAACAAACTAACATTATAAGGGCAACCCAGGAAACATTATAAAAAAAAATAATATAAAAAACCACTCTAGGGCACCTTTAAAACGTCTCACGATAACATAAAAGGTATTTAAACAAATTTTTCCCCCCTAATGTGATGTATATGAGAGTAAAACGGCTTCACGAACAAGAATAAATGTAGGGCGGGACTTGATTTCGTCCATCAGTAACTGATTGGACTGTTGGATGGTTGTGTGGTTTGCTATTGGTGGATCTCATGTGAGTGACAGTTCGTCCCGCTCTCGCGCCAGTGAACACGTCATCAGACAAGAGAAGTCGCTGGAAGTTATTTTGATTAAAGATTATGATGGACCGTGGATTAAAAAAAGGTTACTTTATTTTGATGGTCCACTCTAGACGTTCTAATAACTATAACTAATTTTGCAATTAAATGTCAACTAACTCTCAGAGTATTAGTAGACTGTTTGTTTAGGCTTAGGCTTCGGGTTAGTAGATTAAAGGGGTGGTTCAGGATTTTGGACATCGGGCCTCATTTCCAAGTTAGCCTTAGTGTTATTTATCAGTTGGGACAGTTTTCAAAAAATTTCATCCAGTCGTTCCAGTTGCATAGTTCGCCGGTGCTAGGCTAGCGCGAGTCAACGGTAACTGCTAGCCTGCCATTAAAAACAGTTTTGCCCACTCCAAAGTACACCAAAAGCGAATAAATTATAACGCCAGACTATCGATGTAAATGTCTGTTGAGAGAATAATGTTAGAAATCAAACTACCCTTTCATCGCATTACAGTAGTTATACTTTGTTCCCTGTATTTATTAGTGCAGTCTACAGCAGCGGCGGAGTGATATGCAGTTACCTAGGCAACCGAGAGAGGTAGTGAGAGAGAGAGCTAGAGAGAGCTAGTGCAGGTAGTCCCGACTGTAGTGCGCTTCGGTTCTGTGTTTACTTTTCGGCGCAGTGCTACTAACAGTGCAGTGCAAAGTAAGATTCCGCCGCTGCTGAGAAACTAGTTCCTGTAAATGTATTGCGATCATTGAGATGCAAGGGTAGTTTGATTTCTAACATTATTCTCTCAAAAGACATTTACATCGATAGTCTGGCGTTATAATTTATTCGCTTTTGGTGTACTGTGGAGTGGGTAAAACTGTTTTTAATGGCAGGATAGCAGTTACCGTTGACTCGCGCTAGCCTAGCACCGGCGAACTATGCAACTGGAACTACTAGATGATTTTTTTTTTTCAAAACTGTCTCCACTGATAAATAACACTAAGGCTAACTTGGAAATGAGGCCCGATGTCCAAAATCCTGAACCACCCCTTTAAGCTGACATGTAGTAGCAAAGTTACTTATAGTTAGTAAAATGTCTGTAAGGGATCATCAAAATTAAGTGATGGCAGATATTAAGCAGACAATGACTAATGATACTAATGTGGGAATATAAAAAAATGCTGGCAAACAATTATTACTACAGGTTAGAAAACTGAGGTTCATTATAGAGTATATTATCATTATTTCAGCTAAGATACCCGAACCAGGGAAGCAAAGAAAGCAATAAATGCTTGAATCTCCTAATGGTAGATTTGAGTCTTTGGTAAAAGAGACCAACTAATGTGAAATATAGGCAATGTGCTGCTCCATTGGCTCGAAAATGCTGCAAGGGAGAGGCGGGGGTGGGTATCGCCTGCTTGACTGAGCTGTGCCGAACAAAAGCCCTATGGTATCTCCTTTACAATGGCTGCTACAAAAGACCACTGTTCTCCAGGTTCAGTGGGCATTTCCTGCCCTTGCGTACCAGTTGGGTGTTTAATTTCATTGTTTCTATCACACACAACAGCCGCCATTTTCCGAGACCCAACCTGGCCCTTCTTTCTCACTCGCTTAGCGAACAGGATTAGGAAAGAAACCTCCCACTAGCTCTCCGAGTTCCTCTCGACTGACGCTCATGCAGAGATCTGTCAGGCAGGCACAGGATCCTTCCACTCAAGGTTTCATTTCGTGGCAGCTCCGACACTGCCGCTCGTTTGCCTGAATGCGCCTCAGCAGGCTTGAGAACAGAGTTTAATCTCTTCGACAATCTCGTTTCGCTCTCATTAACCAGCGCAGAGATGGCTCTGACAAATGTGTGAAAACTCCTTCTAATGTGGGCCTGCCTTCTAGGAACTGTGCTGTGTGCATTTTCTCATGATCATACAGTGTGTACTGAAATGAGTTTTGCCCATGCAAAAGTATACCTGCAATGATGCGTGGGTTGCCAAAGTATCGATATATTGAGTTATTAAGGTGTTCTGGGTGGTTTCCAGGTGCTTTTTTTACCGGCATAAGTCAATAATACTCTGGTCAGTCAAACAACATGTTTTTGTTTTTTTTGTAATGGCTGATGGCAACAGCTATCTAAAATCAATGACAATATAATGATATACTATTTATTATACAGCACATTACACCTGTTCTAGCTGATTTGCATCGGTTGCCCGTTAAGCACATCGATCTTTTAAAACGCAGCTGAAAACAGATGTTTTTGTAAGATGCAATTTGATATCTATTTTAAATTCAAATTCAAAATGGCTGTATTGGCATGGCTGTAAATAATACAATATTGCCAAAGCTTGGAATACATATAATAATAATAAAAACATCAGAATAATAGAAGAAAATATTTTTAACATAACTTAAATTTAAGTAAACCATTTTAAATATCTTTCATAATTCTATTGGATTGTTATTATTCATATTAATATTGTTATTTCCTGCTTTTTTTTTTTGCTTTTATATTTGCTCTGGGAATTTGAGTTTAATATAAGTTAAAAGATTGAGCATTATTATTGCAATTGAATGATAGTAAGACAAACAGAACACTGCTGAAATTAAATGAACACTTATTTTACACAACATTACTCAAAATTCACTCCGAAAATATCTGAAAACAGAAAATGTGCATTGATTTATGCCGGCAACTTCAAAATGACCTAACATTAGATGATTCATTGTCCAGAAAATAAATGGTTCTGCATTTCTGGTCCCCATACTTTCAATAGGATTTTCTCTCCCACTTTATCGCCAGGGAAAATCCCACTTTTTTTAAAGTACATTTAAGCTGCTTGATTTAAGGTATCATTCAAGTCGGGAGTCACAAAGTGTATTATTAAGAATTTGTCCAAATCCCCAAGCCGAAATATAAACGATGGCAGTGATGCTCGCCTTAGCAAAGCCCCCCCCCCCCGATTGAGATTCGAGACAGGAGGAAGAAGAATCTGCGAGATGAGACAGTCTGAGAGCGTAGGAGGGGGAAAATGAAAATCATATTTTAAGCTGCACCCTGATAGGAAGTATAACAGATTACTACGCTAAACCTCAAACCTTGGGCTCATGCCATGCCAGCAGAGGTCAGTCTGTTAAGCTGCAGGAACAGCTGTGTTCAGTCTTTCAATAGTGAGAACTTGAGGATAAACCCCATCTACTGCTGACCAGGCTCGAAGCTGCTCAACAGAACTACATCACTAGCACAAAAGAGGTGTCCTGAAACTTAGTCGCACTTAAAAATGAATGATTTTCACTGCATTAGATGCCACAATATCAAATTAAGAGGCATCTGCTACAAATAATGCAAGATCCTTTCTTTTTCTTTTTTAATTTGCCTTGATTTTGAGTAGTATGTCTATTGTTTTATGGTTCTTTTGTGAAATATTTAGCTTGAAAAGGGTGCTTATGCATCTTTCTTTAAATTCAATGCAAATTGATTTGTTGTTTTGTTATCTAATCTAATGCAATGACATTTCAAAAGATAAATTATCGTAATTTTAAACTAAAATGCATGGGAAAACCTGTTAATTGGTTAACAGTATGTTGCCTTACTCTGTACGATGAAAACTGTAATAGATCTGATGACACATTTCGTTTTAACAGTAAAATACTGTTTAATGTAAAGTTTCTGGAAGTGAAAAAGAACAGGCCATTTTTCAATTTGTGTTGAAAAACCGTAAACTGACATTCAGTTCTCTGTGTGACAGCTCACATTTGACAGTTTTTCGTTGAAATAATTTTTTCTACTTCATTTTTTTCTTGGTTATGTACATTGGACTTTTGTTACATCTTGTGTTTTTAAATTAATGTTAATTTCATTACGTACAGGTTCGGCTGTATTATATAATGGAATACTAGGACATTTTTCTGGTTCTCACTGGCCTATAAATCGGCCACATCATGTTTCTGTTTAAATCGAGTGTTTTGGACATGTTTCTGTGATGGGTAGGTTTGAAGGGTAGTGGTTGGGTTAGTGGATAGAAAATATCATTAACCAGATATAAAACCAATGGAAGCCTATGCAATGTCCTCACTAATATAGTGAAACAAACCCGTGAAGATGTAAACTACTGTGAAGTTTTTCGGGGTGTTGATGGACTCAATCTACTCCATATACGTTTTGATCATCTTTCTGAATCTGATCCGGGAGTCTTTGCTAAAAATGTGATTTTCTCAGCTTTTTCCCCCCTAAAATGTTGTTTTTTAATGAAACTTAACCACATTCAAAAATGAATGCATGAATCTGGATTTTTATTTTTTTATTTTATTTTTTAAAGCAGAGGCTTTGTTCTTTCTTGTGATAGATTGTTGAACAAAAGTGGCGTGAAAGTTTCGTGAAAATGATCAAAAACACCGGCGAGGAAAGAGTTAACATTATTTCAATTAACCAAATATACAATTTTGTACCGTAAATGTAAGTTTAAACTGTAAAACTAAAATTGTATTACTGTAAATTTATGGAAACCACAGCTGTTTTTTTTTTTAAACGCATGCAGCTACTTGTTGATAAAAAGTAGTATTGAGGCAAATCCTGCCAAGTGTCCAGTCCAGCTTCCTCTTGTACCCTTAAATGGTCATTTCCAGTCATGCACCTTCTCGGTAAAATGTCAAAGCCCACCGTCCCCCCCAGTCCCTTGCCACAGGAAACGGCCCATAAGCAGGGAACAAGTTGCCTTCCTGTTTTCAAAGACGACTCCTGTGGCATGCCGAGCTGTTTCCTGCTCTCTCTCTCTCTCTCTCTCGCTCTCTCTCACTCTCTCTCGCTCTCTCTCGCTCTCTCTCGCTCTCTCTCGCTCTCTCTCGCTCTCTCTCTCTCTCTCTCCTACTCTCTCGCTCTCTCGCTCTCTTTCTCTCTACCTCAACATCTGGCTCTCCCTCAACAGTGCAGCTGCCTCATATGGCTCAGATAAGCCATGCTATTGACCACTAAATGATTTCAGGCATATAGCTTGGCCCAGCAGGATTTGTTGTGGAGAAAATCCTGATGGAGGTGTTTTCTGTTGTGCTGATCCAGGACCAGCTTCCCCCCCGTGAATGCAGCCTGAACCCACTAGAAGAAAGTGCTGCATCGCTGATTTCAAATGAGCCACAAAGTGCAGTACAAAAGATGCACTACATCACTACATCACTACATCTCATTAAGCAAACCTCAATTTTAAACACAGTATGCCTTTATGCAATAAATATATATTAGGGGTGGGCGACATACCAGTAGACACGGTTAACCAGTAGAAATTTGTCAAACTCATTTCGCTTTATGCGTGTGCTCTCTGACAGATAAGAATTATGAATTTTTTATTGAATCAATGGTATTTTGATACCATAAAAAGTCATGTGAACAAGACTGGAGTAATGATGCTGAAAATTGAGTTTTGCCATTACAGAAAAAACTAATATATTTGTATGATAAGCATTTTTTTATTATTATTGTAATATTGTAATATGTATATGTAATATGTAATATTATTTGGCTGTATTTCTTATAGAATAAATGCAACCTCGGTGAACACAAGACATAAAAAAAAAAACGTACTGACCACAAACATTTGAATGGTAGATTATGAAATCAAGTGGCAAACTATAAAGGTATCATATATATATTTCTAAGATGCCAGTCAGCGGCAGCATTTTTGATCATATTCACAGAAGCTTCACAGTTCTATACCTCTTCGTGGATTGACATTTCATTCGGTAACATCAGGCAGTTTTGATTTATATGCTGTTAAATATTTGATGACTCCGTTAGATTACATGTGCGTATGAAATCTTTCATCCGCTCCTTCTGGTATATGCAGATCTTCTTCTTCTTCACTTGTTTTTTGGATTCTGAGATTCTGTACTATTACAGAAAATACCCCTACTGTGAAACAGTGAAAACATGGATTGCCGGAAAAAGTCGTCAATGGTGAAAAATTTTGTAGGGATGCGCCGATATGAAAATTGTAGCCGGTGCCGATAATTCTTCATATTTGAAAGCCGATAACTGATATTGGTGGATAAATCTAAATCCAAATTTTTATATATTTTTTCAGAGCCTTCTTACAAAAGCAAAAGTCTCACTCATCCTCAGATTTGAAATGACGCATAGATTTGTGTCTGTGATTTTTTTGTGATTTTGGATTTGTTATTTTTGGATTATGATTCTGCTCGAAGTGCCTGAAGTTCCCATATTATATCCCTGAATGCTTCATACACATCAGTATGCAGTTAATCTCCCGTGGGAACATGGGACGGAGAGGGGTTAATTCTGGGCTCAGACGCTATTGTTTATGTCTCTAGCTCGAACAAGATCGCTTGTTCAACAAAACATCGTTTTGGAACCAACAGGAGAAAGATGGACAAGCGTGTGTGTTTAATGGACGAAGCCTGAAAACTGAGAAATGGTCCAAGCTATTTTTGGAGCACTCTCCTCTCCTGAGTCTCTTCCGTGCGGATCTCAGCCATAAAATCCCCTCATGAGCTTTCCTTGCATTAAGTTAAAAATGCTTACTGTCCTTTTGCTGAAGTTTGCAGTGGACTCAGCTCACCATACAGTCTGGCTTCACTCCCAAATATTAAACGCACACAGTTGACTGACTTTAGGACCGCACAGCGATTCCTTCAATGCACCACATATGGGCTAACACAGCCCCAACAAAGGAGCACATTATGGGATGATTTCACAATGCGCAAAGAGAGGGAACGCAATAGGAACTGAACGCTCCGCTCAACTCCCACACACTTCTGACATTCCGACTAAGGCCTGTAGACCAATATTGGCAGCCGCACGCACAAACCGAGGCTGAGTTCCCGCAGCCAAGAACAAGGGAAAACAGAGGCATGCATTGAAAACAACTTCTAACCTCACCTATCTATCAACAAGCGGCCATTTACTGAGCTGCGCTCAGAGCGATAGTGTGTTTGGAGTGATTCAGTGGTTGTGACCTGCCATTGTTGTGGCTAGGAAATTGTTGGGTTTCTTGTGCTGTCACTCAGCCAAAACCTCTCTCTTTTGACAGCAAGTGTGAGAATTTAGCAGAGGACGGATTGGATGACACCAAAAAGTATAGGGCTTTATGAAACTCCATGCGTTTACTATTGAAGAAAAAGAGCTGTGCAAAAGTAAAACACGATGGCAAATGTTCACGCAATTCATATATTAGCATGAAAGGGTATTAGCATGTAGCATTGAAACTTATGCATTTAAATGTATTACTAGTTACACATTTGTGATGAATCTGCAATTTAGCACATTTAAAATATACGAGCTAACATCAAATAACCCACTACAGTTAAAATTTAAAGTGCGCTTCTTTAAAAGCACAAAGATTCAAACAGAATGCTTTCAAATGTCCTTTAAAGTAACACTTTTTAAAAGCGCTCTTAAGTGTGTTAGGAAACAGTTATGGAAGTGTATTTTCTCTAAGTACACTTAAGTGGCCTATTATTATTTGCAAGTATTTTTTTAAATGTAAATACACTACAAGTGCACATCCAATTCAATTTAGTGCTCTTCTTTTTCATCAAGGGTTGACAGCTAAAGTTTCCAAGTAACTTCCACATCACTGTTAGCATGCATGCTACGGGTTATCGCTGCACAGCTGCGTCTTCACTGTGCCAAGCCAGGCTCTGAGAGTCGCATGGAGAGTTCAAGGTTGCAGCAACTCTCTATATCAGTGCATGTTTGTACATGTGAGGCTGGTTGCGTGTGAGCTGTGTGTGAACAGCTTTCTAAAGTACCTTTACACTGTACAGTAGAAAGAAAGAAACAGAGAGAGAGAGAGAGAGGGACACAGAGTGACAGGGAGTGGGGAAAATCATGTGACCTGCTGAAATCAATCTTCACAGTATTTCTCAGGATACTACAGAGCATAAGCATAACAGAGTCACATACAGTGACTTCCCACTTTGTAAGCAGCTTTCCCATTCATTTAGTCCATAGACATGAAAAAAAATAAAAAAATAAAAAGAGTTCTAAGCCGTAAGCACATTAGAGAGAGGTTTGATCGTTGGAGAAAATTAATGGGATTTTTTCCTTCTGGAAACTGAATGTTGCGCACTATCGACCAACAATCTGTGTGGATCAGCTTGAATGTTATTAAAATAATGACTCGGCTGAGTTGGCGTGGTATCGTTCTGTAAATGTCATGACAAGTGTGTTAACTCTTTCCTCACCAGCGTGCTAAATCGGGTCTGGCAATTTACCAACATGAGCCAATCATGAAGCTCTGTTGGAGACGTTTGCGGTAAGTTCCGCTACTTTTAATTGTTTTTCTATGTAAACATGCGATAGACGAACATTTGACCATTGCACCGCGTCTCATGCTCGAGATCCTGCCTTCTTTTCCATTCATCTGCACTGCGGTATAACTGCAATACTATAGTAACTATAATGCGTCTTGTGTTTTTAAGAGCAAAACTACATTCTGTGTGATCATCCCCTTACGCCTGTCACTCAGAAGCAAAAAAGTGTAACTAAAATGAAACTTTATTTCATCATTAAATGGCTCAGTCATTTAAAGATCAGTTCTGATGATTAGCAACTGGTATTTTAGTCCTGATGTGTGAATGGTCTCTTACCGTTAAAAGATGGAAACGCCATTGCTTGTGTGAATAGCACATTTGTGTATTTACCGGGAAAAGTCGCTCTGGTCATTTTACAGTAATTTACAGAGATTTCTGGGGCTATAGATCGAGTAGAGCGAGTCCATCGACATCCCCAAAGCTTCATGTGAATGTTTGGTGATCACTTTAGCGTACTTCTATCTGGAGATAGATCTGTAACAGCACCCTACCGTGTAGCAGTGCAAACGTGAAATGCAGGAAAAACTCGTTGATGTTAATGTAAGCATGCACATTCAGGAGAAAGTGCTCAAATGACACATTCATCTCTGGATTAGTGGCCCGAAGGCAGTGTTCGTGTCTTTTGCAACAAAGACCCAACCACTTAAAATTACTTCCTATTTAATCAAACTGGTTCGAATACACCCCCAAACGGCCACAACCGTGACTGGAGCGCAGGGAAATGCCACGGACAGTCTATTAGCTGCATGTCAGGCAAAGTTCAGGATGCCATAAGGACGTTATGGCTGTTATGGAGTCTGGGGTTAGAATTATTATTATTCAAATAAAATGTTACCAAGATCCATAATGACATCATTCTCCAGGAAATGGTATGTTTGGCTGCAAAGCACATGCAAATGTCAGTTGTGTAAGCAATGGATTTGACTACTATAGTTGAAATAATTTTTTTAACATATTTTTTCAGTTAAATTCAGTTACTTAATATGTAATAAGTAATGTACTGTACCTTTAAACATTAGGGGCTATGTTTTTAACATTTTGAAACTTTTGAATTTTGAACTGTCTGTTGGAAAACAAATTATAAATCAATTGTAAACATCGATATCTGTGCAGCTGTGTTGTATGTTTACATGTAAATAAATATCTAAGAGAGAAAACAAATGCTCGAGGCAACATTTAAAACGAGTAGAAAGCGAGGGATTTACATTCTTCACCACAATTGGAACAAAAATATAAATCTGTACAAATCCTGCCAATGAATTCCACTTAAATAAAAGAAAATGAAATATTCAATCCTAAAGTCTAAATGACTTGATGCCAAAACTGAGTGTTTGAGTGCTCTTTATAAATGCTATGAGATCATGAAAACATTGTAATGATTTTTTAATGGCATAGGTGTGAATGCATACAGTGTGCATTTAGTCTTTTTAAACATCCTTTTACATATGAACAAATATGTGTGCAAATTATTTGAAGACTGAACTGGTGACCAAGTTCAATTTTCTGACTCAAATCCAAAGTGAAACTCTCAATTATCAATAAATAGAAAATGTTTCCAAGAAATAACTTTTCAATGAAAAATGTATTTACAAAATGAAATCTTTTGCCCTCTCTGTATGGCTACATTTAATTATCATTAAATCTTAATAAGTAGAAAATAAGTGAAACGCCATGGAAACCATATCAAATTAGATAACTGTGTAAAATATGATTAATAGCTAAACTTATAATTAATCTCATTTATTATAAATATAATCAAATTAACTTTTTTATTTTTAAATTAACTGAATTTACAGTTGGACATACATACATATTTACTGTATGTGAAGGAGACTAACACTAATGAAATAATAGTGTTGGAATATATGGTCACACTTCAGGTTAGGGTACAATTCTCACTATTAATACTTCTTTTGCTTCTTTCTAATTACTGCTCATTAATAGTTAGTGAGGTAGTTGTTAAGTTTAGGATTAAGGGATGTAGAATATGGTCATGCAGAATAAACCATTAATATGTGCTTTATAAGTACTAATAAACAGGCAATATCCTAGTAATATGCATGATAATAAGCAACTAGTAAATAGGGAGAATTGGACCCTAAACAAAACATTATTAAATTTCATAAAAAAGTGTGATTAATGATCAAATGCTATTAACAATAATCACACCACCCTGAACAGTACATAAATCCCACAATAAGGGATTTTTCATCTGAGCAATGCATTTTATAAATGTTGAGCACCACGGGAAATGCCTAATTTTTCGCTTCATGTAACACACAATACTAAAACAAAATGATAAATAATACTATTTTATAGGAAAATCACTTGCTCTTCCAGGCTAAACAGAAATGATCCAATCACATGCAGAGAGTGAGAGACGGAAAAAGAGCGAGAGACATACAGACAGACAGACAGAGTAAAGGAACCTTCAGCAATTTGATGAAAATATTTGATCGTGCCCTTGAATGCTTGCCATGCGTGAACATGCTGTTGGTATATGGCACAAGCTTCTCTTTGTTTCCGGATGTGGGGAAAAAACATCCAATAGATGCTAAAATAAGAACAGGAAGGAAGCAGGGGGTGGGGTGGCAGCGGCAAGCTACGGGGGAGGACGAGAGAGTGGGAGTGAGAGAGGAATGTTCCTTTTTCACTCGATTCTCTCTTTCCGAGACACACATACACACACGTTCTGTACAATAGATATGAGCGGAATGTTACATTACAGTTATTTACCGTGCGAGTAGCGGATACAAGAGTACAAACTTTAACAAGCTTTATGATTCATTAAGCCGCCGTCGAGCGTGTGCAGACGCCGCGAGTCTCCCAGACTCTTTTGTGCAGACACTGAAGAGGCCTGACAGATACTAGATAGAACAAGTTCTTTTTTTGATGAGTCAACAAGTCAAACTGACACGGCGCTCCAGCTGAAGGGGCCCTGGGCAGAACACACTCGTTTATCACTGCGTACACACACTTCTGCGGCTGATCTCAGAACAGCACGGACAGAGACTCGAAGACAAGTGTACCTGGAAAGGTTATAAATGCAGATGGGAACGCAAGAGAGACTACAGCCTTACAAAAAATGCACTGTGGTGGTACCATGGTTAAGTCATATCACATGATAATACCAACAAGGAACACTGACCCCGCTGTACGTTTTTGTTAGTATTTTAAAAAAGTATGCACGTATCCTTTACAAAAACAGTACTATTGTATTAAAATTATACAATTTGAAGGTAGGACACACTTGCATCACCTACACGTTTTCATCAACTTACAGGTTATAAAGTTTACTGTATCTATGTGGGTGCTCAGTTTTTTCTGTCATTAGTCCCAAATTTCATATTATAAAAGATGAAGTGCTAGTACACAGGCTATTTTAAGGAGACATATCATGCTAAATCCACTTTTTTAGCCCGTAAATGCATTTTGTTGTATATTTGGAGAAAGTACAGAAAAGTTGAAATTAGTCTCTTCAGGTGCTTCGTTGATATCTTTATATTCTGTTTTGGTCATATTTTGCAACCTGTTCCGATTTT
The DNA here is from genome assembly GCA_030578255.1 of Tiaroga cobitis. Taxonomy (NCBI): domain Eukaryota; kingdom Metazoa; phylum Chordata; class Actinopteri; order Cypriniformes; family Leuciscidae; genus Tiaroga; species Tiaroga cobitis. Next base: position 34,839,870 of record CM060605.1, read on the forward strand.
TCTATTCTCTATGACGTTTTTTGAACAATTACCTCACAGTATTTGCAGCGGAACTGCCAAATAAGGACATCGACTCCCTGCCCAACACTTCAAGCAATCCGCCATTTTTATTTCTCGCTGCGATTTTGTAGTCCAAGCTCAAGGAGGCAGAAGTTACGAGATGTCAAAATGTTCGGTTGTTGGATGTAGTAACCCACACGCTTCATTGCACTGTCTCCCAGCATCAGAACCTCTTCGAAGTGCCTGGTTGAGTTTTATTTTTCACGGAAATGTACCCACATCTGTGGGTAAAGTCATTTTTGTGTGCGCGAAGCACTTCAAGGATAACTACTTCAGCAACCTCCGCCAGTATAAAGAAGGATTTGCCGATAGATTTCATCTGATTGAGGGGTCAATTCCTTCTATCTTTGGAGACGACTGTGGCGACCAGGACGAGGCCGAGGGACATGACAGCGGCGTGAGGCCGGTGGCGTGAGTGATAATGAACGACACCTGTGAGACACACCGTTCTCGCATCTGCACTGTCGTCGCTCCTCCTTTATGCTTCCGCTCCTCTGTAGCATATTATCAATACAGATTTTTAGTGGTAAGATTAGGCCGTAGTCATTTGTCTTGAAAGTGTGCTTGTTTTACCAAGAGAAATAATCGACTTTCACTTTAGTCTGGCTCAAACATGTAAGGCTTCATGGACAAGTCTTCCGTTGTTGACATTTTGTTAATACGTGTGAATAAAAAGTTTCTGTGGCGCTAGATAATCGTATCTCTGCTATCAAACTTACAAAAATGGCCGAACGTGGTGGAGGTGAATCGAGTGTCACCTCTGCAAACTGGAGAGGGGGCGGGGTATGAAGTGTCTCATTTGCATTTAAAGAGACCGCACCAAAATGAGTTGCTCTCAGACACACATCAGAAAAGGGGCAGAAAAGGGACCTGTGTAGCTATAATAATGAGGAATTCAGACCCAAGCATTGCAGTTCCGCTTTATATAGACCACAAATGTATGATTTATATGTAAAAAGGAACAATTTAAAAGCATCATATGTCCCCTTTAAGGCTATTTTAGTATTGGTTATGACTGAACGACAAATGCTAGACTGAGACACTCTTCTCCACTCCTCAAATCCATAAAACATTAGCCTTTAAATATAGTATTTCTTTAGTAGAGAAAATGCTGTACTTATTCAAACAATTTATTTACCCTTGCTTTGCAAACAAGCATAGACGCTCCACTTTATGTGGCACTTTATTCACGATGGAGGCGGGTGGAGTTATGAGCTTTGGCTGACAGTTTTAACAGCCAATAGGTTTAGCCACAAGCTCTTTTTAAATATTTTCATAGGTTACATATTTGCAAAACCCAAGGTGACCAAAAGGAATGATCCATGAAAATAGAATATGACGATATGATCCTATGTTGCTGGTTTTTGCCAACTTATTCAGCTCTCCGGTTTGTAACTGTATTTAATACAGTCTTTCGGACATACCCAACATGCGAACTGTCTGCCGAGGGTTTCATAAAGGTGGCAAAATGTATGTTTCTGGTGTATTTTGCTGAAAAGCACAAAGTATAACAAATAAAACGTATTGGAAATGCAACAGTGATCCGATGGCAGTAGCTGTCGAGTTAACAGCAGTATAATGATGCAATTGACTTCTCTCTCGAGTCAAGAGTGGGTTAAAGGCGCTATATGATTTTTGACTGTACTAAAGCATAAAAATACCATATATGTTTGCAGATACCTGTATTTAGGAAAAATTTTAAGTTCACATACTTATTTCTCCGAAAAACAATGATACAGCCAGTTATTCTACTGTAAAATGTGCGTTCTGTGTTTAATGTCTGTTTTTGTCTAGGATTGTTTGATCCCGCCCACTTCAAGTTTACCCAATAGTATTTTGACACTCCGGGTTGCCAGTTGGTGTAAAACACGGCGTATTGCAGCCGTGGAAGCCAGCAAACAAACTGGGTCAGAGATCACAGATTCTACCCGACCTAAAAAGTCTCAACATCCTTCTAAAAAGCTCTATAACCATGGCTTATTAAAACACGGGTAAAAAAACTCATCAACTATTGTCGCCAGCAGCCACATCACCCTGTAGCCCAAGACTGGTGTCCCACTGAAGCTAAGCAGGGCTGAACCTGTTAGTACCTGGATGGGAGACTCCTGAGAAAACCAGGTCACTGCTGGAAGAGGTGTTGGTGAGGCCAGCAGGGCCTCACCCTGTGAGCGCCCCCTTTTGGCGGGGTGGTTGGGACGGGGGGTATTGGGGGTATTACAGCTGTACAGTATATAAGTACAGTATTACAGCTGTATCTTAATGGCATCTTTTTTATGAATGAAAGCCAGTATCACTAATATTATAGCTAGGCTACTGATATCTCGATGAAAACGATTTTCCCCAAAATGTTTAACGTTAGGCTTAAAAAAAATATAGACAATCAACTTAAGACAATCCTCATTAAACCCATAATAAATGTCATTTTTATCTGTACCATACATCATTTCAATAAGATTATTTAACAGTCCGCACTGCATAAATTATAAAAGAAATATAGATTAATCCTTATCAAAGCTACAAGCGTTCTTTAGTCAAGTGCAGTTAGTAATTTTCTCTGTTCTTTAGTTTAACTTTGCTCAGACAGAATGGCTCTGTCCTGTCACTTTAAAATCTGCCGCTGCTGACAGGATCTCACGCATCTCATTCTCTCACTACTATTTACTTCCATTTAAGATTTTATTTTACTCATTTAAGACTGTTCTTGTGAGGATACTCGACAAAATGGACATTCTGGCATACATGTGTGTTATTGTTCGTTCATGCGCGAAAGAGAACTCGATACTGGCGCGCGTCTCCGTACGTTGTGTGTGTGTGTCAGGAGGACATTAACTGAAAGCGTGTTCTCTTTTGTCTTGTGCCGAAGGAATGGTAAAACTTTAAAGCATTTGCGTGAATAAGAGCGTGATCATAATCCTAGCTAAATGATGACAGAAAGAAAGAACTGATGGATTGCCTTTAAATACTTTAAAACGTTAAAGCTGGACAAAAATTAATCGTATGCGTTGACAGCACTTGTCATACATTGCTGACAGAAAATATTGCGGTTTGAAGTGGACTCGTTAGAACTACACAGAATGTTTTTTTAAGTAAGCTACACAGAATGTTCTTCATTTCATATTTAGCTAATTTCCTGAATTAACCAACTCACATCTCCTTTCTTTCTTTTCATCCATGATGACATTAGTCAAGCTGTTTCTGGCGTTTCATCACTGACTGTGTCGCAATCTATTTTTATAGTCGATGGTCGCAACCTGCTCATTAGAGCTTTCAGTGAGCTATTTTACACAGGCTCGGTCCTACTCCTCCGTGCCGTGGCGATGACTGCGTGCGGTTAAAAGTCACAAACAAACGAATTTGAAAGTGGGGGGACATGTCCAAATAGGAAATTACACCCGTGTGTAAAACATCATCCCCGGACTTAGGAACTATGAAGCGCTCCATGCTTTCACCGACAACGCTAACGCGAAGTATGGATCTCAATCACACCGTGTTACCAGGACCCGCCCTGCTCTGCTTCTGATAGGCTTGTAACGTGTTAGAGCTGCGATCCTCTCATATGATTGGTAGGTGAAATCAATTGACTAGAAAATATTAAACCCATGCAAGTTCCCAACTTTTTCCCCCCCTCACGGCCGCACGCCGGAGATCCGGCACGGTGCCGGAATACTTTAAGCCCTGTAAATATACTGATTGGCTTCATCACTGTCTCCTCTCCACCAGTAAGCTGGTGTGTGGTGGGCGTTCTGGCGCACTATGGCTGTCGTCGCATCATCCAGGTGGATGCTGCACATTGGTGGTGGTTGAGGAGATTCCCCCTTCTATGTAAAGTGCTTTGAGTGCAGAGAAACGCGCTATATAAATGTAATGAATTATTATTATTATGAATTATTGTCAATTACCCTCGTTCCTGTTGGTCTTTCCTCAACCTGGCAACCCGCATGAGGAGGCCGGGGAGGAGGAGGAGGGAAAACAACTCTCGCCATTATTTTGAATATGGACTGCAGTACCCATTTCAATATTACATACTGCACCTTTAATGGTTACAACAGTTCACTGTACACTGAACCAGTACACTGATCTGAGATCAGACCTGGAAATGTCCGTGAAGAACCGATGAGCTTCTGATACGAGTAAAATGAGAAGTTGACTTGTTTTTTTTCAATGGTTTCTCATAGTTGTAAGTAAATAGTTGAGTCGATTAAGGGTGTACTCACACTAGGCACGGTTGCCATGAACCGGGCCCAAGTACGATTGTCCCCCCTCCCCACTCCCCCTCTGGCCTGCACTCACATAGGGTTTCAGCATTCGTGCCGGAGCACGCTTACGTCATTATGGTGCGACGGTTTCGGGATAAACAAGAAGAGCGGCGCTCTCTGAAGGAGAGCCATCGCTCTGTTTTCTTTGTGGATAATTTTGTGTCGTTTGGTCCACGGTGGTCCACAGCCCTCTCACAGCCTGTTGTTAAACAGATGTGTCGCCTTAGTGGCGTGAAAATTTTCACGTAATCGTGCTGCTCGTGCTCGTATGAGGAGGTTTGCAAGGTACCAGCTGAAGTGCAGAACCATGACGTCACGCGTCCTGTTCCGTGCTCCAGCACGGTTAGCGCTCACACTGCATGTGAACCGCGCCCGAGTCCAACTGAACCGTGCTCTGGCCCACCTCTTCCAGGCGGGCCAGGGCCGGCTAATCGAGCCGCGCCCGGGCACGTTTCGGAGCACTCACACTAGTCAAACGAACCGCGCTTTGGTGGTCAAACGCACTCGGGCACGGTTCAAACTGGCTAGTGTGAGTACACCCTAAGACTAGTTTGTTCAATTTACAGCATTTACAGTATGCTTTACACATGTAAAACCTCTGTTTCACATCGTAATTGGATGCTTTTTGTCTTCAATGTTTCAATACCGGTGTGTAGTTTTATTTTCAGAGCTTTATTTTCATCAAATGATACATATAACATCACAAATGAAAGACATTTCAGATATTCAGCGTCACCCGTTACTGTCATTTTTAGTTGCTTCAATAATAGCATTGCGTATATGTGACGTAACATTGCGATTATGTAAAAGAACTGGTGAACCTTTTTTGAAGGGGTTTGCGGAAAAGAATCGGACTTCACCTTATTAATATAATGGTATACTTTGAAGAAACATATTCCCATTTAAAAAAAACATGACATTTGGTAATTACCAGTATACATCATTTGATGATATCACTGAAACTATAGTCTTTCTCTAAAGGAATCATACCGCTTTCATCTGCATAATGGGAGGTTGTGACATTACAGACAGAGGGATTGAGGTTGAGTCTGCAGAGGTGCAGGGGTTTTCCTCGGCTGACCTCCAGTCAGGGGCTGTAGTGAAACAGCAGAGGGTCTGTGTCTGCGAGAGGAAGGCTGAGGGCACCAGGCGCCAGGATCAGCTCTGCCAGGAGCCAAGACTGTCACCTCACAACACAAACACACAGACTTCCAGGTGCAAGTCTACACTCCGCACGCTCTCCAGCTCTTTTGCCCTCTCATAGTCTCTAATACCAATATAATGAGACAATTCATTGAGAATAATGATCATGAGAGAGAAAGAAAGAAAGAAAGAAAGAAAGAAAGAAAGAAAGAAAGAAAGAAAGAAAGAAAGAAAGAAAGAAAGAAAGAAAGAAAGAAAGAAAGAAAGAAAGAAAGAAAGAAAGAAAGAAAGAAAGAAAGAAAGAAAGAAAGAAAGAAAGAAAGAAAGAAAGAAAGAAAGAAAGAAAGAAAGAAAGAAAGAAAGAAAGGTCATAACCTTTATGCAACATTTTATGAAGGAAATTATGAAAATGATTCTCTTTTTTATTTATCTAAATGAATTAGCCTTTATGCTTATTTGGATAAAAACAATATTATGCTACAGCAAAGAAAGACAGACAGACAGATACACAGATAGACAGATAGATAGACAGATAGACAGAGAGATAGATGCTTCATGGGCGACGCAAAACACGCTTGCAGACAGACCGACAGATAGACAGATAGATAGATGCTTCATGGGCGAGACGCTGTAAAAGACGCAAAAGACCCAAAACACGCGTGCAGACAGACAGACAATCAGACAGATAGATAGATGCTTCATGGGCGATGCAAAACACGCGTACAGACAGACAGACAGACAGACAGACAAATAGATAGTAGACAGATAGATAGATAGATAGATAGATAGATAGATAGATAGATAGATAGATAGATAGATAGATAGATAGATAGATAGATAGATAGATAGATAGATAGATAGACAGACAGACAGACGGACAGATGGACAGACAGACAGATGGACAGACAGACAGACAGATGGGCAGACAGACAGATAGACAGACAGACAGATAGACAGACAGATAGACAGACAGATAGACAGACAGATAGACAGACAGACAGACAGACAGACAGACAGGCAGACAGACAGACAGGCAGACAGACAGACAGACAGGCAGACAGACAGATAGATAGACAGACAGACAGATAGACAGACGGATGGACGGACAGACAGACAGATAGACAGACAGACAGACAGACAGACAGACAGATAGATAGATAGACAGACAGACAGATAGACAGACAGACAGACAGACAGACAGACAGACAGTTTCATGGGCGAGACGCTGCAAAAGACGCAAAACATGAGTGCAGTCAAACAATTGCTATTACATTTTGGCTAAGATTATAAGATTATATTATTTCTGAGTATATACAGTAGGATATGCTTAAGATAAGTTTGTACAATATGTGCCTATTTGCAAAGATATTTAACAAATAAGTCATTTGTTTTACACATTTACAACATGTCGATCACTTCAGGTGCGGTGCGCTTGGAATATAACTTTTTTAACCAAAGAGTTAAAGACAATGTTACTTAATTCATATTATAGTTACGTTTTTAAATTGACTAGTTAAACATAAAAATAAAAATAAATTAAATCTGTGAATCGTCACACCCCTACCACATTGTTTCATTTCCCTAACCCTAACGGTTTAATTTCCACATATTTTTAAATATAAATACTCATTTTAGAATATTATGATGTTCAGGTTAAAAGCTTTCTGATGAATATGGTTAGAAGGAAGGAAATAGGTTGTGCAACTCCAATGACTTTTACAGTCATCTGATCCTTTTTATGAGAAATCAGTTCGAATATCAGACTTGGACAATGAATCATTGCCAATGAATTCAATTGTTATACATGATCCTGTACCAATATTCTAATCTGCAATGCTAATTAATTGAATTGAGCAATAACATACATATGAGATAAAAGAGTGAGAATAATTTGTATTTTCTAAAGCAAGCGTAAGCGGTGCCAGAATGTTGCTACGTGGAGTTCGGTGTGGTTTATAATGTGTTACAATGCAGTTGCTAGTGTTTTCTGGTCTAAATGCTAGTAAAGTGACCTCACACATGCCGATTTGAAGTATCGTTCATGTTTGTGCCCACCAAACAGCAACAGGATGGGTTCTGTGAGAAAACTTCTACTTTAGGGTTAGTAGTTGACTCAAATCCCAAACCCTAATCATGTGGAATAGTAGTAGTGATAGTAAACCATACAAAGCTCACAAACTTGCCATACATGTCATGTAAGAGCTGAGCTGAATATACTGTATCACGTTACATGGTTCACAAACATTTTTCTAAACATGGCAAGTTTTGGAAAGCCACGTTGGTTGCCTCCATGTGATCACAATTTTCTTTTAATGACTTTGAAATGAATTCTATATTTTCTTCCCACAATGCATCACGAGGATATCAGCACAGATGAGTGCCAAAGCAGTGTCAAAAATGCAACATTGAGCATTCTTTAGTCAGCATGTCATTCTCAAGAGACGGAGAAAATGCTGTCGGTGCCACATTTCATATTTCAGGCTTCTGTGAATGAGAGACACAATGTGTAGATGCTTAAAGAAAAAGAAAAGAACTAGACACTTCTGGCACAAATCTGACTTTAGACAAGAGTAAAAAGGGGGATATTTAAAAAATAAAAATAAATAAACTAGATGCAACAAACAGAAAAAAAAAAATCCACAGATCTTGCGAAATCCTAAAGGTATTTGGCAAAAGTCAACCGTTGCATCTTTGTAAAAAGGTTATTCTCAAATTACAGTGCATAAACCGACAAACAAAGATGACCTTGAAGTTACCTCTCTAGGCGAGCTCTGGTCTGCATTTTCCTGAACATTACATCATGCAATTGCAGAAGGACCTTTTAAGATATGATTGGTGGTGCCTTTTTTTGTCCTTTTTGGAGCTTGAGAGCCACTGCTTCCCCACCTATTTTCATTTTAAGGAAAGAAGCAGCTCGGACATTCTGATAAACATCTTCATTCGTGCTCCACGGAAGATCGACAGTCATATGAGTTTGGAACAACACTAAGGTGAGTACATTTCTAAAGTCCCCCTGCAGTCAATGATTTTATCCCTCATCTTTGATCATCAAAATGACATTAAAAAATTAAAAAATCCCATGAAAACAATGTCTTCATGCCTTGAAATAGCTTGAATGTAACTACACCCTTGCTTCATTTAATATACAAGGAACCATGAATATGCAAATTAGTCCCCACCTCCATTAAAACGCTGCGCAATGGCAAGTGGAAATATTGGTTTAATTCAGCCATATTTGAACCGAAAACTGATTCAGAAGAAGTGGAAGCCGGCTCCTGTCTGTCTTCCTGATCGATTTCTCCTGTCTGCCTTCCTGCCTGCTGTGAGTCTGTTTGCGTCGAGGCTGTAAGCCTCGTATTAGCTTCGCATTTCTTTCTGTTTTAAACCATCATTTACTTTCATTTCTAGTTGTTTATATTACTAAATACATTTTGCCCACCATCTCAGATTAACCTTACATCGCTAGCTGCCGTTATTGTTAGCACAACACGCTAGTAACTCGCTAGCCTGCTAACGCGCCACCTGTGCGCTCATTTATTTATTTATTTTCTCTCGCGCGCCCGCGCCTTTTGAGTTCATAAAAGCCCAGGTAAGTAAGAATCAGTCAACAAACACGGTGAGTAATGTCTTGTCCTGTTATTGTCACCTGTGTCACATGTCATATGTTTAGTATAGCCTTCTCCGATGGCAATATAGGATTTATATGTGATAAATGCAAGGAGACAGTCAGGCTGACGGAGAAGATTTCAGAACTAGAGACACGCATCCAAACTTTAATTGAGGATGGTAAGAATACTAGATCTTTAGATAGTTTTTTGGATGCGCCTAGCATAGTGAACACTTTACATGATTCGGTTCCGGCTGAAGTAGAGCCCGTGCAGCAGGGCAGATGGGTGACGGTTAGGGATCATTCTAGTCAAATAACCACTCTTCCGTTACGATTCCCATAACAAACCGATTTGCCCCACTCAGTGAAACACCCACTGAGAATTCTGTTGATTGTGCCCTGGTAATTGGTGATTCGATCACACTGAACGTGAAAATAGAGACACCAGCCACCATAGTCACATGTTTGCCGGGGGCCAGAGCGCCTGACATCAAAGCAAATTTAAAAGTGCTGGCTAATGCTAATCGTAAATTCTCTAAGATCATTATTCATGTCGGCACTAATGATGTTCGACTCCGCCAGTCGGAGATCACCAAAATTAATATTAAAAGGTGTGTGAACTTGCAAGTACGATGTCAGGCACTGTAATTTGCTCTGGCCCCCTTCCTGTACGCAGGAGTGATGAGATAGTTAGCAGAATGGCCTCGCTGGCTGTCCGCATAATAATGTAGAATTCATAGACAATATGAAAAGTTTTTGGGGCAAGCCTGACCTGTTGAAAAGAGATGGTATCCATCCCTCCTGGGCTGGTGCTGCTCTTCTCTCTAGTAATTTGGCTCATAGTCTTAGAGATAAAACATGACAATCTGGGGCTCAGGTCAGGAAGCAGACAGACTGGCTAAACCGACCGTCTGCTAGCGGCCTCACGTCACCAAGGTCAGATAAATCCCATCACATAGAGCCTCTTTCACCTAGATATCATCATATAGAGACTGTGTCTGTTCCCCGAATTTGGAAATAAAAAAACATCAGGTTAAAAATGTAATTGATGTTCAACAAATAAAAAACAGATATAATTCAGATGAGCAAATGATAAAGCTTGGGTTGCTGAATATTCGATCTCTTACTTCAAAATCTCTCATAGTTAATGATATGATTTTAGATTATAATCTAGATGTGCTGTGTTTGACAGAAACCTGGCTAAAACCAAATGATTACATTACTTTAAATGAGTCAACCCCACAAGATTACAGTTATAAACATGAACCTCGTCTGAAAGGCAAAGGGGGAGGTGTTGCTGTAATTTATAGTAATATTTTCAAAACCCCTAAGAAATCTAGTTTTAAATATACTTCTTTTGAAGTATTGGTGCTTAATGTAAAAATATATAGTGTAAAAGATACATCACATTTGAGAATTATGCTGGCTACTGTATACAGGCCAACAGGGCACCATAAAGATTTTATCAAAGAATCGCTGACTTTCTATCAGAATTAGTATTGGCTGCCGATAAAGTACTAATTGTTGGTGATTTTAATATACATGTAGATAATGAAAAAGATGCATTGGGATTGGCATTGAAAGATATTGTAAACTCTATTGGAGTTAGACCACACGTATCAGGACCTACTCATTGTCGTAATCATACTCTAGCACTAATACTATCACATGGAATAGATGTTGATACCGTTGAAATTCTGCAGCAGAGCGATGACATCTCAGATCATTATCTAGTCTCGTGTAAATTACATTTAGCCAAGGCTGCAAAGCCGACTCCGTGTTATAAATATGTTAGACCTATAAATTCTGCCACTAAAGATTGCTTTATCAATAATCTTCCTAATCAGTTTCATCATCTCAGCATCCCGGATAGCTTAGAAGAAATTGATATTGCAACAGAAACTTTTAACTATCTCTTTTCCAGCACTTTAGACGCAGTTGCTCCGTTGCGCTTAAAGAAGATTAAAGAAAATAGTCCAACGCCGTGGTACAGCGAGCACACCCGGGCCCTTAAGAGAGCAGACAGAAAAATGGAGCGCAACTGGAAGAAAACTAAACTACTGGTATTTCGGATTTCATGGAAAGAGAGCTCGATTGCTTACAGAGAGGCTTTAAAAGCTGCTAGATTTGCTTATTTTTCAACCCTATTAGAAGAAAATAAACATAATTTAAGGTATTTATTTGAAACAGTGGCTAAACTAACAAAAAAGAAAGCTTCAAGCTCAGAAGTGTCAAAGCAACACATCAGTGATGACTTTATGAACTTCTTCACTTATAAGATTGATAATATCAGGGACAAAATGATAACTATGCAACCATCTACTACAGTATCGCATCAGGGAGTGCATTGTAGTCTCCCTGAGGAAAAATTTGATTTATTTGTTACTATAGGAGAGGAAGAATTCTGCAAACTCGTTAATTCATCTAAATCGACAACTTGTATGTTAGATCCTATACCGACTAAGCTACTGAAAGAGATGTTTCCAGAGGTCATATATCCTCTTCTTAATATCATTAATTCATCTTTGTCTCTAGGATACGTACCAAAAACCTTTAAACTGGCTATGATAAAACCGCTTGTTAAAAAACCACAACTTGATCCTACAGAATTAGTCAATTACAAGCCGATCTCGAATCTGCCTTTTCTGTCAAAGATATCAGAAAAAGCAGTATCTTCACAACTGTGTTCCTTTCTAGAAAGAAATGATATCTGCGAGGATTTTCAGTCCGGATTTAGACCGTACCATAGCACTGAGACCGCTCTCATTAGAGTCACAAATGATTTGCTCTTATCATCCAAACGTGGTTGTATCTCGCTATTAGTGTTACTTGATCTTAGTGCTGCATTTGACACAATTGACCACAACATTCTTTTAAATAGACTAGAAAACTATGTGGGCATTAGTGGAATTGCACTAGCATGGTTTAAATCATACTTAACTGACCGTTATCAGTTTGTAGCAGTAAATGAAGAGATGTCTTATCGATCACAAGTTCAGTATGGCGTACCACAAGGCTCAGCACTAGGACCATTGCTGTTCACTCTGTACATGCTACCATTAGGAGATATCATTAGGAAACATGGAGTTAGCTTTCACTGTTATGCCGATGATACTCAGCTGTATATTTCTTCATAACCTAACGAAACTTACCAATTCACAAAATTAACGGAATGCATAGCTGATATAAAAAATTGGATGACTAGTAATTTCCTACTGCTAAATTCTGAAAAGACAGAGATTCTAATTATTGGACAAAAAACTTCCACACGTAATAACCTAGAATACTGTCTAACACTTGATGGCTGCTCTGTTAAGTCTTCGTCGTCGGTTAGGAACCTGGGTGTGCTCTTTGATACCAACCTTTCTTTTGAATGCCACGTGTCTAGTATCTGTAAAACTGCATTTTTCCATCTTAAAAATATATCTAAAATACGCCATATGCTCTCATTGGGAAATGTGAAACAATCAGTTCATGCGTTCATGACCTCAAGGCTAGATTATTGTAATGCTCTACTGGGTGGTTGCCCTGCACGCTTAATAAATAAACTACAGCTAGTTCAAAACGCAGCAGCTCGAGTTCATACCAGAACCAGGAAGTATGACCATATTAGCCCGGTTCTGTCAACACTGCATTGGCTGCCTATTAAACATCGTATACATTTTAAAATATTGTTGATTACTTACAAAGCACTAAATGGTTTAGCTCCGCAGTACTTGAGCAAACTCTTAACGCATTATAGTCCTTCACGTCTATTGCGATCTCAAAATTCCGGCCAGTTGATAATACCTAGAATATCTAAATCGACTGCTGGCGGTAGATCCTTTTCCTATTTAGCATCAAAACTTTGAAACAGTCTTCCTACCATTCTCTGGGAAGCAGACACACTCTGTCAGTTCAAAGCTAGACTAAAAACACATCTCTTTGACCTAGCATACACATAATACACTATAGACTTCTATAATTCAATGTTAGGCTGCATAGATTAGGTCAGCCGGAACTGGGAACACTTCCCTTAAATCTTGATGTACTCGTTACATCATAAGAAGAATGGCATCTACGCTAATATTAGTGTCTTTGTTTATCCAGAGGTTTTCCCGCAGCCTGCCGGATCCAGGCCGTATTCAGATCTGACGAAGGAGCTTTGACTGGACCTGATGACAATGCAGTGCTGAAGTATCCACTATCCTCTCCCTATGGAGGATCCCTTTCCCACTCTACAGATAAAGCGTTATTGAAAATCCGGCTCGCGTACCCCGAAGTGATAAAATAAAACAAAATTCTGTATCAAATTTATAGGCAAGACAAGTAGTTTGTTTAGGCTGGGTTGTATGGAATTACAAACCTGCACACATATTTTCAAAAGCACATAACTATAGAATCAATTCTTCATGCGCATGTGAACGCATGTGAACGCCGTCAGCGTTAATCACAGGTTCGCGTTTAAAGTCTGTTTAGAGAGAACGACGTCGTCTTAGTGGCCCCTAATTTAATAACAAATGATCATTTCAATGGAGGTGAATCAATCAAAACTAACTTTAGCTGGAAATAACATTATTCAAGAACCGCTATAAAGCCAAAACAATCTCTGTTACCTTAAATTATATGTTTATCTCTGTAAAGCTAATTTGGAACAATCCATTGTTAAAAGCGCTATATAAATGAAGATGACTTGACTTGACTTGGCTTGACTTGACTTGACTTGACTTGGAAGAGTGAATTTGCCTTAAAAACGCTTTGAACAACATAGAACGTCTGTGGAGAAAGGCATATAGTTCATCATATCATAATAAGCGCTGCCCCACACAATGACGGGATTTGTTACATGTTTGTGACGGTACGAAACGGGCGGTTTCAAGCTGTGTCTTTGGTACACTGCAGTTTTAAGGAGAAAATACTCAGCAATATTGTTGGCTGAATGAATGTTAAACAACATTAGAAACTAGATTTTCACTTGTTTTTTCCTAGGTGAACTATCCCTTTAATGCCTGTGCAGACTTTTAGTTTACATATTAGCCCCTCCCCATATACATTTTACTACAAGCTAAAAAACAGCAGAACTCAACAGAGGTCAAAGGTTATACTTCTGACACAGTTAATGAAGGTTCGGAGATTGTTTAGCGACTGACAGACTCATGACCAGAACCAGCAACTAAAGTGTGAGTGTTGTTTTCTTTTCAAATGAAGACTGAAATCAGAAATCAGGTTGTGGTAAAAAGCCTCTAATAAAATATAATCTAAATCTAACCAAAACTAACTATTTAATCCTTTGACACGTGACTCAACATTCCCTACTCATAATCAGGGCCAGTTGAGACAGTTCATAAGTTGACATACCCATTGCAGAATATGCTAGATGTAACAAAATAAGAGAGATCATAAAAATTGCATTTTTATTTTTTATTTTTTTTACTCTCCTGAATTAGTTGTTTCACATAACAGATGTTGGCATATACTGGTATAAAACTGTATATTTATCATTAACTATGTATTTGCAATTGAAATGAAGCTAAATTGAAATACTGAGATGTATCCTTAAAAGATATTTTGTCTCTTTGTCTTTATGTTCATACAATGGAAGTCAACGATCAACAAAACCACATGGTTACCAAAATTCTTCAAAATATCTTGTTTTGTGTTGAAGAACAAAGTTGCCACCCACTCTCTGCTGAAGTTGTGCTTTGACCCTGGAGGCAGAGAGGGAGAGAAAGACAAGCAGGATGGAGGGACAAGAGTGTGGAGGGAAAGGAGAAATAGAGAGGGCTTGTGCTCCTTTTCAGGGCTGTGAGCGAGGAGCCTGGGAACGTGGAGCAGTTTGGCCGGGCTGATAGAAATATCCTGAGTTGAAATGTAAACAGGCCTGATCTCTGATCTACCCAGAGAGCCCCCGATGTGACCCGGCATTCCACCCAGGGGTTCAGCACTGACATCAGGAGCCCGCTTTCTCATTCCTGGGCTGGACGGCGACCCCTCGGAAAAGTGGGATGTGTTTGAAGTTTCACAAATCAAAACACAATTCTATGCATGGGACATTAAATTGTCACTTATAATTTGGGAAATTTTAGATGAGGTGAGCAAAGTTGTCTCAAACACTCTCCGTACTGGCTGGAACGATTATTTCCCCTATCGATTATTCATTTATTTATTTCCGATTAAATTGATTATAGTTTATGAAGTTTTAAATATGTATATTTTTCTTACAATCGCTTTGCTTCAGAAGGCCTTTATTAACCCCCTGGATCCGTATGGTTTACTTTTTTCTTATTTGATTACTACTTTGATGGATGGATGGACTTTTTTGGGCTTCAAAATCTAAGGTACCATTGACTCCCATTGTAAAGCAAGGAAGAGCCAGGATATTTTTTGGAATATAACTCCGATTGTGTTCGGCTGAAAGAAGAAAGTCATACACACCTAGGATGACTTGAGGGTGAGTAAATCATGGGATGATTTTCATTTTGGGGTAAACTAACCCTTTTACTGCCAGTAACACCATATTTTGTGATCTTTTATTTGAAGAAAAAAAAATGGTATTATTTGAAAATGGTAGTTTGCATTGTTGTGTGTGAAAACCAGTTAAAATTACAAAGCATGTCTGTGAAACACAAATGTATCTAACCCTCTCAGGGAGAACTAGCCTTTCACTGTTTGTCAGTGTTTCATTAATGGCAGATGCTAATGGTTAGAGCAAGGAAAACCCTTGATAATGTGGTTAATCTAATGTTGTTTACAGTGAAATTATGTAATGATGGAAAGTGAAAGGCTAACACACATGGGAGTGTGGATATTTGAGTCATATCAGTCATTTATTCAACTCCCACATACTGTATCTGGGATTGAACACTCACAAAGGCATAAATTGTGGGTTTTGTGGGTTATTGTTTTTTGCAGCAACGAGTCACAGATTTTATCATCCACTCATGGCCCTTGCATACACACCTGAGGATGCAGTTTCCCACAAGGGTTGAATTTCAGGTGAGTTCAACAGAGCACAAGACTTGTCGAAAGATATAGTGAGCCACCCCCTCTAACGCTTCTCCTCTTTTTTCCTGCTCTGTTGTATTTAGTCGGGCAGGAAAAACCTGACAGAAATCGAAATGGTCTGTGTGCGTTCTCTGTGCTAAACATGAACGTGACTATCAATTCACAACCACTGGCTGGTGCAAAGAAAGTCAACACAACTGTTCGCCACTCTTGCTTTATATTCTGTGGCCCCACAAAGTATTTGGACGTTTAAAAGTCATGTAAGACTCATTTTCAACTAGTTTAATTTAAATGTAACATTTTTGACAAGCCAAACATGTCCGTCTCTGAGTAATAAACGAAATAAACGTCATTCCGTAAAATAAGCAAAAAGCATTTCGAACGTCTCCAGCTTGTTTTATAATTGCCCCAAAAAAGTAATATAGCAAAGTCAATATGCAGACTTCAAAAGTACTCTATATCCACATCTTTGCTGCTTTCAAACGACAAAGACAAACATGCAGTTAAAAGAGTTGGAGACAACAATCAAGCACACACTCCAGATCCAGGACAGATATATTGCAGGATTAATTGAGCCCATTAAAACATGACAGAAACTTTAATCAACCCACAAACTACATTGTCTCAGGGCATGTTTCGAACTTGTATGTAACGGCCTAGAAAGTTCTTTCAGTTTCATAATTTCCCTTGGTTAACTATAATAGACCAAACTCAGAATTTGGGTAACAGAGGCTGATGCTAGACGCTGAGGGGGCGATTTCTTGCCTGCAGCCATCGTGTTGTGCAAATGGAGGTGGGGATGTATACGCCAAATGGTTTCAGCACTCTTCAAAGCCCCAGTCATGTCTCAGACTGTGAATAAAACATGAGGTATACACAAGGCGCACCTCACAAAGAAACCTCTAGGAGAGCCAGCACAGATGAAGAGGGAATGCTTTTGATTTAAGCAGCATGAGCAATCCTACTCGAGTTTCCTAAAGTTCTCTTCTATTTATGCCTCAGCCTTCCACTTGTGCATTTTTATCTTGTTTTATAGGTCACACTCAATGCTTATAATGCATTTGTTGCTGCACATAGCTCAGATTAAAATGATCAACAAGCCCTCCATCCTTCAAAATCGTCAGACTTATAGCCCTAAACGGCATACCCACAGATCACCCTCAATCTGTTTGACGGCTGTCTGATGCATATTGCACACAAAGAAATGACAAGAGCTGACTGAAAACCAGCAGTTTCAATCTGACAGGACAAACAAAATGTCCAAAAGGCAGAACAGAACGCACCAGTCCGCCTGAAAACAGTCAATTTTATGGAGTACCAGTTTGATAAAATCATTACTGTTGAGAATTGTCCCATTGGTTTGGTCTAAGATTGCCAGGTTAGTGGTATCAGATCTTTAAATGATACTCAAGAGTTTCACAAAACATGCCCCAAACTTCATATGTCCCTCAAAAAAACCTTTTGTAAGAATAAACTGCAAACTGGACCACACTTTACAGTTGCTGACAGTCAAAAATGTGACTCTCCTTGACTTTTTAATCAGTTGCTTAGGCTTTCTGCCAAAACATGAGTGTGCTCATGTAGGACTACTTCATTTTCATGTCAACATGCATATCAACCATGGGACGAACTGCCCAGGGACCCATTCATTTCCCCTCAAGTAAGGCACAGACAGTTGTGCAGGGCTTAAAGTGGCCTCTAAGGAGCTGGACTGATTGTTCCACATTCAGGTGGAGTGAAACTAAGCCTAGGCCACCTTCAGCTTCCACTCCTAAAGCACTATAGCCAAGAAACACCAGGAAACACTTTGACATTTCCTTCTTCCACCTATTATTCCTAATGCCTGCCTGTCATGCTTAATTATGTCCAATTATATTGCTACATCCTTAAACATTAGATTGAAGGTTTAGTCTTTCCAATAAGCGTTGCTTATGGTATAGTTCACTCAAAAACAAAAAAAATTATTTCCTCTTCATAACACCATTCTCATGTGGCTTTTTCTTCTGCGAAACACAAAAGAAGATATTTTGAAGAATGTTTTAGAGAAATGGTTTTGTCCAAAAAGTTACAGTCAAAGACTTTCACTGTATGGACAAAAAAAACCACTGAAACATGTTTCAAAACATCTTCTTTTGTGTTCCATAAAGGAAAGAAAGTCAAACATGTTTGGATCGACATGAAGGCAAGTAATCTGACCTGGTCTCCCCTGTTTATTGTCGCAGCTCTTTACAATACAGTGAACACACATGATTGTAAACTAGGCCTATGCTTTTACTAGCTAGTAATTGCTGACTATTACTCCAACTCTGAACGAACTCTCTGCTCCTCACCACTGTGCGCGTCTCAGGTGCTGCGGTAATCACTTCGCCCAATTAGCAGTGCTTCGCCTTCTGAGAACATAGTTCCCAATATTTATACGGTTAAAAGATGGCTGTGTCTCATATGACCTTGTTATTTGTACACTCTGTGACTATACAAATCACAACATGTAAATAGGAAAATGTTTGCGATATTTTGTCACTTATTTGGATTAGTATGCTAGCTGGAGCCTTTTACATCCAGTCTTTGTGCTAAGCTAGGCTAGCGGTATGTGCGTCAGATAGAGTTACAGCACGCACGGAGATGAAAAATGTATGGACTTATCTAACTCTGGGGGATACGGTGAATAAGCTAAAGTCCCAAAAAGTCAGCGTGTTCCTTTAAATATACTTGTAATTACACATTTGTGTAATTATACACAGTACACACACATGTATTATGCAAACACAAATTGTTTTTTTTTATTAGATGCGAATAAAATGCGTTTTTTTATTCGTTGCCCAGCACTATTTAAAATGTACTTTAAAGTTAAACTTTTAATTTGACATCATAATAAAGTGCACGTAGGTGTATTTAAGTGTGTTAATAAACAGATTGCAGCCTCTTTAGGTGGCCTTTTATTTCATTAATATTATGTTATCTTCAAGTACAGTTTTGACAAATTTACTTTTAAGACTTGAAGTACACTACAATTGCATATTCAATTAAGCGTACTTCTTTTTCTTCACTTCATTGGGAAGTACTGCATGAACCATGCGTTATAAAACAAAATCATTGAAGATTGTTTAATTGAAATAAACTGGGTAAATTGAAGGTTGATCTATTTAGATAAGCAAACGGAGCCTTCATAATATCCCACTTTCTCTTCAATGAGAGGATATTCCACAATCACCCTCTGTTCCCAAGTCGGTCATTACTCTGAATTTAGGAAAAAACTAATTCATCCGTAAGCCCATAACACTTAGTTACTCTGACAATCGTGTTTTCAAGGCCTGTTTGACTTTGAGTAAACACAACCAGGACATGTGTGCTATTGAATGGCTCTAACCGTTTATACGTAGGCTGCATGCTTCAAATGGCTTTATAGGAAAACCATCATTCAATAAGGTGCTTAATAGAGCAATTTATCAAACCTTTGATAATAGAGAACGGCAATGCATGGTATGGAACAAAACACGAGACCATTCACGCTGTGTTTGCGAGATTTCACCATCCAGTAATTTCTGTCTTTGTTAAGTTTGCTGGATAGATATTGCTGTACACTTGCAAAATCTGCAAAGCTGTTGAAAGGAAACCTGATGCCTCACTTTATGATTATGCATTTTGCAAGAATACACCTAAACTAGACCTTAACTATGTCTAGATAAACAAACACTTTTCACAAATTCTAGAACACAAACCATGCAAATCATATTTTATCTTGATATTTTCCTAAAACAAAAATGTTAATTCAACAAAATGTGTTATTATCTTACAGAAGATTTCAGAATTACACAATCAGTAAAGCGTGTCCATGAGTAGAGAGACTGTCCCAAGAGGCAAATATAAGGGTGGAGAACAAAGAACCAGAACTGACCCGTTGACTGCAAGCCCTTCTGTCTGTTATAAAAGCTACAGTACAAAACATATGGTTTTTAATTTCTGTACTAAGAGATATTTTCCCTAAATGATCAATATTTGTGACACTATGCACACATTTGTACACAGTGGCGTCATAAAGTATTTGGAAACTTAAGCAACTATTAAAAACGAATTTCAACAGATATCAAACTAAGTGGCATCTGCAACTAAATCATGTTTATCATGTTTAACTGTGTGTACACTCACCGGCCACCTTATGAGATACACCTATTCAACAGCTCGTTAACGCGAATATCTAATAAGCCAATCGCGTGTAACATGCTACAGCATGTGGACATGATCCAGACGATCTGCTGAAGTTCAAACTGAGCATTAAAAAGTGATTTAAGTGACTTTGAATGTGGCCGACATTGGCTGACATTGACATTGGCTGGTCTGAGTATTTCAGAAACTGCTGATCTACTGGGATTTTCACACACAATCATTAACCGTCTATAGGGTTTACAGAGAATGGGCAGAGAAAAAGAAAATATTCAGTGACTGGCGAAAATGGCTTGTTGATGCCAGAGGTCAGAGGAGAATAGCCATGGTTCAAGCTGATTGAAAGGCAACAGTAACTAAAAAAAAACACGTTACAACTGAGATCTACAGAAGAGCATCTCTGAAAACACGTCGAACCTTGAAGCAGAAGAGCTACAGCAGCAGAAGACACGCCGGTGTCACTCCTGTCAGATGAGAACAGCAAACTGAGGCTACAATTCACACCGACTCACCAAGATTAGACCATTGAAGATCGGAAATGGGTCTGAGGAGTCTGGATTTTTACTGCGACATTCAGATGGTCGGGTCAGAACTCGGCATAAACAACATGAAAGCATGGATTCATATCAACAGTTCAGGCTTGTGGTGCTGGTAATGTAGTGTGGGATATTTTTCTTCACACACTCTGGGCCCCTTAGTACCAATTGAGCATCGTTTAAACACCACAGCCAACCTGAGTATTATTGCTGATCATGTCCATCCCTTTATGAACACAGTGTATCATCTTCTGATGGCCTCTTCCAGCAGGAGAACACGCCGTGTCACAAAGCTCAACTCATCTCAAACTGGCTTCTTGAACTGACAATGAGTTCACCAAACTCTCCACAGACACCAGATCTCAATCCATTAGAGCCCTTTTGAGATGTAGTGGAACGGGACAAATCTGCAGCAACTGTGGGATGTTATCCTGTCAATATGGATCAGAGTCTCTGAGAAATGTTTCCAGCTCCTTGTTTAATCTATGCTGTGAAGATTTAAGGCCATTCTGGAGGCAAAAGCAGTTCCAGCCCCGGTGCTAGCAAGATGTACCTAATAAAGTGGCCAAGTGTATATTCTATCTTTCTTTGGATTGAATCCCATGTGGTCTGATATCATAAAGCAATGGCATTCAAACATTTTCCAATGTGACTTAAGAATGAAAAATACTTATAGGAGGGACTGCATGGAAATGTGCATTGTTAAAAAAAATTAACTCAGATGTCACTGAATCACCACCTCCTTTTAAGTTATATTTTGTTTTGTTATATTTGGAAAAGACCTTTAAAAGAATCATGTGCCTGCCTGCAGGGCCCTTTTTAATTAAACAGACACCCCCATCTCTCCCTCACATCATATCAGTGTGTTGATGTCATTCTCTGGGGAATTGGTCTGACACGTGTCCCTATGTGTATTAGACAGATTATAAGATTTATGGCGTAGTTAATACAACCCGTAAAACTTACTGCTATTTGCGAAGAAATTTTGGATTCTGCCTCCGACGAGCTGTGGCCTTTAGGTTCCCCATTCACTCTGCTGTATTCAGGAGGATGCTGAGAGGCCGATCTACTGCCCTTAGTCTTCCTGTTCCCGGGGCCCTGATGGACGATGTTTAAGAGCTGCAGTGTGTTCTCGTGTTCCCGGTCCGAATTTTCCGCCAGACCACGCTCATAGCGGTCCTCACAAGTGGAGTGATGCCGCCGGCAAAGTTCTATTCTGGCACGCAAGCGCTCCACTATGGCACTGTGGAGCTGAGGAACGGCCGATCCTCTTGAAGTGGCGATTGGTGTGATTGATCCTCCCATCCCGACGCCCAACATGGGTGCAAAACCACTTGGGGTGGCCTGAGTCGGAGCTGCCTCTCCCATGACCTTTAGTTCCCCTCTTCGTTAACCCTTTAATGGTCACAACCAGAAAAACAACACAATTATTTATTTTTGATTAAATAATCATTCATTTGGGCAATTATACGCTTTTTTTTTTCTCGCTTTGTGAATGTTTATGTTGAATTAATCAAATATGCTCAAATTTACCCAGGCATCCACATATTCAGAAAAAAAAAACACTTTAAACACTATAAGAGTTATCAGGAATAACACTGTGATCATTTCATATAAGCCACCTCAGCCATTCAAATATGCTGTTAATTTTTTTTCTAAATTGATCTAAATGAAATGCTGCTTTTCAGGACATGAGGCGAAAAAAAATGTTTTTCCTAATAAATAAACACTGTTTTTACAAGTTGATATTGTGACTTTATATATGGTCTGACACTTGCATGTGTCATTATATCATTAACATTTGACCAAAATCAAGCTCAAATGAAGTTACGAAGATTTTGACCAGCGAATGTCGTGTTTTGTACGTCATTAGAACGGTCGCAACTGAGGCAGTAACTGATTTAATCAACTTACGGGTCATAAAGTTTACTATCGCTATGTGGGCGCTCAGTTTTTTTCTGTCATTTTGCCAAAATCTCATGTTATAAAAGATGACGTGCTACTCACAGGTTATTTAAGACAGTAGATATTGGCGATGACTCAAAGACAATTGCCAGACTAAGGGCCCTTTCATACACTCACCGCAATGCAGCGCCAGGCGCAGCGCAAGTGTTTTTTGCTAGTTTCAGCCCGACGCAATTATCATTTTGCCGCAGGACGGGTTGTTTAAATAGCAAATGCATTTGCGCCCATTTGTGCGCCCATGGGCTGCTGGTCTGAAAGCGAGGTGTGTTCAGGCGCGTTGTTGGCGCGTTGCTATTTTGAGGCAACAGAAATAGACTGCGCCATTGACCAACAAAAATCTGATCTAAAGTTAATGGCGAGCGCGTTAGTAATATGAGCCTATAGGAGGGTCCACAACGCGTGTTCGCTTTGTCCTGTAGATGGTCTGCCGCCTTGCGCTCTTTAACCTCGCGCACGAACAGATCCATTTCCTCGCTAGCCTTCAGTTTTTTACCGCTTGCAAATTCCGCCATGTAAATAGCAAATCCGCAAGGGAATAGGAGATGAGACTTTGATTGTTTTTTTGCAGATTACACCAAAAACCCACCCTTTACTCATTAAGAGAATAGGGTTAAGCCTTTTAGACCATATTTCCAATGTTAAACTAGCAAAAGTGGATTCTGACACGCCCTAAGTGCACTTGCGCCGTGTGCTTAGTTTAGACCATGTGCTTAGATCGTTAAAATAGAGCCCTATAAGACACTCGTCTCCGCTCCTCAAAAACATAAAACAGTAGCCTTTATATAAAAGTGTTTCTTCAATATGCTGTAAATTCAAATTAACAGTTATTTATTTACCCTTGAATTGCAAACAAGCAAAGAGCTCCAAAATGCAGGGGGGGGGGGGGGGGGGGGGGGGGGGGGGGGGATTAATAATAATGAAAAATATTATTTCTCTATATTACAAATGGCAATGTTAACGTTTTAAAAAAATAGGCTACATAATATAACGTCCCAATGCTTGTGCTTGGTTAAAGAGAAAACGTTACAGTGCAACGAGGTTTGAACTGATATTTAAACATCATTTAAACACATTAACCTGATGAAGAACTTATTAGGAAGTGAGTTTTTTTGTTTAAGAGTAAATGTCGATAAAGATTTTAAAAAGTTTTTGCAAGTGAAGTTTCCAGGTAAGCTGGCTATGTCGTGTCAATTTGTTACACGGTTGATAATTGCGCTGTAGCCTATTGTTTTTTTTAATCCTTACGTAAATATATCGACGTTCAACAATGAAATGTTTGGGAAACGTGTAGAAAACACATTTGTTATCTGGGTATACAAACTCAATGGAACTAGGTTACTCGAAACAAGGCTCGTGTCTACTCATTACTGATGTCACACAGACAACAAAAACGAACAAAGTGCATATGAAAATCAAACGTGACTTCAGGATCCACACATTTTGTCTGCAGTATATAGCAACATTATTAAAACACTATGCATTATTAGGCTACTTTCCAATGCACGGGGGTGTATTGCAGCTTGCCAGTGCCAAAATCGCAGCGTGCGCTCATTCAACTCCATGCAAGGTGTAGCCTGACAAATCCACAATGTGCAGTCGGAACAGTCCTGCACCAAGCAATAAACCCAATCACGCTAATGCATGCGGATATCGGTCATACCTGAACGCACATATGGCTATAACCAAAGGTCCCGTGTCAGCGGACAAATAATACACGCAATTATAATCCATTTACTTGACGATAGAAATCCGCGAACTTCGGGGGAGTTCAGGCAGTGTACAGGCACTTTCCATCATAGTCATCTTTAACGCTGTTTACGGTTCCTTGAGGTGATTCCCAAACAAACTGAATAAAACTGGAGTCGCGGCGCGTTATCCGCGCAGTGGATTGTCAGCAGTCCGAGCGCGTACGGGGTTAGTCCGGAGAGGCTGGCTTACCGCAGCTGACTACAGACTCTCATTGTGGAAGCAGATCCCTCATGCTGGACAGAAATCCTGCGATCAGTGAGCTGTCATCTTGCAGGCTCTAGTGGTGCCAGCAGTGAACTACATGAAATGCATTGAGTGCGAGCCAAAGCCTGAACCAATACTAGTGGAGGAGGTTGTATTTTTGTTAATTAGTTAATGTTGAACACGTTACATGTGTAACACAGCACAGCTACACATAGCCGGGAGACCGGCTATCCGTCACTAGTATTTGTTTATTCTAAATATAGGCTAATGGTAAGTATTATTATTTTTTATTTAAATAATTTAATATAGATCCATTCCTTACAGTCTTGACATCCGTAATTATTAAGGAATAGGCTAATTAAGGAGTTTTGGTTACACTTTATTTGAAGGTGTCTGTGTAATCATACATTTAAGTACTGAGTAATATTAATTAACTACTTACTTAGGGTTAGGGTAGGATTAGGGTTTGGTTTAGGTTTAGTTGCATGCAATTATGCATCATTTACTGTTATTACTATGGTAAGTACATGTAACGTAACAAGTACAGTGTAAAATAAAGTGTTACCGGGTTTGGTTTTGGGATGGTTGCATAATTTACATGTAAGATAATAAAGGAAATTGGTCTTGGACACATACAGTACAGTGTCTGCTGATTAAATACAAATAGCATAATACACACAAATGCACAGGCTGTCACCCACACTCGCACACACACATACCTACAGTACATAGACTGCCATCAACCAAACAATTGCACACAGCCCCTCGTACAAAACACGCTATCATCATAATGGTAAATTCATTATTAAAAAAAAAAAAAAAAAAAACTCTGCCTGACATGCCATTTAGGGCTTTGATGGACAGGGGGACAAAGGGGTTCTTAAAAGATGTAATTATGCATAGTCCAATTTATAGTTATCACTATAATAACTACATGTAACATGTGAAAGAAGGACATTGTAAAATAAAGTGTTACTGTAGGAGCCAAACGTAATGATTGTTCAACCACTAGATGGCGGTGTGCACTGTAGGGTCACATCACATGCTATTCAAACTTCCCTTGGGTTGTATTCGTGAGGGCAGTGCCGCCGCTCCCACCACGCGCATCACGCGCTGTGCGTAGGGCACCAAGTGCTGAGGGGGCACCAAAAATAGCCTAATGAAAAATCAATCATCAAACTTCTTGTTATAATCAGATTCAGCGCGTTCTTCATCTTTCATCTTTAATCCGCAGCGGCGCAGAGCAGAGAGCACGTCAGAAACAGAGGACAGGGTGTGTGTGTGTGTGTGTTCTGAGCCTCATTGGTCTGTCACTGCTCGTCAATGTCAGAATATTTGAGATGACCAATCAAATCAAAGTAGGCGGGCTTTATGTTCACAGACGCTGAGCGCGAATTTTAACAGTGCAAGTTGCAACTCGACGCTTCAGTGTACGGTCAAGTGCGAGATAAGATGTAAGTAGCTAAACTTAACTTTATATATTTGACAGGTTTTTCTTAGGTCATAAATGTTAAACGAATGACAAAAAATAATTAGGCAAACTAATATAGTTTTGTCTAATTTCGCCAAAATAGGCCTATGTAACATGTAGCCTAGTGTAATAGTTTAGGCTACTGTCATTGTGAGGGGACAAGAAACATGAACAAAGCCGTTTTCATTATGTTAGGCACAGGATTAATAATGAATGTGTACATATTGAGAATAAAATACAAATTGTAGCCTTTAGTAAATTAAAAAAGCCAACTTTAGGAGGGGAAGAGACAGGGCAAGATAAAAACAAAGAGAAAAAGAGTGTGATGCTGATGAGGAGAGAAAAATAATCAGTTGCCCACTGACATGGTTTTAAAGCTGTTGCTATCGAATTTTTATTTTTTTTTATTTTTTTTGCCTTCACAACATCTTAAAATGCACATCTTCAGAGAAATTCAAAATTTACTCGGGGAAACCCCGAACCCGCTAGCTAACCTGCCTCAAATTCGGGACCATAGTGACTATAAAACCATGCCATTGCATAGTAATGAAACTAGATAATAGTAAGCATAAGTCCCTAAACTAAAGTGTTACTTTTTAATTTGTAAAAAATAAAATTTTATCATACCCCCTAAATGAAAATGTTTTTTTTTTTTAGTGAGGGGGGGGGGGGGGGGGGGGCATCATAAAGGAATTATGCTCAGGGCACCAAAATGGCTAGCAGCGGCACTGCGTGAGGAACATGTGGCAGGAACATATGGTTCTTACCACAGTGCCACATGCTTTTAATATAAGTGATATTTTTCAATAAATGGCCAATAAACAAGAGCATCTTATTACCTTACCCTGGCTCATGGGAAAGCCATTACAGTTACCAAGATTTTTAATAGTTTTTCAGCTAAAGTGAACACCATAATAATACAACACTTTAACATATACTTTACGTATACATTATACAGCATAATAATTAATAACACAAACTTTATTGCGTTTCTTAGTCTCGATACTTTGTTCTTCACAACATCATTTAATATTTAAAAAAGTACTTGTGAAAATAAAACAGCACTCATTGTAATATCTAATAAAAGCAATACAAGTGAGTAAAATAAGAAAATAATGGAATTTTAAAGTAAATTATGTTACCATTTTTTTATGTTACCATTTACCATTTATTGCTATAAGACTGATGGAGAATATAATAGGCAAATATTTTAGAGTAACTGTAACAGCAAAATGACATTGTCAGGAATGGTTGTTGTAGTAACACACACGATGAAAGGAGAAGAGAACAAAAACAGTCTTTAATAAATCCACAAGAAACACTCAGGAAATCGGAGTAAACATTAGCACAACCACGTTAAATAAAGACGATACTGGACATATGAACTGAGAATACATATGAACTTAAATACATTGGGAGAGTAATCAAGATAAAACCAGAACTAATTCACCACCAAGGAAACTAACTAGAGAAGACAGGTAGGCAACACAGGGAAAACTCTAATGTGGACAGGCAACAGACGTTTGCCTCTGATCAGTTAAAAGCTGATGAATATAATCCCAAATCCAGAACAGTGACATTTACAAATGTAAGATTTTCTGTAGATCTAGATAAAAAAAAAAAATAAAAAAAATATATAGTGGCTGTCATTTTATTGATCCCGTTTTGGGGTTTTTGGATAGGCCTGTGGAGTTCTGGAAGAATGTTTTATGGAGATATATGAACAAACTGGAACTTGTTGGACCCATGCATAAGCAGTAGGTCTGGTGAAGGAATGGCTCATGAGTTGAACATGTCAGTCCAGGGTCAAACAGAGCTGATTATGAAGCGCTTTTCTGCAGCAGGAAATTAATATCTTGCAGGAATAGCCTGTAGTAGATTTCCAGAAGTTTCTCTGTTTTTACACAATACACTTTGAAGTACCATTATGTGCAAAAAAATACATTAGACCAAGGTAAAATAAATATAAACACAGTATAAATGTTCATTTGACGGCACATGGATACCTATGCAATGGCACTTGAAAATTAGATAAAAAAAAAAAAACATTGTGTCATCAGCGTGTCAGTATAGCGATGAAGCTTAGCCATTTTTATGTATTAGTTACAAATGTTCTCATGGTTAAATCATTACTGTTAATGTTCTAATTAACTTCAACACTAGTGGAAAGTTTCAGTTCATATGAGTGATTTGAGAATATATATATATATATATATTTCTCATCAATCAGATATCTGCTGTCAAAAATCAGTCCACTGTAGACGACGAGCTGAAGAACACACATGCAGTTTTATTCAATCCAAACACGAACACAAGCAAAGACTTGACTAAGAAACATGAGACTCATGCACTAGCACTAGTGTCTGCAGACACTAACAATACACAACAAGATAACTAGGCAAACAAGAGGGCTTAAATATACATGGACTAATCACATAAAAAGGAACACCTGGAAATAATCCAACAATAAGCTAATGACTAAACTGAAGAGAGAAACACATGAGTGGAATAAACCAATGAAAGCATAACACATATAGCAAAGTAGGGATGCACCGATACCAGTTTTTCCAGAACGAGTCCGATACGATACTTTTACTTTTAGTACTTGCTGAGACCGAGTACCGATACCTGTATTTTCATTGCATTTTTCATTTAGAAAAGAAAATTGGGAAGAGAAACCAAAAGAGTATGAATCAAATTAATTATTAGATATTAGCAAATAGATATTTCCTTCAGTTATTTTCATGCCTAATTATGCCTGATAAAATGTATTGTAGGAGCTTCTGTTACTTTCACTGTTCATATTATTTCTCTATCATATTTTATCTTTAATTAAATAGCACAGTGAATATTTAGAGCTGCTCTCTCTTTTGTTGTTTGTTTAATATTGAGGACAAAGACAGCATTAGGTTTATTAGGCTGCTGTCACTTTAAGAGCTGCACGCATCCAACATACATGTGTATTCTTTTCAACTGTTTACAACTATTTACGTTCACTTAAGACATGACCAAAATGTTTCACAAGGAGACTTGCCTATATGGGGATTTTGACATAATTTTGTGTGAATTTGTCCAAAAGAGAAAGAGAACAAGATTCAATAGGCTAGGCAAGATTTAATATACTCGACAAGCTGTACCGCTGCGCGCTCAATCAACTCCGTGTTTCGCTTATCAGCTCGCGCCTGGCAGCTTTATTTGCATAAATATTTCATTTGTTTAACATTCTATTAATTCGATACATTAAATTCATAGACATCCTTCTCTGATTTATCCATTCTGCTCTCTGTTTGCTCTATTGTCTGTGTTTTTTTTGTTTTGTTTTTTGTCACAAGCAAATGTTGGTATCGGAGCATTTTAATGAGTACGAGCACACGATCACAGTGTCGGACCCGATTACCTTAGAGCAAAGGAAACGAATTACAAGATCACATGTGGAACAGGGGAATCACATGACATAACCAGGAAACATGTCTGTGAGAAACTACAAAATAAGACCTGAACACAAACAAAGCCCAAACTAAAAACAGTCGTGACATTTGCCATATTTTTTTAGATTAACGTATCGGCAAAAGCCACTATGCGTCGTGGTCTACCTGGCACAGAGAGCTAGGGTCTCTGAAGTGGCTGTAGGGGTCCATTCTGTCGAGAACTGCAAGGCAGATCCAGCAGAAATACTGCCGACAAGAGGAGCAGGTCATCTTGTTACAGCCCATTGTCTTCTATAAAAACAAATTGAAAAAAAAAGTCTGGGATGAAGGTGCACAAACATGCAGTTTTTGGAAAGTGTCAGATTACAATAACTGATGGCTGTTTCTACATTTCAAGCTGTATTGTTTACTGTATTTTTAGACTAACAAATTGATGGAATTTAGGATCAAATCCAATCATACACGCGTCTTATATACGAGGCCCCAAGAATTCCTTTTCTGTATATATTGTTTTTCTCAGTCAAAAAAAAAAGAAAAGAAAATCTAATTATTTTTCTACGATTTTTCAAAGGATCACACCTTTAGGACCACAAAAGTGAAATGTCTGTTTGCGGTCATGAGCTAGTAGTTGCTGACCTGTATGTTAACGTGACAGGAAGGGCAGAGTTTAGTGTTATCCATCACCCAGTCTTCGCTTAAAGCCTCATCCTTTACTCTTTGAATTAGCTGTTGTTCCATCTCCTTTTCAAGTAATTCCTTTTCCTTTTCACTGGCAGCAAGGTACTCATCCCTCAACCTGCGAAGCTCAGCTGAAGAAATGCAGACCTATTATACTGAGAATAATTATTTTGCATATATATATATACGTATATAAACATGCTGTAAAAGAACATACCAATACTGTATATATATTTATACAATTATTTTGCTCTTAATATTAACATTTTTTAACATTTACTTTAAATAAAATATCAAACTGTTCAATAAAAGCAAGATCACATTCATAATAATGATGTAGGAATGAATATCACAGATGCATTGAACATATTGTAAAATGTTATAATATTTTACAGTGTAATGACAGTCTGCTAAAAAACTTCTGTAAGGATGCTTGTGTTTTTGTGTATTGTGAATCCCAGCAAGTAATCCCTGCAAACCCCATTCAGTTAAACCCTGTTCAGGTGGTGTATTACAACACTAATGGCACCATGGGCAGCAATAAACCTGTGGGTACACTCTCAGAAATAAAGGTACAGTGAGGGTACAATTAAGTACTTTAAGGTACAAAATTCACAAATGTGCCAGCAAAGGTACAAACATGTATCCAGCTGAGTACCAAAAAGTACCTTTCCAAAGAAAAGGGGTACACAATATGCATGGTGAAAGGTACATATAGGTACCCTTTGAAAAGGTACATTGTCATACATAAAGTAATAGTTAAGGTACAACATTCACAAATGTACCATTTAAGGTCCTATCGTGTTCCCATGGGGTACTAAGAAATACCTGTCGGGTACACATCCTGTAGGGTACAAAAGAGTACCTTATTCAAGTCAAAGGGTACACTTCATGTGGGGTACTAAGAAGTACTTTTCAAGTGACAGGGTACACAATCCTCTGAGCTTATGCGTGCCTTTTCTAAGACTGATAGAGCCTTTGTCATAATTTGTAAACAAGTCTGCCGAAGAGAAACGGGTATTTCTCTCTGCCTGCTGCGCTGTGCCTGTGTGTGTGTGTGTGTGTGTGTGTGTGTGTGTGTGTGTGTGTGTGTGTGTGTGTGTGTGTGTGTGTGTGTGTGTGTGTGTGTGTGTGTGTGTGTGTGTGTGTGTGTGTGACGATCGGCCAACTTGAGGAGTTTAATTCCGAGAAGACAGTTAACCACAGGTTCCCGTTAATATGTGTTGTGATATTTAAACAAACGAACCGTCAACGGCGAAATAAAAGGTACAAAGCAAAAACTCCAGTGTTAAATGAACTCTCCTGTGTTCAAGTGTGTTAAAGTTAATGAGCTAATTAAGTGATTCATTAAGTGATGATTGACAATTATTGAAGACACCTGATGTTAACAAGCAGAATCACTGAAGGAGAAAATCTCATTTTTTAAGACACCGTTATGGTGATCAGTGTTTGCTTTAGTTGGGCTCTTGACTTTTAAACTGATTACTTTAGATTTTGTTCGGCTGTTGCATCTCAGTTATAACTGCCAGATGAACAAAGAGAATTGTTGATCTGATGGTTGATGTTTTGACAATCATAATTTGATCTGAATCACAAATCTCATTTAGAGAGTTTTTACCTTGTTGATTACAGTAGTCTTTGGTTCAACAGCAAATGGTTTTTAGCATTTTCAATATAATCTAAAACATTTTTTTTAAAGTTTTTCTGATTACATGACTTTGAAAATGTCTTTATTTAGACACATTGACATCAATAATCAGCCTGTGATTCTCAACAATGGTGACAATAATATATAATAACATCAAATTATCTCAGTGGCTTCCGGTTTGAGCAATGTAGGCAGAGGACACGTGTGTAAGAGCCTCCCGACAACTTCAAATTAAATATCAGTAATTTTCATCTGTAATAGGTCAGACATATATTAGGGGGCTGTAATACAGGTGCGGCGGTAAAATGCCTAACTCTAAAACTAGAACTGATCAAGACTCAAAGAAAACGCCGATAAGCAGAAAGTTAGCTAAAATGGCGGCGACTGCACCGGAGGCTAACGAGGAATTCTCTTTGAGTATGCTGACTACGGAGCTGACATCTCAAAGAGGACATGAGTGCGTTAATCAAGTCTTCCCTAACACCAATTCAGCTTTCCATAGAATCGTTTCAAGAAACAGTGGATGCGTTTGGAAAGCGTCTCACAACCGTGGAAACTACAGCTGGGGAAAACGTTGAGGCCCTGGCTGGAGCGGAGGCAGACGTCGCTGCTTTAAAAGCAACCAACGAAGTGCTATTAGACCGCTTGGACGATCTGGAACACTGTTCACGCAGGGCAAATCTTCGAATCATAAATGTTCCCGAGGACAGTGAAATCGGAACGGACATGATTAAGTTCACTTCGGAGCTACTGAAAGACGTCGTGGGGGATCAGGTGTTCGAGAAACCACCAGAGCTGGAAAGAGCACATCGTGGATTGGCGCCGAAACCCAGAGATGGTCTACCTCCAAGACCCATTATCGTCTGTTTTCATCGATTCCAGGAGAAGGAACGAGCTTTGCGCTGGGCGAGGCAACACGAGCTGCAGTACCGAGGGAAGACTCTCAGATTGTATCCTGACCTAAGCGCGGCCCTTTCTAAGAAGCGCGCTGCATTCAAGAATATTAAAAGCAATGCTTTACCAGAAAGGGATCCGTTTCCGATTTCTCTACCCTGCCCGCCTGCGATTCACACACTACGGGGAAACCTTCACTTTTGAGTCAGCACCTGAAGCCGAAGCCTTTTACGAGCGACGGATCAACGCAACCGTTTCTGCCGGGAAGTAATCTCTGCTAACAATGTTTATAACTGACTAAATTAGTTCTAAAGGTATGCACACGGCTAACGTTACTTAGTTGCAGGTTGTTGTTTTTGTTTTGTTTTCCTCTTTACTATGACTGTTCTTGTCGTCGTTTGCACCGCAATAAAAACGCCGGAGAATGATCATGATGGATTACATCTTTGCTCGGAATACGGACGATGACCCCCTTTTCTTTTTTTTCTTGTCTGCCTGTCTATAGAGTTCATACCATATTTACAAATGGCTGTGATATATAAGGATTAGGTTGCCGGGGGGCTCAACAGTTGAGTAGATAATGAAGAGTTACTGGGAGTACAACGGGGTTATAGGAGTCCTGCAGATTACCTCAGTTGGGGAAGTAAACATAGGAAAGAGTGTTTATGTTAATGAGGGTCTAATGTTAATGGGTTGGTTTGCTGCCTTTTTGATTGTGTTTTTCTTTTTCTTTATGTTGTTTTTTTCAATGGATACACCACTTGTTTTTGTTTTGTTTTGGGGTGAGAGATTTAGCGAAGTACCAGCTTTGTTTATGCCACAGGTGCAGTGTTTATCTTTTCCTAGTGAACTGTATCTGATTTTTAAACAGAATGACAGGAAAGTCGTGTATTAGGTTTATATCCTGGAATGTCAAAGATCTTAATGGTCCTATAAAGAGGTCAAAAAAATGTTCCCATCTTAAACGTCTAAAATCTCAAATAATCTTCCTTCAAGAGACACATCTACTTAATTCAGATCATCTTAGGTTACAGAAACCATGGGT
Source organism: Tiaroga cobitis (assembly GCA_030578255.1). Taxonomy (NCBI): domain Eukaryota; kingdom Metazoa; phylum Chordata; class Actinopteri; order Cypriniformes; family Leuciscidae; genus Tiaroga; species Tiaroga cobitis. The sequence goes on from CM060605.1 coordinate 34,873,699, forward strand.
GGGACACATTTTCCATTCTAAATTTAATGCTAAAGCAAGAGGAGCAGCTATAATTATACACAAAAAATTTCAATTTTCTGCCTCTAACGTTATTGCTGACCCTCAAGGTCGTTATATCATGGTGTCTGCAAAACTATTTCATACCCAGGTCTTGCTGGTGAATGTTTATGGCCCTAATTGGGATGACAAGAAGTTTGTAAATAAGCTGATTGCTGCTTTACCTAGCTTTAATTCACATTATCTGATTTTAGGTGGTGATCTGTGTAATGGACTGTGTAATGGACCCAAATTTGGATCGCTCCAACCCAAAACCGCAGGCCCCTTCTAAAATGGCAAATGAAATCTCAGCCTTTTTGAGCCAGACTAGCTGCGTAGACCCCTGGCGCTTCTACAACCCCCATAATAAGGTTTATTCTTTTTTTTCACATGTACATTGCTATTCGAGAATTGACTACTTATTTATCGACAAAAATCTCCTTTCCTCAGTAAAGAGAGTGGAATATTCTGCTATTGTAGAATCTGATCATGCTCCCTTACTACTAGATCTCTCCTTTCCATCTAACTTTACAAACTACATATGGCGATTAAATCCATCGCTACTGTCAGATGACTCATTTTGCCAACATGTATCTTCTTCAATTGACAATTTTTTTTAATTTAACTCAACGGACCAAGTCTCCCCCTCTCTCCTCTGGGAGACGTTGAAAGTAGTGCTCAGGGGGGACATTATTTCAAAAACTGCTTTTATTAATAAAGAAAGGGAAAGGAAAAGACAACAGCTAATTGAGATGATTTCCAAAACTGACAGTCAATACTCTACTTCTCCTACACCAGAACTATTTAAAGAAAGGATTGAACTTCAAACTCAATATAATTTAATTTCATCAAGTCACGCAGAACAGCTTATTCTCCGGTCGCAAGGTTTTTTCTATGAACACGGTGATAAGGCTGGTCGACTCTTAACCCATCAACTTAAATCCAGATCATCAGCACAACATATTTCTCAAATTACAGATGATGCTGGGGATTTAACTGTTGATCCCCTTACAATTAATAACATTTTCATGAACTTTTATTCTAGCCTTTATAAATCAGACACTCCCAAGGATCAGTCTAAATTGGTAGGTTTTTGACATCATAAATGTCCCCACTATTTCACTGGAACATAAAAAATACTTAGATCATCCCCTTCAGCAGGGACGTGCACAGGAATTTTGAGGGGCAGTTGCTCTGACCTGAAAAAAGCCCCATACACTCCCCACCCCCAAAAAAACTCACGGGCTATATGAAGGACTGAGAATAACAGGGTCTTTATTAAAATATATATACACAAAGAAGTAAAAACTGAAATACAGCACTCAATCACCTTAACTACTACTAATAATAACACAGAAAATCCCTACATCAATAGGGCCGCTCATGCAGGCTCAGCTCAGGTGCCGGTGTAGCAGTCGTGTTCCCCCTCAGTGCTTGCAAGAGCAGCTGGATGTACGGAAAGCGAAAAAGGCCAAAAGCATTGGTGCAAAATTTAATTGTCTTGCTACACTGCAGCATAATAAAATGGTTCTCACAATCCAGTAATATTTCTGTGAATTAAATTAATCTTGAATTAATCACTTGTTCATAGTTTTTGTATTATGTCTGAATATATTCAGTGGAATTTTGCCCATACAAATTGCCTTATCTGACCGTGTTTATGTCCAAACTTAATTTCCCTTATATTATGGTTTTATTATTATTTATAAAGATTACAAAATGTCAGAGATGACAGGTTTATGATATACAACTTTGTAAACAGTATACAAAATGTATTAACAATATTGTTAAATGTCACCAAAATACACATGAGAAAAAGAGTTCCTCATATTATTGTTTATTGTTTTTTAATGATAATTTATTTATTTAAAATTTGAAAAGAAATAATCTGGATTGAATTGACAGAAAAAACTCGTTTCTAATAAAAAAATAAAATAAAAAATAAAAACGCTTAGATTTACAATCTAATAAATACAATCCTTTTTTAACCTTTTGGCTTCCCGTACATTCAGTTGTGCTTCTTGCTCGTATTCAGTTCTGATGGTACGTATGGTAACTGGGCAACTACGCATGATTTGTATTATGATTGCATAAAGGGAACAGGAATTCCGGTAGGGAACAGAATCGACTGCTACACCGGTCGCGTGCAGCGCTGCAGCCACGTAAACAGAGTTTGCCCTACCCAGGGGCGGAGTGGGACCCAAAAATCTACCGGGAAATTTCGTAGACCACCGGCCCTCGTCGCCGGCAGGGCCGGATTAAGAGTTCAGAGGCCCCTGGGCACAATGTCTTGTAGGCCCTCTCTTAGGCAGGCCAAATGTATATTTTTTCCAAGGACATTGTAATATGGCATGTACAGTTTTACTGACTTAAAAGGAACTTTGTTGTACTTTCCTGGAGTAAAGTTCATAAATGGTCATTCTTTTACATAGGATTTTGTAAAACTATGTTGGGTGGACCTCTGTACCTCTAGGGGGTCCGGGGGCATGCTCACCCGCAAGAAAATTTTTTACATTTTAAGGTTAAATGCATCAATCTGGTGCACTTTGAGAGATCAAAATTAAGAGCTTCAACCCATAAACTGCTTATTGAACAAAGAAAAAGCATTGATTTGTACCTAGACATTAAAGAGGGCTCAAACATCTCAAACATCGTTTCGATTTGAGTTAGTTGGCAAAATATAACGCTAGAGACCTTTATGGTATAGGCGGTACATTTTACATCTCATATGAGTTGGAAAAAGGGAGAAGAGAGAGTTCGGCAATAGGCAGCTTCGAACTCGGGTCGAACGCGTTAAAACCTGCTTTCGAGTACTTCACGCCCTACGACCTACGCCACTGTAGCTACATCGTGACGGGCGTCTTTTTGCTAGAAAGACAGGCACTTAGTGCAAATATACGCTTCGTTTTCGAAAATGTAAAAAAAACTTTTCCCCCCCTCGCTTGGGCCCCAAGTGCGCATGGCGAACTTGCAATGTATAACTATTATCAGACCGGCCCTCGCGGCCTCGAAACACTACCGGCCCACCGGGAAAACTCCCGACTCTCCCGATTGCCACTCCGCCCCTGGCCCTACCCCTACTGACTTTTACTTTCGGCCCCAGATTTATAGAGTGGACCCGTCTTCTGTATACTTCCCCAGTTGCGTCAGTGGTTACTAATAAATGTCGATTCAAAAATTTTTCTCTATCAAGGGCCACTAGGCAAGGGTGCCCATTAAGCCCCCTTTTGTTTACAATTGCAATTGAACCACTCTCTCTGGTATTAAAATCCACACCTTCTTTTCATGGCATAAACAGGTGGGGTGTTGAACATAAGCTCTCATTATACGCTGATGACTTGCTTCTTTACATTTTAGATCCTTCATCATGTATCAATGAAATTATCAAAACCTTGCAATATAAATTGAAAAAAAAATTGAATATCTCTAAAAGTGAACACATGCCTGTTAATGCACCTGCCAGCCAAATGCCTGATTCTACGTTCCCCTTTCGCTTGGCAAGATCTGGGTTTAAATATCTGGATATCAATATTGCATATAACTTTTATAAAAGTTAAAAAAAGTTACTCCTCTTTTAATCAAACTCAAATCTGATCTTCAAAAATGGAGGATTCTTCATCTAACCCTGGCTGGTAGGGTGAACTGTGTTAAAATGACAGTTCTTCCGAGATTCTTATATCTGTTTCAATGCCTTCCCATCTTCTTATCCAAAGATTTTTTCAACAGACTAGACAAACTTATTTACAGTTTTATATGGGATGGGAAAACCCCTAGGATTCGGAAAGAGTTTTCCAGAAAAATAAGAGTGATGGAGGCTTAGCTCTCCCTAATTTCTTATATTATTATTATTAGGCAGCTCAAGTTCAAAAGATAGTCTACCGGATGAACTCATCAGGCACCACTGATTGGTGTGAAACAGAATCTAAATCCTGTACAGCAACCTCTTTACAAGCCCTAGTAACATCGAGCCTACCTATTAAAATAGCACATTATACATCAAATCTGGTTGTTCACTCTACTCTTAAAATATGGACTCAGCTACGCCAGCATTTGCAGTTAAGACAAGCACTTCTGCTCCAGAGCCCAATATGTACTAATCATGCATTCCTCCCTGGCAAACTAGACTCCGCATTTAAGCAATGGCAAGATAAGGGCATTGCTCAATTTGGTGATCTTTATATTGACGGTCTTTTTGCTAGTTTTAACGCTTTGTGATCCAAATTCAATCTCAATCAAACTGATCATTTTCGTTATTTTCAGATACGACATTTTGTGAATGCGCAAAGCCCATCATTTCCATATATTTCATCTAAGTCTCCTGCAGACTCTCTGCTTGAAGCTCCCCTCCATCTACAAGGTTTTATTTCAAGAATATATACAATTTTCATGTCTTTAAAAAGTGTAGGAACAGACAAAGTTAAAAGTGGATGGGAGAAAGAGCTTGGAACAGTATTTTCAGAGGAATTCTGGAGTAATGCCCTCCATAGAGTGAATGGTAGTACCTCCTGTGCCCGATTGAGTTTAATACAGTTTAAAGTTTTGCATCTTTTCTGCATTTCACATCTGTTTTAGCTGGTTGCCTAATCTAGCTTTCTAACAATCCTGCGGTTGTATACTATGAATATTGTTGTCTCTGTGACAAATTCCTACATCTATTGTTGCTTTGGATAAGAGTATCTACTAAATGCACAAATGTGAGTCGCTATTCAAATAAAATTGATTGACCTTACTCTACTTGTGTTTATGAACATTACCACTCCACTGTGATCTTACCTTCTTTGCAGAGAGAGAGGCCATGGTATGTTCGCTTGCAGAGGCTGCAGAAGACGAATCGGCAAGAGGGGCAGATGCCCATGTTGGCGTCAGGCTCGATCATCACAGCCATACAGCAACTCATGCGTGGGCAATAAACAACATCTGCCATTAGGTTCAGACTCGACTGCAGAAGGAGGCGGTCATAGCGGGCAAATTCATCTTCGCCCACCAAAAGTTTTACCTACAGTATAATAGCAGTACAGAGGCATTAGTTTCCCAGCTAAAGTGCTTAATAGTCAAAACCTACTTATAGCTCTTTCACAGGCACAAACACGCAAGAAAAAGTACCTGTGCAGGAGAGGCCAAGGACATACACTCGGGCTCAGGACAGGTAAGGCACTGGACTTTGCCATCTCTAATCTGGATCTGAAAGTATTCCTTCACACATGCCTTGCAGTAAACATGCTGACACTCCTTGAAGAGCAAAGAGTTGGAACCCAGATTCTCAGAGAAGCAGATTCCACAGCAAAAAGCCTTGCTATCAAACACCTTCTGTTTCTGAGCTTCATTAAAATCCAGCAGCTGGGTTAGTATATCTGTGTGAGGGTCAACTTCTTGGACTGCCCGTTGGTCTACCTCTTGTACTTTGCTCTTTTCTACAGCAGTGTCTGACTGGTTCTGACCAGATTCATAGTGAGGCTGCCCACCAATGGTTTGGATCTCGAGGAGAGATTGGAGGTTCAGAAATTCCAGAGTTTCTTCCTTTAGAAACTGGATCCAGGTAAAAAGAACCACAGTTCCCCTGTTCTCTTCCCAAAGTTCATCCAGTCTCTTGCAAAGTGCAGTGATCTTTCAGACATTAAATAACTTATTAATTGAGCAGAGATTATCTTAATGGTTATACCATTATCTTTATGCCAATATCATGCCCAACAATAAAAGACCAAATAATTATATAAATAAAAATACAAAACTATTTAATGTTATCATCTAATTTCACAAGCTCAGATCAATGCTAAAAATACAAACCTGAACTCTTGAAAGCCACTTGGAGCTTAAAGTAAAGACTGGAGCCAATGATGAAGGGTAGTCTGTAGGAAGTTCAAAACTCAGAACCAAAGGGGGTAGAAAGGATATTCCACACTCTACGCATGCCTCCCCTATGAAAAATATGCACAAAACATCAGCTTATAAAGACTTTGGGGAACACATGCAATAAAGCTCCAAAGTTATTTGAATTAAAATCAAAATTGAGATATATATAATCAAATAAATATACTTAATAAAAAATGTTTGACTTTTTATCTCACACCGTCGACTTTTTCCCCGCAATTGCGTTTTTAAAAAGTCAGAATTGTGAGATATAAACTCGCAGGTGCAAGAAAAAAATCTTTCCACTTTTAAGTTTTGGTACAGTTTGAATGCAAAGACGACAAAATGTGACTTAATTGCGTGTGTTAAAGCATAATTGTTGAGTATGGGAACTGCTGTTTAAAAATGTTTTATTTTTTTTATTTTTTTGCCTTGGTATCATGTTTATTATCATGGTTTAATAGTCTATAATAGTTTAAAATACAATATTTTTCAAAATAACAGTACGTTTTTACTTATTTATTTATTTGTAAGCAAATCTTGTATGAAATCTTACCCTTGACTAGCAGTCTGAAGTTAGGAGGAAGCTCAAGGCACAGATTGATCTTGCCCCTGTGTCTTGATTCTGTCCTGTGAAACTCCTCTTCATCATATATGCTCTCTAGAGCCAGCAGTTCGTCTGTTTGTGCTTCCTGGTCGGCTGACATTTGAACATTCCTGAGATCAATATAAAAACAAGTATTGTGAAACTTTTCCAATAGATTTTTAGACTGCTAACTTCCGAACGGATGCATTCAGCGCAAGAACAGGGACTGCATGTAGAATATTAAGTAGTTTTTAAGTCCACATAAAACAGTATTCACATTTAACTTCTGTAAAGTGATGTATTCAAAAGTAAAAAAGGATTTTCAATTAGAAAACATAAAGCGGGACTTTATTTTATCCATGATTGGAAATGCATGAAAAGTGGTCTCTGACCGCCCCTAATAGACTCTGGCCTAATAGACACCTCACAAGGAAAAACAGTCAACTTTATTACAGTTACTTTTCTTAAATAAGACATCCTTGATGACTTATGCAGCCTTCAAATGTGACCTCCAGATGACGCAGACTCCGAAATGAGACGCAGCTGAAGTTATACTATCTGTATGCCTTATCACTAGGTGGCACGATAGTGAAGATTAAAAAGCGAGGAAAGTGAAGTAGAAGATGAGCAATACTATAGTGACAACATCAGCAGCTGTGTCCGAAAGCTGATAAATGCTGCCTTCTGAGCATTTCAAGGTATGAAGGCATCAAGGCACGTCCGAATCCAATGTTAGCTTCACTTCCTGTCTCCTGAGATACCTTCATCTGATCAAGTTTTGAAGACCGCATAGATGTATCCTTCACTGCCTTTGATATCCCACAATCCTGTGCTTTCAATTCTGTGACAGTTGAGCTAAAAAAATTAAGATGGCGTCTGAAAGTTGCGGTTGGTGGACAGTTTGTGTGGAAATGTGCATTTTTAACCAATGTTTTCACTTCTGATGTCCTTTATAGCGAGAAATTACTATTGTAGTAATTAGTAATTAAATATTCACCTAGTTTTCACCAAAGGACGCTCTATTTTGATGTAGATCATTAATCCATACGCTACGTTTTGTGAGGTTCCTCCATGTGCAAACGCTGCCTAAAAAGTCAATAGGTGTGTTCGACATCGGCTGCGGCTGGATATAAGCGATCGGCGAGAGTAGCCGTGTGCAGGCGGGGTGGAGCGGCAAACGGAGACGTGAAGTCGGACACTTTCTTGTTCCCGTAGTGACCTCTCACGTGGTGTTTGCATACTTTACCACAGCTGGAATGAAATAAATGCAATATTTGCCAAATACACAGATATTTCAGACACATTTTCATTCAACACTTTACTGCTTCATACAGCATCTGTTTGAACTAGAATAAAGTTCAAAATAAGCATATCAATGAAGTGGAGTCAACGTTTTTTAATCAGTTTTATTTTGATAAACATGACTCAATATAACATCGCGACTACATGAAAAGACTGTTTACTGTTATAAAAACTGATTTGTGCACTTTAGTGGAACTAAAGGTGTGAGAATAAACACGACACGCACGTGATCGTTGTCATGCGGTGAATCCGGCGAATCCAAGGGGGTAATCCATCAGCCGGAAGTTGAAGCCTCGCGGGAGCCGCCATTGTAGCAGAACTTCACCTGCTGTTAGCATCCCATTGACTCCCATTCATTTTGGCGTCACTTTGACAGCGAATAACTTTACATCTGAGGCGTTCAAAGGCTTAATTTGTCGATTATTTATTTATAAAGAAACACGACAGGGTATAAAATGCTCCATTACTTTGTATCTTACGTTACGACCCCGTAGAAGCCGTTTTTGTAAAAATAGGCTAAAGATTGCGTCATAACCACGGGACTTTCTGTCGCACAATTGAGACATTACCGTATAGACAGGAGGAGAAGCTCGCGGCAATCTTTTACTGTCTATGAGGCAATCGGGGGGACATCAAGGCACAAAGTCAAGGTAGAAGCCCATAGATAGACAGTCCATAAAAGCAACGGGACAAAATATTTCAACAACGTTTTTGAGGAATTAGGTGATTCAGATTTGTCTTGGCACAGCTACTAGAAGATTTTCAACAATCAGACTGTCGTCACGCTCAGTTTGAGCCTGCGCAGTCGCTCAGACATCAGACAGGAAGTGCAATAATCGGGCTTCAAGTCTTCTCCGTTGAAATCAATGGGGTCGCTGTGTCCATTTCTTTTACTGTCTATGGGCGAATCGTGGAACCATAGACAGTAAAAGAAATGGACACAGCGACCCCATTGATTTCAACGGAGAAGACTTGAAGCCCGATTATTGCACTTCCTGTCTGATGTCTGAGCGAGTGCGCAGGCTCAAACTGAGCGTGACGACAGTCTGATTGTTGAAAATCTTCTAGTAGCTGTGTCAAGACAAATCTGAATCCCCTAATTCCTCAAAAACGTTGTTGAAATATTTTGTCCTGTTGCTTTTATGGACTCTCCATTTATGAGCTTCTCCCTTGACTTTGTACCTTCATGTCCCCCCGATTGCCTCATAGACAGTAAAAGATTGCCGCGAGCTTCTCCTCCTGTCTATACAGTAATGTCTCTATTGTGCGACAGAAAGTCCCGTGGTTATGACGCAATCTTTAGCCTATTTTTACAAAAACGGCTTCTACGGGGTCGTAACGTAAGATACAAAGTAATGGAGCATTTTATACATTGTCGTGTTTCTTTAGAAATAAATGATCGACAAATTAAGCCTTTGGACGCCTCAGATGTAAAGTTATTCGCTGTAAAAGTGACGCCAAAATGAATGGGAGTCAATGGGATGCTAACAGCAGGTGAAGTTCTGCTACAATGGCGGCTCCCGCGAGGCTTCAACTTCCGGCTGATGGATTACACCCTTGCGTGGAACAGCTGTGTCGTCATCAGAGCTTGTGCAGCCGCTCTTGAGAAACTGCGCTGGCTGAATCCTCCGGCTACTCTCGAATCGCTCTCGCGGTACTTTGATGGCATACGTCACAGTAACGTGGAGTCAGCGCTGCATCAAGTCGGACAAAATTTCTAACCGTCGTGCACTGCTTCAAGTCAGCCACCGATGGGTCTGCGCAGAGCTGCATGAAGTCGAACAAGCCTAGCGATTCCAGAGGGAAGGACTCTGCTGACATCCTGAATGGCAGTTTCATTGTAAGGGGGCGTAACATGAGGTAGGGGGCAGGGTTTGTAGTACTGTGGGACGCAGTCGGACATACTTGCAGTGTTGCCAACTTAGCGCCTTTGTCGCTATTTTTAGCGACTTTTCAGACCCCTTTAGCGACATTTTTTTAAAAAAAGCGACTAACGACAATTTTAGCGACTTTTTGGACAAACCTCAGTAACCTCCAAATGTTGCCAGTACTGTCCTGCGAGCGCGAGCTCTTGCTTTATCCCTGTCGTCACTCTCTCTAGCTGCGTCTCCCCTGTTCAGTGAATGGCTGAGAGGAGCGCATGGCCGATGACAGACGCGAATGAGCAGTGTTTTTCCAAGGACTTATCACTAATCTCTGCTTTTCTTATGTTTTATATTTAAAGAATTTAGTTTGACCATTTTCATTGTATTTCTTTTCTTGTGCTTATTAGCCTACTTGTAACACTCACTATCACAGAGCTTAGTTCATCCGGTTCCCTAACTCTCTCAATTCAGATAATGTTCCACATAGGCCTATAAAAAATGTAATCAATCACTATATTATAGCTATTATAGCTATTCGTTCTATTGTTTGAAAACAAAAAAAAAATAGGTAATGAAAACAGCTTTATTTGACATTCGGCTATATTATATTAAATAGAGCATTAATTTAGAGAGAAAACGCACAAGGCTGACAGAATAGAAGTACGACGCGATTACGTCATTAATATGCTAATTGACGCATGACGTGATCTAGTGGAATTTAGCGACTTTTAGGGAAGGGCTTAGCTACTTTCCTTTGAAAATAGTTGGCAACACTGCATACTTGGAGAGATGGTGCATATCGGTTGCAAATGGCCTAAAATGGCAAATGTCACACCCTACAGTTTTGTGGACTTAACAGACACGTGCACGTACTCGACATTGCAAGATCAAAAGACCTGAAGTGCAGATGAAAGTGTGCAGGATTATTGTTCTGAGAATCAAAGTGGCTTTGTTTCCTCTCCTAAATTTTTCCACAAGTCGTAGAAGAGCCTGCCAATCAGCATTAGCGCAAACCTCAGGCTGAATTAGCAAGGACACTAACGTTAGACCTCTGCCAATAGAGGTTCTTCATGTGTTCACTCATTTGAATGTTAAATTAGATTAGCAGTTAATAGCGTACAATACAGGAGCCAGGAAGCAAAAGTACCCAAAGTCTCAGGAGCCGCAGCCGCTACTGGTTAATACTGTGTATGTTAAAACATCTCATCGCATGAAAGTTTGTACCGTGCCGACGTTTTAACGCAGTGGGTAAAGTTTTCAGACGGTCCCTTATTCCATGCGCTTCCGCGTCCGTAGGCTACATTCACCTGTATAGTGCCGCTATGATAACATTTGGCTGTTAGTAATTTGTTATGCCCGTGTACAAATGTTGAATATCATTTAAAACTAAATGTAGTATTTAGATAGAAATCAATGCGAAACCAGATCCTCGCATGGTTTTCTACATCTGGTTAAAGCATCCCTTACGAAAATGAACCATGGTTTTATTATAGTAAAAGTGTACCATGGTCTTTTGAAAGATTGATTACCACTTACAGTTTGACTACAAATACAAATATCATGGTTAAACTAACAAAAACATGGTTAATTTGTGTTTACCATGGTCTAACTAGGCTATTAACCATGTTTTTTTTTTTTTTTGTAGTATAGTAGTAGGCTATAGCATGGTAAATTTTAGTAAGGGTTGTTGCCCAATACAATTCATACTGGTACTTACCTATGCGGTAGCACGGTGTAAGGTGCAAACTCAACTATATAACTAGACAAATTAAATTAAAGGGTTAACACGTCTAATTACGTCAACAACTAGGCTAGTTTAACGCTGGACTGGTTCAGTTCACTCTTTTTATTTTGAATGGTCGGCCAAGAAACTTAAAAGCTTCTTGATTAATATTCTTATTTACTTCCTTCTTCTTTTTAGTTTAGTCAGCTCTTGTGTTCCGCCACTACTGGGTGTGATTCCCTGTGGATGTCGTATAGTACCAGAGGCTGACAGTCTTTCTGCTTGGTCTTAAAGCCTTCGTTTCACGCGAACGTCTACAATTATTTATCTCACTGTCTGTGATTATGCATAATAATCGTCCAAACAAATGAAGTTAAAGAAGCTGAAGCTACGATTACCAATCATTTCTCTTCTTTTTTATTTCTCATCACACGTGTTAAAATATCTACTTTGTTTGAAATGAATGCGCATGCTTTATTCAAAATATAGTGATTCCATATTTCAGCTGCATTTTAAAATATGTGTGTCATTTCTAGTTCCATGGCTGACATTCCATAATACTGCTGCAAGAACTTTTTTAATAGATTTTTTTTATTGATTTTTAAGAATGCTGCAAGAACTAAATTCTATGGTCCTGAGCTGTTGATGCTGTCAGTGGGAAATGCACAAAACTTACACTATGAAATAATGAAGATACAATTTGTGTTGCATTTCTCTCGATGCTCAGACTGACCACCACAAATTCAACAAGTTTTATTATAACGAAGCAAACAAATGCAATAGAAAAGTATGGCTTCACAATATCTTCCTATAGTGCAACATTTAAAAACGTACTAAAACAGCACATCCATAATATTAACCAGCAAAAGGAAAATGACCTTCATTTCATTTTTACAGAGAATTGTTTTTTTTTTTTTGTAAAATTATTCTTCATCGCTGATTGGTTATAAGCACCATGAGATGTAGAAATATTGTAGATATAGGGCCTCTGATCTGTCAAAAGCTGATGAATGAATACAGGAGAAAATGTGAATGTTATTTTCTGGTTGATTGACGATTACCGGTATATAAGATTATAATATATATAAGATTATAGTACACTATGGAGGATTTCTTGCATAAAATTAATTATTGACCCAGTACCTAAAAAAAACAGTGTTCAATACCACTTTATTTCTTTAACGGGTTAATATGATAAGCTGTAAGAGGATTAAGATGTTCAAAGAGATCCCATTATTCCGTAGATAATAAATGGAGGGATAATTCTAATCTTGGATACTGTTTAGGGTGAATAGTATGTGACTATATGATGTTTTGGTGAGGTTGCATGCAAACATCAATTTCAGTTGGACTAAAGCAATAATTTATCTTTTTAAAATTTAATGTTAATTCTGTAGTCCAACTGAAACCGTATTGGGTTTTATTTCTTTGTGAAGGTGGACTTTGCCATTAGTCAAATGCATCTGCAAAACCATGCATGAGCAAAGTGCTCTGCTTGAAAGACCCATGACCATGCAGCTTTTATCTCCAATATGGTAGGAAGAATTGTTAAGTAGCGTATAAAATGAAATGTGGAGTCTGTATATGAAGACATTGACCGTGACAAGATGATTACACAGTAAAAATACAGTAAACGGTCCATGGTTTCAAGACTTGCAGACTCTTCTCCATTTAAAAACGTACTTTTTCTTTACAAAACAATTAAAATAGGCTAATTTGGACGTATCACATGCACTTATATTTACTTTGTGGAATTTGTGGTTATCTGTTCAAATCAATGGTGATAGTTTGCAATAGTTTTAAATTCCTCAGTGCACCGGCACTTGAGGGTTTTACCTGTCTACAGTTTACGGTCTTTGGTTCTACAATAAAACAGCCCTCTAGAGGTGAAATAAAACCAGTCACGTAATCTACATGGATTTTGTGACGCATGCCTTACTCTTAGTATGTAAAGAACAAACACTATATGTCAGCATTTAACTTAAAGGTTATTGCACGGATTGGTGTCGCCTATGAAGTGGCTGTAGGGGTCCATTCTGTCGAGAACTGCAAGGCAGATCCAGCAGAAATACTGCCGACAAGAGGAGCAGGTCATCTTGTTGCAGCCCAGGATTTTCTAAAAAAAAATGATGAGTAAGAAACTACAGCCCCATTTCAAGAAATGTTGTAAAATGCAGTAAAATCAGTAATCTGTGATTTGTTCATTCTCCTGAAGCTTTATTTAACTGAAGTTAATTTTTAACATTTCCAATGTTGTCACTGAACAACTTAATTGTAATTGTAAATATAAACAAATTTTGCAACACATTTATAAAGTTGGGACGGAGGCAAGTGGAAAGCTTAATATCCAAGTTAAACAGTCCACAATTAGCAGGGGAATAGTAATAGGTGATGGTTTTGTGATTGAGTGTAAAAGGAGCATCCACCAAAGGCTCTTTGCCAAGTGCAAAAATCACATTTCTCAATGCAACATTGCAAAGAATTTAGGTATTTCAGCATCTACAGTACATACAGTATATATTGTGAAAAGATTCAGGGAATCCAGGGAAATCTCAGTCTGTGTAGGGCAATGCAGGAAACTTCCGTTGAATCTACGTGACCTTTGATCCCTCAGATGGCATTGCATGAGAAACCATCATGCAACTGTTAATAAACCCACATGAGCTCGGGAGTACATTTTGGGAAAACTGTTGTCAGTCTGCAGCCCCATCAAGAAATGCAACTCAAATCTCTGTTCCTCAAGGAGAAAGCTACATCTGTTCAATGCAGAGATGCCGCTGAGTTCTCTGGGCCCGAGCTCATAGATGGTCTAAAAGACGAATGATGAATCAGATGAATCCACTTTCCTGTGTGTACATCAGTGCAAACAGTATATTGGGTAGTACAGAGGCATAACTGCCATCAAGATGACATCTTTCCTGGGAAGTCCATGTTTATTAGGGAAAGACAATGCCAGGCCTCATTCTGAACATGCTACAACTGTAGAGTTTGTAGAAACTCTACACCTGCAGTCCAGATCTGTCTCTTATTGAAAATGTATGGCCCATCATGAAAAGGGGAATCAGACAATAGCAAGCATGGACTGTTGAGTAGATGTCCTGTATCGGGTGAGATTAGAGAGAAAAATCCACTTGCAAAACTGCAACAATTAATTTCCTCAATTCCCAAATGATTAAAAAAGTGTCATTAAAAGGAAAGGTGGTGTGACAGAGTGGTAAACATGCCTCTGTCTTCATCAAATCTGATCATACACGAGTCTTATAAAAATGATGCCCCAATAATGCTGCACCTGGGTCTATTTTGTTTTATCTCGGTCAACAAAAAGAGAAAATTAATCCTTTATTTTTAAAAGCTTTTTACTAAGAATCTACTCTAAGACCACACCTTTAAACAACAAAAGTGAAATGTCTGTTTGCAGACATGAGCTAGTAGTTGCTGACCTGAATGTTAATGTGACAGGATGGGCAGAGTTTAGTGTTATGCATCAGCCAGTCTTCGCTTAACGACTCTTGTTGTTCCTTCTCCTTTTCACTGAGAGCAGGGTACTCACCCCTCAACCTGCGAAGCTCAACTGTTAAAGAAATGCAGACCTATAAACAAGCCCAGCCCCGGTGAGAAAAGTAACGCAAAAGTATGCAACACATTACTTTCCATAAAAGTAACTAAGAAACGCAATTAGTTACTTTTTTGGTAATGCATTACTTTTAAAAGTAACTTTCCCCAACACTGATTATAGACACAAATTGCCTTCTTTCTTTTCTGCATTTCACATCTGTTTTAGCTGGTTGCCTAATCTAGCTTTCTAACAATCCTGCCTTGTATAAATATTGTTGTCTCTGTGACAAATTCCATCTATTGTTTCTTTGGATAAAAGCATCTACTAAATGCACAAATGTGAGTCACTATTCAAATAAAATTGATTGACCTTACTCTACTTGTGTTTATGAACATTACCACTCCACTGTGATCTTACCTTCTTTGCAGAGAGAGAGGCCATGGTATGTTCGCTTGCAGAGGCTGCAGAAGACGAATCGGCAAGAGGGGCAGATGCCCATGTTGGCGTCAGGCTCGATCATCACAGCCATACAGCAACTCATGCGTGGGCAATAAACAACATCTGCCATTAGGTTCAGACTCGACTGCAGAAGGAGGCGGTCATAGCGGGCAAATTCATCTTCGCCCACCAGAAGTTTTACCTACAGTATAATAGCAGTACAGAGGCATTAGTTTCCCAGCTAAAGTGCTTAATAGTCAAAACCTATTCATAGCTCATACTCAGGCACAAACACGCAAGAAAAAGTACCTGTGCAGGAGAGGCCAAGGACATACACTCGGGCTCAGGACAGGTAAGGCACTGGACTTTGCCATCTCTAATCTGGATCTGAAAGTATTCCTTCACACATGCCTTGCAGTAAACATGCTGACACTCCTTGAAGAGCAAAGAGTTGGAACCCAGATTCTCAGAGAAGCAGATTCCACAGCAAAAAGCCTTGCTATCAAACACCTTCTGTTTCTGAGCTTCATTAAAATCCAGCAGCTGGGTTAGTATATCTGTGTGAGGGTCAACTTCTTGGACTGCCCGTTGGTCTACCTCTTGTACTTTGCTCTTTTCTACAGCAGTGTCTGACTGGTTCTGACCAGATTCATAGTGAGGCTGCCCACCAATGGTTTGGATCTCGAGGAGAGATTGGAGGTTCAGAAATTCCAGAGTTTCTTCCTTTAGAAACTGGATCCAGGTAAAAAGAACCACAGTTCCCCTGTTCTCTTCCCAAAGTTCATCCAGTCTCTTGCAAAGTGCAGTGATCTTTCAGACATTAAATAACTTATTAATTGAGCTGAGATTATCTTAATGGTTATACCATTATCTTTATGCCAATATCATGCCCAACAATAAAAGACCAAATAATTATATAAATAAAAATACAAAACTATTTAATGTTATCATCTAATTTCACAAGCTCAGATCAATGCTAAAAATACAAACCTGAACTCTTGAAAGCCACTTGGAGCTTAAAGTAAAGACTGGAGCCAATGATGAAGGGTAGTCTGTAGGAAGTTCAAAACTCAGAACCAAAGGGGGTAGAAAGGATATTCCACACTCTACGCATGCCTCCCCTATGAAAAATATGCACAAAACATCAGCTTATAAAGACTTTGGGGAACACATGCAATAAAGCTCCAAAGTTATTTTAATTAAAATAAAAATTGAGATATATATAATCAAATAAATATACTTAATAAAAAAATTTTGACTTTTTATCTCACACCGTCGACTTTTTCCCCGCAATTGCGTTTTTAAAAAGTCAGAATTGTGAGATATAAACTCGCAGGTGCAAGAAAAAAATCTTTCCACTTTTAAATTTTTGGTACAGTTTGAATACAAAGACAAAAAAATGTGACTTAATTGTGTGTTTGAAAAAAAGGCATAATTGTTTAGTATGGGAACTGCTGTTTAAACGTTTTTTGTTTTGTTTTTTTGCCTTGGTTTCATGGTTTATTATCATGGTCTATAATAGTTCAAAATACAATATTTTTCAAAATCACTACGTTTTTACTTTTATTTATTTATTTGTAAGCAAATCTTGTATGAAATCTTACCCTTGACTAGCAGTCTGAAGTTAGGAGGAAGCTCAAGGCACAGATTGATCTTGCCCCTGTGTCTTGATTCTGTCCTGTGAAACTCCTCTTCGTCATATATGCTCTCTAGAGCCAGCAGTTCGTCTGTTTGTGCTTCCTGGTCGGCTGACATTTGAACATTCCTGAGATAAAAACAAGTATTGTGAAACTTCTCCAATGGATTTTTAGACTGCTAACTTCCGAACTGAGCGCAAGAACAGGGACTGCATGTAGAATATTAAAGCTATAGTATACGATGTTAAAAATCGGTCGAGAAAGCCTGAGACGGAAGGGAAGTTTTAAAAAACTCATCCCGCCCCTCCACACACACACCCCTCCCCTCTGTGCTACCTGATCCCTGAGCTATGTCACGTTTGAGCTCACAACGCAAGACCAGCAACACATGAAATGTTCTGCTAAGGTTTTGAGTAATTGTTATTGCAGCACACAGCCGATCAAATTTCGATCGGCTCGAACAGAAACCCGCTAGGCATACTGAAATATATTCAAGCACTTCAAGAAATACAATTACTTTGACCCGTGATAGGCGATGCTAAACGGCTAACATGCCGGCCGCAGCATGAGCAAGGTGTCAAACTGATAAAAAGCTATTTATGTAACACACGTCACAACATAAAAGTATAAATAAATGTTTACCTGCTCAACAAAAAGTCAGCCGTGTCAGTGTCGGTTTTCAGTACCAGATCTCCCTAAAGCTTCCTCCAACGGTCAATGGTGGACCCCACATTTTTTATTTTTTTTATCTCTGCTTTTTCCTCTACAGACTTTCTCTTTCGTCCAAACTTTACAGTAAGGGCAAGCAGGGGTCGCTTGCTGCTGTTGTTTATATTGTATCCATTGCTGATCTGACGCTACTTAGCTAACTACCATAGACTGTCTGTCAGCTGCTTGCACACGTAAAGAGGGGGGCGAGGTCGGGTGCGGTTGGGTTGGAGACGCGAGCGCCAGGCGGAGTTTCAAGTGGAGCTGGTGATTGGATGAAAGCAGTTGACCAATGTAAGCTGTCCGGCCGGACAGCTTACATTGGTCAACTTTTCTGCAGCTGTACAGCCAATAGACTGAATGGATTTTTTTCATTCTTTTTTCTATTCATATTGTTAGGATTGTACTATATAACCATAACCAGCATATAAACGAGGATATTAATAATGAACAATCTTTGAAATCGTATACCCTAGCTTTAAGTAGTTTTAAAGTCCACATAAAACAGTATTCACATTTAACTTCTGTAAATGTATTCACAAGTACAACAAGATATTCAATGAGAAAACATAAAGCGGGACTTTTCTATCCATGATTGGAAATGCATGAAAAGTGTTCTCTGACTGCCCCTAATAGACTCTAATAATAATAATACATTTCATTTTTAATGCGCCTTTCTCAGACTCAAAGCGCTACAGCATGTACAGAACAAAATAATCAAACATGGAAGTAAAAATACAAAAACAATAATACAATTATAAATTAAAAGCTTGACTAAAAAGATGTGTCTTAAGAAGTTTCTTAAAACAATCCACTGAAGCAGCATCCCTAATAGATGCGGGTAATGTGTTCCATAACTTAGGCGCGTTATAGGAAAAGGCCCTTCCCCCCATGGTTTTCAATTTACAACTAGGCTGATACAGAGAGAGAGAGACAGCAGAACGGAGAGAGCGAGCGGAAATGGATGGAGTAACCAAATCACAGATGTAATCTGGAGCCAACTCATGTACTGCTTTATAGGTTAAAATAAGAATTTTACAATCAATATGTGGCTGAACTGGAAGCCAATGCAGTTGCTGGAGCACGGGCGTAATGTGATGGCGTGAGGATGTATGAGTTAAAACACGTGCGTGTCACAGTCTTCGTCTGCACCTGTCTGTCTTAGTCTGCACTACACTACCCAGAATCCTTTTTGTCTCCACACCTGAACTCACTCCCTCATTATCCACCTGTCCCTCGTCGTCATCATCATCTGTGTCACCTGTCTTCACCTCGTTAGTGTTCTTTTGGACTTGTATTTAGTTTGCTTGTGTTCAGTCTGTCTTTGTCGGTTCTTGTAAATGTTACCTGGTGTTTGTGTTCTCTGCCCGCCTGTACCAGTTTGATTTTGGAGTTAATTAGTAAATGTTGGAATTGGATCTTTTTGACTCAGCCTCCTTCTTCCTCTGCATACACCAACCGTGACAGTGCGGCAGAGTTCTGTATATATTGCAACCTCTTAATAGAATTTGCTGGTAAACTAGCAAAGAGAGAATTACAATAATCAAGCCTTGATGTGATGAAGGCATGGATAAGTCTCTCTGCATCAGGCCTAGAGAGAAAGGGTCTAATACGCGCAATGTTCCTCAGATGGAAAAAAGTAACCTTCGTTATGTTTTTAAAATGTGAATTAAAAGTTAGCTGGGCATCAAAAATCACGCCCAAGTTACGCACCTGGCCAGAAGGGGACAATTGGGTATTGTCTACTGAAATTTTAAAATCCTTACATTTACTGACATTAAATGGAGTGCCAATTAATACGATTTCAGTTTTGGAGCAGTTCAGTTGTATAAAGTTGAATTTCATCCACGCTTTAATTTCCAACAGTCAGAAAGCTTTGAAGAGGAAGAATTGAGATCAGGCTGAGAACTGATATAAATCTGGGTGTTGTCCACATAACAGTGAAAGCTCAGGCCATTTTTCTGAATGATCTGCCCAAGAGGCAGCATATAAACATAGCATAGAGAGTGGATCAAGTATGCAAGTAGTAGAGTTCATTGACAAAACAAGTTTAGAAATAAAATCAAAATCAACAGCACTGAAACTTGAGAGATTAGGAGAATGCACCTCAACAAGCTAGCATCCTTACAGGCAATGGCGTTATAAATATTCTCAATTTTAGTTGTAAAATAGTTGAGAAATGCGTTACACTGCTCAATGGTAGGACAGTTAAAGTTACTGGGATGTTTAATTACAGTTAACCCTTGCTGTAAAAAAGACCAAATTTTGACAATATCATACCATTTTCCATTAAAACAGTAATATACTGTAGAAAACAAAAATAGCATACAGGAATATACTGTAATGACACTCAGAGGCTGTTTTCCCAATCACACCCTATACCCTCATTCACTATTCCCTACACTAGTTCACTAATATAGTCCACTTGTCAGAGTGAATGAAAAGACATGAGTGAATTCAGACACTGATGAACACCTGATAGGCAGAATCACGGAAGGACAGAGAAACAAGAACAGAAAAAAGAGAAACACAAGAACTACAACTGACTTCCAGCCACACTTTGAAAACAGCTTACGAACCAGTTTAACATTATTTTATTTCATACATGTACAACAGTTCTTGTTGGGAATCAACAGATATTTAGCTGTTGATGTTTTATTGAAAATAATAAAGTTTGTAGTCCCCATGATGAAGATCAGTATTTGCTTCAGTTGGGGTCTTGACCCTTGACATTTTAACATACATTGTTCTCTGGCTGCCGTAACTGTAAGTTTATAAACCACGTTTATTATGGCAAGAAAAAGCCAAGAGGAAGTTGATCAGGGAATTTTGGCTGTTGTGTGTGCACTAGTGTGACATTGCAAAAACACAGTTCAAGCAGCAAAAGAAAAACTAGTGTTAAAAATAAAAGTCAAGAGTCAAGAACCCAACTAAAGCAAACACTAATGGTAACTTCCAACCAAACATTTTCAATTAAACATATCAATAAAAACTTCTGTGGATGTTTGACAGAAATAAAGTCATACTGGTGAATAATAAGTGTAATAATGTGTAATGGCTGGAAGTCAGTTATTGTGTTTCTCTATTTTCAGGTCGTGTGTTCCTCTTTCCTTCCTTTTTACTCTTTGTAGTGTGGATTTTCCTGTGGGGTTGAAAGGGTTAACAGTGTAAGATAAAAAGACACACCCACGAAATATATTTTAACAGTAATAAACTAAGTTATAAAACAGGTGTTGCCAGTAGTTTACTGTAAAATCTTGTTTTTTTTGGGTCACCATTGTGCTGAAGAGTAGAGTCTGTGCTTCAGTCCAGAAGATCTAGAAACATTGATAATACGCTGCATGTTGCTTTACCTAAAAGACAGTGACTGTGCAGTTACTGATCCAGTGGAAATCTCTTTATTTACCAATGTTTTTATGTGGTTTCAAACGAAATAAGTTCACAGTAATATTTTGCTCAAGTTATTAACCCTCTGGGGTCGGCTATCGCGCTGGCGTGACGAGCTCACTTTTTTCCTTATCAGTGCAAAAGAGACTCAAATTACTCTGTTGATTTTGATCTTACATATAAGTGTTGTACATCATTAGATCCTGTTAACCCTCTAGGGTACTTCATTTATGGCTCACACTCAGGACTTTCGGGTCAAAAATGACCCGGAGGGCGGCATTAAGATACATTTTATTTGAGTAAAATCAATTAAATATATTTTTGTCCAATAATATTTTTTCTTTTCTTTTTTGGTGTTTTGAGATAATTTTATGATTTATAATTAATATTTATGCAATAATTAAGACCCATTTTTTTCCCATTGAATATAATAGAAAATTTATATATATATATATATATATATATATATATATATATATACATATATATACATATATATACATATATATATATATATATATATATATATATATATATATATATATATATATATATATATATATATATATATATATATAATTAAAAAAAAATATTAAAGCTGTATTTCATTTTAGAGTCAAGTCTAGGCCTCATGAAAGCAATTTTTGAAATGAGATCGGAGCCATCTGGTGGACACACTGAGCATTTTTATCACGCAATAGCACATTTTTACCACTAGTGGATTTACAGCTCTCTGTAGAAACCTATGGTAGAAACACTTGTGAATTCTAGTGATTTTTGCACATATTGTTTAATTTTTTTCAGGTTGTTGATTTTAATATAATAACAGATTCTCAAAGAATATTTTTGTCTTTTTTTTTTTTTTTTTGGTTGGTTGGTTGGTTGGTTTAAGTGTCTATTTTTTTGTGGATACTCACAATAAAAACAAAGTGTTGTGCTTTTTGTCAAATAAAGAAAAATAAACATGATCCGAATTTTGCGTTCTCTCTGTCAGTGAAGTTCATTCTGAAACGCGTCCGAAAATTAACGGTAACTAAGTAAATACTTGTCACACAGGCACGAAAGATTTTTCGTTATGAAGCTGAAATTCACTTCTTTTAAATGAAGTAATTTATATAAAAAACAACTATTCTCAGTTTATGTAATCTGTATGAAAAGAGAGAGATGTCAGTCTTTTTCCTTTAAGCTAATTATAGCGTATGACGTATTAATGTGCCACACCCACTGAGAGCGCGCGCTATTCAAACGTTAATGTTGAGGCAAGCCATGAAAACGCCCACATCAGCTGGATAAAACATCCAGTTTAATAAGAATCTTGTACTTTACCTCGTCTTGCTGCGCTGTGAGGAATAATACTATCGTAATAATTCTGGAAAAGTTACCTCAGAAGTGCTGATAGTTTCATTTCGAGGAGCACGGATTCAGCTGATAAAGCAAGTTATTTATTCTTAAGTGCTTTGTTCTAATCGCGTTATTGAATAGTGTCTGTAAACTGCACAAAGACTGTTTAAATTGCGTGTCTGTGTGCGAATGAATGAATGGCACAGACGCGCGCGCAATGTTGTTTACTACAGCTGTACAACGCATCTGTGCCGTTCATTCACTCTCGTTCCTACATTAGTAAACGTTATTTTTAAATGAACACATCCAAACTATATTGCTATAGCCTACTGAGATTTCTTCTAATCGTGATATAGAATAATGTCTGTAATGACAACATTTTGTTGACTAGTTTTGGATAGATTATAAAGTTTTTACTATAAAAAAGACATCAAATAAGATTTTGTTAGACAGTTTCTGCTCATATGTAAAATATATAGTATGTTTTTGTCAAAATTGAACTAATCAACTGTTATAGTGTTTGTTCCAATGCAAGCTATATCAAAATAATGAATCCTTAACTTTGAAATGTGTATGATAAAATGTACTGGCCTACTTTAGAAAATAATACTTTATAAGAGATTTATGGAAAAAGACAATTTTCTTTTCAAGATGTTTCCAACTCTAACTTTGAACCAATTCTATAGAATGGCCCATATAACCTATTTGAACAGGATTTGTTTCCAGGTATGACTAAAAATGTGCTTTTGACTTTCATTTATAATTTGATTTTATATATATATATATATATATATATATATATATATATATATATATGTGTGTGTGTGTGTGTGTGTGTGTATGTATATATGTATATATATAGTCCTTGCATTCTTTCTTGTGTGACACACCTGAATGAAAGGATCATTATTATGCAGGTCTTTGTCTTCTCAGGTGAGAACCACCTAATTTTTCATGAGGGGGTTGGGCCGTTCACGCCCATCCGCATATTGCCTTTCCAAACAAAAACATGTTTTTCACAATTTAAAACAATCTATTGTTTTATGTGAATGATTAGGCAGGTGTCACATTCACCTCCTTCATCTGTGTCTTCACTACACTTCCCAGCATTCCCTGTCATCACCTGCACCTGCACCTGCACCTCATCATCCTGATCATCATCACCATCACCTGTGTCCCATCACCGTCACATGCACTATAAAGCACTCACCTTCACTGCAGTCACTTGTCTGGTCTCGTCGATACATGACTCACAGACTCTCCATCTACCAACCTGCTACTTACCAGCTTCCCGATCCATCTGTATCCATCCATCCATCCATCTCCAGTGTGACTGCATCCCATCCATCTACAAGAGAGAAAAGGACATTATCCATTCAGCTAAGCCTGTTTCATGTTTCAAGTCATTTGATCCTTACCTGTTATCTCCGACTGAATGCCCATCTGCACAAATAAACTTTATTAAACTTACCATCCAGGAGTCCCGACATCACTCTCCACTCTGGCCCCTCTTCGATCCTGGGTGGGTGACGTCCAGTTCAGCCAAGCCTTCCCTGCTGGTTCCGTCCAGCACCAAGCCCTCTTCGCCGCTGGTTCCGTCCAGCACCAAGCCCTCTTCTCCGCTGGTTCCGTCCAGCACCAAGCCCTCTTCGCCGCTGGTTCCGTCCAGCACCAAGCCCTCTTCTCCGCTGGTTCCGTCCAGCACCAAGCCCTCTTCTCCGCTGGTTCCGTCCAGCACCAAGCCCTCTTCTCCGCTGGTTCCGTCCAGCACCAAGCCCTCTTCGCCGCTGGTTCCGTCCAGCACCAAGCCCTATTCACCGCTGGTTTCATCCAGCACCAAGCCCTATTCACCGCTGGTTTCGTCCAGCACCAAGCCCTATTCGCCGCTGGTTTCGTCCAGCACCAAGCCCTATTCACCGCTGGTTCCGTCCAGCACCAAGCCCTCTTCGCCGCTGGTTCCGTCCAGCACCAAGCCCTATTCACCGCTGGTTTCGTCCAGCACCAAGCCCTATTCGCCGCTGGTTTCGTCCAGCACCAAGCCCTATTCACCGCTGGTTCCGTCCAGCACCAAGCCCTCTTCGCCGCTGGTTCCGTCCAGCACCAAGCCCTATTCACCGCTGGTTTCATCCAGCACCAAGCCCTATTCACCGCTGGTTCCGTCCAGCACCAAGCCCTATTCACCGCTGGTTTCATCCAGCACCAAGCCCTATTCGCCGCTGGTTCCGTCCAGCACCAAGCCCTATTCGCCGCTGGTTCCGTCCAGCACCAAGCCCTCTTCTCCGCTGGTTCCGTCCAGCACCAAGCCCTCTTCGCCGCTGGTTCCGTCCAGCACCAAGCCCTCTTCCCTGCTGGTTCGGTCCAGTACAAGGCCTCTTCACCGCTGATCCTGCGCCAGAGACTATGAACATCACGCCAAGTTTCCTTAGCCAGCAGGCGTGTTCGACATCAGCTGCGACTGGATGCAGGCGGGGCGGAGCTCAAACAACGGAGACGTGAAGTCGGACACTTTCTGCTTCCAGTGACGCTTGCACTGTGTGATATTTGCCACAGCTGAAGTGAAATAATAAGTGCAAAAATTCTCAAATACACAGACGTTTCAAATACTTTTCCATTTAATACTTTATGCTTAATACAGCGTCTGTTTGTACAAGAATAAAGTTCAACATAAGCCTATACTATTTAAATATGGGGGGGGGGGTTTTTTCAGTTTTATTTCGATAAACATGACACAATATAATAGCGCGATTACATGACAAGATATTTTACTTATTATAAAAATGCTGAGTTGTGAGCATTAGTGGAACTGAAGGTGTGAGAATAAACACGAAACACACATGATCGTGATCGTCATTCACGCTGTGAATCTGGCTAATCGTGGAGCAGTTGTGTCGTCATCAGAGCTCGTGCAGCCGCTCTTGAGAAGCTGAATAAACCAGTCGGCTGCTCTCGAATCGCTCTCGCGGTACTTTGATGGCATTCGTCACAGTCATGTGGCGTCAGCACTGTCTCAAGTCGGACAAAACTTCTAACCGCCATGCACTGCTTCAAGACAGCTGCCGATCGGTCTGCGCAGAGCTGCATGAAGTTGAACAAGCCTAGCGATTCCAGAGGGAAGGGCTCTGATGACATCCTGAATGGCAGTTTCATTGTAAGGGGGCGTAACTTGAGGTAGGGGGTAGGGTTTGTAGTACTGTGGGACGCAGTCGGACATACTTGGAGAGATGGTGCATATCGGTTGCAAATGGCCTAAAATGGCAAATGTCACACCCTACAGTTTTGTGGACTTAACAGACACGTGCACGTGCTGGACATTGCAAGATCAAAAGACCTGAAGTGCAGACGAAAGTGTGCAGGGTTATTGTTCTGAGAATCAAAGTGGCTTTGTTTCCTCTCCTAAATTTTTCCACAAGTCATAGAATCAGCACTAGCGCAAACCTCAGGCTGAATTAGCAAGGACACTAACGTTAGACCTCTGCCAATAGAGGTTCTTCATGTGTTCACTCATTTGAATGTTAAATTAGATTAGCAGTTAATAGCGTACAATACAGGAGCCAGGAAGCAAAAGTCCCCAAAGTCTCAGGAGCCGCAGCCGCTACTGGTTAATACTTTGTATGTTAAAACATCTCATCGCATGAAAGTTTGTACCGTGCCGACGTTTTAACGCAGTGGGTAAAGTTTTCAGACGGTCCCTTATTTCATGCGCTTCCGCGTCCGTAGGCTACATTCACCGGTATAATGCCGCTATGATAACATTTGGCTGTTAGTAATTTGTTATGCCCGTGTACAAATGTTGAATATCATTTAAAACTAAATGTTGTATTTAGATGGAAATCAATGCGAGACCAGATCCTCGCATGGTTTTCTACATCTGGTCAAAGCATCCCTTACGAAAATGAACCATGGTTTTATTATAGTAAAAGTTTGCCATGGTCTTTTGAAAGATTGATTACCACTTGTACAGTTTGACTAATACAAATAAATACCATGGTTAAACTAACAAAAACATGGTTAATTTGTGTTTACCATGGTATAATTAGTCTATATTAACCAAGTTTTTATTTTTTATTTTTTAGTAGGCTATAGCATGGTAAATTTAGTAAGGGTTGTTGCCGAATACAATGCATACTGGTAGGCCTACTTACCTAAACGGTAGCACGTTGCAAGGTGCAAACTCAACTATATAACTAGACAAATTCAATTAAAGGGTTAACACGTCTAATTACGTCAACAACTAGGCTACTTTAACGCTGGACTGGTTCAGTTCACTCTTTTTATTTTGAATGGTCGGCCAAGAAACTTAAAAGCTTCTTGATTAATATTCTTATTTACTTCCTTCTTCTCCTTCTTCTTTTTAGTTTAGTCAGCTCTTGTGTTCCGCCACTACTGGGTGTGATTCCCTGTGGATGTCGTATAGTACCAGAGGCTGACCGAGTCTTTCTGCTTGATCTTAAAGCCTTTGTTTCACGCGAACGTCTACAATTATTTATCTCACTGTCTGTGATTAACTTCATTTGTTTGGACGATTATTATGCATAAAGAAGCTAAAGCTACGATTACCAATCATTTCTCTTCTTTTTTATTTATCATTACACGTGTTAAAATATCTACTTTGTTTGAAATGAATGCGCATTGCTTTAATCAAAATAAAGTGATTTCATTTAAGCTGCATTTTCAAATGTGTGTGTCCTTTCTAGTTCCATGGCTGACATTCCATAATGCTGCTGCAAACTTTTTTTTAAATCGATTTTTAATTGATTTTTAAGAATTACAATTACAAGAATTACAAGCATGGTACGGTATGGCACAGTTCGGAATGGCACGCTAGTTTGCGGTCCTGAGCTCCCTTACGAAAAAGTATACTTCAAGTTAATTTTATGAAGTATACTTAAGTAATGTTCAAGTATATTTTCAAGTATAATTATGTAGTAAGTATACTAATGTCAATATGTACTAGTAGTAAACTTGTAAGTGTACTATTTTAATACTATTTTAATATCGCTTGGGACTAAATTGGCCCACTTGCAGTATATAAAAGTATATGTTTAAGTGTACTATAAGTTTAACATTAGTAAACTTTAAGTGCACAACTAGTTCATAATTACGTTTCTCATTTGTACTGCAAGTGAACTTATGGGTATACTAGTAGTTTACTATTTTAATACTTGTGGCAAATTTTTAGTTTATAAAAGTACACTTTGAAGTATACTCTCAGTAAACTACTAGATTCGTAGTTTTATAATACAAGTTTTCTTTAAGTGAACTTATAGTTTACTAATTATATATTCTTTTTGCTCTTTTAGTGTACTCTCAGTAAACTACTAGTTTGGTAGTTTTAAACTGCAAATATACTTGCACAGTTTCTTTTAATGTACTCTCAGCAAACTTGTCACGGAATGGGTGGATTCAAGGTGTGAGGACTCAAGTGCATAACAAATGGGTATATTTATTAGGTAAAAAACAAACAAAACTCCCTCGTAGGGGAAAACTAGAACAATAACAGGCAGGATTAGGCAACACGAGGAACATGGACAACAAACCAGCACAGGACTGCAAACACAGGGAGATTAAATAGGGGAACAAACACAAGAGGGTAACGAGGCAGGCAGGTGGGGAAAATTAAACAATAACGAGATAACAAGATGGGCGGGGTTTGACAAATGACAGGAGAGCACATGGCACAAAGAAATAACATGACAGCCATGTGCTCACAAAAGACCAGACTAAACACAAACGCATGACAAACCAGGAGTGTCACAGCTCTGTCACTAAACCAAGAGAAAACCCAGACAAGGGTGACAGAACTGTGACAAAACTATAGTTTAGTAGTTTTATACTAAAGTTTATTTAAACTTTTCTTTAATTGAACTTAACATTATACTTATAGTTTACTATTTATATATTATTTTTGCACTTGCAGTAGGCCTATACTGCTATGTTCAAATGTTATTTTTTATACTTGAAAAATACCTTTAATTTAAGGTTTATGCATCCTCTTTTATCAACACTTGAATGTTGGTAAGTTTCATAAAGAAAGGCAACATTTTAAACAAAAAAGTTGACTACGCCAAATATACTACGCCTTGATCAGATTCAGAACGATGATCAAAACACAGATGGAGTAGATCGAGTCCAACACCCCCAAAGCTTCACAGTCCTTTTCTCTTCATGTGTAACGCTTCATTTTATTTGGTAACATTAAGCAGTTTTAATTTACACGCTGTTTAATGTTTGATGATCATGTTATTTTACATTTGCGTGAGCAATCTTCTATCACTTGTTTCAGCTTCTTCTTCTCCTGAGTTTTGATACGCAGATTCTAGAAGATGTGTCATAACGCACCCTACCGTATAACAGTGCAAACATGGATAGCTGGAAAATCCAGTCAATGGCGGGGAAAGTGTAAAGTAGAATTAAAGTAAATTCCTATGTACACTACCAGTGGACTAGCCTACACAAAAATTCAGATCATCAGAATTACAAAAGTGTTTTATATCAATATTTTAATCAATATTTTCAAACAATGTAAGTTTCATAAGACTGTATATGAAAAACTATGTAAAAAAGTATATTTAATAGGCTACTCGATCAAAAGAGTTAACAACTACAAGACAAGTGTACTTTGAATACTTAATTATACTTTTAAGTATATCTCTCGATCAACAAGTATAGGCCAAATATACTTAGACTTTTCTGTCAGTATAAGTCAAGTATACTTAAGTGCAATTTGAAGTATATTTCTGAGAAGTACATAAAGTATATTTCTGAGAAGTACATAAAAAGTAGACTGAAAGTATACTTTCTTATTTTTAGTTTAAAAGAAGTAGGCCTATACTAATAGCACACTTGAATAAACTTCTTTTTCGTAAGGGTTGTCCGGTCTGTAGGTGTTTCAATCTATAATGCTTTAAGAGATGTAAACGGTTTGAAGTTTTAAATCTACATATTGCATGGCCAACTCATATCATTGAAAGCCTACTCTTTTTCAATGATGACACCAGTGTTGAAAAACATAAATCTGTCCACTGTCTTGGCTCGTCCTAGTGTTAGGTAAGGTCCTCCTGTAAATAAAAAGACACAATTTGTAATATTAAAACATTGATCAATGATATAAAAGTTACATCTTCTCACTTTCTACATTACTTTCATTACAAGAGTTATTTAAAAAAAAAAAAATCATGAAATAGTTTGGAGCTCCATAATCAGCTGTCACCACACACGCAAACTATGTTGCACCAGTGCTACTGTGGTAAATTCATTCATCACACAGACCTTTTCTCAAAAGGATCGAATGGCTAGGTAGATTGTAGAACCATTGCCACCAGGGGCATAGTCATCTTTTTTTATAAGGCTGTGAAATCAGATGCACTGCTTAACAACAACCTCTAATTTGTATTCTATATTTTTCCTTATGAAAATTGGTTGATTGTTTTATGTACTGCAAACATTTTTGAGTCATCATTGATTTTATACAATGTAAAAAAACAAACAAAAACAGAATAAAGCAGGAAATATATTTTAGAGTTCCCTTACTGTAATAAAGGCTGTCAATTAGCACTGCATTACTCATGTCAGGTTAGGCCTACGTTAGTGTTTTAAAAATACCACGAGATTGCTTGAAAAATACAAACATGTTTGCAAAAAATACACAAACCATATTATTGTCTTCATGTTGCATCAGGCAAAACATGTCTGCTTTTTATTCCAGGTTTTCAGCATCTCTGCAAAAGTTAGGGGAATGATTTTACATTTTATAAAAAAAGTATATTTCATTACCTTGTCTCCCGCGTAGCCCCATGATTGCCACTAACGATCTCAACGATCAACTTAGCGCAGGATGCTTTTAGAAACACAGCCCTGCTTATTTTGAGACCTCATTTATGCAAGATTTAGTGCGATTGAAAAAAATTAGCTTTATGTGACGTTCCTGAGGAATATTCAGTAAGAACGTTCAAACTTCTCCATAGTAAACAGTATAGCGTTACTTAAGTAGGAAAGCGGTAGACGTTAATTACGTTCATTTTAAGGCCTAATTTTAGCTAGCTAGCAGTTACAACGGTAAAAATTTCTAATAATTTCCGATTGACATTTTTACACGAAAAACAGTGCTTTGTGAATCCATAAAACTATTGAAAACTTTTCCGATTACATATAAATAATGTAGCTAGGACGTGAATTGTAAGGGTTATAATGTATGGATGGATAACCCACGCGCGTTACACTAATATGAGGTCATGTTATAAGATGAGCATTAATGTTTATTGAGTCAAATAAACAATCATAAATCAAAATCCACACAGACACATGTTTTATTAAATGTAAAACAGAAAGACAAACTTAACGTTACCTCAAACACGACAAAAAGCAGCCACGCAGCAGCCCGCAAATTCGTCTCTGATCCAAAGTGCGCAGTTAGACTGTCTTGTCCAAAGTCAAACACGCATGTGAGGATTCAAACGTGCTATACTTTTCGATTAACATTTACTTAAAATTACTATGTTTATGTGAAGTGACTATAAAACGTTTAAATATTACAAGCAAATATATACTAATAAGATTTACTCTTTCCAACCAGTTAATTTATTACATGCATTAAATGCGTAGATATCTAAAATTTTACTTAGAAAATTCTAGTTCTCATTGAATTTTTATTTTATGAAGTAAAAATTATGATGGTTAATTTAATATATATTACTATACCAAAAAGTTAGTTTTTACAGTGCAAATAAGATGCCATTAACTAAACTACTACTCAATTACCCCTTCATTCATATCCAATGAACTAATTACATTTCAGGAGCAGCCAGCTACTCAAAATGAGGGGATCCACCTCGAACATCCTTTGGACTGCCGGCACCAGCCCAGTGCAAGGGACATTGAGCCACTAACCCTACCAAATCTGACACTAAGGTTCTAGGACAGCTGGTACAAAGCGTTCCCCTGACTACACAGCCATCAAATAAAGTGGATTTTGTGTATTCATTGGATGAATACCTTTGCGCAGAAAACCTCCACCTTGGCCAAATGTGCTGAAACAACAGTGTTGCTGAAGAAATTTCTGCCTTACCTGTACTGCAGTACTCCCTCATAATGGATGGAACCCAGGACATCAGTGGAACCGAGCAGATCTCCATCTGCCTCTGCTATATTGACAAAGACCTGAAGCCAAGGGAGGAGTTTATGGGGATGTACGAGGCCTCTTCCACAACTGGCGCGCATCTTTGGAAAATTGCCTCCGATGTGCTGCTCCGCCTCAACCTCCCACTCTCGGGTCTTCGTGGCCAAACACATGACGGAGCGGCAAACATGTCGGGGCTCATATCTGGCATGCAAGCTTTGGTCCGCAGAGTACAGCCGCTTGCCATTTTGGTCCACTGTGGGCCGCATTGTGTGAACCTGGTCACTCAGGCAGTCTCCTCATCCGCACCAGTTGTGAGTGATGCCCTCACATGGATCCATGACCTTAAGCCGCTGTGTGCCACAAGATGGACTGTGCGCACACCAGCCATAAACTCGGTCCTCACACAGTATGAGGTGGTCCTGGCTGCTCTGGAGGACATGGCTTCAGATAAAGGGAGTGTCTCAGCTCCGTGAGCAAGAGGCCTTCTTGGCCATTTCTACAAAGGCACCACCGTCCTTGGCCTTGTAATGGGGCAGGATATCCTGCTGAAGCTGGAAGCTTTCAATAAAACCTTGCAAGGGACAGCATTATCAATTTGTGGGATGTTACAGGTTGTGGATTGCACCAAGAAAGCCTTCGTTGCGAGGAGAACAAGCGATTCATTTATGAGTCTTTACTCAAGAGCGGTAGAACTCGCCTCATCTTTTGATCTCGAGCCAATAAAGCTGCCACATATCAGGAAAGCATCCAACCGATATGGTGGGCCAGCAAATCCGTCTTCTGCGGAGGAGTACTTCCAAGTACAGTTTTTCTGTGCCACCGATACAGCTGTCACTCAGCTGGATGACAGATTTAACCAGGAGGGCCTTGGCTATCTGGCCAAGTTGGAGGAACACCTTTGGACAGGAGTGTCGAGTGAGGCAGTGGAGCTGTACCCGGAGTTGGACGCCGAGCTGCTGCAAGTGCAACTGGCTATGCTGAAAGCACGCTACCAGTTTCATTCTTGTCAGGAGGTCAGTCAGATCCTGAAGACCATGGTGCCAGAAGTGAGACGGCTGTTTCACCAACTGGAGGCTCTGGTTAGGCTGTTGCTTGTGGTCCCTGTGTCATCTTGCGAAGCTGAGCGGAGTTTCAGTGCCCTGCGATGTTTGAAGACCTGGCTCTGCTCCACAATGGCACAGTCACGGCTCAACAGCGTATCAGTCTGCCATGTACACAGGGAGAAACTGCAAAATATTGACAGGAAAGCAATAGCTGTGGCCTTCATTGGAACATCCGAGAGGCGTTCACATCTCTTTGGCAAATTTTAGTGGATTTTTAGTGTTCTGCTGAAGATAAAAGCATGGACAAGTTTTTGCTCTGGAAAAACTTCTAACAGTCTGTGACGATGTTCGGATATCAGTGTGTCCAGGTAGCAAATAGTTTCCTCTGTATGAAGAGGAGATACTACAAGTTTAGTAATGTCTTTTAAATTCATGAGGACTTGCCATGCTATGGGCGGGAGGGGCTTCGCGAAGATCCAAGAGGATTGCAGATTTTTAAAATCGTCAACGTAGAGTATAGCCCAAGTGAAATGTTAAAATCTTCTTTAGCATTAAACTCATTTAGCTTGAAATATTTACCATCATGAAAGGATGCTAAATGTGAAGTGTTTGAATGTTTAGTTGGTATCCAGTTTAGAATGTCTTCATTATACAACAAGTGCTGTATGGTTTGAAGAACAGGCATATACTGAAAGCTGTATTTCTCCTCTCGATCCAAAATATACTCTACTGGCTCAATCACATTAAAGTTTTCTTTAAAATACTTGTATCTCTTAAATTTTGAACAAAGGGGACCAAAAGGCAACATTCAAAGGATTAGAGTGACACAGTTTGTCTACTAATTCACTGACAATATCTTGATATTGCAACAGCACAGTCATTCTTTGTAAAGATATCATCAACTAACTTTGGAATATGTTGAGTAGATGACGTGCAAATGAACTGAAGCTGTTCCACCAGGTCATCAATGCATTTTCCTACGTTATAGATGCTTTCTAGTAAGAGGGAACCAATATTTTTCACTATATTACTTGAAGCATCCCACATGACCATACTCCTACCATCCTACGTCATACATGCGTCAAGCGTTACTCTTTTGGCGCATCAATACATCTTATGATTCTGTTTATTTAAGGCAAGAGAGCTTTACACTGGAAGCAGATTCACACATTTCACACTGATTTCAATTATTTGATTAAGTAACGAGTGGAACTTTGTTCTTATTTTCTTTCTAAATATTTGAGTTATTTATTTGTGAAATGTATTTTGTTTATTACAACTGTTGTGTAATGTATTTTTGTTCATTTGGAAATTGTATTTGAGTATCGCAATGATTTGGTAATAGCGACGTCTACAGGTGAAGAATATATTGTTATAGCTAACCTGTCATGTGATCTAGCTAGCTTTGTGAATATCAGAACCACAAGGAAACGCACACGAAGTAAGAGGTGTCTGATCAATATTTGCTTGGAAAAAAAATGTCTCCAAATGTCCCTTAATGGCTGTTATTTTTTTTGTTATTTTGAGGGGACAGCTGTTATTCAAGCTGTACACTCACTACTTTACATTGTAGCAAAGTGTCATTTCTTCAGTGTTATCCCATAAAAAGATATAATAAAATATTTAAAAAAATGTGAGGGGTTTACTCACTTTTGTGAGATACTGTATTTTTCATCAAATTCTTCAAAGACAATTATGTGAGGTGTTATCTACCACATAAATTTAAGGTAATTAAGTTCAATTATTTTTATTTCAAATCTATACTCTTACCGAATTCCGTCAATTCACCTTTGAGTCCATTTAGTTTATCCTGAGGAATTTTAGAAGCCATAATTGCAATTTAAAAACAAATGAAATGAACCTAGTTGTTCCCTAACTACACACAATATAAACTGACTACTGGTAGCAGTACTGCCCCCTTCTGGACACAAGAAAAAAACATGCAGACGATTAACAAACTCTATGGATGCATTGATATATATTGTTTAGGTTTTTTAATACCAATGCTGATAGCTTGGTGGATAATTAATTACTAGCAGTGTTCATTTAATGCATTAAATAAGTGTCATTACAAAACAAATTCTGCAATAAACAGGCAACAGAGCCAACTTATTTTTATTTATGTTTTATGTATTGTCCTACTAAAATAAATTACTGTATAATATGTTGCTCTTTACATTCTGAATTCTGAGTATGTTAAAATATATATCATACACTTCAGTTTTCTATTAATAAAGTTCTCTAAATCTTTCTAAAATAATCTTGAGTAAAATACAGTGAAAAAACAGATGCAAAAATAGTTTATTTTTCTAGTGCACAAAATGTACAGGTATATGAAACATTGAGTTTAAATCCTCCCAAAACATGCTGCTTAGCAGGATCAATTCTGTTAAGTATTTTGTAAGACACTTCCTTAATTTTGACATTAACACAAAACTAATTTGGCAATTTCCATGCTTAGACCCAAAAGATAGGGCAGTTAATTTGATTAAAGGGCCACTTGGCAACTATTTCAACTTAATAAACCCGTTTAGAAATCATTTGAATGGTTTAATAACCTGTTCTGGAGAGAATGGTGACTCTCCCCGCTCCCCCCAGCGGAAAACCTTGCAACATGGCGACTAACGTCCCGGTAAGTTGGAAATAGAAGTCTCGTGAGAAGCGAGAACGAGCGAGAAACACGAACTGCTTTATGGCAATTCGACATAATTCTATGATCCTGTATATGATGTATTACCCACTCGGTAGACATAGCTCCACACGATAAAGTTGGCCGGCTCCGATAATAACAAAAGCACATGAGCAGCGGTAGAAAGCGGGAGGAAGGTGCCGCAAGTGAGTTTTTTTTATGACAGTGTTGTGAAAATATACGCCGGGGAGCTGATGAGAAAACATGCGACAACAAAAGTGAAAATCAGCGAAGAAATGACTAGAGTTGTCAAGTGCCCCTTTAAGGGTGTGTTCACACTTGGCATGTTTGGTTTGATTAACACGAACTCTGGTGCGATTGCTCTGTTAGTGCGGTTCATTTGAATAAGTGTGAACACTGCCATCCGAACCCTGGTGCGCACCGAACAAGTGGACCGACACTTAAAAGATGGGTCTCGGTCCACTTCCAAACCAACTCTGGTGCGGTTTGAATCTAATATGAATGCAATACGGACCAAAGACTAAAATTGTTCCATTATAACACATAACAAATAAATCTACAGTAACACATACAAAGAATGCTCCACAGTGATAAAAAAAATGGCCAGGCATTTAATACAAATCTATAAAAGTACAGTAGACATATTACAGAAAATCATCCCGGAGCAACATGGAAGTTCGCATCATGGCAACAGAACAGGTTTAGAGCTTCCATAATCAGTGTTAGGATGATCTTTTGAGACTTAAACTGTGAGATAAGTGTAAAACCCCATACCCTTAAACAGTAAGCTACATCCATCAATTGTAAAAAAAAAAAAAAAAAAAAAAAAAAAAAATTATATATATATATATATAATACAGCAAATAACTGTTTGTGTAAAACTATTGTTTTACTTTATTGTTTTAAAATATTTTGAAGTGTTAAAAAAGGGTCTTTTTCATAAACAATGTGTAAAATATATGAGCAGTGATTATTAAATGTTAATTACTGATGGGTAATCATTATTACCGGTATTAACAGATCTGTTAAAGTGAATAATGTTTGTGTGGAATGTTTTGTTTTCTGATGAGGGTTGCAGTGGTTCAAACTTCACACATTTGCTCAGGAAAAACAAAAAAAATCTTGTAGTTGAAGTCCTACTCATTTACCCAACTGAAAAACAAAAGCAAACAAGAATATCATAGTTAAGTATACTAATAAAACAAAACCGTATTCATTTGGTAGTACTGCATGCTTTACTGCAACACATATTTTGCCACTATATAATTTCCATACTTCCATTTCTATGAATTGTCTTGATGACTTGTGTATTCACCTTCCATGCTGAGTGTCGATGGTATGATATAGAAGGGGTCTCCAGTGTCCTGATCATACAAGTGTTGGAGAAGCACATTTTTAACCATCTTTAGGCTCAGAGTGTAGCGTACCAACTCCTCGTGATCTGAAGGCATCATGAACTGTAGCTTAAACTGGGCTGTAGTGTCCCTGTGTCGAAACAAGGGGTTAAACGCTCATTTCTGACAACTTTAACTTGATATTAAAGTGAAATGTTTGTTTGGGCCACACCAAAAACCGTGCTATGCAAACGGACGAGGTTTAAAAGGCACACTGCAGTCTGAACAAAAGGTAAATAGAAGAGAAGGTGTAAAATGTGACAATGGAGTGTGATATAGACTCACTGGAGATGGTTTATGGTGACCTTGGAGAAGTACCGTTCCAATGCAGGAGAAGAACTGTAGACGTCTGTTAGCTGAGGGGAGATGAGATACAGACAGAAAGATTGACTAGTGTTGTGAACTTTTTTCTTCTAAAGTTTAGGAACTCAGAAGTGAAGACCAGGAGACTTGGTTGTATCTTCAGCAGGATTCTTTATTGAGAAACACGAGCTGTTGGTAGCTGGTCAAGTCTACTTCGTCCAAAAATCTTACCCAAGTCTGACTAAAGGCAAAATACCTTGTGTTCATATAGCTTACATAGAGGTGGAGACACTCTGAAACAAAGCATGTAAATGAAGTATAATAATAATAATAATAATAATAATTCATTACATTTATATAGCGCTTTTCTAGGCACTCAAAGCGCTTCACATGGAAGGGGGAATCTCCTCAACCACCACCAATGTGCAGCATCCACCTGGATGATGCGACGGCAGCCATATTGCACCAGAACGCCCACCACACACCAGCTTACTGCCAATCAGTGTATCTATATATATATATATATATATATATATATATATATATATATATATATATATATATATATATATATATATATATATGGGGATGATTAGGAGGCCATGATGGACAGAGGCCACTGGGCAAATTTGGCCAGGATGCCGGGGTTACACCCCTACTCTTTCGAAAGACATGGGATTTTTAATGACCACAGAGAGTCAGGGCCTCGGTTTAACGTCTCATCCGAAGGACGGTGCTCTTTGACAGTATAGTGTCCCCGTCACTATACTGAGGCGTTAGGACCCACACAGACCACAGGGTGAGCGCCCCCTGCTGGCCTCACTAACACCTCTTCCAGCAGCAACCTGGTTTTCTCAGGAGGTCTCCCATCCAGCTACTAACAGGTTCAGCCCTGCTTAGCTTCAGTGGGACACCAGTCTTGGGCTACAGGGTGATATGGCTGCTGGCCTGTATGGTATACAGGTTTAGAAACCTGCCCTAGACTGAGAGTGATACCAATCCTAATCCAATCAGCATAACTATTCAAACTGAGCCAGGGGCTCCCAGAAGAGTCTCAGTAATCTGATTCATTTAACTTACAATAGAGAGACCAGGACTGGCAGAATATCTTGCTCATGTATACCTCAAATGCTAAATTCAGTGTACTAGACTTTCTCAGTTTATATACTATTGTACTGGAACCTAAATTAAACATTTAATAAATTTGTAACACTACACTAGTAACACTGTCACAGTGAAAGTAGAAATGCAAGTTGTGGCTCATACACTACCCTGCTCAGGCCAAGCCAGTTTCAGTTTCTTTTTAAAGAGTACTTTTCATGCCCTTTACAAAATCTTCTTAATTTTGTTTTTGGGCTCATTGAAAAAAAAACATATTTTTCACATATTTGACATTGTTGCAGCACCTCTCTTCCCAGTCAGTCAGTAACACTCTGTTTTAGTTCCTGTCTCTATGACTGTGTTTACACCGGGGGAAAAAAATCACATTTTTTTTACTCGCATCTGACACGAATCGGAATTTGTTGCACACGTGTAAACACAGAATTCAGCACAATACACAATTTTTCCGCATCCTATCTGAGCCACTTACATACATCCATCAACATGATATCAATTTGACGTCAAAAGTTGGTCAAGACTTGATCAAGATATTGTATATCATTTTAAGGTCAGTTTGAAAAGAAAATGTCTTCCAGTGGTAATTAGATGAAAAGAGAAAGTTAATACCCACACTGAAATTGGTTTATGTATATGCAGGTCAATATGTTTGACATTCAGTTTACATCAAATCAATGTCAAGGATAGGTTTTGACGTCAATTTGATTTGCATATTTGACCTGTTCCTTGACGTTGATTTTGACATCAATTTGATGTCTTTTCAACATCAATTGCCCACTGGGTTACATACATCCATCAGATACATGCTTGTGGGTGACAAGCTTGCCCATAAAGATAGCCTTTTAATTTGATATTATTAAACAGATGTGAGAAACTTTAAAGAAATTGAAGATTCAGGAGCTGGTTTTCAACCTCTGCCCCGTGTTTTATAAACAAAACAGCTTTACTTTGCTGTAATTAAATGAAGTTATAACTTCGCTGTAATTAAACCAACAATTCATTAAAAAAAATTACATACCAAAAATTTATTTCAAAGTGAACTATCCCTTTAAATCCATGAATCGATTTCAATAATCATACATGTCTGTTCGATCTGTTTGACATAACAAAGAGTATGAATGGGTTTCTCAAACACACTTCAGAGGCGTAATGTCAAGTAATGGTCATCTCATTATTACCTGCTGTTCCAGCTGCAGTGTCTCTTGGTCTAAAGTGAAACTGCTGTTGTCCACAGTAAAATTCCCTCTGAAGAAGCGCTTCACCACAAATGATGATTTATCATAATTTTCATCCCCCTCGTCATCACTAACTTTAAAACACAGAGGGTTACAAAACAAAACTCAGAATTAGATAGTTATACAGGAATTACTTAAAATTGACAAATCACATGGTTGCAATTCAATTTATAACACATCAAGACACAATCATAAAGTTTATGCAGTTAAAATATTATGTAAATGAGTAAAGTATGATCAGTTATGATTATTTATGCCATGGTTCCATCATCTCTGGGAATTCATAGAGAAAGGCTTCTCTAATCTCACTACTTTAAACATCAATTTAAAGCCATATGTTCACGCCAGATCCGACTGGCATCAGCTCAAGAACAGGAAGGAGAGGCTACAGTGAGCAAATACGCTCTACGTGAACTAGAAGAAGTGGAAAAACTCAAAATCTGTCATGACCGGCATGGCGTGAAAGGCTGTAAGGGTCAATGACATAATAGTTGTTGGTTCAGATGTGTGATCTGGTGTAGCATGTGGTCATGTGACGTGAATAACATGCAGAAAAGTCAAACGGGAAGAGAGGACTCTTGCAGTCGTTATGACTATGTGGCTGCGTCCCAAAGCTTAGACAGCTGACTTGTTGCCTCGCTAAATAAACTGCTGTCTTTGAAATCAGTTTCGTGAGGTTCCTTCATATACAAACGCTGCTTGCAGAGGCAGAATAACGGTTTAATGATCTACATCAAAATAGGGCAATCTTAGGTGAAAACTAGGCGACTATTTAATTACTACAATCATTTCTTGCTAGAAATTACATCAAAAGTGGAAAACATTGGTCAAAAACGTACATTTATACACAAACTGACCACTAACCGAAACTTTCAGATGCCATCTTTATTTTTTAGCTCAACTCTGTCACAGAATGGAAAGCACAGGATTGTGGGATATCAAGTAGGAATTATGACGTGAACGCACCATAAGAAGTGTACACATGTATTCAAGGTTTAAGGAAAATTCCTTTTTTCTTATTTATAGAGGCATTAAACGTAAACTCAGTTTCCATGTGTGTTTTCACGCACCACGCAAAAGATCACGCAATTTTCACGGCCTAGAAAAAATTACATCTTCACCCTTTATTTACATATTACAATAAAAGTTTTGTTAAAGATTTTGTAGGCGTCGTTGTGCACGGAGTCATTTGTTTTATTTGTGATAACACAATAAAACATACCATATAGAGTGCCGAAGTGATGACGTCACTTTGTAGGACAACTCGGAAGCTAGCGGCGCATGGGTTCCCTCGATCGAAAAGCTATGCATTTTCCCCATAGACTTGTGTAAAATCGCAAAAAATAAGATCTGTGTTGAACAAAGAGTTGTGACCCTTACACGTTTTGTCTATCAAGATAATCTTTACAAGTTAATCCAAAATTTATACATTTTGAAGCTTATATAAAGTTTTTAAAAAAAAAACAAGCAGACACAATAAAGTTTAAAAAACCACAAGCAGGTTATAACTGTGTGTTCTATGTCATAGATCAAAACGTGAAAATATTTAGAGGCTTTGTTCACCACAGACCTTATTTCAGGCGATTTACCAAAAACCCATTCAAAAATCCCATAGACTTTAGAGCGAGGGAACCGGGAGTGCTAAAATGCTAACTCACTTCCGCGTTTTGGCCTACAGAGTGACGTCGTAACTTCGGCACTCTATTGTGCAGACATAACTTTTAACCAGGCTGTAATACAAAGAAATAATGAACGCATGCAAAAACAAGAGAGAACGAATGAAATATTACCTGATTATGTTGTAGTCAATGTATGCTTTTTCTATGCCATTTTTGCATAGCAAAATAAAACCTGTAGCTGTAGTTTGCCAAATGATTTTGTCAAAAAAATACCTTACCGACGTTTAGCGTTTTGTTCTTCCCTCATGTTATATTTAAAACATTTTACTCATATTTTGATGGTTTATCAAGCTTATAGGGTCATTAAAAACAAATATCCCCTCTGAACTTCACGTTTGGCCACTACTGAATTGCACTAGTGACATAATCAATAACATTAGTAATAGACAATGAAACAGAATGGAGAATCTATACCTGCACACACAATGAATGAGAACCCAATAACCAGAGCGATGACTGATAAGACGAGAAGTATCACCATCCATAGTTTGAGTTTCCACACCACCAGCTCATTCAGTTCTGTCTTCAGGCTCTGCAACTCCCTTCGCCACTGCAATCACAAGGGTTTCTTACTGTATCTCAGTGTTGTTCAAAGGCAAGTCCGGATACTGAGAGCTGTTTACTTTACAGTGCACATACAGTTTTCAGGTCCAGTGATCTTGACAACACATCCTCTTAAAAAAAACAAATAGTGCACATAACTGGACTAATGCACTCAGGAGGAATAAACATGCACCACATTTTACTATACACATTATTTCCCCATGTATATACACCTAAATAATGGCTTCAAGTTTTCAGATTTACCTTTGAGGTTTCAGTTTGTGAGTCCGTATCGCCATCAACTCCATCCACTTCATGCTGATTCCTGTTCTCAGCGGCCTGAACACACACATCCAGACAGGTCAAAGTAAACTAAAGGACCAGTTTGCTGCTTCATTTCTGCATGAGGTGTCAGGGTGCACATATCAAGTGAAGCTTTCTTCAATAGCATGAGTGAAAGTAGGATTAACGATTAGAGGCACACTTGTTTGTATTTGTCAACAAGGGATGCATATTTTTTATTTGAGTCACTGCATATCAAGTTTCAGCGTAAGACAAAGTGAAAGGACCAGCTTATGTAGTTGAATGAAAGAAACTATGACGGTTGTGTGCCAAAGCAAACCCATTTTGACATACAGTACATTGCAAATGTATGTCCAAATGGTTATGGATGTCAAAAAATGGCTTTGCTTTGGCACAAAACCATCAGATTCATTTATTTTAAAGCCTTTCCTGTAGCTCGAACAGTGGAGAATGGCACTAGCGACAGGAAGATCATGGATTCAACTCCATTGGAATGCATGAACTGATAAAAATGCATACGTAAATCACTTTGGATAAAAGCGTCTGGCAAATGTAAATCATTGATTTCTTCAGCCAATCAAAAGTTTTGAGTAAAAGGCAATTTACCTGTGGTGTTGGTAGAAGATTCGAAACTTCATCTGTCCCGATCTGGTATGTGCAAGATCCATTTCCTGGAATCACCTGTGAACACTTGCGCAATTTACACAACATACACACATATTAAGATTAAAATATTGCTCTGTACAGCAGCAGTGTTTTAAAATATATCTTTAGATAACGGCCACTGACAAAACAGTGCCAAACATGGCAACTGGGTCAATGTCATGAAAGAGAGTCCATCATGAAGAAAAGGGTTAATCTTTTAAAAAGAAGGGAAAACTAGTTTTAAAATGTGCCACGTTCTTAGAAATCTTCTCTTTGTAATTGTGTTGTTTTCATATGGTTTTGAAATATATTTATACCCCTTTGAAGAAACCATTCATGCAACCATTATGTAAACATTTCCTATCCACTTTGTATATGTATATATATATATATATATATATATATATATATAACTCTGACCGATGCCAAAACATGAGCCTGGTGGACTTGTTCTCAAGCCACTTCTTGGTTGTCTTTCCAATTCGGGAATATCAGGACATCATCTGATCATCCCTTTTTAGATAACAACTTTTCATTTGTGGGAAGCAAGTTATACTGTCTACTTGTACTCCAAAGGATTATAGCTTTTTAACATTGCTTAGACACTAAAAAATGGTACTTGAGGCTCACTCAGTGAAACCATTGACTCGCATCTTCAGACCAAGTCTGCAAAACTGCAAGCAAAGGATCTGCTTTACACACAGTTTGCAGTTGTAAAACAAACCTTTTGAAAAAAGCTAAACACAGTTCTCAACATTAGACACATTACTCAACTAACAGCTCTTGTTTCTCATTTGGGAAACATTGCCATACAGATCATGGCACAATCATTTCCCAATTACCTACACCCAACGATCATGCGTGAAAACACTTATACCTGATTTGTTCACTTAGAAATCCGAACTCATTGTTCTGAGGGAGAAATTATTTATTTTTAACCCCTTTGTTTATAGTGTAAAAATACCAAATTTGAATTTAGAAACTCAATGTTTTGAGAAACAAATACATTTTTCACCCTTGCATTTCTGTTTATCTTGTAAATATATACAAGTCAAGTCACCTCTATTTCTCAAGCTCAAGTCAGTTCAGTATTGATTCAGTTCAGTTCAATAATTGTACAATTAGTAGTGTTTATGAAGAAGTGTATATGGCTAATCATTTGATGGTTTATGTGTATAGAGTTACTATACAAAAACACCATTTTTCAAAAAGTGAAATAGTTTTGAATTAAGTGTTTGCTTTTGCAAGAGATGTGATTTTTTTTTTTTTTTTTTTTTGTGAGTAGAGTTTAGAGAAATGGACCCATAGTTTCAGAAATTGTATGCAAGCAATTAAAAAAAAAAAAAAAAAAAAACTCTAAGGCCTGGTTTCACAGAAAGTCAGGATTAGA
The DNA here is from genome assembly GCA_030578255.1 of Tiaroga cobitis. NCBI lineage: Eukaryota > Metazoa > Chordata > Actinopteri > Cypriniformes > Leuciscidae > Tiaroga > Tiaroga cobitis. The sequence continues at coordinate 34,917,547 of CM060605.1, forward strand.
CCTTGAAGTAGCTTTTATAAACGTGTCTTATAAAAAAAAAACATTACTGCTGTATGCATCTTGAGACAAAACAATGGCACTGACATATTTTAAGATATGCCAGTGCAAGTTGCTTTCAGTTAAAAGGATATTTCCCCAAACAATTTAAATTAGCCCATGATTTACTCATGATTTAACCTCAAGACATCCTAGGTGTATATGTCATTCTTCTTTCAGATGAATACAATCGGAGTTATATAAAAAATGTTTTATATAACTAATTTTTATATAACCAGCAGACGGCCGTTCGCAATTCGACTTGCGCCAAAAGAGTAACACTTGACGATGTATGACGTAGGATGTAGGAGTGTCGTACGCTTCCCAGTGGGCAATTGGTTTTGAAAAGACATCAAATTGATGTCAAAATCAACGTCAAGGAACAGGTCAAATATGCAAATCAAATTGACGTCAAACCCCATCCTTGACATTGATTTGATGTAAACTGAATGTCAAACATATTGACCTGCATATACATAAACCAATTTCAGTGTGGGTATTAACTTTCTCTTTTCATCTAATTACCACTGGAAGACATTTTCTTTTCAAACTGACCTTAAAATGATATACAATATCTTGATCAAGTCTTGACCAACTTTTGACGTCAAATTGATATCATGGTGCCCGCTGGGTTTGACGCCTCTCACGGTTCAAACTAGGGCTGGAAACTCAAGCTCCTCCGACATTTCTCTTTAAAAATTGTCGTTTTAGACTTCTAATTCGTGACTGGTGTTTTGTTTTGCTCTATTTTGGGTCAAGTGTTACTCTTTCACCGTAAATCGATGCGTACGGTCGTCTGCCGGAAGCTAGTTATTTTAGTCAAAGTTTTAAATATGGATATTTTTCTTACACGAACTTCGCTTCAGAAGGCCTTTATTAACCCCAGAGACGAGTGGAGCACTAGGGGTGTGCAAAAAAAATCGATTCACATTTGAATCGCGATTCAATCTTTGCCGATTCAGAATCGATTCATAGATTTCCAAAAATCGATTCATTTTTTTTTTTTTTACGGTGTGCACCGGCGGCGTTGCAATCGGGTGAGTCGGGACTTTTCCCGGTGGTCTGGTAGTGTTTCGAGGCCGCGAGGGCAGGTCTGATAAATAGTTAATACATTGCAAGTTCTTACCGCCCGCTGGTCAGCCTCTCTGTTCAACCCGTAAATAAATGCATCGATCCGCAGATTATGTTTGAGTTCTGTAGATCTTTTGCCGAGCGTGTCAGAGGTTACGGGTTCTAAACCGCACTCATATAGTTTTTTCTCTCTCTCATCAAAACCGAATATGTTCATCAGTGGTTACAGACAGTCTATATCAAGACGTTTGAATGCATTTTATTTTGTCACCAGAACGAATAGAGTCTCAGCAACGGAGATAGATTGAAGAGCGCGTACGTGAAGACTGCGCGAGCCACAGAGAACACTGTATCCATGACACTGATAGCAGCGGACATGAGGGCTCAGCTTATCAACAGATCTTTTATTTAATAGCGAACTAAATGAATGCTCTGCTAACTGGAGATACCCGCAAATTACGCCTATGAACGACTTCACTGGATCTAAACAAATCAATCTAACCATAGATGTTACCATTACCAGCGGTGGCTTTTTTAATATATTTAAAATAATTTTGCAAGGGTTCTATGACATTTTATATTTTTAGGAATTTTAGGAAGTTCATTGTGCCCAGTCGAGTTCACATTTTAACAGTCAACCTGGTGAAGTACTCCTTAAACCACATTTAGCATAATTGTTTGTTTGATCTGACTACAGCACTTTAAAGCTAAATGTAAAAGCTTTTTATTTAAGTTTTATTTTAAACTTGAATCAAATGTATTTGAAAGCAGGGCAAAGCTTGGCACTTTGCACTTTTTAGTTGCAAAAGTTTTTATTTTTGTATAAGACATTTAAAGTAATATCAAACTGCATTTAATTTGTTGTGTTTCTTTTCTTTTAAATTGTGTCTGCAATCAATCACAGGAAAAAGTAAACTACATTTATATACTGCGAATCGTTTTTTGAATTGAGAATCGTTTCTGAATCGAAAATCGATTTTGAATCGAATCTTGAGCCTAAAAATCGGTATCGAATTGAATCGTGACATTTTCTGAATCGTGCACCCCATCATGGATGGAGGCACTTTTATCGACTTCAAAACAGAAACGGCCATTCACTGCCATTATAAAGCGTGGAAGAGCCAGGACATTTTTTTGTATTCGGGTTAGGGTTAGGGTTTTATTGTATTCGTCTGAAAGAAGATTGTTATATACACCTAGGTTGGCTTGAGGGTGAGTAATGGGTAATTTTCATTTTTGGGTGAACTATCCCTTTAAAACAGGGGCTAGTCTTAAGCCTTGTCTGTGAAACCAGTGGAACATGATTGTTCACAGTGAAGTATCTCACCAATACCAGCAGCTAAAAGGTTCCCCACACAATGACACCTCTTCCCCCATGCTTTACTGTGGTAGAGATGCATTCATATTATACTTCTCGCAAGGTTTTTGAAGACACCGCTAAGGAACCTCACCGTGCAACTCTGTCTTTGATGTTTTTCTGAGACAACAATGCCTTTTTAAGCAGTGCATTTGCTTAATTTTTGCTTATTTTCTGAACAATATTTGTGGTTAAGACCATTAGCATTTAGCCATTTTGGGCTCGGCCCATTTTAATTTTTTTATTTTTGACCCAGAAGTGAGTGTGTTTGTTTTTCAAAGTAAAAAATTCCTGTATTCAAGTCATTGACTGTATTCATGTAGCTATGAATTGAATTTCTAGTGTGTTTTATAGAATGATAATGAAATAACAGATAAGAAAAAAAAATCTATCGACTGGTCACTTATCCACATAATATTATATTCATTAATGACCATATGTAGCCTTGTAATCCTGTAAACATGCCTAAGATGGTTTGCTTATCTTAGCTGGTCTCCAAGCCTGGTCTGTTGCCTGGTTTTATAAGTTTGTATGAGAATCATTAAACTAGCTGAAGACCATCTTGGCCAGGCTGGGAGACCAGTTTAAACCAGCAAATAGCGTTCAACGCTTAGACCAGCAAACTTCTCAGCTTTTGCACATACATGGTAGCCTATATTCTATAAAGCTGGAATAAAATAATGTATGTAGCCTAATAATTCAGGTCATGGTTTGCATTTAAATGCTAAGGTAGCCTACAACTAGGCTACAGTACTTTTTGTACGGAATTAATAAGTAAAATCAAAGCGTTTTTTCCATAGATCCTTCGATCAAAAAGCGATAAAACAAGTCCGGTCGGTCCCTCACTTGCTCTCTGAACTTGTACGCGCTTGCCCAGACACCGTGAGAAAACTAGTCAATGAACATAAGACTAGATTAGAATGAATAAAATAAACATTTTTGCCAATTTACCTCAATTCCTTGGTCACCGGGGTCGTTATTGTTGTCACGGCCAAATTTTAAAGGCTCTAACTCCAGCTCGTCGCTCATTCTTCCATAGACACTATTTAAACAGGCAACCTGCGATACACACACCCGGAACTGACAGGCAATGAGTAGCCTAACCCGTTTCCCCGGAGCGGTTTTATGGCTAGAAACAATGCCGTGTTGTTATACAAACTGTTACATTTTGTAGAATAAATAAGCTGGTTCCATATTTCTTCTCAATGTGGATGCTGATAATGATAATACAGGTAAACTCCAAGTTTTAAAGTGTGTCTCGTATTTCAATTGCGAGGACTGTGTGTAATAAAGCGAAACTGAAGAAAAGTACAGCTGAGCTGGGATGTTACAGGAACTGTGGGTGTAGTAGGTCATGCCTTTGCTCAGGTCGTAAGTTAATTGTCTTCCACTGAAGACTGATTCATAATTACACCAATGACACCAAATGTGTAGGCATTCAAATTGTTCCAGGTATAAACACAGGTGTCAACCCGTCTGCCCCCTTGTGGACACGTATGCGTTTTGAGCACATTTGAATTCAACCAGCAATGAAAATTCAGTCACGTTCTCACGGTTTCACCCCGTACATTTTCAAAACCATATTTTATCAGTGGAACACAAAATAATTTTGAGGTTTTAAAGTGTGTTCACCCTGCAATACAGAGAATGAGGACTGCGCTGCATTTCGAGTGTTTTGCGCTATTCTTCTGAAGCAACAGCTTGTGTGAGAAAGAGACTTGTATTTAAAGGGATAGTTCACCCAAATGAAACTTCTGTCAAACCTGTATGAATTTATTTCTTCTGCTGAACACAAAAGAAGATATTTTGAAAAATATTGGTAGGTAAACTACGGAAGCCCTGAACCGCAACGTAAAAATATTTTTTTCGAGACTTTAATCTCGAAATATTTCGACTTTAATTTCGACTTTATTGTCGAAATGCTAGGAATTATTCTCGTAAAAAAAAAATATATTTTTACGTTGTGGTTCAGGGCTTCCGTACTATTTATATATATATTTTTTATTTATTACTATTTATTTCCATAGTATTTATTTAGTTTATTTTTTTTACATACGATGGAAGTCAGTGGGGCCCATCAACTGTTTGCTCACCTATAATCTTCAAAATATCTTCTTTTGTGTTCAGCAAAAATTAAGAAATCCATACGGGTTTGGCACAACTTGATGTCATTCATTTTTGGGTGAATATCCCTGTAAGTCCAAATTAATTTGAACTCATTCAAATACACCATGGCAAGACATAAAACCAAAGTTCTGTCATTGGTTTTCACATGTCTTGTGCCCAATCACAATTGCCATTTTGATATGTAATATTTCAATGGAAATCTATTGATACTTAAGAGATTTGTTTGGGATTTTTAACTTTCATTGTATTGAAATAAATCCATTCTGCAAAATGAAGAAAATAAGTTGTCAATGGGGTGAGTAAATGACAATTTTCAAGAACTATGAAAAAAGAGCAAATATAATTGTTCAAGATTAACAATTACAAACCGCTAACCCTAAATTACAGCTGTACGTAATAAAGGAAAGCATCTGGTAAGCGTAAATAAAGCTCTTTATTCAGTCTTATCAGAATAATAAAAGGTCATTGCAGTACAGTAGCGTTGCAGTCACAGTGATACATCTCAGGCTTTTTCATTTAAAAATACAATATTTTTGCATAGCAATGGAGACTGCAGGTAAATTTGGCTTTTGCAATATCTCTGCCACTATTTTGTTTGTATTTAGCTCATTTACTATGCTCGCAAGATTGCACAAAAAAAGAAAACTTCAATAACCAGCAGAAAGTAAAAGTGCAGTTAGTGGCTTCTGATTTTGCAACTTCAACTACACATAAACCTCCATAAACCCTCCAGCTGAGCCAATGTCGGCGAACCCAAACACTCAAAATGATTGACAGGTACAGTACGTTTCTGATTGGTAGTTTTCTTACTGTCCAAAAAAAAGTGCAGGCCGTCCCTGTTTTTTGCTATTTACAGAGCTTAGGCCTGTCACAGAGGCATGTGAGATATTTTAAAACACTTATTTCAGTCCTAAACTAAATAACATGATCATTCAAGTAAGGTAAAGGCTCGAAAAGTGCTTCCAAAATGGAGAATGCGCTCCAAAGCTGAAAGCGTTCTCATTTTCTGAACAGCAAAATAAGAATCCAACATAAGTTTAATCGAAAGCATAAGAAAGCAATAAAATGGAGCCATATGAATAACCCTAGAGTATAAATAAAAACTCAAATCCAATCCGACCTCTTGGGAAAACATAATTATTTCCTATTTTGGCAGATTGGTGGCAAATTCGTATGGATAATACAACGTGATTTGTACGAAAACACGTTTTAGAAAAAAGTAAGCATGAAGGTCCATCCTTAAACCTAGAACCCACAGTGAGGCGTAAACAGATCATACGAAAACGTACAAATGTACAAATTCACCGCCAACTCGCCAAAACGTAAAAAGCCATGAGGATGAATTGATAACATCTAACCTTTTTGTGTGATATTTGCTTTAGCAATATTAAGTCCCCAAATCCACAATCCTAAAAGAGAAGAATTCAGTCCATCTTCATCCGTCCTGGAGTCTGTTTTTTAGAAACTCCGTTAATTCGGCCGTCCTCCGGAATAACCTTCCCACAATTCTAGTTTGCTAAAGCAATGCTTATCTGGCAAAATAATCCATTTTGATGAGCTTTGGCCTATTACGTCTATTCTGAGTTGTTCTCTGCATCCAGCACTTCCTTGTCCTCTTTGACTTCTGCCCTGTCATCTTCTGTCTCTTCCTTCTCTTCCTCTTGGGCCCGTTTACAGTCAGAAGGTTCAAATCTTCCCTCAGTTACTTCTTCCACTTCTCCTGTATGGGTTACTTCAGTCCACTCATTTTCTTGGGGTACATCTTTGTGCTCTGTCCTGTCTTTTTCCTGCTGTGGGTCATTGGTGGGTTGAGCAGAGTCTGTTGTATCTGCTGTATTCTCCTGCATAGGCCCACCAATCAGTTCCCCTTCATCCCCATTCTGAAGTTGAGTATCCGGTTGAAACGGAGAGTCACATCCTTCATTCACTTTTGCCTCTTCACATGCTGACTTCCTGTGTAGCCTTGTGGGCAGCCGGCGCTTGAAAGACAGCCTAGCTCGACTCTGTGGAGTGAAGACACAAAATCAGACTAGCCGGGTACAAGTTGATTCCATACACAAGTTTAATAAACTATATACTGCAACTGTAGTTCCAAAACATAGTTACTGTAGCTGCGATAGGACAGAAGCTAATAAATAAATCACTTTACATCGGCTGCCCCGTCCATGTGCCACACAAATAGCCCCAATGGATTCCAGCACTTCGGCATTAGCATTTTGCTAAGCTAACACAACAATACTCTGAAAGCATAACAATACACAAATATTGAGTGAAATGAAGGCTGTAACCTGAATGTATTGAATCATTCATTGCAAAAATAAATGCCCAGTAATCTGAAATTTAGACGGTGAGGTTTGCTGTGGTAATGGCCCTTGAAAAAGTTATCAATTTTTAATTGCACTGAACTATTTTTATCAATACTTTTCAGTACTAAGTGAAATGAAAGCACATTTGTTATCAACATTCTTCTCTACCTATCTTCTTCACCTATCATTTGCAGACAGAGCTGTTGTGTTGCTCTTTACTGACAGGACTCACATTGGATTATACTGGATTTTAAGGACATACAACAAAAACAGGATTTAGTAGTTTTATGTTAAACCTGGACTCCGAGTAACCATTGACAACCTACTGTAAGCTATAATGTAATCCTATAGCATACTGGACAAAGCTACATCAGGGGTGTTTCTAGCCATAGGCAAACTGAATCATAAACAAATTCAGACCGTTTTGCAAACCTGTCGGTCAGATATGATCAAAAGAGAGATTTATTTGCAAATCTGGCATCATTCGTTCTGATTCTGATAGAAAACAGGCACAACATGATTGCTGAAATATAAGGGATATACTGTACAGGATATACGAAATACGGTAATCTCCACATTTCTTAATGTTCAAAATGTTCAAAGTTTTTTCTTGGGAATTTAAGGGAACATTCCATTTTAGAACTTTGCAAACATTACTGAGACATTCTTTTTTAATGTTCTGTGAATGTTCTGAAAAAGTAGTAACATTTAAAAAAGTATAACTAAAACTAAAACATTTCAAATGATTTTGTGCTAACGTTTTGAGAACATTGTTAAAAACCAGATAACTTTGAACAAACATGTTATCAACGTTACTGAAAGAACTTTTGTTTATAACTGAAAGAACCTTGACAACGTTAGCCAAAGTCCTGAGAATGTTCCCTGTTAGCTGGAATGGTGCCTATTTCAAGGGTCACTGTGATTTTGCAAAATAAGACTTGTTTTGTTGATCCTGGAACAACATTCCTGTCTGAAAATGTAGTCATAACCCTACCCCTAAATCTAACCCTATCCATAACTTCTCCCTAAAATTATATGTGAATGACACTGATGTAGAAGCACATAACCCTGGTTGTAAGCCTTAATAAACTGTAAACTTGTCCCTCAAATCTGATTGGTTGATTGGAATGTTGTTCCAGGATCAACAAAGATGTTGATCCATGAACATGTTGTCCTTGTGGAAATCAAGAACAGTACATGATGCAGAATGAAATACGCAATGATAAACATTTCAGACTGTCAAGGAAAAGTTTAAATTCGCAGTTGATATTACTACCAATTTTTTTGTCACACTGAAATTGTACGGTTAAGTTGAGGCTAAATGCATTATGGGATATAGTTTTCAATGCATAACCATAGTTCAGGAGCTAACTACTCCTTTAACAGAGTACAAACGACAGCTATCATGTCTGGCTTCTGTTGTGAATGCTCTTAGGAGAGGTACAGATGGTGAGATGCAGAAGTGGCCTGATTGGATTACAGTTCTCAAACCCTGTTATGTCCTCGGGCAGCGCATGGACAGTCTCTATTGGCTTACGCAGAGCTTAAGCACACAATACTGGCTCTGCACGCAAAGGGACGTGCACCTTCATGCTGATATCATCAGATCCCGTTCTGCACACATCACAGATTCTTGGAGAAACAGCAAGACTGTAAAAGGTTACTGCTGAACTATCAAGAGATCATGTTTCTCCATTACATTAGTTTGCAACAAATACAGGTTTTCAATGACCAGTTAAACTTCATTTAATCACGCACAGTCATATACTGTATTATGTGATCACAGCCTTGCAAAGTACCAGTTATTATTTACTGATGCTATCCTAATCCTGTCACAGCGTGTTTGTTATTCATACACTTATAATTTAAATAGTGACGGGGGAAAAATTAGATGGGAGAGAAACTTTATTTTCTCGCAAAAGTACTAGGTTCCCTTGAGAAAATGTGCTTTTCGCGTTCCCTCATGAAAGAAATGTGCGTTTTGCGTTCTCCTATAAAAAAAATCAGTTTTCTCACAAATGATTGTGTTCCTTTGAGAAAATTTGTATTCTCTCGCAAAAGTATTGTGTTCCCCCATAAACTTTACATTTTCTCGTAAAATTATTATGTTCCCCCAAGAACATTTGTATTCTCTCGCAAAAGTATTGTAACGACAATAAACATTTTATTATCTCGCAAAAGTATTGCGTTACCCCATGAAACTTTGAGTTTTCTCTCAAAAGTAATGTTACCCCAAGAAAATTTGAATTCTCTCGCAAAAAAATTGCGTTCCCCCATGAAACTTTACGTTTTCTCTTAAAAGTATTGCGTTCCCCCATGAAACTTTATGTTTTCTCTTAAAACTATTGCGTTCCCCCATGAAACTTTACGTTTTCTCTTAAAACTATTGCGTTCCCCCATGAAACTTTGTTTTCTCTTAAAAGTATTGCGTTCCCACATTAAACTTTACGTTTTCTCTTAAAACTATTGCGTTCCCCCATGAAACTTTACGTTTTCTCTTAAAACTATTGCGTTCCCACATTAAACTTTACGTTTTCTCTTAAAACTATTGCGTTCCCCCATGAAACTTTACGTTTTCTCTTAAAACTATTGCGTTCCCCCATTAAACTTTATGTTTTCTCTTAAAACTATTGCGTTCCCCCATGAAAGTTTATGTTTTCTCTTAAAAGTATTGCGTTCCCACATTAAACTTTACGTTTTCTCTTAAAAGTATTGCGTTCCACATAAAACTTTACATTTTCTCTTAAAAGTATTGCGTTCCCCATAAAACTTTACATTTTCTCTTAAAACTATTGCGTTCCCCCATGAAACTTTACGTTTTCTCTTAAAAGTATTGCGTTCCCCCATGAAACTTTACGTTTTCTCTTAAAAGTATTGCGTTCCCCCATGAAACTTTACGTTTTCTCTTAAAACTATTGCGTTCCCCATAAAATTTTGCGTTCTCTCGCAAAAGCATTACGTTACCCCAAGAAAATTTTAATTCTCTTGCAAAAGTATTGCATTCCCTCGTGAAACTTTGCATTTTCCTCCCATCGTATTATTATTATTATTAATATTATTTTGCCATCACTGTGTCCCTTTAGGGCCACCGTACATTTCCACTGTTCTGAAGTAAGAAATTTGTACCAGCCGTGTTTTAAGTAGTGTAAATATTTTATCATAAATGTCACTTCTTTATCTGAACCGAATCTTCGTTCTGAAAGACAGGTTTGAGTCACATTGTAAGTTCCCAAACATCAGTGAAGAAAAGAATTTAAAATGTGTTTTGTTGCATTTGAAAGTGCCATTAAGCGAGTTGACCTTGTTGATGTTGGGCAGTGGAGTGCCCTCGACCGGCTGCTCGAAGCTGACCGGCGCCTCATCTTCACAGGACGGGTGAATGGGCTGCAGGGTGGAGCTCACGGAGCGGCAGGGACTGATGGGACAGGGCGCGGAGGCTGGCTCTTTAGACTCTGGACTTTTGGGTGGGGAGAGCAGGACAGTTGGAGAGAGAGCAAGATTGGCCTGAAAGAGAGAAGAAAAGGATGTTTTTAAAGCTCCTGCAAAATGTTCTTTAATAGAGACAAAGCCAGATGTCAACTGATATGTGTTTTAAAGGTCATTAAAGAGAGTAGAGGATGATATAATGCAGATATAAACATAATGCAACTTACTGATGATAAGACAACATAAAATTGTAGAAATATGAACAATTACCTTATTTATTAATTATGTTTGGTGGCACAAAAAGCAGTGTGTTGCTAAAGACATACTGTATAAGAAACTGAACTAAAGCTAAAACCATAATACAAATAAATACTCTTCTTCTTGACTACACAGATACTCTTACCCATTTTAACCTCTTTCATAGGCTAGTGGACTAGTTTATATTCCACCGGTGCTGCCTAAGATAAATCAGCCTAATCTCAACAAACTAGAAAACCGACAAATTATCTAAATCTTAAAGTTCAGGTGATTTCAGTTATGATCCATACGACTGAAGTGAAATTGATATATATATACACGTCTATTAATAGCAACTTAAAACACCACCAAAAAAAGGCTTGATTGAGCTCTTCTTGCACTGTAAAACGGAAGAGCCTTATCCGAAATGAATATCTCCTACCTGTGCAGGAGAGAAGAGGAAGAGAGAGAAACGGCAACCCTTTTGTCCCATGACTGCCTGATGGCTGCTATAGTGGAGTCTGGCTCAGCACTCACTGCGCTGGATAAGCCCTTATCTCATTACATCCCTGCTCTGAGCCAATCAGAGGAGACAGTGCAGACCCGTCCCGTTCACGAGCAGATGTATTCCACAGACCAATGACAGGTCAGACTAACTAACAGCTCTCAGGAGAGATGCGTGTGGGGTTTAGGTGCGGGTATTTGCCTTGCAGTTGGACAGTTTAAACTCTAGGAGGCAGAAGAGTTGCAGAAAACCCTTGGCTTTGTTTGCAATAATGAAAACTTCACAATATACACTGTATACCGCCTACTAGTCTTGTGTGTCCAGTTTTCACATTTTGGCAGTTTAATAAAATAATGATTTATGGAAGATCATACATTTGTTTAATCATATATTACTTCTAGTTTATTTTTCAAAGTAGAAAAATGGCATTTGTATTCTATGGATAGTATGCATACTACATACTGCATATTACTGCATATTAGACAATAAAGTGAGCAGGTGTAGACAAAATTCTATAATATGACTGATATTTTGGTGTTAAAGTTAGACAACAAATTGGCCTTAACACAAAAAAGGGTACACTTTATTTGCGATAGTTCACTTTAGATTCTACTAACTATAACTTTGCTACTACGTGTTAGTAGAATGTCTAAGTGCACTATCGAAATAAAGTGTTACCAAAAAAAAAAAATGATATGAAAAGACTCCCATTAATGCTGCATACGCACCTAAAATACACTGAAAATGCAAACAATTCCCAGCATACATGCAGGGTGCTTTAAAGTTTAAACTATATATTTCAGCAAATAGGTTTATGATGCAACAGATTTCCTGTTTCCTGTATGAAAGATGACTTTGTAAATGATACATGAAATTGATAAGCAGCCTCAAAATGCTGCTAGGATGGCATCTTTTAAATGCAAATCATAAATGTGCTGAAAATAAGATCTTGTATGAAATGGACAATGAAGCGGATAGATCTCACCTGGAGTTTTTCTATGAGGGGTGAACTCTTTAACTTCATCTTGGGAGGATGAGGAGAGTTAGACGACTTCTGTACCAGAAAAAAATCAGTTATTTAAAAGACATATGGAATAAGACCATTTTACATTCACTATACAACTGGCATAAAGGTAGAGTATAACGAGGTGTGTTCACATTAATCAATTACTAAGAGGCCGTTTACACGGCACCGTTTCCAACTAAAAAGAATTACATGACGTTCATTTACACGACAATTGCATTTTGGGGGCCTGAATACACTAACTTTTGAACACTGGTTTCAAAGTGCAAGTTTTTGAAAACAATACCATTATCATCTCTTTGTAAACTACAAATACGGTACAAAACGGTAACGTCATGCACAAATGAAAAACTTTCCCATTTTGACTACATCATTTTCATGTACTTGTACCCTATATCTAACTCAGTAAACTTAGGGTACATTTACATGACAATGATGTACTAAAGACGGAAACGTTTTTCCTTTGCATTTTTGAAAAGTTTCGCATACAGTCGACAACGCTGTCAAAATGATCCTCGTTCACACGGATCCGTGAAAACGACTAAAAACTCGTTATTATTCATGCCAGGCCAGTAGATGGCGATGTCACTTGGTAAAGAAACACTACATGCCTTTAGACTTAACACGTAATACGCATGCTCATGACGTCACCATTTTCACAAATTCACATTTTTGTAGTTTTCAAGGAGACGATAACGGTAATGTTTTCAAAAACTTGCACTTTGAAACCCGTTTTCAAAAGTTTGCGCTTTCAGGCCCCCAAAACGCAACTTTCGTGTAAAGGAACGGCCAAAACGCATACAAGGTTTTCCGTTTTTACTTGAATATGATGTCATGTAAACAGCCCCTTAAAACTGAAGTTCTGTTTTTTTTTTTTTTTTTTTTTTTTTAGGGACCTGTCACAGTCCTCGTCTGCACCCGTCTGTCTTCGTCTGCACGACACTACCCAGAATCCTTCTTGTCTCCACACCTGAACTCACTCCCTCAATCACCCACCTGTTCATCGTCCTCATCATCTGTGTCACCTGTCCTCACCTCATTATTGTTCATTTGTATCTGTATTTAGTCTCCTTCTGTTCAGTTAGTCTTGGTCGGTTCTTGTTAATGTTATAGTGTTTTTGTGTGTGTACCATCAGTCTGTCTGTCTGTACCTGTTTGATTTTTGAGTAAATCTTTGAATTGGAGCTTTTTGCCTCAGCCTTTCTTTATCTGCAACACAACCGTGACAGAAGAACCGACCGCCCCAAGATGGACGATGGCTCAGGAGAGCCAAAGATTTTTTTCTTTTGCCTGGGACTTTTGCCGCATTGCGGTCACCAGTGACTTAAGGGACGAGGCCCTGTGCACATTGTTCCGGATCGGGGCTACATTCAACCAGCCCATATACCTCCCAGACACCACCGTACTAGACTGGAGGGCGACCGTCATCCGGTGCCTGGAGAGTGTCGAGCCTAGATCCGGGACACAGCCAGACCCAGGGGTTCCTCGCTTCACAGCTGTCCAGCCAGAGACCGTCCGTTCTAAGCCCTCTTCACCGTTGGTTCCGTCCAGCACCAAGCCCACTTCTCCGCTGGTTCCGTCCAGCACCAAGCCCTCTTCGCCGCTGGTTCCGTCCAGCACCAAGCCCTCTTCGCCGCTGGTTCCGTCCAGCACCAAGCCCTCTTCGCTGCTGGTTCCGTCCAGCACCAAGCCCACTTCTCCGCTGGTTCCGTCCAGCACCAAGCCCTCTTCGCCGCTGGTTCCGTCCAGCACCAAGCCCTCTTCGCCGCTGGTTCCCTCCAGCACCAAGCCCTCTTTGCCGCTGGTTACGTCCAGCACAAAGCCCTCTTCGCCGCTGGTGTACGTCAGGCACGCAGAGACTCTCCACGTCCCGTCTGCCCAGCCAGAGACTGCTCACGTCCCGTCTGCCCAGCCAGAGACTGCTCACGTCCCGTCTGCCCAGCCAGAGACTGCTCACGTCCCGTCTGCCCAGCCAGAGACTGCTCACGTCCCATCTGCCCAGCCAGAGACTGCTCACGTCCCGTCTGCCCAGCCAGAGACTGCTCACGTCCCGTCTGCCCAGCCAGAGACTGCTCACGTCCCGTCTGCCCAGCCAGAGACTGTTCACGTCCCGTCTGCCCAGCCAGAGACTGTTCACGTCCCGTCTGCCCAGCCAGAGACTGTTCACGTCCCGTCTGCCCAGCCAGAGACTGTTCACGTCCCGTCTGCCCAGCCAGAGACTGTTCACGTCCCGTCTGCCCAGCCAGAGACTGTGTTCCCACCCGGCCTCCCTCTCCCATCTCCTCTCATCTGTCACCGTTTCACTCTTCCGCCATTGCTTGTCATCCCCTCAGCTCACCTAAGCACCTTCAGTGAGGTGGAGTCGCTGTGGGCCCGCCAGCCTGCAGCTCCAGCGTGGCTAGAGGCCAAGTCCCTGGCTACACCTCAGTCCTCAGAGCCCACACCTTCATCTCGGCCTGTCAGCCCTTCGCCTTCACCTAGATCCACGACTCCTTCATCGCCTCCGCGGTCCGTCTGCCCGGAAGCTCCGCTGGGCTCGATCGCCACTCCAGGTCGGCCTTCGGTGGTCGAAGTCCAGTTCCTGCCACGGACTTCCGGGATTCGGGCTGCACCCTCACCCTGCACCTCCCTTCCTCTGACCTCCCCGTCGGCCTCCCTCACCACATCGTCAACCCGGTCATCCATCCCTATGTCACCTCTTCAGTCCCGCAGATCAGCGGCGCGGCTTCAGTCCTCCAAGCCTACGATGGCGCCATGGTTCATCGGCCACTCGGTTCCGCCGTGGCCGCCCGAAGGGTCCTCACCGCCGTGGCCGCCCGAAGGCTCCTCACCGCCGTGGCCGCCTGCACTTCCTGCTCCGCCCTGGCCGCCTGCACGTCCTGCTCCGCCCTGGAGGCTTCCTGCTCCTGTGGGGCCAGGCCCTGATCGGCCTTCAACTCCTCCTTCAACAAAAATAACGACTTTATTCGACTATTCCTTTTCTTCCTTGTAGGCCTGAAACGAGATTTCCACGACGCGCACGCGCGAGAACTTAACTGAAGTAGTTAAAGGAGATCGCAATTCTCGCGCATGCGTCGTGGAAATCTCTTGAAGTCTCGTTTCAGGCCTACAAGGAAGAAAAGGAATAGTCGAATAAAGTCGTTATTTTTGTTTGTTTTTTCGCACAAAAAGTATTCTCGTCGCTTGATAAACTTATAGTTGAGCCACTGTTGCGACATGGAATATTTAAACATTTTCTTTAATGACTTTCTGGGCCGTCAAGTTTCATTCCCTTAGGGAGCCTATGTAGCAGTCATGCACCTCTCAGATTTAATTATAAATATCTTCATTTGTGTTCTGAAGACGAACGAAGGCCTTACGGGGTTGGTACAGCATGGGGGTGAGTCATTTATGACTTAATTTTCATTTTTGGGTGAACTAACCCTTTAATTCTAACACACTGCATCCTATTTGACAAGTAGGTTGAGAGCCATGCTAGTGTTTTGTCAGAAAGATTAAATTTAGAGAGCCTAGAAATAAGAACATCGTGATTCACTGTGTCAAAAGCCTTACGCAAATCCAAGAACACAGCAGCAACAACTCCTCCCTTATCAAGTTGTGTTCTTACTTTTTCTGAGAAGTGTAGAATAGCTGTTTCTGTGCAATAGTTATTTTCTGTGCAATTGTTCTGTATTAATAATTAAACATTTTACTGAGAAAAAAATCAACTTTATTCATCTATAATTCATATTCTGCTAGTCTGGCATGAAAAAAAAATCACTTTGTTTCTAGCTTTCCTGAGTGTCGATATGTCAGTAAAGTCACATGCGCACCTTTTCTTGTTCATCTTTTTGGTTGTTTATCACCAGGGAACATGTGGGTCTCCTCATAGATTTCACCTGCAATTCAGGAACATAAGCTATAAAACATGATCACTGCTTGAAAGTCTTGATTATGATATTTCAGTGGGAAACATTGTTGTTTCTGAACCTTTCGTCAATGTTTATTTCACCTAAAGTTAGTAACATCGCATTATGAACATATGAATAAAAACAAATCTAATTTTGATTAGGACCAACAGAAAGACGTCAGATGTTCCACTACCTCCATGTTTCCTGGCATCGGCAGCGCATGACCTTTGAGTCTCCCAGCCAGCTGAGCCACTGACGGCTTGACTGGAGCGTCCTCCTGCAAACAGAGAAGCGGACCGTTCGTTGGATGTTCTTCTCTGAAGTACTCACTTTATTGACTCAGGATCCCACAGGGCCTGTAGTGAAGCTCAGACCGCCAAACACGAGCGAGGGAGCTCGCGTGGGGAAAGCACACACCCATACTGCTCATTTTACACACCCATGATGCAATAATGGCCTCCAAATTCAGCATGTGCTTGCTTTTACTAGACATGTTTTCTTACTTAACAGCAACTGGAAAATGAAAGGCCTTTCAAAAGTAAGAAATGGTGACGTCAGAAGCACAGAGACGGGGTGTGGCAGAAAACACATTACCGCTCTATTTCTGCAGTATTCAGTCTGGTTTCTGAAAGCACAATTCTATTGTTTAATCAGATTATTCTCAATATTTAACCAGACTCGTTATTTAATCAGAGATTTGAGAATCCAAATGTGAGAAATATAGTAAAAATTATGAGAAATAAAGCATCAACTGTGATATAGTCACAATTTGGCAAATACAAAGTCGTAATTGTAAGATATAAAGCCACAATTATGAGGGGAAAATGATGCAACTGTGAGATATAAAGTTGCAGTTATGAGAAAAGTTGCTAATGTGAGATATAAAGTCATAATTACGAGATACAGTCACCTAAAGGATTATTAGGAACACCATTCTAATACTGTTTAACTCCCTTTCACCTTCAGAACTGCCTTAATTCTACGTGGCATTGATTCAACAAGGTGCTGAAATCATTCTTTAGAAATGTTGGCAGGATAGCATCTTGCAGTTGATGGAGATTTGTGCGATGCACATCCAGGGCACGAAGCTCCCGTTCCACCACATCCCAAAGATGCTCTATTGGGTTGAGATCTGGTGACTGTGGGGGCCATTTTAGTACAATGAACTCATTGTCATGTTCAAGAAACCAATTTGAAATGATTCAAGCTTTGTGACATGGTGCATTATCCTGCTGGAAGTAGCCATCAGAGGATGGGTACATGGTGGCCATAAAGGGATGGACATGGTCAGAAACAATGCTCAGGTAGGCCGTGGCATTTAAACGATGCCCAATTGGCACTAAGGGGCCTAAAGTGTGCCAAGAAAACATCCCCCACACCATTACACCACCACCACCACCAGCCTGCACAGTGGTAACAAGGCATGATGGATCCATGTTCTCATTCTGTTTACGCAAAATTCTGACTCTACCATCTGAATGTCTCAACAGACATCGAGACTCATCAGACCAGGGAACATTTTTCCAGTCTTCAACTGTCCAATTTTGATGAGCTCTTGCAAATTGTAGCCTCTTTTTCCTATTTGTAGTGGAGATGAATGGTACCCGGTGGGGTCTTCTGCTGTTGTAGCCCATCCGCCTCAAGGTTGTGCGTGTTGTGGCTTCACAAATGCTTTGCTGCATACCTCGGTTGTAACTAGTGGTTATTTCAGTCAAAGTTGCTCTTATATCAGCTTGAATCAGTCGGCCCATTCTCCTCTGACCTCTAGCATCAACAAGGCATTTTCGCCCACAGGACTGCCGCATACTGGATGTTTTTCCCTTTTCACACCATTCTTTTTAAACCCTAGAAATGGTTGTGCGTGAAAATCCCAGTAACTGAGCAGATTGTGAAATACTCAGACCGGCCCGTCTGGCACTAACAACCATGCCAAGCTCAAAATTGCTTAAATCACCTTTCTTTCCCATTCTGACATTCAGTTTGGAGTTCAGGAGATTGTCTTGACCAGGACCACACCCCTAAATGCATTGAAGCAACTGCCATGTGATTGGTTGATTAGATAATTGCATTAATGAGAAATTGAACAGGTGTTCCCAATAATCCTTTAGGTGAGTGTGTATATATATATATATATATAATTGCTATTGTAAGATAGAAGGTTGCAATTATGAGAAAGAAGTCGCAATTGTGAGATATAAAGTTGCAATTATCAGACATTTAAAGTCACAATTTGGAGAGCTACATTTTTAATTGACAGATATAAAGTCGCAATAATGAGAAAGAAACGTTGCAATTGTGAGATATAAAGTTGCAATTTTTATTTTAGGTGGAAACAGGCATCTATACATGATTTCTCCGTATTGTCTATTGAAAAATCCATATCGTTAACCACTACATATCGCTTTTGGTAATGTTTATTTTTACACTATGCATACCGTTATATACTTTTTTTAATACACCGTATATACTTTGTAACCTGCAGTATGCTAGTGTTGCATTCTGGACAAAGTAGCTGTTTGCATCAAATGTTACGGTTCAGTTTATCAGCAACACAGCTGACCAGCATCACACTTTCAGCCTGGGGGAGTCTATATCTTTCTCATCACGAGGAACATATCAGTGTTTCATTTTTCATAAAAGCCTTAGTCAGAGTAGGCTATGCTTCAAAGCCTCAAACGCAAGTGTAAGCACTAGCTCTTCTAATTGCACACTTGTCTTTTTCTCTCAATGTGCCTCTGCCAGCCTTTACAAACAGAAACGGGTCTCTCCTACAACATTCTTCTCAAATCTCATCTCCCAAACCTTAATAACACTTTATTTAATAACACATGTTGACCCCACTCACTTTGCTTCCTCCAGCTACAAAAACACACACACTCTCACTTAATATCCCACACTTTCTGAACACCACGGCAAACATTAGTGTTTACACGCACAGAAAGAAGACGTGTTTCCCCCGATCCACTTCCCTCCATTTCCTGCAGTTCCTTTCCTTCACCCATGATAAGCAGAATTCCCCTGAGACCACACACCCCTTGACTCATTATTTTGGCGCCCATAATTGTTAACTCTTTCCTGTCCCTCGAAAACAAAGCCACTGTAGAAAGGGTAAACTTCACAACGAGGACAATAGAGTCAAGAATTTGTTTGATGTTTTTTTCTTAACCCCCCACCCATGTTGGTTTTAATGGAAACTTCAACTTATTTTCTTCACAGAATACAAAAAATAAAAGAGGTCATTTTTATCTCGCAATTCTGACTTTGTCACAATATTTAGTTTATATCTCGCAATATTTAGTGAGTTTATATCTCGCAATTCAGACTGTATAATTCACAATTGCAAGTTTTTTTTGTTTTTTTGAGAAAAAAGTCTCAAATTCTGAGGGGAAAAAAGTCTGAATTGCGAGATATAAAGTCGCGAGTTAGTTTCTGTGGTGGCAACAAGCATACATATGTGTTGTTGTTGACTGGAGAAAGAACCATAGGAAACAAACACCACAATGGAGATCTCTGGAATGATTTATAGTAAAAAATAGTATAGTAAAAATAATTATCTCATTTATTTCTATTTGTAATATATATATATATATAATAATTAAATGAGATGTGTAGCATAAGGAATGTACTTGAGCTCATTATAGTCAAGTCGATTTTGTCAAAACATTCAGTTCCAATTAAAAGAGTAAAATGTGTTGAACAAAACAAGACACAGAGTATGAGCAGTAAATCAGTAAGCCGGAGATGATTTGAACCCTGTGTTTGGGTAAGTCTGTAGGACGGGTGGGAATTATGGGCTCACTCTGGGAGTGGGAGTGCAGAAAGCATTATTTTAGGCTGCCGTGGCCTGAGAAATAAACCACAGACCGGCTCGTGATCATCCAGCAAAACCGTGTCAGTGGAGGAAGATCTGGTGCAGTTTGTGGAATGAGAAGCATGAAAAAATGCACACTGTGAATACATGAATATAATTCTGTAACTTTACCCTTTTGGAAATGTTATGGAAACATTATGGAAACCTTTAGGCCTGCAGCTTTATTTGCTTATTAAAATACTGAGTGTTTTGTTTGTTTGTTTTTTTTTAAATTGTGACCATAAAATCTAAAACCATTTTAACCAATAATTAGATATTGAATGAGGATGAGTAAATGACACATTTTTCATTTTTGGGTAAACTAACCTATAAATCATCTGGATTTAGCCAGATTTACAATTTCTTCTTAAAATCTTCTTTAGATTAGCATATTGATATCTGCCCTTATGAAAAGCAGGTACAGTTTCGCATTATGACACTTAATTAGGCATGTTAATTACAATTAAATGAAAATATTTATTTGAACCCATAAATCTGCAAGTTAAAATGTATAAATTAATTTGAATTTTTTTACTAATTCTAACATTTTTAACATCTTTAAGTGTACTGGGACTGCATATAGAATTCAGAAACCCTTGTTATTAGCGACACATATACTTTCAACGAACCTCCAGACAGCATTCACGTTGCTGAGAGCGACGTTTAGATGAATATGTAAATATGCGATGCACGCTTTCCTCTCAATAACAAAATAAACACACATCAACAATGACAGCAGTGAGAAAACACCAGTTAAGAAAGCATCTGATCGTAGCGATAATGATATGTTTGCACAAGCTTTGCAATTCACCGGCATCAGGTTGACAGATGAGGTCATTAAAATTACATTTTTATGATAGTTTGATTATAAAGTATTTTTAGGCTATAGACATATATAGATCTCTCTGTAAGACTATAGTTTAAATTAATCACTTTGCATGACACATTGACATTACAGTACAGAATGGCTCTTTCATTGTTGTCCTGAACATTGTATAAGCATTCGTTTCACGTGTCACTGAATGGAGTAGAGGCTCTTGGATCTTCTCAGTTCTCACGCATGCGTCCTGGCGCTCTCGTGAACTCACGTCAGAGGCCCACACAGAAGAAAATGAATAGTTGAATAAAGTCGTTATTTTTGTGTTTTTGCGCACGAAAAGTATTCTCGTCGCTTGATAAACTTAAGGTTGAGCCACACTTGGACTATTTTAATGACGTCTTTACTAACTTTTCTGGGCCGGCAAGAAGCAATTACCTAGCAGCCTATGGAGGAGTGATCCAGCTCTCAGATTTAATCAAAAATATCTTAATCTGTGTTCCGAAGATGAACGAAAGTCTTACGGGGTTGGAACAACATGAGGACGAGTAATTACTGACAGAATTGACATTTTTGGGTGAACTATCCCTTTAATCTTTGTTAATGTTAATAAAAATACAGCTGTTCATTGTTTGTTCATGTTAGTTCACAGTGGGTTAACTAATGTTAACAAATACAACCTTTGATTTTAATAATGTATTCGTAAATGTTGAAATTAATATTAACTAAGATTAATAAATGCTTTAGAAGTATTGTTCCTATTCCAGTTCCAGTTCATGTTAACCGCTAAGTCTCCCACAGGACTTCCCTACTTCAGCAGATGTTTCTCTAACTGGCAAAAAAAAAAGCGACCAAATCACAATCAAAAGATGGACCAACAACAAAACCACTCCAGGGACCGCTGAAGCTACTGCTCCGAGCACCAGACACCACATCGGCCATATCTCAGATCAGCATCTTCCTTTGGAAGGACGTAAAGTAGCGCAAGAGGATACCACAGAAAAAACACTAAATTATATGTTTTTGTGAAATACCCAGACAATGCATTACAATTTACACTATAAACAGTGAATTATCATGATTTATTACAGCAATAAACCACTACAGGCAATGGATTACAGTGATTTGCCCACTTTTTTTTCACCATTTTTCCAGTGATTTTGTTTTTTTGTTTATCTAAGGGTTTAGCTAGTTAGCAATGTCCAAACTTCCACTGAGATGAGCGTGAATGCTAAATGGACACTTTCCAGGTTTGCCAGACCTGCTTGAAAAGTACCATGGTAGACTATTTGACATACCATACATACCATCGGACACCACAGTACTTTTTGTAAGAGTCTAAATCATGTGCTAGAAAATGTTACAGCTGACCTCATGGTACACTATGATGTCCTGCACAGTGGAGCGCTCTTAAAAAGAGTTTTTGTCGAAGAGTGAACACTATTAGTAGACGCATGATGCACATAAAGCCATTTTCTTTAATTCATGCTTTCTGGACGCACAACTCTGAGAGTTCAGCCAAGGTTCAAACCCATTGGGGTCATGAGGATATACACTATATATGAGGTAAAAGGGAAAATGTGGACCATATACACAAAAAAATCCCTGAAAAAATGGTGTTTAAATGAGGTACAGAGAAGAGAATGGATTTTACATAATTAATTCATAAGTAATCTGGACTGATTCCCTCTGGTTGAGTGGTCTTGTGGGCTAATGCTCGAGTAATATGGTCATTGCATGTTTGTTACTGCGAGAACAGACATGTAAGTCTCCCTCTCAGCCATTCCAGGAAAACATGAGTGTTTGAATTTTACATCATCGTAAGATCTCACTTTTCCACTGCCTTTGCCGGCCTTTCAGGCACACAGCTTGTGTTTTTACAAAGGCTCTCTGTGTGTTACATCACTCAAAGCAATGGGATAAACAGCTACCACATCATGAGGCCTGACAGGAGGGAACATTGCAGCATTGACAAGGTGTACAACAGGAATTAATACCAATGTTTGACAGCAAAGACAAGTAGTATAATACTACAGGCAAGACAAGTAGTTTGTTTAGGCATGGGTCGTATGGAATTACAAACCTGCGCACATATTTTCAAAAGCACATAACTATAGAATCAATTCTGAATGTGCATGTGAACGCCGTCAGCGTTAATCACAGGTTCCAGTTTAAAGTCTGATCATTTCGACGGAGGTGAATCAATCAAAATGAACTTTAGCTGGAAATAACATTATTCAAGAACCGCTATAAAGCCAAAACAATCTCTGTTACCTTAAATTATATGTTTATCTCTGTAAAGCTGCTTTGAAACAATCCATTGTTAAAAGCGCTATATAAATGAAGATGACTTGACTTGACTTGACTACAGATAAGCTGGACAAAATGTTTATTCTTTATTTATTACATATAGCGTCAAAACCGTTTTTTATTCAAAGCTGAAGTTTCGTGCCCTTATTATGCTATTTAAAGGCTACTAATTTTGTTTCAGAGGTCTCCTAGGTTTACGTGCATCCTATAGGTAAAAAAAACACTTCAGTTTTCTCATAATATACATTGGAGCACCACCTCTTTTCTTACAGTGCCTAAAACGGCTTGATAAAGGATTCGTTCTCTCTAAACCCCTCCCTTTTGAAAGCCTACTCTGCTCTGATTGGTCAGATGACCCAGTCTGTTGTGATTGGTCGACCGCTTACATCATGTGTCGGAAACAAAACGCCCGTTACCATAACTGAGTATCAGCTCCGAAACTTCCTCTGCTCTTGATACACAGTGATACGAACAGTGACGATGGCATCGGTTTTACCGTGTTAATAAGTCCTCATTCTTTTGAAGTGCAAAGTGGATTTGTTTTCGCAGCACAGAACACGGTGTCTTCTAGACATGTCTACAACACAAACCAAACTCTTCCAGGCTTCAATGTGTTCCTCAATTCACAAGATTTAACAGTGTTGTGTTAACAACCTTTTGTGTTCCACTGAATTTGAATGGCATGAATAATAGGACTGTAAAAATGATCGTAATTTAAACTGTAAAAGACTGCTACAGTAAAAACCTCTAGCTTGGTTAACGGTAAGTTCACTTAAAGCTGCAGTCCGTAGCTTTTTTGGGTTAAAAATTATCCAAAATACATATTTGAGAAAATACATAACCAGCCAGTGTTCAAAGCTATCTGCTTGCCTTCGCTCGATTCAAAGCGGTAAGCTTGTAATAAAGATTTTAACTCCAGTGGTACTGGTGGATTTCCACGGGAGATTTGAGCAGAGTCTCGGCTATAGGCTATATTGAGTCATTCCGTCACATCTGTACACAAAGAAGAGTCTCGGCTAGTAGACTATATTGAGTCATTACGTCACATCTGTACACATAAAGAAGAGTCTCGGCTATAGGCTATATTGAGTCATTCTGTCACATCTGTACACAAAGAAGAGTCTCGGCTAGTAGACTATATTGAGTCATTCCGTCACATCTGTACACAAAGAAGAGTCTCGGTTAGTAGACTACATTGAGTCATTACGTCACATCTGTACACAAAGAAGAGTCTCGGCTAGTAGACTATATTGAGTCATTACGTCACATCTGTACACATAAAGAAGAGTCTCGGCTAGTAGACTATATTGAGTCATTACGTCACATCTGTACACAAAGAAGAGTCTCGGTTAGTAGACTACATTGAGCCATTACGTCACATCTGTATACATAAAGAAGAGTCTCGGCTAGTAGACTATATTGAGTCATTACGTCACATCTGTACACATAAAGAAGAGTCTCGGCTATAGGCTATATTGAGTCATTCTGTCACATCTGTACACATAAAGAAGAGTCTCGGCTAGTAGACTATATTGAGTCATTACGTCACATCTGTACACAAAGAAGAGTCTCGGCTAGTAGGCTATATTGAGTCATTACGTCACATCTGTACACATAAAGAAGAGTCTCGGCTAGTAGACTATATTGAGTCATTACGTCACATCTGTACCTAAAGAAGAGTCTCGGCTAGTAGGCTATAATGAGTCATTACGTCACATCTGTACACAAAGAAGAGTCTCGGCTAGTAGACTATATTGAGTCATTACGTCACATCTGTACACATAAAGAAGAGTCTCGGCTAGTAGAATATATTGAGTCATTCCGTCACATCTGTACACAAAGAAGAGTCTCGGCTAGTAGGCTATATTGAGTCATTACGTCACATCTGTACACATAAAGAAGAGTCTCGGCTAGTAGACTATATTGAGTCATTACGTCACATCTGTACACAAAGAAGAGTCTCGGCTAGTAGGCTATATTGAGTCATTACGTCACATCTGTACACAAAGAAGAGTCTCGGCTAGTAGGCTATATTGAGTCATTACGTCACATCTGTACACAAAGAAGAGTCTCGGCTAGTAGGCTATATTGAGTCATTACGTCACATCTGTACACAAAGAAGAGTCTCGGCTAGTAGGCTATATTGAGTCATTACGTCACATCTGTACACATAAAGAAGAGTCTCGGCTAGTAGACTATATTGAGTCATTACGTCACATCTGTACCTAAAGAAGAGTCTCGGCTAGTAGGCTATATGGAGTCATTACGTCACATCTGTACACAAAGAAGAGTCTCGGCTAGTAGACTATATTGAGTCATTACGTCACATCTGTACACATAAAGAAGAGTCTCGGCTAGTAGAATATATTGAGTCATTACGTCACATCTGTACACAAAGAAGAGTCTCGGCTAGTAGGCTATATTGAGTCATTACGTCACATCTGTACACATAAAGAAGAGCCTCGGCTAGTAGACTATATTGAGTCATTACGTCACATCTGTACACAAAGAAGAGTCTCGGCTAGTAGGCTATATTGAGTCATTACGTCACATCTGTACACAAAGAAGAGTCTCGGCTAGTAGGCTATATTGAGTCATTACGTCACATCTGTACACAAAGAAGAGTCTCGGCTAGTAGGCTATATTGAGTCATTACGTCACATCTGTACACATAAAGAAGAGTCTAGGCTAGTAGGCTATATTGAGTCATTACGTCACATCTGTACACATAAAGAAAAGTCTCGGCTAGTAGACTATATTGAGTCATTACGTCACATCTGTACAAATAAAGAAGAGTCTCGGCTAGTAGACTATATCGAGTCATTACGTCACATCTGTACACATAAAGAAGAGTCTCGGCTAGTAGACTATATTGAGTCATTACGTCACATCTGTACACATAAAGAAGAGTCTCGGCTAGTAGACTATATTGAGTCATTCCATCACATCTGTACACAAAGAAGAGTCTCGGCTAGTAGGCTATATTGAGTCTGTATGGCGTACCACAAGGCTCAGTACTAGGACCGCTGCTGTTCACTCTGTACATGCTACCATTAGGAGATATCATTAGGAAACATGGAGTTAGCTTTCACTGTTATGCCGATGAACCAGCCAGTGTTCAAAGCTATCTGCTTGCCTTCGCTCGATTCAAAGCGGTAAGCTTGTAATAAAGATTTTAACTCCAGTGGTACTGGTGGATTTCCACGGGAGATTTGAGCAGAGTCTCGGCTATAGGCTATATTGAGTCATTCCGTCACATCTGTACACAAAGAAGAGTCTCGGCTAGTAGACTATATTGAGTCATTACGTCACATCTGTACACATAAAGAAGAGTCTCGGCTATAGGCTATATTGAGTCATTCTGTCACATCTGTACACAAAGAAGAGTCTCGGCTAGTAGACTATATTGAGTCATTCCGTCACATCTGTACACAAAGAAGAGTCTCGGTTAGTAGACTACATTGAGCCATTACGTCACATCTGTATACATAAAGAAGAGTCTCGGCTAGTAGACTATATTGAGTCATTACGTCACATCTGTACACATAAAGAAGAGTCTCGGCTATAGGCTATATTGAGTCATTCCGTCACATCTGTACACATAAAGAAGAGTCTCGGCTAGTAGACTATATTGAGTCATTACGTCACATCTGTACACAAAGAAGAGTCTCGGCTAGTAGGCTATATTGAGTCATTACGTCACATCTGTACACATAAAGAAGAGTCTCGGCTAGTAGACTATATTGAGTCATTACGTCACATCTGTACCTAAAGAAGAGTCTCGGCTAGTAGGCTATATTGAGTCATTACGTCACATCTGTACACAAAGAAGAGTCTCGGCTAGTAGACTATATTGAGTCATTACGTCACATCTGTACACATAAAGAAGAGTCTCGGCTAGTAGAATATATTGAGTCATTCCGTCACATCTGTACACAAAGAAGAGTCTCGGCTAGTAGGCTATATTGAGTCATTACGTCACATCTGTACACATAAAGAAGAGTCTCGGCTAGTAGACTATATTGAGTCATTACGTCACATCTGTACACAAAGAAGAGTCTCGGCTAGTAGGCTATATTGAGTCATTACGTCACATCTGTACACATAAAGAAGAGTCTCGGCTAGTAGAATATATTGAGTCATTACGTCACATCTGTACACAAAGAAGAGTCTCGGCTAGTAGGCTATATTGAGTCATTACGTCACATCTGTACACATAAAGAAGAGCCTCGGCTAGTAGACTATATTGAGTCATTACGTCACATCTGTACACAAAGAAGAGTCTCGGCTAGTAGGCTATATTGAGTCATTACGTCATATCTGTACACAAAGAAGAGTCTCGGCTAGTAGGCTATATTGAGTCATTACGTCACATCTGTACACAAAGAAGAGTCTCGGCTAGTAGGCTATATTGAGTCATTACGTCACATCTGTACACATAAAGAAGAGTCTCGGCTAGTAGGCTATATTGAGTCATTACGTCACATCTGTACACATAAAGAAGAGTCTCGGCTAGTAGACTATATTGAGTCATTACGTCACATCTGTACAAATAAAGAAGAGTCTCGGCTAGTAGACTATATCGAGTCATTACGTCACATCTGTACACATAAAGAAGAGTCTCGGCTAGTAGACTATATTGAGTCATTACGTCACATCTGTACACATAAAGAAGAGTCTCGGCTAGTAGACTATATTGAGTCATTCCGTCACATCTGTACACAAAGAAGAGTCTCGGCTAGTAGGCTATATTGAGTCTGTATGGCGTACCACAAGGCTCAGTACTAGGACCGCTGCTGTTCACTCTGTACATGCTACCATTAGGAGATATCATTAGGAAACATGGAGTTAGCTTTCACTGTTATGCCGATGATACTCAGCTGTATATTTCTTCAAAACCCAACGAAACTTACCAATTCACAAAATTAACGGAATGCATAGCTGATATAAAAAATTGGATGACTAATAATTTCCTACTACTAAATTCTGAAAAGACAGAGATTCTAATTATTGGACAAAAAACTTCCACACGTAATAACCCAGAATACTGTCTAACACTTGATGGCTGCTCTGTCAAGTCTTCGTCGTCGGTTAGGAACCTGGGTGTGCTCTTTGATACCAACCTTTCTTTTGAAAGCCACGTGTCTAGTATCTGTAAAACTGCATTTTTCCATCTTAAAAATATATCTAAAATACGCCATATGCTCTCATTGGGAAATGCGGAACAATTAGTCCATGCGTTCATGACCTCAAGGCTAGATCATTGTAATGCTCTACTGGGTGATTGCCCTGCACGCTTAATAAATAAACTACAGCTAGTTCAAAACGCCGCAGCTCGAGTTCTTACCAGAACCAGGAAATATGACCATATTAGCCCGGTTCTGTCAACACTGCATTGGCTCCCTATTAAACATCGTATAAATTTTAAAATATTGTTGATTACCTACAAAGCACTAAATGGTTTAGCTCCGCAGTACTTGAGCGAGCTCTTAACGTATTATAGTCCTTCACGTCTATTGCGATCTCAAAATTCAGGCCAGTTGATAATACCAAGAATATCTAAATCGACTGTCATTACGTCACATCTGTACACATAAAGAAGATTGTCGGCTAGTAGGCTATTGAGTGTGAGGATGTTGGAGGTGGAGATTTATAGCCTTTTCTCACAGCACTTGATATAACTAAACGTATCAATTTGATGGCGGATCCAGAAAGGTTTAAACGACAATCACCAGTGACAACAGATTCACCCGCTGTAAAATGCAAAACACTTCGTTCGGACTTCGGAGTGGCTACAGAAAAAAAGAGACTGCAACCGGACCCATGCGAAAACAAGGATAATATCGGAAGGGCATTACATGTAGTCACGCAATGCTGACGTTGTTAACATTAACAATTTAAGAACATAAGAAGTATAATTTGAACGGTTTTGCGTGATATGATAAGCAATTGTTAGATTTAATCAGCGCGATTTACTGCAATGTCAGACCCAGAACAAAAGTGGATGTTTCTTACTAGTTCAGATGACATTTTCTGGTGAAAATGATTATGTTGGTCATACTTCCAAAAAGAATAATCTGTGATTCTGAATGCCAGTATCCACACCGGCGCGGTGACTGACAGCTGCACACTCTCCTCAAACACTGTGTTCATCCGCGCTGTGCAGTGTCGAAGTACAACTCACGTAAAGTTGACAAATGACTGCAATTGACCCTTCGCTAAGCCCCGCCCTCCTTAGTTACTGTTGCTACGCCTGTCAAGCTTTCGCGACTGCCACATCTATTACAGTGTGAATGCACCGGTGTCAGATATTCCCAAGGAGATAATTAGTCATTTTTGGCGA
Source organism: Tiaroga cobitis (assembly GCA_030578255.1). NCBI lineage: Eukaryota > Metazoa > Chordata > Actinopteri > Cypriniformes > Leuciscidae > Tiaroga > Tiaroga cobitis. Next base: position 34,946,846 of record CM060605.1, read on the forward strand.
ACAGGTGAAATATCTGTGAGAGCAAGACAAAAGGGACTGCAGTATGCATTCGAGGGATATATCCACGACATAATATGCAACCGATTAGAGAATAATTTCATCAAAATAGAAGCTAAAGCCTATAACGTTAGGTCCCAGCGCAAGCAGCAGCCGCCTCCTTAGCAGACCATTCACATGGGAAACGCACAAATGGAGGAACAGCTATGTTCATGCACAGCAGGGTAAGTGAAATGTGAAAATAATCTAATAATTACAAATCAAACAGCTTATCCATCAATCTAACACCGGGAGAGCCGCGATCGGATTGGGGTAAAGTTACTCAGAGGTAGGCCGCCGATTAACAAAATGCTGAAATATATTTTAAAGTATGTCAGTGAGCCTCCGTCTTGCCATTAATCGTCTTATTTTACGTTCAAATATATGCATTATGAACAAAGAACGCCATTATTTCCAAGCAATAGGTTTTTTTTTTTTTTGTTAATCCTGTCAACATTTGGTTGTGAATGGGTCTCCCACACTGCTTGATCCACGCCCGGCATTTCTCCCCTTTGGCTTTTAGGTTTCGGGAAGGGAAAAAATGCCACCCCACCGTCCAAACTTTTAGGATACCGGGTATCAGATTTGCACAATCCATACGCACAACGCGTCGGCATGTTTCCCTCGCTCGAAAGCTTGACAGACCTCCCGCGCCTAGTTACGGTTGCTAAGCCACGATTGGCCAGTGGCGGTTTTTGGGCGTGGCTTAGCGAAGGGTCAATTGCAGATTTCGAACAGAGATGGCGACAAAGAGGAAAAACTGCGGACTGCAGCTTTAATATAACCTGTGAAAAACTGTAATAAATCGAATGGGTTTATTAATGTTATATCAGTTAATGAAATACACAATTTTTACTGTAAATTCAAGTTCAATCTGCAAAACCTAAAATGTTGCCACTATATTTTTTACGGTAAAGTTCTGGCAACCACAGATGCTGTTTTTTTTACCATAAGAAAGCTTCTTTTTTAATATAATTGTTTTCATTGACTGTGTCTTTAATCTTCCATCCATCTATATTTGTAGCAAATAACAGGTGCTCTTATGATTACTTGCATTTGAGGCACTGTACGCTCTGTAACTGGCAGCTTCCAATAGCACTTGTTATATTGTTGGCTTACTAAATACTACTTAATATAACATGTGGCCCATGTATTTGGCTACTTTATTACATCTTCAGTTACACTGTGTTGGCTTTCCTTCTTCCACAACATGAAGATCCACCCGCACTCAAGCAGAGGGGACTCCCCGTTCTCTAAGCGTAATGGCATGTGGGATTTTCCTAATCTTTCTCACATGGTCTTGCTTTCTGCAGTGCTGAGACTCTGTGAAGCTCTTCTTTTCTCTTTACATCAATCTACTAGCTTGTGTAGTTGTGCTACGTAAGAGCCTTCCCTCATGGGAATGAACCTGCCATGTGTTTCCTCTCTCACTCATCCTTTACTCTCTCTCTTCCTCTCAATCATCAATGTAAACTTTCCAGGCATTGAAAATGAACACACTGATGCTTTCATTGTACACTAGTAGCACAAAACAAAGTTTTGGACACTTCTTGTTCATTAAGACCAATTTCTACATTTTACTATAATAGTAACAATGGACAGACAGAAGTATGGGATTTCTGTAACCAAAATATGCATCTGTGATGCTTTTTAACCCTCTGATGCATGACTACAGAGTACAGAATCACTCATTATTACCTTTGACCCTTACCCATAACTCAACTGACTGTCCTTTTAGTCATTTTATTCAACATGGCGACATTTAAATTCCAATAGGCAGACAACAATTTTAAACGGGCCATGTGATGCTGTTGTAAAAGTTCATTATTTTGGTTATTGGGTGTAATAGAAAAGGTTACCATGCTATATTGTTCAAAAAACATATTTTTTCACATACTGTACATTATTGCAGCACCTCTATTCCCAGTCTGTCTGAAACACAGATTTCTACAAAGCCCCTCCGTCTGGAAAGCCCAGGGTGCTCTGATTGGCTAGCTGACCTAATGTGCTGTGATTGGCCAAACATCTCAAGCATGTGTCATTGCAAGCTTAAGATTCCAAGGCTTGTGTAAACAAAAACAGTTATTTTAAACAGTGTAATTTTAACAGCTCCAGGGTTTACATGAAAACTACAGATTATACTTCTGCGTTTTTATATCCCCGCCCAGGAACAGTCGGATCAACAGAGGGTTATTAACAGAACAGTGTTTGTAAGCGCAGGTTTATCACTTAAAATTGTATCATACTTTATCTAATCTTTAAACAGCATTAGGATGAAAGTGGAACACTAAGCTTTCTTACCCGAGCGCAACAGTGTTGTGCTTCGGGTGGAACTGACAGAACGGCAGATTTGTTCAGTTTTCCCACTTTCCGTTTGACCTAAAACACTGTGTTCGTGGTCATCTAGTTTAAAAAGTTGACTATAAACACAGAGGTTTTTCACCTGTGTCCGCTGCCTACAACGCACTGGATCCTTCACTGGAAACTGAAAGTAACTCAATCCCGCTAAACGTTTCCTTGTTGAATTCTTGCAATTCAAGACAACACCATCATGACTAAAAGTGTGCTAAGAGGTATTTCCTACTAAAGCAAGGCGGTATTTGACTAAGTGTATCCATAGCAGACTGGTGGGAGTGGCCTTGGACGACAACATGCCCAGTGCATTATGGGTGTTGAAGTTTTCCTACCTATTTGGCAAAAGGAAAGGAACAGCATTTTTTCTAGTCAAGTACCACCATTTTTTTTTTAATCGCTTATACTGTATAGTATATGCAGCCAAGTTGAATTGATATCCCATGTTGCCAGCGGTTAAGTACCGCTTATAATGTCTCCGGTTTTACTGTATCAGCTCGAGCCTCGGTCAGATTTTGAGAGTGCGGATGACCAAGCCAATCGATTAGTACCAACTTCACAAGCGTGACTGGAGCCGAAGATTTCACAGTGATAAACACACAGCGTCTCCACAACATGGTGGCAACACTGCAATTCACTGAAGATATTTCACATTGTGTCTTAAACGTTTGTGGAAGTAATATCTGGACTTCGATCTATGCGTTTCTACCATACCATTTCTACCATTCTACCATGTTTAATGGAAACACGACTGAAGCCTGTTGTATTTAATTTTGCATGAGTGGTGTGTGAGTCACCAGCCAAAAATGTAATAAGATTTGTGTGAAGCGCTCTAATCGACAAGGTAATGAGAGAGAATCCAGAGCTTTAAACTAAATTATGGACCAAGCTATAGTTTTCTCTGATAAAATGTGCTCTGTTCTAATGACATCTGATATTAGGGAAAAACCTGGCTTTCTGATATCCAAAAAGATCATCAAAGAGCCTGAAGAAATTAAAACGATAGCCTATCTGTTAAGAGTAGGAAACAGGCATTGTCAACTGAAGAAAATGTTAAGTGAAGTTAGAAGTAGAAGGAAAGTGAAGAAAACGGTCAAACTGAAAAGGTTCCAGATGCCTAAATAATATAAAATACTTAATTCCTGTTTCCAACGCAAAACAATGAATTACGTGACTTATTAATCAATTGCGGTAATAAACTTTGCATGTGTGGGTAGCCTAGGTAAGCTACCACAAAAAAATATTTTGCAAAAAAAAAAACAGGTTCAAACCAAATCTACACCCTTGTATTATGTATTTTAAATATTCCTGATAGGTTAAACATTATTGAAGGCTGCTCTCTTTCTGTTCGCTCAACCTGTTTTTTTTTTTTGTTGTTGTTGTTGTTTTTTTTGTTTCTTTTGACACAGTACAGGCAAATATGTTTAAGAAACTAATTCCAGTCATATAAGCAAAAGCCTTTAGATAGGTTTTTAGGATCATGATCAGAAACATTTTGATGGTAGTGCAGACATGTACTTTCTGTGTAAAAGCATTCCTCCTCTTTTCACATCCCCTTAGATGAACTCCAAGAAAAGAGTTGAATGCTCTTTGATTACACTTGCAGAAGTAACAACCCGAGCGTCACACGCCATGTGAAGAACTTTAACGCCTGAGGCTAAGAGGAAAATCAAAGCTTGTGCTTTTTCACACAGACAGAGGAAGATATTCTGCAGACGGCCCTTCCTTCCTCATGTTGTGGTCATTTGGGGTCTGAGCAGTCATTTTACCAGCATGTGTCAGCTTATCTGCAAGTCATTTTAGCCACTGTGGACTAACTGAGATTTAAGGTTAAACACATTTTGGAGGACATCTGGGTCCAAATGAAAGGATTACAGTACCAGGGCTTTCCTAAAGACACAAACTTTCTTTCATTTCCTATAAATATGTTTTTTTAGTTTCTTAAAAAGAAACCCTTAAACTGTCCATAACTCTTAGTATTGAAATTAACAAACATCATTACAACAAGGTTTGACAGGTCATTAAAGCACATTCATGCAGTTTGAAATGTCATAATAATACATAGGCTATATTAAAGTATAGGCTACTATTAGGCATATGATTATCACTATTCTTAATAGTGTTGCTTGCTAGGAAGTGAAATTAATGCTTAAATGTCAATACAAACACACGTGACAGACATTTGATTAATTTCTTACTGTTATCAAGCCAACTGGAGTATCAGCTGGATTGATACTATATAGGCTAGGGCGGCTACGAGTATTCAAATGATGTCTTGCGCTGTTAAAAATAAATAAATAAATAAAATCAGGACCCAGGTGCTAAAAGTATTATAGCCTACATAAAACAAAATCATACCTCCATCCTCAAACACGTTTTTCCGCGTTGATCTTCTGTATCCTAGCGGAGTGTGTGGAAATGCGTCTCTCTGTTCTCCAGTCTGACAGCAGCTTCACTTCACTCTCTGTTTCTTTAGTCAGCAACACCCAGATATGCGAACTCTTCAAAACGCAAACGACAAAGGAAGAGAAAGTGGCGTCGAGAGCGCAAAAGCGCCGCGCAACTTCGTCTGATCGCGATCGCCCAACTTTCCTCAGTCATATCAAACTGAAAGACGAAGTGTTATGAGTCATGACCAATTATGACACACGCACTGGCTGTGTACAAACCCTATAGTGTCCTGCCTGTCAGCCCAGTCCTTATTTTGGTCATTTGAACTTATGGTTTTAATATTGATGCACGAGCATCAGCGTTGGACATCGGAATTGATAGTTTTGAATTTGAAGCATCTTATGCGCGATGTCTCATTAAAAATAAGATACTGTAAGAAAGATGAGAATACAAATGCGAATAAAAAAGTATGATTTGGATGTTTTATTCGGTATTACGAATGCGCAACTACGATGCATTTGCCGAATAAACAAAGATGCGTCAAAAGACGCGCCTGTACAGGTGAATTAAGGGTGATTGGGACAGTTCAAAACAGCCCAACACATGATACATTTCTGTAATACTGAAGATGTTACATAGGGGAGAACCGGGGCGAAAGTAACACGGGACGAAAGTAACAAAGTGATTTTCTCTGAGCCCTGACTACATTTGCGTTTCAAGCTATGACAGCACTTTCGGCATGCAGCCAGTGACCGAGCTGCTAAATATCACGTGATTTCATCATCGTTCCCCGCGGTTAGGTCCGGAAAGCAGTTTTCGAGTATGATAAGTAAATTACTGAAGCGGTCATTTTTTTTAATTACAAGTTGTGTTTTTCGTTTCATGTGTCACACAGTAATGATCCATCTATAGGTTATTTAGTGCTGTAACACATCCTGAAGTTTGCTTGGTCAGAGTTTTTCAGTATAAAAGTAAATCGGGTTTAAATGTCAGGAGTTCCTGTCGGGACGAAAGTAACACTTGTTACTTTTGTCCCGCTATAGGGAAAACAAGTGTTTCTTTTGTCCCTCTGCTACTGTGGTGACTTTCTGTGTGTTGCAGCATTTATTAAAACATGTTTATGTCATATTATACCAACAGAATATGGCAGATGTTTCTGAGGGGGCTTTTAAAGATTAAGTCACATTTAAATCAGCTGATTTCTGTGTCACCATTTTTTCCCCCACTCAATCTGTTTCCATTTACCCTAGTCACATTTAGGCTTTAGCCGTACCTTATAGCTTTAACACCTCCACCTATGAATTTGCAGGGTTTCTATCCAGATGTTTTTTATGCACATTTTAAATGTATGCATAAAAACAGCTGGATGGAAACATAACTATTGTTACATTATGTTGAGAATTTATATTATGCTAATTTAATTTAATTTTCATATTTTTCATGTTGAAAAAAAAAACATTTTATAAAATCGATTGACAATAAAAAAATATTCTAAACAATTCAAGTTTGTACTGTTGGGTTACTTTTAAAACATTTGATGAAACTGAAATTAAAAATAAAAAAATGTAAATTAACAATTTTTTCAAAGATAAAGGCCAAAATATGTTTGCAGTTACATGTTAACAAGGTCATACTCAGGTATATTTAGGCTAAAAAAAAAAACTAAAAAAAACAAGAGTAACACAAAAAATCTAGCTTGTATATTGTTGTGTTACTTTTGACCCACCTGTGTGTTACTTTCGTCCCAACTGATGGGGTCGAAAGTAACATGAGCAGTCTTAATAAGTTCAAAGTGAAATTATACTGAAGTTGTTCTACATTTTTACAAAATTCCACCTGGTATTGATAGACCACACTTGTGAGTGACTGACCACAGCAAAATTATATCTCTGTCTAAACCATCATCTTTTAAAATGATGTTTTTCTGAAAAATGGTACTTTCGCCCCCGCTCTCCCCTATCCATTTGAACGGGAAAAAAAGTTAATATTATAAAGGATGTGATACACTTTTATGTAAACTGAGCCAAAACCCCATTTTGTTTGGTAATATTTGGGTGATTGGGACACAACGTTTGGGTGAATGGGAAAGCACATCTTTTCATTAATTTAGGGTATAAGCATATTTACTGTACACAAGTTAGTTCATACCTTTTATATGCATTTTTTTGGATGAGATGTTGGGTGCCAGAATTAACTATTTGACAAACGCATTTAAACCTTTAATGGAAACATGCATTGGTTTATTACTGCAACACAATCAGTAAAAAAAATAACTTTAATGTTTCTATTTTTAGATTTTGGTCGTTTTATTTTAGAAAAATCTAGCTAGTTCATGAATGTTTTTGTGGTTGATTAGGGCTTCCACAAATAAAGAGGTTGGGAACCACTGATTTAGAGCATACAGAGAGCACAAACAATGCTTCTCTATTGCGAGGTTAATCATTTTCTTAATTAGCAAAGCACTGTCCCAATCACCCTGTCCCATCCACCCAAATTGTGTTTGGGTGGATGGGACAAAATAAAAACAACCTATTCTGAAAATACAAACATGATGATTTTGTATCAGTAGTGCATCATATTCGTGTTTCCATCAAAAGTTTGTACAATATAGTAGCTAAGACAATTTTAGGATCTTATTGTGAAATCAGCTAAAGCTTATGTCATTTTCCTCAGTTCATGTATTTCAGGGTCAACTTCCTGTTTGATGCCTGGCCCCGCCCACCTACAGGATGTCACACCAGTAAGGGCATCCAATCTTGATTATGTGGTCTCACAGCTAGAGGTCAGCAAAAAAGTTTTTATTTTCACCCATTAGATGAGAAAATAAACTCAGTATAGTTAACTGTCCCATTCGACCGCATGTCCCAGCTATCACCCTTAATCCACCCTCGCTATTTGACCAGTGGGGTTAGCAACTAAAACACCCCAATATTTATTTCAAAGAGTTTCAGTGGAATGGCAAAATAAATCACACAGGCATATAACGTGTACTGCCATGTCTAATTTGAAAAAGATGAGAGAGCTACAAGTGTAGGCCTATCTTTAATGTAACTACACCCTTGCCTCATTTACTTGGCAACACGGTTCTATGAATATGCAAATGAGCCCCTCCTCCACTCACTCACTCCAGCTCAGAGATCCATAGATATCCATAATAAAGGCTAGATGTCTCGTCCGCGCTGCTGGCCAATGGAGGTCGACGTCAGCACCTGGCGGCCATCTTGTCACAGGCAGCTCACTCACTCGTAGCATTGTGTTAATGGTGCATGTACTTTTTAAATAACCATACCTTGCTCAATTTTCTACCGATTTTCAAACGGTTCGGTTTGTTATAAATGTCAGAGATGTAGTTATGACACTGGACACTTATGAAAAATAAGTGTATAAATAAATAATCAACCAGAATTATCCAGCCACGTTAATAATGTTTGTAAGAAACCAAACTGTTTGAAAATCCATCAAGATTTCAGCAAGATAAGAGTATTTGTGTTCTCACCATACATCAGTACCACCAGCCCGCCAGAAAGCTAGCCTGTGACAAGATGGCCGCCGGTGATGACGATAGAGACTCTGCCGTAAGACTTCTAGCCTTTATTATGGATATCTACGCAGAGATCCACTCACACGTTGATCTGATTGGTTATAAGTTTGTGACGTTGGATACACCAGCGATTTCAAACCGAGATTTTGAGACTGTATAAGGAGAAAATACTCAGCAATGGTGCGGACTTATTAATCTCAGTTGGTTTGCCTCAAAGCATATTAAAAACACCACATACATATAAACAACATTAAACACTTAATTTTCACCACAGGGGGACTTTTAAGTATTTTATGATTTGGTCAGTTGGTTACAAATTTGTATGAATTAGTATGTAATTTGTACATTTTTAGTCATAATAATTTACATACAAGTCAGATTGTACAAATTCATATACTTATGGTGGGGCCAATGCATGCACGGTATAGGCTTGAGGTAGACCTATGGGTTTGTCTATCCATGATGTCAGCCCAATATGAATTAGCCCCAGTATGGTTCAAAATGTGGTATAGAATTGTAAATATCTCCATGAAAGGAAGTTGGCATGTTGGATAACAGCGGATTTCTTAAACTCTACAGTACTTCATCAGAGGGAGAAGGCAATTTACACAGAAGTGCAGTTCATATGTCAAGCATGTGACAGAGGAATGTGAAGAGTCTCTCTCTGTGTGTGTGTGTGTGTGTGTGTGTGTGTGTGTGTGTGCGTGAGAGAGAGTGAGAGAGAGATAGATATATCAATATCAATGAAGCGAAGCATGAAAAGGAAAGTTGCGGATAACTAATCCACTTGAATTGTAATGACTGTGGTGCTGCCCCAATCAGCTGACCATCTTATTAAATAAATAGAGGTATTATTATTCAATGCATCTTTAGGCCTCTGAGCAGTTTAGTCCAGGAGACTAGCTACATTTGCAAGCACAAAGATTATCCATTTGATCGGCTCAACCAGACAAAACCTTCATGTAAACACCTCAATTCGATTTCCATCTGAATTCAATTTCGATCAGATTGAAAGGAGAGGTGTAGACATGAATTAGGCTAATCTGATTAACAGAAATATAACTGATTAACTAAAAATACTTCCCAAATGTTTGTTTGAGAATTGTGTGATTTTTTTTTTTACACTTGCTACACAAGTTTTATATTTATTTTTTGAAAATGATTGATGGAAGTCACCAAAAAGGTGTTACAGGGTTCTCAGCACAGCATTAGGGCTAGAATCCATTCATCAAAATATCTTTGGGTGGTCAGTTGAAACTACAAGGTGACCTAGACCCAGAGTTCCCTTCCTTTGTGAAGACTCCTTCCTTCTCCTTTTCATACCCATATTTATAAACATGGCCACAGCTGAGTGAGCTCATGTCCTGTGGAGCTTGAGATTAGCTCAGAGCAAACAGGCTCTCCATCAGCGGGAACAAAACAAGGTCCTGATAACAGCGCTTTGAAGGGGTTTGGAACAAAGCCACGAGGAAAGCCAATGACATTTCACGTGGCCGTCTGACGAAAGAAGTCTCAATGCTTTCTGGGACGCTTCTTTCGAGACACTAAAAGAGAGAGTTCAGTCATGTGGTATCAGACCTGTAGCTCGACCTCACACCAGTAAAGAAACACTACTGTGACATTTCAAGTTATTGGACGATGATAGATAGGCATTAGGCCTGCTTTCAGCATGTAAGACAATTGTTCAATGCATCTATTATAGAAGAGCTGAACTAAGGTTTCAGTGACTGGGAGAACCAATGTGTATGAAAATTGTAAATATCAACCAAATCTAAAATAATTTAGGGCAGATATTGTCTGGTATTAATTTATTTTTGTTTGTTTCAATCCATAAACTGTTGATAAAAATAAATGATAAATGAAATTATTTTTTATAAACATTTCAATTTAGTCGTATTCATTTTAATTAAATATTTGTGTTAATTTGTTAGTAGAAAATATTGCACAAAAGATCATTTTTCTGTGGTCAAGCATATGAGATAGTGTCTCCCCCTGCTGATGAAGCACTGTACAATACGTACAGCTTCCTCAGTATCAGCGTTTCTACAATACGTTTTGTCTGGATTAAATTACTCCAAAAAAGTGACATTAATTGGAACTCATACAAAATTACTTCAATACATTTTTTCTATACTTGATTTAAAATTTCTGAATTAACATAAAAAAAGTGTTATATTATTATACAAAAAATATTTTTTTTAAAAAGTTTTAAATGCTTGAACAGCACAAGGAAGGAAACAGGGTTTGCACTTTTATTTAGTAGTATTTATATTAGAACAAATTTAGTTTTTTTTTTTAAAACGTCCACTTGTTTGTATTTAGATTACTGCTAAAAAGACTGCTTTGTCATCAATGCTGTCAAACCACTACAGTTGCACATCAAAATGCCAAAAATAAAATAAAATGGGAAAATGGGAGAAAACCACAAAAAACTCATTTATAAAAGAATAATATCATAATATTTAATGATTACAATACAATAATACTAAAATGGATAAGAATATGTACAAAGGAAATTACATCCAACAGGGCAGAGTAGTGGTCACAATTCAGGAAAATACAAATAAAATATTACAGCATTGAGATTACCGTATGTAACATAACTCTGCGGTTGTGATGTCATGAATCACCATTTTGTCATGCACTGAATGGTAAACAAGTTTTAATTTTCATTTACAAGATTTGGATGATGCTTTGTGTAAGACGTAAAAACATAAAATGACTTAAGATACAGGTGTTATGTTAAATTAGAGACTACGCACACAAGCACTGCGAAGGCATTTGTGTCTTCAATGGTTTACAATTCATCATTACTGGCTTGTTAACCACTCACAGTTTACGAAAAAGTCCAAATCTAGTCAATTTCAGTCACAAAATGTCCATTAATTGTTTTATATGAAACCTATTATCACATTATTGATCTAAACAACATGATTACTATCACTAAAATGATAAATTATTAGTGTGCACTAGTAATAACTGTGATATTCATTTGTGTGAAACCCAGTCATTTCCCCCCGCACAGTGACTGTCACAAGCTGTTTCCAGTTTCAAACTCATTTTTCTGTTTAAAGCACATAAGCACAACAATGTCAATATATCAATGAAACATGGTCCTACGATGTATTTAAATGACAAATGCTTGTCATTTAGGTCCACTCAAACAATGTTTACAGGCTGCACATTACTATACAGAAAAATATAAACAAACATGGCCACCAACATGATCATTATAAAAGGTGTTTAAATGACAAAATGCACTCACAAATATTTGAGAATCGGAATATGAGATAGTTTATGATACAGTTAACAAGTTTGTGAATATTTTGAATAAAAAAGGAAAAACTAAATAAGCGATACATCTATACAGTGCTTTTGTGGCTGTGGTGTGTCAAATGACAAGCATGACGCATCACCATGAAAATACATATTTTAAACTTGCGTGCAAAAGGGTTCAAGTTACAAAAGTTATTCAGCCAATATCAGTGAGTGATTTTCTTTTTCTTTTGTCGTTTAATAAACATGAACACAGACGGGCGGCAGATTTATTAGGCTGCTGTCACTTTAAGAGCTGCACGGATCCAATGTACTGTTTCACGTGCGTTTTCTTTCTCAACTGTTTACATCCACTTAAGACGAAACCGACTGTTTACGAGAATATTTTTTACATCATCGTCTGTGTATTTGCCCATTCAAGCGCAATACGACACGAAGGAGAACTCAATTCAGTATTCATGCACATCATGTGAGGTGACTTTGCGTGCACATGCACTTTGGATGTGAGCGCAGCAGAGAAAACGTCGTCTTGCACTTGAATGGTTTAAAATCACATTAGGTTGCGCACACAGGAATCGGTGAGCAGAATCGAAATGCACGCGTCTAATCGAGTCCACAGTTCTTGGACAGTTCTAAAACGGAACCGCGGGCTCTTGAGACTCGGCACTGGTCATCATGGTCTCCCTCATCACACCGAGTGTCTCTGTGCAGGCGGTGGTGTCATCATGCGTCGACATATGCCTCCGGTTGGGGCCGTGGTGGCCGCTGCGGGGCAACAGGAAGAGGTGTTTGACGGCAGAGCGGTACTTGTTGGACATGAGGTTGTAGAGGACTGGGTTAATTGAGGCGCTCAGGTAGAAGAGCACCATGGAGGCCACGTTGAAGTTCTGACTGAGGCGGGCCGAGTGGTAGTCATCAACGTGAGTGAAGAGGAACCGACCGATGTGGTAAGGCAGCCAGCATATGGCAAAGACCAATACAACAACAGCTAAGAAAAGAGGGAGATGGGATATGGGGTTAATAGAAGAATGAGATAAGTCCATGGTATGGGTGGGCGCTTACTGACACTGATTTATCAAGGCATCTAATAAACATAAAACAGCCACGTTCACTAACCCAACATAAAGAGCATGATTAATGAATAGACAAGATGTTACACATTTGCAAGGTCTGTCAGGCTTCATCTCACACAAGTTGACACCATTAATTTACATTGCAAATACGTTTCTACAAAGTTACTACAGTTATCAACATCACAAATCTAATACACACACACATACATATATATATATATGTTTACCCTCTCATCATCCTCCTGAAGTAACAAAAAGAGCTTGGGGTTCACATATAAACGATTTAGAAGGAAACTAATTTTTGGAGGTAAAAATGTACATTTCACCATGTACTTATTCAATGGTTTTTCTAGTTTAAAACAGAACTAGAATACGTGTTATTAAACTCACCCTGGTGGTGGGGTAGGTCGCAACAACAACACTTTGTACTTGACATTAATTTGCATTAATAAAGTTATTTATAAGTTACAGATTTCAAAACTTTAATTTGTGGCAAATAGACGTTGGGGAATTATATCAATTAGATAAATAGCACATGAATCCAAAGTTACAAACATTAAAAGCAAAAGTGTTACAACAATCCTCTTGCTGGCCGTCCTGATGCCTGGTTGCAGTGTTGGACTCGGTCTCAAGCCCAAAGACCATATTTTGATGCTTTTGTCTTGGACTCGTCAGCATGTGGACTTGTTCTTGACTCAGACTCGAGATAGAGTCCGGTCTTAAGTGCTGCAACAACACCGACAGGGAACCAGGGTTTATTCATACCAAAGGAAAACATATTTACGCTTTATGAATTACTCAGACCCTCTTCAGGTCTCTGTCATGACCGACTCAACCTACTCCGGCCTCAGCCTGGACTCGACTACACCATTGCTAAGGTGATCTGTGTGTTTTAACACATTGCTAGTTGCTACGCAGTTGATAGGGGTGTTGTGAATGGCCACTTACTGACCCAAGTCAAAAGAGCCTACCTCTTTTCTCTCTTCTGATCTCTAAATATGGCTCAGATCTGTTCTTCAGTGCAAGTCTTATGGGATTTTATTTGGTCTTCCAAACAAAAATCATTAGCATGATCTGAAGTAATCTCACACCTTACCTCAACAAGCCTCATGATTTGACATGTTCATGTCTACAGCACAAACCTTGTAGGATGATTTACACTCCAAGGTTGATACTTAGGGTTAGGGGCTTGTCCAGATCCCTAAACCGTAAGAATGAACCTTAGCAAGCACAACTCTCCAAGGCTCATTCCTAAAAGCTGGAATACAGAAAATTACTTTGGACAAGATTTTATTGCCCCGATTGTCAGTCTGGACAAGTCGGTGCTAGTTGCCAAGTCAGTGCCAGTCTGCAGATTTTGGACAGTCGGCGTGGACCGATTTCTCAAAATATTGTGTAGTGTATGATGAGCACAGACTCATATTTTTGCTTTAGACTTCCATCCAGTCGAAGGATATCAGACACGCTTGATATTTTGAGGCGATCTAAGAACACACATCGTTTTCATTTGTCATCCATTTTCCTAGCAACAAGGTGTATCTTTCTGTATGAGTTTGTTGTGTGACCAGACCAGACCATAAGGACCAGAAAGTCTGGTAGTGTGTGGTCTTCAGTCATTTAATGTATAATGGCAATTGTTCTCTGTAAACTTTTTCAATTTAAAATCTGTTCCAGTGTTGAAAGTCATGTAGTGCATTCCAACCTTAACACTTCCCAAGACCAACTCACCCAGAATCTTGACAGTCTGCCGATTAACCTTCTGCCTTGCTGCCGCATTAGGCCCATGAAGCTCATGACGACTCTTCCACAACTTTCGGCCGATGGATCCGTAGAGGAAGAGCAGGCAAAACATGGGGCAGAAGAAGTAGGTGGTGGACACCCAGATGGTGGTGTGCAGCAGCCCCGAGTCGATAGCATAGCGCGTGTGCTTGCACTGCCGGGTGCCTGGGTCAGGTATCGTCTCGTTCTCGTACTCCACGCCCATCAGAAAGTACATCGGTGCAGCGGATAGTAGGGCGAAGCCCCACAGAGCCAAGATGACATACTTGACCCTCCTCTTGGTGATGGCAGCCTTGGCTTTGAAAGGGAAGCAGATGGCCAGGTAACGCTCCATACTGAGCACTGTGATGTGGAGGATGGTGGCGTTGGTGCACGCTTCATTGATGTAGTGCGATAGACTGCACACCAGCTCCCCGAAGACCCAAGGTACGTACTTCCAGAGGCGGTAGAGGTCGAAGGGGAGGCTGTGGAAGATGACCAGGTCTGAGATGGCCATGCTGGAGAGATACAGGTTGGTGGTGGTCTTCATGTCCTTGAAGCGCTGGATAATGAGAATGGTCATGGTGTTGCCGGTTACGCCAACGATGAAGAGCAGGACGCAAATGGTGGTGACAGGAATGAGGGTGGAGGTTGGGAAGAGAGAGTCTCCGCTATGGTGGTCCTCCACAAACTCCTCCATATTGAGGCAAGTCCGCAGCTGTCGCTCGATAAGGTCTAAGTGTACAACAGACCTTTACAAAAGGGTGAGGATGAACTCCGCTGACGAAACTCCTTCACTGAAAGTCCATTTGTAATAAGAGGCCAAAAACATCACCAAGGAAGGCGGAACCAAACGGCTGGTGCGTTTGAACAGGAGGTGAAACAGACGAGACTAGTGGAGGTTGTATCTGGTGCTCTGCTGAAGGAGAGAGAGCATCACCTCTTTTCTACTGTGTGCGTGCATAACATCACTTATTCCAGTTCTTAATTAAATATTGAGATCACAGAAGGTGGAGACAATGTAGACGGATAGGGAGGGAGGTGAAAGGCGGGGCTTTGGCTTTCAATGCGTGCATTTAAATGCTAAACAGATCTTGGTTCATGTGTAAATATAAACTAGTTGTCTACTAATTTTTATTGAATTATTTGTATAGAAGTAATAATTTGGATAAAACATCGAACTTGCAATTGTGACCCACATGTTGAACCTTTTATAGAAAAATTTGCTTAAATTTCAACAAGCATATTTGATTAAATTACAGTTCAGATGGTATATATAATAACAGCATGACCTTATTGTGTTCTTTTTCTTATGAACAAGTGATTAGTATTAATGTTGGCAATGTTAACACAATCTTTATTCATATGTTCACTTCAGATCTATTTTGAAACATTACAGAGAAATGAATTTAGATCATTTTAATGTCTAATATGCTATAACACGATGCAATTGCTGAAGAATAATCAAATTTAATAGACAATCTGTCTGGAGCGAGATCTCTAACCCAATGACCCCGGTGGCTCTTCCCTTCTTTGAGGATGAAACCATGAGCGAGAGGAATGATCTTTCTGAATACATTTTTCACACAAAACAATATCATTGGGATATGAATCTGCATACATTTGGCAACATGCAGTAAAAGAAGACGATTAAGAATTATAAATCTTTTATTGTGCATGGATCCGTCTGTAGATATCATGACTATACAGACACACTTTAGATACATATATATGATTATACATTTCCTATCTGATAACATTTTAAAGTGATATGTCTGGTAGTATGTATACTATAACAAATTTTTGTTTTGGAATGTACGGTGTATGAGGTAACTGCAAACATTAAAATTACATAAAAATGGTCTCATTTTCTGTGCATATTTTATAGATTTTATGTCGTTTTTCTTTCTCCCGTGAACCAAACGCCTACCATGGTGGGGAGATGTTAAAATGGCACAATTTGCAATCACATTGTATCACTATCAAAAATAGGAATTTGAGATTTTTTTTTCCCTTCAATGACAAACAGAAGACATTTGCAGAATATCTATTAGACCAAATCATGTAATTCATTTTCATTCTCATTTCATTTTCAAGACTTGCAAGGTACCTGTAGTTGTTAACTGTTGTTGACAGCACTCATATGCCCATAACCAAAGCACAAAACACGAAACCCTACGACCGGAACGTCATGCTGTCGTCACGCAGCGTTGACAATCAGTCACAAGACTTTAACACACAGAGAAAAAGGCAAAAATTTCGATTTCACAGGAAGTACACGTAGGATTAACACAATTCATTACTGCGGTTTGTGTTTTGTTTCTTGCGCTTTTCTTAATTTCTTTGCTGGACAGAATTAACTTAAAGGTTTTATTTTCCATATAAAAAAATAAAGTTCAAATGTGTGATTTAAACAAGGAAAAAAAACAAAAAAAAAACAAATCAAAACATATCTGAAAATATGTAGTCATATTTTCAATGATCTCGAGATTACATAAAAAAATAATATTGCTAAAAGTAAAAGGTTAACAATGTGATAATTTGGTTTCTAAAACTAAACAACCCCCTCCCCCCACCCTCGAAAAATGACCAATAGAGAAATTAAGAAAATACTATATGACTTTTGAAATCATGATCATTGTCAGAATGAACCATTTCAAGAACAAATTTTGTGGTACTACATTTTTAAAAACAGCCAAAACACATCGAGGGCTTGCACAACTGGAGAACATGATCCATAAAACGCATTACAAGATCAAGACGCATTCAATAAGTATTTTTTTTTTCTCTTCTCACTAAGGTGCAAAGGTAACGACTGAAGGAAAGGTTTCCGAGAAAGCGTACATTGTTTGTGCTGAACGACAATATTTTGGAGCAAAGCAGCTGCTTGATTGTAAAAACAAGCTACAGTATACGTACATGATAGTAAAAATAACTATTAAGCTGAGTTAGTTTGGTATTCATAGTCATAGTCTTACTCCCCGTACTAAGCCAGAATCTCAGGTCCTCGTATCATACTGTACAAAAATATACTAACATTTCTCTAGTTATTTTTGCATCCTTTACACATTCTGAACATCAAAAAAAGTTCTGAGGAAAGTGCTAAATCAACGTTTTGAACCCCCCCCCCCCGCTGACGGCGTAATCACTGGCCCTCAAGTCCCAGGCCCAAGATAGCAAACCGGTGAGCGGCGCGACCACCGAGCTAGCTTTGGAACACTGAACGAAACTTACACTCGACAGTTTACAACTGAAATTATAGGTATAAATAACAAAGACTACAGCTACTCAAATAAATGGTACGATAAGTGGTACGATGAGTACGCGACGAGCGCTAAGCTTCGCTGCTGATCCTTCAATAAACCGCACTCCCGAGTCCGTCGGGGAAAGGGAACGGCGCTCTTTTGACGGCATGCGCAGAAGGCGAGCGAGAAAGATAGAACGATAGATTGGGTGAAGTGATTCTACAACTTCCTTTTCTCAATCCTTCCCTTCAAGCGGCTCCTCGAGGCTTGCGCCTGGAAACGGAAATAAAGAAACAAAAACAAACATCAACAAACCAAACTCGCTTTGAACGATGTAGCGCCGCAACCGAGGCTCATTCGATCACGAAGTACTGGATGGCGACCGCGATGAGGATGGAGGTCACGGCCAGGAGGGCGATGATGAGGAAAGAAAACTGTTCGTCCGTCAGGCTGCGTTTTGGCTTCTGGGCCTCGGCCGCTTTGGACCCCGTGGCGCCGGAGGCCCCGGGGGTGTCGATGCGAGGCGGGAGCAGGATGACGGTGGAGCTGTAGGGCCCGATGATTTCGGGGGCGTCCTGGCACTGCCGGACGGCACAGACGCGAAACCGGTAGTCCGTGGACGAGCTCAAGTTGGGGAGCTGGAAGGAAGTGGCGGAGCCCCTGTAGATCTGAGAGATTTGAAGACGGAAATTAAAAATAAGTGTTGCAAAAAATTCATACATTTTATGTGGATTATTATATAAAAACTACACTACTTTGCAAAAGTTTGGAGTCAGTAAGAATTTTTGTTGTTTCGTGTTTTTTTATGTTGTCTGTCATTCTTACCACGGCTGGATTTAGTTGATTAAAAACAATAATATTGCGAAGCATTATTACAATTTGAAATATGTGTTTTTTGTATTTTAATTAGTGCTGGGCAACGATTAAGCGTGATTGATCGCATCTAAATAAAAGTTTGTGTGTAAATAATATATGTGTGTGTGTGTAGTGTGAATAATTATTTTGTATATATAAATACACACATATGCATGTATATACTATATATATTTATACATAATTTATATTATATATAAATAAAAAAATAATCTTAAATATATACATGAATGTGTGTGTATTTATATATACACAAAATAATTACACACAGTACAAACATATATTATATAAATACAAACCTTTATTTTAATATTTAAAAAAATAATAATTTAATATTCCTGTGATCAAAGCTGTATTTTCAGCACCATTTCTCCAGTCTTCAGTGTCACGTGGTCCTTTAGAAATCATTCTAATCTGTATTTATTTAATACATTAAATAATTAATTTAATACATTAAATACTTATACATCTATACTGAGCCCAAATTTGTGTAATGTAGTGCATAGCATAACAATAACAACAATTATATTTTCTGTGTTTAAAATAGTATGGCATTTTTTGCATTTAATAGAATTATGGTGTATTTAATAGAAGTATTGTCACATATTTAGGTCCAATACTCAATCGAAAACAGTCATGATTTGCTAAGACCTCAAATTTGCGTAATTTTGAATAGACCAGTAATCAGTATATAGACCAATATTCAGCACTGCATTCGTGTCTTAAAGACATTATACTAAGGAGAAAAGAACTGATGAAGTCTATTTTAAAGATGCAGATGTGTAGAGAGAGAAATAATAGGCCTGGAGAACATGAATATACGCATTAGTCGTCGTGCACGTGTGTGTGGGCTGCATCAACACACACAGACAAGCGTCCCATCATGCCTCCAGTCTCCCACAGTGCGTCTCAGCGGGAGGCGATGAGTCAGAGCCAGTGAGACTGCTTTACCCTTCCACTACTCTCATTTCTACATTCACTCACAGGCCGCCAGCGCAGGTGCTCTCGCTAGAGTGCTCTCAACCTAAATCAAACAGATCTGTCGGGTCCCGTCTGACACGTAATATTTTCAGTGAAAATTAAATTAAATACTGCAAATTCAGACATCTAGGTGATGCGTTCACCCGGCTCTCCAGCGGGCCCCTTAGGACCCACATTTGAAGGGACGGTTTACCCTAAAATGACATTTCTATTCATTTATTCCCCATGTATTTTCAAAACCATATGATTGAGATGGAGAAAAGGAGATATTTTGCAGAATGTTTAAGTAGCTTTAAAAAAAAAAAAAAAAAATTGTAGTATTATCCATTTTCTGAAGCAACATGCTTTGTGGAAGTTACAGACCAAATTTTAAGTCCGTCAAATCGTATCTGTTTTTGTACGTTATGCATCAAAACATGGCACCACAAGATGTCACTGTGCCGAGTTTGACACCGATGTTCTCGCGCTAAAGGTTCTCATGCAATTGTAACGAGTTTAAATGTTTTGAATAAAGCACAACCGAAATTTCAGTGCTACAGCTAAAATTATTTTAGTAAATAGCAAAAGCTTGTGGTCTGGTCGTCACTCAAAGCTATCACATGACAGCTGGGACATTCTTCGTTTGGATGAGAGCGTTCAGTCTCTCCATTGACAGGTAACACAACTAACACTTCAAAAAGTTCATAAAGATAAATTGAGGCAGTTCGGTCCAAATTTACTGAACAGACTCAATCACTTTATATGATGAACAGATTTCATTTAGGCCTTTATTCACATTTAAACATTCATCAGCGAACATAAACAGAAGCTCAACTGAAGAGTGAACCTCATTGGTTCTTTAAGAAGCTCAAACGTGCTGCGTAACAACGTGCGAGAACCAATGAGGTTCATTTCTGTGTAAGCGAACATGCTTGAGCTTCCGTTTACCATATCTGATGTGTGCATAGATTGAATTTAGGCCTTTATTCACATACAAACATTCATCAGTTCATCATATAAAGTGATCGTGTCTCCTGAGCAAATTTGGACTAAACCACTCGATTCATGGATTAGTTTCACGATCTCTTCATGAACTTTTTGAAACGTGGTAGTTGCGTTAGCAGTCTATTGAGGGACAGAAAGCTCTCAGATTTCACCAAAAAGACCTTAACTTGTGTTCCGAAGATGAACGAACATCGTACGGGTTCGGAACGACAAGTAATTAATGACAGATTTTTCATTTTTGGGTGAACTAACCCTTTAAGCACCAAACCTACTAATTCTATTCTGTACTTTGGTGCTGCTTAACCTTTATGGTTGCTTGGCTAAACCGAGGTTATGAAGGCCATTGTCACAACATGATGTCAGAATATAGATCATGTACAATCAAAGCTCAAATTTCAGTGGCTAGATTTGTTCTGGCCCTAACATTAAGTGTAATAACTGTCACTGAGCCGTCCAGTAATGACCACTTGATCGCCATTATGCTATAATAATATTCCTCGACTCAACAGCTGCTGTCTGCTGAGCGCCGTGACCTCTGTGTGATGATGCGCTCACAAGTGGGGACCGACATTTGAGACGCTTTGGCCTCACAGTGCAGAGATACTGCAATCGAGATGCTGTATTGAGGTTGATAGAGGTTTTTTGGTGTTTGGTGAGCTACTGAAAATTGTACATGGAGGTGATGGTGTGGTGGAGGTACCTGTTTGAACTCAGAATTTCCCTGCATGCTTTGCAAACAGTAGATGACTGGATCTCCCTTCATAGGTGGCAGTGTCTCCCAGCTCACCTCGCACGACTCGTCCACGCGCTCCACGCGAGGAGCTGAAGGGAGACGCACGGATGATGAGAGCAAACACATGTAAAAGCGTTTTTTTATATACTTCATTATTTCTTCCCATTCAAATGATTTAATACATTATACAAATAAACATTTTCTTTAATAGACGTTTTGTTTTATAAATACTTCCCCCCCCCCAGTAATTGTTCACTTCTTCTACTTTCTTTTAATTTAAATTTTTTTAAGTTTTTGATAATACGCACCACCAAAAAAAAAAAAAAAAAAAATCACTTAAATAAAACCAATAACCAACAAGTACATAATTAGGCACTTGTATAAAAACTTATACTTGTATTTCACACACACACACACACACACACACACACTGTGTATACATAATAATTCTGATCTTTTTCATTTGATATTAAGGTAAAATATGACCTGATGAAGTTCATGACAGGTTTTGTGAGATACATGAGTTAACCCAAAATCGAGTGTTTAAAAACAAGCAAAAAATCCTGTCTACAGAAATGCGATTACAATGGAAGTTTCTGCGGTACCTTTCAGGGGTGCAGGTGGGGAGAGGGGGGTGGTGAAGGTGTAAACAGTGGAGAAGGGCCCCTCGCCCGCCTCGTTAAAGGCCTGGATGCGGAACGCGTACGAGGTAGACTCATTTAGCCTCTGCACTTTGTGAGTGTGACAGGGTCCTTTATACAAGGATATAAACCTTCAGGAAGAGATGTTAACAGAGAGAGAACCAGAGACAATGTTATAAGGCTGAACTCTATAAAGCCACGAAACCTATAATAAATGAGGGATTTTCAAAACAGACTTGAAGGCAGACCTACACAAATCTGAGTGAGTTTCAAATACATAAATAAATGTGTAAATCTGTACGTTTTTTTTTTTTTTCAAATGCGTTTGAAAGAAGTCTCTATTCGATCAAAAATACAGTAAAAACAGTAATACTGTAAAATATGATTACGATTTACAGTAACCATTTTCTTTTTTAATAGGTTTTGCGTTTTTAAGAGATTTAGTTGCATTTGACTGTTTTTGTTAGCCTTTCCAGTTGAAACATTGCAGAAATAGAGAAGATTAATGTGTCCAAGCTGTAACCAAACATAAATAGTAGGGCTGGGTAAAAAAATATCGCTTTCTCGATATTAATCGATTCTCATTTTTACGAACCGATATCGATTCTTAAATCTCAAGAATCGATTAGTCATCCTGTTTTCATTTAATGATCGCGTAGAACATTGTATCGTGCATCCCATCCAATAAATCGAAATAATCTTTGTGCTTTGTGACTATTATTATGAAATAAAGTCTCAAATTTCGAATTACGTCCATTTTCTTACGAAATTCAAAAACAAATACCGTTTTGGCGCTGTGGCGTGAGATCGCTCTGGCTCAGCTCAAGAGAAGCAGCAGCGCGGAGCGCACATGATCTCATTCTCCTCTTCCGCCTTAATAATACCAGTTACTCCGTCTTAATAATACCAGTTACAGCGCCAAAAACAGCGCCAATGAGCATCTGAAAGTGTGTTAAAAGATAGAGTACAACTTCGAAATCCGTATCATGTAACGTGGTATTGCTCAATCAGTGTTTCATCCGTGGAAAGACGTCAGTTAAACAGTAAGTAAACAATGGCATGTAACGTCACATTTACCTCAGAAAAAACATTAAACTTAGTAACTTAGTCAGTTAGTCAGCTAGATAAAATAACTCTAGAGAGGAGAATTTTGCTAAATATATGCACCATATTACATATTCATTATAATTTTTAATGTTCTTCAATATTTAATGCATGTTTGAATAAATCTGGCAAGTTTTTATGACAGCCACCATTTAAATGTTTATATTTCATATAACTTTCTTATTATAAAAATAAATAAGTGTAATTTAAGTGTTTGTATAGCTACAAATCAGTTCATTTTTACCTTCAAAATTATAGTAGGCTAATGAAGCCTAGTGGGCTACAACTGACTCCCATAGTTTACAGCATTAGTTAAGAGATTTGTTTTCCTTGAAAAAAATTGCCATGTATTGTACCTGATATCCAAAATAATCAATATTGAATCGAATCGTAATCGAAATCGAATCGAATTGCAAGCTTGTGAATCGAAATCGAATCGAATTGTGAAATTTGTGTCAATGCCCAGCCCTAATAAATAGTGATGAAAGCCAAAATATTAAATGTCACAGATGTATATTTACTTAGTAATCCACTATTTTGTAGATGAGGGTCAAAATGTCAATTTTCACCTGAGATTTGGAGCCAATTGACAGGGGTGTAAAAAGAGATTGGTAGGTGTATTAGTTAAATCTGTTGACTTTAGCAATCTTTGTTGCATTATATGCCAACGGTGACTGTTCAAATATGTCAAAAAGCACTTCTTGCTGTTTTTTTTGCCCCAGGTTTGCATGCCTGTAACTCATAAACTATTAAAGATATCTTAAAATCATTTTATATTCTGGTTCTTAAACTTTCCTTTCGGTGTCTTTATTTTAAAGGCCCTCGATGGTTCAATCCCGGCTGTGTGGGTTGTCATGCCTGTAACTAGGGCCCTATAAAATACGTTTTATTTTTTCCAAAATTCAGTTTTTTCCATTTTAATTTTTGGGAATTCAGTTTTTTTACCCTTTACTGTTATTTTAGTTGTAAAAAGAGTGTGCTTTTAATGTTAATGATTAAAATGTACACAAATAAAATAGGAATGACTTTTAATTTGAGGTAACAGACATTTACTCTTACTTTTCAGCACAAATACTGCATGATGCAACATAACACTGAACTCTAAGTACTTCAAGTAACAACAAAATATGGCTATGACCTTTAAACTGTCCAGTAAAATAAATTATATTAGTTTGTATAAGTTTAAATAAAAGTCACACTCTGTATCTCTCGCGCACTGTCGAGCGCGCTCTCGGACACACTCGGCCTCTCTCGCGCAGTGTCACTTCGCTTTTGTCCAGTCCGGCGCATCATAGACATACGTGCACGGATGGCATGGGGTGTGTGTGTGTGTGTGTGTGTGTGAGACGCGTGAGTGACAGAGGGAGAGCAGGGAAAGGAAATCTAACTGAAAGAATACGCTGCGTGTTTTAAATGGCGTTAAAAATTAACGAAACGCAATATGTGGTGGCCGGTGTTGATTCTGTGGCGCACTTCCACGAATTAGTCTGTGTGGGAAACACTTCATAAAAGTCACGTGCGAACTGCTCGGCTACTCGGTACTGAGGGCTTGGCGTGGAGTTTCTTAACTTTTTCGCGGACGAAAGCAGAGCCGTGGAGAGCCGCTTCTCCATGCTTTCATTGTTTTGATGCCATCATTGGAGCTGAAATGACTGAAATGGGTCGTGTCGCCCAGATTTGCTTCCCCCTGTCTGCATTTCCCCCAGACATACGCTCTTCTCCCACACAAAAACAGAATTTCATTCTAAATATGTAAAATTCCACGAAATTCCGCGTTAACACTAGATTCCGCGTTAATTGGCCAATTCCGAGTTTCCGTCCGCAATTCCGTGATCGCGGAAATAGGGCCGTACGTAACTCTAAAAGTATTCAAGATATCTTAATATCCTTGAATTTGACCCATTTTCAATAATCAAGAACCAAATGTCGGTAACTGAAACTAGAGATGTATCTTGGTTTTTCTCAACAGTTGAATACAACACACCTCTCAAGAGTTCCAAAAACAAACATTTTTCTGAAGTTTAATTCAAGAAGTGTTAAAGATATCTAAATGTCCTTTTAGATTCTCGTTCTTATAAACACTTCTTTTGGAATCTTCATTTTTAAGGCCCTATGGTTCAATCCAAGAGGTATTGGGATGTCAATGCGGTAACGTGTCATTACGACACTGTGTATTTGGTAGCTTCAGAAACTGTTAAATGCACAAAACACCATCTTCTAAATATCCCTAAAACTGATTCAAATATAGATTATTATACACGTTAGAGAGCAAGTTAATGTGCCTCAACCATTTTCAGTGGATTTTTGGTACTCAGAGAGTTACTGTATGTTTTTGCAATTCTTTTAATTGAGGGAAACGAGATCCATTTCTAGTTTAAACATTATTTATTCTTCAGACATTCCTCTTCAAATGCAATCAGCTCTCTCAATCATTGAAAATTGGTAAAATTCAACAATTTGGACATGGAGCTGCTTTGAGCTCCTCATATCTATGGGACTGAACTTTATAGGACCTTGAAAATAAAGATTCCAAAAGAAAAGTGTATTAAGAATGAGAATCTAGAAGGATATTAAGATATCTTTAATACTTTTAGAGTTACAGGCATGCAAACTTCGGGAAAATGAATATTTATGGCATTTAGACAGGAATGTTCAATGCAATTGAGTTGATAAAAAACAACAACAACAACAACAGGAGATACATCTCTAGTTTCAACATTATTTGTTCTTCAGATATTTCTATTTAAAAGAAAAAAGTATCAGCTGTTACAAATGTTTGTTAAGAACCAGAATCGAGCGTTCACACTTATTCAAATGAACCGCACTAACAGAGCAATCGCACCAGAATTCGTTTTAATCAAAACAAACATGCCAAGCGTGAACACACCCTTATAAACATTTAGTTTATACTCTTAGAAACTCAAATAACTCATGTTATTTCATTGCTTTGAATAAACAATTAAATGCGGTGCATTATTATCTTGCTCATTGCACCCTCTTGTGGCCTCAGGAGACACGCCAAAAGCTGTTCTCCCTAACTAAAATTATGCGTGTAAATTTTAATTGAATTAGTAATATTTAAGTATTTCTTCAGCCATTTGACCGCCCTAATAAGTTTCTTTGGTAAATAAATTTGTGATAAGACTGCCTACGACTTTTCTACACCCACATATTCAGAGAATGTACTCGTGAAGAATTCACTTTCAAAATAAATTATAAATTGTCCACAAAATTATTTCAAAATCGACAATTTCCTGAGCATCAAGATCCTCCATAAAGATACATATGTCATCAATACACATATACGTGGAAGAAAAGGATTTACATATTAAATACATAATGCTAAAAATTGCACACAAATAAGTTGGCATAATTTGTGGCAAAAATCTCTCCCATTGCAAAACGCTAACATGGGGATAAAAATTTACATAGTTATATTTCAAGACATAAGAAGTGACATCGCCTCAAACCCGGACTCCAAACCTTTTAATGCTATTGTATAATTGGCTGATTTTAACAAAGGCACAAATAATGCAGCAACTTACCTCCCATTTCTATCCTCCATTTGGAGATGGTACTGTAGGGAATCGGTGGGTTGGGCCTTGGCCGGGCCGTCGCCCCACTTGAGCCTGAGGGTCTGGTGGCTGGAGGCGGTGCACTCCAGACGGGGAGGGAGGGGTGGCAGTGGCTTGGTCTTCAGTTTAAAGGTGTGACTAAAGGGTCCTGAACCCAGACTATTTAGAGCCTGGATCCTTATCCTTTAAACACACACACACACACACACACACACACACCAGATTCATTCAGTCACAGCTGGGCTTATTATAGCTTGGAATTTTTTTTTAAAGAAAATATGCCCACCAAGGCTGCATTTATTTGATTAAAAAAATACATCAAACAACAATAATGTGAAATATTACTACAATTTAGAATAATGTTTTTTGATGTGATTACATTTTAAAATGTCATTTATTCCTGTGATGTAAAGCTGTATTTTCAGCATCATTACTCCAGTCTTCACTCTTCAGTGTCACATGATCCTTCAGAAATCATTATAATATGATTTGCTGCTCAAGAAACATATTATTATTCGTTATTATTAACATGTTATTATTATCAATGTGAAAGTTTTTGCTGCTTAATATTTTTGTAAAAACCACGATAATCGATGAATAGAAAGTTTACACGATTTAATGCATTCTTGGTGAATACAAATATTAAGTCGTACCCCAAACTTTTTAATGCACAGCATATCTTGATTTTCACAAAAGTTATAATGCATAACAGTTTTCAACATTGGTAATAATAATAAATGTTTCTTAAGCATCAAATCATCATATTAGAATGAATTCTGAAGGATCATGTGACTGAAGTAATGATGCTGAAAATACAGCTTTAATCACAGGAATAAATTACATTTTAAAATTAGAGCTGTTAGTTTAACATGTTTATTTGGTGTGATTAATTCTGGGGGGGAAAAAAACATGTTAAACTTACATTTATTAATGCTTTTAACGCACCGACCACAGACCTGTACGTCATCTTACATGCAGTTTAGTTACGTAAATAATGTAGAAGCCTATAAAATGCAGTAAAAATGACACTAAAATTCAAGTTATGAGAGCAAAATATGCCCCTCTATGGGGTTTTGTCTTATATTTGTATCCTATGCCATAGTTTACCAATATCACACGAGCAAGAGTGCTGTATATATATATTAGGGGGTGGGCGATATGACCAAAATCTTATAATCACGACATGAGTAATTCATTTCACAATAATATATATCAAGATATATACAGAATCGTTCATACATTCACAAAAACAGCCTATACTGGTCCCACTGTAAATTTGCGGTTGCCAGTGTTTTGTGCCACAGATGTCGTTGTACCTGTAGGTGGTGTCGGGCTGCAGGTTCTGGATGATGTATTTGGTTACGAGCCCTGTAAGGATGGGTTGTTTCTCTCCCAGGTCGATCAGGTAAGACGTGATCTCTGACCCGTGATCGCACGGTGCCTCCCAGCGCAGCCCGAGGCAGGTGGACGGAGAGTAGAGGAGAGGAGTGGCCTCTTCATCCTCCTCTTCCTCCTCCTCATCATCGCCCCTCTCCGCAGTCCTGCACTCCACTCTCATCTCGGACTCGCGGAGAGCGTGGACACTGCTGACCGTCGCTGGCACCGAGCAGGGGGTCTGGCAGAGCACAGCGTCGCTGAAGAGCCCCACACCGGCGACATTCACCGCCTGAGGCACAAATCACAGTCAGCGACTAGAGGTTCAACAGGCCTGACGAGAAGAACATCAAATAAACCGTTCATCTTTAACCTTCAGTTCATGCAAAGACACAGCAAAGGTGTTAGAAAACTAAACAAACAGCAAATACAAGAAAACAAAAGTAAAAGCTAAATAAAAAGCAAAAACAAAACAAAAAGCAAATGCAAAAAATTATTGAACAAAGCACAACAATAATCAAATACAAGAAAACAAAAAAAGCAAATTCAAAAAATTATTGAACAAAGCACAACAATAATCAAATACAAGAAAACAAAAAAAGCAAATTCAAAAAATTATTGAACAAAGCACAACAATAATCAAATACAAGAAAACAAAACAAAAAGCAAAAAAAAACAACAACAACAACTAAATAATAGGCATAAATCACACTTAGTGAGTGACTAGATTTTGAACAGGCCTGACGAGAACATCAAATAAACCTTTCATCTTTACCGTTAAGTTAATTCAAAGACGCAGCAAAAGTGTTAGAAAACTAAACAAACAGCAAATACAAGAAAACAAAGCAAAAAGCTAAATAAAAAGCAAAAACAAAACAAAACAAAAGGCAAATACAAGAAAACAAAAAGCTAAATAAAAAACAAAAAGCAAATACAAGAAAACAAAACAAAAAGCTAAATAAAAAGCAAAAAAAAAAAAAAAAAAAGCAAATGCATCAATCACACAGTCAGTGAGTGACTAAAGTTTGAACAGGCCTGACAAGAACATCAAATACACCTTTCATCTTCAAGCTTGTGCATTCTAGCAGAACCAGCAGAAAACTCATCAAGACTAATTATACTAGACTAACATGCAACAGTAAATGCACTGAAAACTAATTTATTAACCGATTCTAATTATTGAAACAACACACGATTTCAAACTCAGTTCCTAAGACTGAATTAGACATGTATCGCTCTTGTGAATCTGTAGTAACAGTCAGGGATTGAGCATATTTTTTTATATAATTACAAAGTGTACCAAGGAACAAAATTTCAGCCAACAATTAGTAGACAACAGCCCTCAATACAGCAATAAAAAGCTACTTCTTAAAGCCCACAAAAAAAAGAAAAATCTATATTTGTCTCTGTCAACCACTGGGTGGCGCTGACAATGTAAAGTTGGCACTTGCCCAGTCATCTAATGTTTATGAATCATCAAGCTGATTGTTTTTCCCTTACAGGAAGTAAAAGCATAATCAGCCACCAGACAGCTATTTCCTGGTTTGTTACATCAAATCTTGCCATCAGCAGCTCAAACACTTGAACACACTATTTTGGTAGAACTAAGCATAAGCATGATGGCGTTGGCTTCTCACCTGGACTCTGCAGAAGTAGTTGGTGGCGGGCAGCAGCCCCCTCATCTCATGGGACAGTGCAGCACCAGTGTAACACAGCTGCATACTGCCCTCCGCTGCCCCCCACTCCAGGCGGTACTCTGAGACCGCCGCTCCGTTACAGGCCGGGGCCTGCGGGGTGCGAAACACGTGTGAGCAAACAAACAACACACAAACCAATAAAGTAAACAAGAATAAAAACTAAAAACAAATGTAAAAAAATAAAAAGAACCAAAAAGCACTGCAAAAAACTACTTATGGGGGGAATAGTTATTTTCATCTATGATATTATGTAAATAAAAGCTCATAACCAAAAACAAACTGAAAAATATTTGTACAAAATTATATTGCAGAAAAAAATATGCTACAAGTTAAATTAAACGCTCAAATCCCTCGAATTAAATTCTGATGTAGTCGTGTTATTTTAATATCATTATATTTTTATTCATATTTTAAATAAGATTTTATTTTGATAAAATCTAATTTTGTATTCACTTTAATTATTAATTTTTTTGTGTTTTTTTATGTAATATTTGTTTAGTTTATTTGGTTCTTTTTATTTGTAATAGTTTTAGTCATTTTTATTACATGTTTTTGATATTTTTTTTGATATTTTCTAAAAATATGTCTATATAGTTTTTATTAAGTTTTAGTTTTTGTTCATTTAGTTTTAATTAAAATAGTACTTCAACTAAATGAAAATTTTTAACTTTTTTGATTTCAGCTAGTTGCCAAACCAACATTTCTCAATTACCAACATTTCTCAATTTTCTATATATACTGTATATGTGTATATATGTGTGTGTGTGTATATAAATATATATATATATATATAGATGTATATATAGATGTGTATATATATATACACACACATACACATAAATAATATTTTTTAGTTATTGTTTCATCATCAAGTAATGTTTTTATTTTATGATTTTAATTAACGGTAATAACTGTTATTCACTCACAGCAAAATAATTTGCTAAAATGAACCTGAACTCTCAAAGCTACTAAAGAGTTGCTTGATACAGTAAGAACACTTTGCATCATGGGATATGCTCACCTCCCAGCTGACCACAGCACACGTGGGTGATTTACAGGTGACATGAGGGGCCCGACACGTCTCTGGGGCCCCCGGACCCGTCGTGACCTCAGAGCGCTCCGAGAAAGGGCCGTACTGTTCAACGCAAACAAAATATGAAACAACTTGCTAGCTGACGTAAAACTACATGTGGCGCATTTCATGAAAAGAACAGATTATTAGCAACTACGAAACTGAAGTCTGTGTCATGTGTAAGGCTTGCGCTCACCCCAGCCTTGTTGGCAGCTCTGATCCGGAAGGCGTAGGTCCTGCCGGGCAGTAAACTGCCCACTGTGCAGTCCAGCTCACAGCCCTGGTACACTTCCCTGCTCTCCTCCACCTGTGGAGCCAACATGTCCACGCTGTACGAAGACACCGCACTTCCTCCATCCACCAGAGGGGGCGCTAACAGACGCAACGGGAGAAAGCGTTTAGATGCATAATTTTCTCTCTAACACACACGCACGTGTTCAGCAAGGACACTTTCAAAAGTGACAGTGAAGACTTTTACATTTTTACAAGACTAATTAAATGAACTGCTTTGAAAAATAAATATCCTGAAAAAATTGTTTATCACAGTTTCCACAAAAATATTAAGCAGCACAACGTTGATAATACAAAAAATGCTTGATTTCTCAGAGATCATGTGACACTGAAGACTGGAGTAATGATGCTGAAAATACAGCTTTACCATCATAGGAATAGATTACATTTTAAATTATTTAAAATTTCACATCGTTACTGTTTTTTTTTTTTTAATGGAAGCTTGTTTCTGCCACCACATAAACATTACAAAAGGTAATTTCAACATGTCTCATAATTCAGATTTTTTATAATAATCATTACACCCTTGTTTATACGCAACTAATAAGCACACACACAAAGGCCAAGCTTACCCCAGCGTATCTGGACCTCTCTGGCTTTGGGTTTGCCCACGACCCTGGGCGGCTGACACGGACCAGGAGGAACGGGTGGCGTTTGGACCTGCAAGGCCTCCGTCAACTGAAAACAACAAGCGTGAGAAATCAGAAAGACTGGGAACCTTGATCCGCTTTAATAGTGTCCCCCCTCCTGGATGAGAAGAGTGTGTGTGTGTGGGCACCGGCTGAAACACACAGCAGATCACAGCCGTGTGAGCATCCTCTCACATTCACACCCGAAACCCAGCGGCGTCCAACGTGAGTCATAGCCGTGCGCTGGCACGTCCCGCATGCAGATATACATCTGTAAACCGCCAACAACGCCATTACAGCTCAGAGGACGGAAGAGGGAAATTACCACCAGCCGCTTGCCAAAGGCACTCTGTGATGATGAACCGGGATGATGACGTCAGCGGTGTTTACAATGCGTCGTACGTGTGCGTGTACGTGTGTTTAGGGTTTGCAGTGATACTGGCACATCTTCAGTGTGTGTTTAGTGCATATGGACTATGTATGAACAATATCAACATGACATCCAGCGCTCAACTTGTCAGCATTTATGTAAGTTTTGCCTGTGTTTTCAGATGAATCGGTAAAAAGTTGTGACAGTCCAACAGAGATGGACGATGTTTACACCGTGTGTGTGCTAAAAATGGAAGTATGTGCATTTAAAGTTCATTAAATGTTAGCAATAAAATTTGCCTCGACAAGACCAAAGAGTTGGACATTTTTGTAACAAAATAATTTGCGACTATATATATATATATATATATATATGTGTGTGTGAATAGTATATGTGAATAGGGACTTGAGATAGTTAACATTGTTACTCTTTTCAAACATGAATTCTTAATGCGTGGTTATTTGGCTATTAGTCTCGCGTAGCCAGACCTTCAGACTGACGGCTGAAGGTCTGGAATTCATAGCAGCTTTCTTTGGCCAAGGCCCGCCCATAAGGCCGTTTGACCGACATGTAAAACAACCAATTACAGTTCGTTTCGTTCAGCGTCACGTTTCGGTGCGTGGAAATGTCCCCACAACAACAGACCTGCGTGCAACAAGTCAGTCAGCATAGAAAATCAAAGAAAGAGAAGAAAACTTCAAGAGTCTTTCCCGTGAACCTCGCATACTTTTCAGAATTCTACGTTTAGCTGATCTTGATAAATGCTCATTGTCACTCATGTAAACACAACAGTTTTTCTTCCGCAATCACACGTCTGCGCTTTGTTTCCCGGCGGACCGAAAATAAACGCGACACTCGCGCCCCCCGGAAATCCGAAAAATTCAACCAATCAGATGACGACTTCGACATTCCTGAAGTGTTTCCAGTTAAGTGTACCATATGCATCAGACGTTTAGCCAACGTTCCGTGGGCGTGACGTCTGAGGCTGAGACTATTTGGCTATGATCCGAGACTACTTCAAATATTAATATTGTTGTTGTTTTTTTAACAACTGTACTTACAGATAAAATAATATTCCTAAAATAAAGGCCACTTAAGCGTAGAGTATTTTTCTTAACACACTTAAGTCAACTTTGAATAAGTCTAACTCTGTAATGAAGTTTTACTTTACATAATTCTGTTTTAATATCAATATTTTGTAATGCTTTAAAGAATTACACTTATTTTGATGTGTTGACAGCACATGTAAAGTACTTGATTATAATTTGAACTCTAGTGTTATTTGATATTACATTGAAAGTTATGTACTAAACTGCAACTTCAATACAAATGTGTAACTAAAAAAATATATTTAAATGCATGACATACGAGTTTGAAAAGAAATGACATTCAAGTATATTTTAGTTTACCATAAAGGCAGCACACATTGTGCAATACACTTCAACCATGTCAAAGTATATAATTATGAAATTATATTTATATATATTTATATAAAAGATACTTAAATCCTATCAGATAGTTGCATTTAATATACATTTAAACTTTAATATATTACTATATCCACAATAAGTGCTTTATTAAAATTACACTAAAGAAAACACAAGGGACTCACAGACATGACGCAAAATAAAAGTTTATGTTTACATAATATACGCGTGTATTGTGAATAATTATTTTGTATACATAAATACACACACATGCATGTATATATTTGAGACGTATAACACATTTTTCTCAAATATATACATGCATGTATGTGTATTTCTATATACAACACAATTATAAACAGTGCACATATTATGTAAACACAAACTTTTATTTTGGATGTGATCAACCGTTGACAGCCCTATAACACCGCTAGCACTATAAAGCTCAGTGTTAGAGTGCTGGGACATTGTCATTCATGTTGAGAGCATTTCATTAGCCAATATTTTGTATAGGCGATATGAGCGATGAGTCATCACTATTTAAAATGAAGGTGTAACATGGCACTAGAGGACGATTTGTGTGACATACCGGGCTCTCGCCTCCCGCACTGATGCAGTGGACTCTAGCCTGGTATGAACATCCTGGGCTCAGACCGTCACAAACACACTCCATAGCCGAACCGCTGCACACCTGATTCCAAGAAGACCCTGAAAACACACACACAGACACACACAATCAATGAAATAACCGTAATGATGCCAGGAAGCACAGCAGAAATCCTCAGTGGAACGTACCGCATAACCCTTCAGACAGCTCCACCACATACTTCGTCACATCTGAGCCGCCATTGTCTTTGGGAGGCTCTGAGGGGAAACCATAAAAAACATAAGCAAAGTCCCTTTAAAACAAGTCATTTCACTCGGCGGCCATCTTTGAAACGCCTCTCGGGCATGCAAGTGCAGCTCTCATCTCTTTGAATGGGGAAACATCAAATTCTCCAAAAATGTTCGCCAAGCTTACGATTAAATTTCAGGTTTGAAATCACCAATGAGATCGGACTGTCTAATACATTTAGTTTCCAAACGCTCGAATCATGACAGAAAACAATATTTTCCAGGCTGGATCAAGCTAATGCGCAGTGGAAGCGTGTCTGACTGTTTCTATGGGAACCGGAGCTTCTAACGGCCGCTGCAGTGACGCGATGACTTTACCAATCGGTGATTGGCTCTTATTTAGAAGGCGGGACTTATTCCACCATATTGAGAGTTGCACTTTTCCCCCATTCAAAACAAAACAAGAGTGACGCGTCTTGTTAATCTATAGTCTTTGGCATTAGCAACCTCAGCTAGTTCTTGATACTGAGGTACATTCTGCATTTCTGTCCGTTTTAACATTTTAATGTCATCATTTTTTAGTCGCCTAGCATGAACATTTAGCCTAGCCTAGCATGATTTACTCGCATTGTAGAGGGTTGTATGAGGACTAAATTAAAGATGATGTTAAGATTGTTTTTTTTTTCTGTCAAAGATCAATGTTTGTGTGATCGTGACATGCTGAACTGACCCCAGGTCAGGCGGAAACTGGTCGGGTGAGGCTTGCCCTTCACAGTGAGTCTGCAGGGGCAGCTCGGCCTATCAGGGGCCGTGGTGAACTCCGACACAGAGCTGGGGTTACTCTTCCCTTCCGCGTTATAGGCCACGACCTGCAATGAGGAAAAAGAAAAAGGGAAAATTAGGCAGAGTGTTTGTGTGGGGGAATCATTAATGATTCAAAATGTCACAATGCAAACAACCTGAATGGTCCTAAAAATAGGCTTCATTATGACTCACACAAACACTGGGTGCGGAGGAAATGCAGATCTCTGGGGCCTTTTAAAAGCCTTTATATTATCCACCGAGTTTATCTCACTCAGAAAGAGAGTTTTTAAACCTGACAAAAGTGCAGGATGAGGAAGCGTTTCGCGGTTGGGAAATAAACGGTGGTGTTGTGATGTCATCTGTCACAGTAATTGTCAGTAATTGTGGATGTGAGCTCTCGGCAGGTAATCAGCTCCTCTCATCAGGACACATGCAGCCGTTCTGAGCGCATTAATACACTTTTGTTTTTGGAAACGAGATTATGATCAGCGCATCCCTAACGACACCAGAGAAGAGTGACCGATCGCATCAGCGCACCATCTGCTTCATCTCACGGCCACTGGAAACGACCGGGACGGGGAGATGAAGAGATGAAGAGAGGAAACAAAACAGGAACAAACTAACAAACGACAGAGGAAAGGACAAACACACTAATGACGGAATGAACAAAAGAAAAACAACAAAACAAAACAAACTGATACTGAAAGAAAAAAACTTAATGAACAAATGAAGAAAAAAACTAATCAAAAAGAACTTGGAAGACTGAAAGAGAAAGAAAATAAATGAAAGACAGCAAGGAAAGAATGAAGGACAAAGACTGTACAAACAAAAGAAAAAACAAAAAAGAAATTGAAATAAAAGAACTAACAGACAAAAAACACCACAAGAAAGAGAGAAAGAAAGACTTAAGGGGTCACATAAAAAAGATTCAAATAAAAATAAATCACGAACAAATAAAAAAACAAACAAAAATGAAATGAGCAAACACAACGAAAGGAAAAGCAAGGAAGACAATAAAAATGAAAGAAAACAAACTGATAATGAAAGAAAGAAAACATAGGGCGAAGCAGTAAACGACTGACAAAGAACGAACAAACGGAAGAGAAAAAAATACTTCAAATGAAGAAAAATCACAAACGAAAGAACTAACAGACAAAAAGAGAAAAAACAAACAAACAAAAAAACAAAAGAAACAAACAAGCAAAAAAACACTAATAAAAAGCATGCAAGCAAGCAAACAAACAAACAAAAAAGAAAGACAAACAAAAGAAACAAACAAACAAGCTAACACGAAAACAAAATAAGCGGACACTCAAGGAGTCACACACCCAGTATAGTCATGAAGGCAAGCCGCCAGTGAGTGTGTGTGTGTGTGTGTGTTTCTCACCCTGAAGCGGTACGTGGTGCTCCTGTGGAGGTTTCTGACGGTGTGTGACAGCTCGTCTCCATCGTAACTGGCCTGGAACCCGTAACCCTGTGCAACACATTCACACACTGTGACGCATGAAAACCCTGGTGTTTCGGGACAGTCCTCACACCCTTCACTAGAAGCCCGCGACACAAATCGCTGTTCGTTACACATCACTTATACCATGGTCTGGGTGAATACTCGATTCTGATTGGCTGCAGGGTGTCCACCTAGTAAAGGAGTTCTGGTGAAACTGACTGTTTACCGTTCGAAATTAATCAATAAATGCGCTGGCTACATCAGCTGTGAGTAACCATAGCAACAGGCAGTCAAAGTATCCGTTTACAATTTATTGTATCAAAGCAAACATCTAGTTAGCCGTTATACTACGCCTACCTGTGTGTTTTAATTATAGGTACAAAAAAAACGAAAGTGTAACGCCCATGGCTAGACAAGCCTAACTTACATGAAAAAAAAAAACGTTATAACTTGCTGGCTCGTAAGTTAGCTAAACTGAAGGGTTCTACGAGCTGAGCGGACTATAAATATCTCCGTAGTATCTCCGCGTAACCAGGGAAACCAAGTTATTGTTTGTAAAAAACTTTAGATTTTGATTGTAAAACTAATTAAAATATAAACTAAGGTTTTAAAAATGTGTTATTTGGCAAGTGACCATGGTATAAGCGGGTTAATGCCCTTCGAGGTGTCCATTGTCTAGGTATTAATGGACTCCAATGGACACCTCGAAGGGCATTAACCCTTACATAAATATCAAATAAAGGCCATTTACTTTAACTCTCGAGTGCCTTGGCTTCATACGTTTTCATGAACATGAATTCACATTTGTTTTTTGTCCTCAAAACAACTTAGTTATTGTCATTTTATGACTAAAATAATTATATTTTAATCATATAATTTACATGTAATAAAATACAACGAATGTAATTGCTTTTTAATTAAATCACTAAAACCATTTTTTTTTGTCGTCAAAGAGAAATAAAACAGTAATTAAAATTGTATTATGCTTCTCTTTTATCAGACATGTAGACAAAAAGGTAAAACGTTACAATAAGGTTCAGTAGTTAACATTAATGTATTAACTAACATGAACTAACCACAAGTTACACATTTCTTACAGTATTTATTAATCCTTGTTAACGTTGGTTAATGAAAATACAGCCATTCATTGTTTGTTCACAGTGCATTAACTAATGTTAACAAGATTCTAATAATGCATTGGTGAATGTTGAAATTAACAAAGATCAATAAATTCTGTATAAGTGCAGTTCATGCTAATTAATGTAGTTCACTAAAGAAATTATTGTAAAGTGTTACGACAAAAATAATATCTGCCATACAAAAACAAACAAACATTGCCAATGTCTACTGCATGTATATGTTAAATCTGACATGGAGGATCATACCATCTGAGAGCAGGGCTTCCTATTGCAACTTCCGTTTCATGCTGACTTGGTATGGGTGTGTGTGTGTGTGTGTGTGTGTGTGTGTGTGATTTCTGTGAAAGTGTGTGTGAATCTCTCTCACTCACTGAGCCCTCCTCTTCCATCTCCAGCACGTAGCCGATGTCGTCCTCTTTGGGCGAGCCGGCCGGCCGTTGCCAGCGCACACAGAGCCATGTGACCCCGGGCTGAACCAACTCAGGGCTTAAGGGGGGGGCCGGGACGCTGCACGACGTCATGATGTGGACCACTTCACTGAACTCACTTCCCAAGAGGAAAACACAGGTAAACCAAGACATAAATAACGCTGACACTTTATTTTACAGTACACGTACTTACTGTAGTAATAACTGTAAATTATGCACAATTACATGCAATTTACCATAACCATAAGTACATGTAGTTAATATTACTCGGTGCTAAATTGTATAATTACACTAATGGGTTACACTATTTTAAGGTGTCAGTGTTACATTTTAATTATATATTTAAGTATTGAGTAATATTAATCAACTACATGGACTTACTATAGGGTTAGGGTACGATTAGGGTTTGGTTGAGGGTTAGTTGCATGTAATTATGCGTAATTTACTTACTATGGTAAGTACATGTAACGTGTGCAACAAGGACACTGTAAAATAAAGTGTTACCAAATAATGTGTAACAAAAATATTTGTAATGATTCCTTCTATTTTAGCCGCCATTAGCATGGTTCGTTTAGCACTTGCATCACTGTATGACACGATGTTTGCGGTCTCCTCCTTCGGGAGCATCCCGACTGATACACACCTGACGCCCATGTCGTTTTTGGCTGCCAGCCGAAAGGAATATCTGGAAGCTGTGGAGAGTTTGCTGAGTCTGTACTGCTTCTGAGGGCCGTAGTAGCACTGTTCAAACGCAGACGTCCCCTTCCCCTGTTCACAGAGCACAGCATTAGCACTTTATTCAACGGCAACGTGATACACCAACTACAACAAATATGTTGATCAACCAATCAGATTTGAGGGACACGTTTACAGTTTATGTCAAGTTTAGGCTTACAATCGAGGTTATGTGCTTCTACATCAGTGTTATTCACATATCATTCCCTCTGATTTCAGAGAGAAGTTATGGGTCGGGTTAGAACATGTCTTACAGACCCCAGATCAGCTGAGGAACTACGTTTTGCATAAAACGTATATACTATATATATATATATATATATATATATATATATATATATATATATATATATATATATAAAAAGTGTCACAGTGACTACTTGTTTTGATAATTTAGCACATTCCCCCCTAGTTCTCCATGCCGTAATGTGTCTATTAAAAACAGTGTTTAAATTTAGTACAACAAAGCCTAATGTATAAATACTAGGGCTGTCAAACGATTAATCGCAATTAATCACATCCAAAAATAAAAGTTTATGTTTACATAGTATGTGTGTGTACTGTGTATAATTATTTTTAATACATAAATACCCACACATGCATGTGTATTTAAGAAATATTTGCATGTATATACTGCATATAGACAGAATGTAGCCTATATATAATGTATATTTTATATAAATATAAACATTTATATATAAATGCCAAATGCCATATTTTTCTTAAATATATACGTGTGTGCATTTATATACAAAATAATTATACACAGTACACACACATTATGTAAACAAACTTTTATTTTGGATGCGATTAATCGTGATTAATCGTTTGACAGCCCTAATAAATACTATTTGTTCACATTACAGTAATGAGAACTGCTTCGTGTTTAATTGTCATGAAAATAAAGCAAAAAAAGTTCCTAAAAATGGGCTTAATCTTTCAATTAAAAAAAGGAAAGAAAAGAAAAATGAACCGAAACGGCAATAATGAAAGACAACTTACCTCGTCCCACTGAAGAATATAGTTCTGGATTTTGGAGCCATTGTCACACGGCGCCTAGGAAGAAGTATTGTTTTTGAATGTGCTGCACTTAATGTCAGTGTTTACTAAGTGACGTGGGCTTGTTGAGATGCGAGTGTGTTAATGCGCACCTTCCACTGCAGGACGAGGCTGCTCTTGGTGCCGCTGGCTTTGCGTGGAGCGCTGGGTGTATCGGGCTCGCAGCTCAGAGTGGTGAAGCTCACGGGCTCTGAAGGGACGCCTTGTAAACAGTTACACGTGGCCTGGACCCTAAACACACACACTTATATCAGTATACAGGGACACTATACAAATAACAATATTAAACAACAGAATAGTTTTAGATTGAATTTTATTTTTAAAGAATCAATATGTAATATTTAATTTAAATTTTATATATATATATATATATATATATATATATATATATATATATATATATATATATATATATATATATATACACACACAAACACACACATTCTTATAACTAACACCTATATTATTATTTTATTATTATATAGCTATATTATTAGTAGTATTATTAATATTAATATAACTGCATATTCATTTTAGCAAATATAACTATTAATAAATAATTGTACTTATAAATATAATATCTTATAACTAATAACTTTATTATTATTATTAATAATAATAATAACTATATGTAATATATATTTATTTTAATACAACAACACTATTTATAAAGAACATTTTATTAAGAATTCTCAATATAAGTACTTAGTATAATATTATTAATAGTTTATTGAGTTTAAAAACGTCGTTATATTTAACTACATGTATAGAGAAAATGTTTTAATAAAGAAGCTACATTCTTATAACAACTATTTTATTATTATTATTATATTATATATATATATTAATTAACAAATATAACTACTTAATAAATAATTTTATCTATGAAAACAAATTCATTTATAATCGATACATAATCGATTCATA
Organism: Tiaroga cobitis; assembly: GCA_030578255.1. NCBI lineage: Eukaryota > Metazoa > Chordata > Actinopteri > Cypriniformes > Leuciscidae > Tiaroga > Tiaroga cobitis. Next base: position 34,987,642 of record CM060605.1, read on the forward strand.
ATAATAATAATATAACTATATATTATTTAAAAAATATATAGTTGTTTTTAATATTTTAAACTACATTATAAAGAAAATTTGATTTTTAAAGAATTATTTATATAATATAGCTAATATAACTACATTATTATTAATAAAACTATATTAACTTTATATGAAACTATATTTTTAACTATATGTAAATAAATCTATATTCTTATAATGAACAACTATATGATTATAACAACATATTCATTTTGAACTATATTAAGAATTTTATTTATGAAAAATTATTTTCTTAGAATTAATATAACCATATATTAATAATAATACTACAACTATACATTATTTATAAAGAATTATCCATATAATATAGCTAATCTCCACTCACTTTCATTGTATGGAATAGAGCAACTTGAACAACATGTAAAATATCTTTGTTTGTGTCACATGGGGTTTAACCAAGATGAGGGTGTGTGAAAAACAACAACTGTCGATTTGACTGAGCCTCACTGTAAAAACAAGAATGTGTTTCTGAAATTCTGATAATGTGGTGTGTACATTTCAAAGTGGAAAACCGACACACACCTGACGTGGTAGTCCGTTGCTGGTCTTAAGTCTTGTAAGGTTGCACTTAGTTCCACACCACTGACACAAGCGAGAGACAAAGAAAAGAAAACGTTAGTGATGTTGCAGCCCGTACACGGTGAAAACATTGTGCTCTCCAGGGTTGGTGCAGAGCTGCAGACGTCAGGTGAACTGCTGATGACCTTCAGCAAACCACCGAACACATCCGCGAGTTCCTCAACTGCACCCGCAGCTCCTCCACATCCTGCCCTCACCTGTGGGCGGCCTTGTACTTCCCGTCCTTGCTGTTGTACGAAACTGAGACCTCGTACGCGAGGCTGGGCTCCGCGGGCACTTCTTCTCCCTCTTTGGGCTCCTCGTCCCCTTCTGTGCGTGACGGGGCCACCCAACTCAAACTGGCCCCTCTGGCCTGGATGTCCGTCACCTGCCGACGAGACGACAACCGTTTCCACATGCACAAACTGATAGCGCCTTCGTAATCAGAAAGAAAAGAGATTTAACCGAGCTAGTTTTGGATTTAACTTCTATTAGATGCGGCACAGATCTTGGAAGTAAAAATGTAATCTCAAAAAATAACATAATAACAATAATAAATTGTTGAATCCAACTACTTTCATAATTGCAATTGTCCTTGTACACTGTCTTATTTTGCCTATGTTAAATACATGACTGAAAGAAAAAAAAAACATTGGGTTATCAATTAATAAACACTTGACACAAAATATTGTCTTTTTTTTTTAAACCGTGCCAAAAATCATGAATACTTGAGTAACTCTGGTATTGTTTTGACCATTAACCAACAAGAAAGAATCAGTAGTCCAACTGCAGAATTAGGCTAACTTCAGGTCAAGTCCTCTAGACAGACGAACCGGAATCCGAGACCGTATACGCAGATGAAAAGGAAAAAAAATGTAAACGAGTGAAAACTGACGTAACAAGATGCGTGATTGAAGTTGATCAAACCGACAAAATAAACGTGTATGATTTAGCAGAACCCACTTTGTTGTGTTCGACTGATTCGAGAGGTTAATTGTTCCCCGGGGCAAACCGACTATATATTTAACCACACGCACTTGTTTAAATGGGAAATACATGCGTCTGCTTGTTTCGCCTGGAAAGAGTCACTTTAGTTTGTTTTAATGACATGTGGTGCTTCCCCTCGGGAACAAAAGAGAACTCCTGTTATGCAAGAGGGAATATTTTTAGCTTTATTCCAGTTGAGAAACAAGTGTCTCCTTTAGTTATGGATGCATGACTGTGTACCTTACGGGTTTTCAGACAAGAATAGCTGAAGTTAGCGTGCATTACGGAGTCAAAACTGACTTAAAAAGAACCCATTTATCTGTGCCTCGCAGGGCACGGTTCTCTCCTCTACACTTTCCTCACTGCTCGAGCTGTGGAAATAATCCGCCCATTACTGATGCAACTGATCTACATGAAGCTGTTGGACTTATCATTCTGAGCAGGCAAAACAAGTCAATAAATAACACTGTTTTATGAGCTGTGTGGTCAGCATACTTTGTGAAAAATAACATGAACCTGCATTTGCTTAATTTTTTGCAGCATAAATTTAGGGAAAATGGGTAATTATGCAAAACGTACATAGTTAAGAGTTAAGAAGAGACAAAAATCTGATCACTTTTCCACCAACAAATTTGATTCCATCCTCACCAAATTTGTCTCACAATCATGCCTTACAAAAGTTAGTGGCTGAATGATTCGTGTTTTTTTGCCAACTTTATGCCTGAAGGAAGTCAACAGAGTTGAATAAAAGGATGGAAGTCAGACTGACAAAGCTCTGCGCTATTAGAACAAAACCATTCCCATCCAACTAATATCCCAGAGTTTTGTAACATTTTTATGTATTGAAGGGGTTCAAAACCTTCAAAATGCGTCATTGAAATTCTCTTTTAATCTATATATATATAAAAAATAGCTACTAAAATAAAATATTTATTTATGAGTTTAAATTTGTTTTGTTTTATTCCAATTACAAATGAAGAAAACCGTTCTGGACAATGGTGAAGGTTTAGGATGCTGCCGCTTTAAAAACAAAAATTATCATAAACAATGAAACTAAAGCATTTTCTCTTTCTCTATATCACTTGCATGCCAATGGTGGTGACACTAGTTTGGGGACATACTGTACATTCTCCAAAAATTAGCTTGAACAGCGTGCTTAAATGGCCTTTTTAAAACGTATTCGTAGTGCCCCTATTGTTTATTCATATCTCAAGAGCTATAGCGATTAAAAAACAAACGCTGCTCAGGACATAATGTCACAAAAAAAAGGTTTAAATGTCTAATGAAAAAGGCACGGGATCATTATTATAGTGATTATAGCAGTCTCGGCAAAACTGAACTCACTGTTTCATGAAAACACCAATAAACCAGAGCCCAGCACACCACCAGAGACAAGACAGCCATTTAGCTTCCTCGATGAATCAAATCAAGCCCAGCATTAATGACCCATTACGGAGAGCCATTACTGTCTTCTTGTGGGGACTGTAATCATGCATGGATGTAGAGTTTTTGAGACCGTGGAAATGACTGTCATTAAGAAATCTGTTGACGCAGCGAGCAGTCGTACAGTCCCTCAGAAGCTGGTTACTCAGTGAGGAGAGTGTCAAATGTAGCATAAAGGCCTTTCCAATTGCACACTTCGAAGAACAGTGTGCCGTATCCGTGCATTTATATCAGTGATAGACGGATATATTGGCCAGGCTGGCTAATTTAAGCGATGGTTCACCCAAAATTGAAGATTCTGTCATCATTAACTCACCCTCATTCCAGACCCACACAACTTTTGTTCATCTTTGAAGCATAAATGAAGATATATTTAACCAAACCTGAGAGATCACTGCCCCTCCGTTGGAAGTCTATTCACCCACAACTCTTCAAAATGTTCATAAAAAGAGATTGTAAAACAATTTCAAATTAATTGAACGGTTTAATCCAAGTCTTGATCGCTTTATGTAATGAATAGATTTAATTTTGGCTTTTATTCACATATAAATCACTCGTCAGCAAACACACTTGGAGCATTCAAAATTTGGTAAATGGAAGCTCAAGTGTGTTCGCTTCACACGCGAGAACCAGTGAGGTTCGTTCTTGTGTTACGCATCACGTTTGAGCTTCTGCAAGAACCAATGAGGTTCGTTCTCATGTTACGCATCACGTTTGAGCTTCACAAGAACCAATGAGGTTCATTCTCGTGTTACGCATCACATTTTGAGTAAATATGTATAAAAAATAAGATTTCGCAAGCCAAGCAGGTAATTTCCACATTATCTAAAAGCATGGCTAGATTCTAAACGAGCAGAAAAATGTATTTGAACTTTCATCAAGCTTTAAAGGAAACATTTGGTCCGTTTGAATCTGCCCATCCTCTGTGGTTCACCTGCTCAACAATGCTTTTTATATCATTTCTGATCAGAGCTGCGTTAGGAACAGCAAACAAAACCAAAGTGAAACTCTAGTTTGAGTCGCACAGCACAGACAGTTTATCAGCACGGACCAATAATAGAGCAATGCGAGCTCAGAACAGGTTTATAGCTGTATAGGTTTATAGACACCGTTACTACACAGTGCCGTGAGATCCAGTGTTTGAATTCCAGGGTTTCTGCTGGGTTTAGTCAGTCAAATTTAAGACTTTTTAAGACCTTTTTATGACCATTATGATTTAAATTTATGACCTACACGAATTACAAAAAATAACTTCCTTTCAAAAGTCTTTTTTTTATTGACTTTCATTAAAAGTAATCAGTTTCATTATTTAAAGGTTACATTTTCTTAAGAGTAACAAACTGAAGGCTCCCTTTTCCTAAGTATCAATAACACAGGAACAACACTTAGGCTAATTATCACGTCAATATCGATAATTACCACGATGTCAAATCCTTATTTCTTTCAAGTTTAAAGGCAGATTTTTGCTCCAAACTGAAATTTGTAGAAACCATAGCGTTAATTGTGGTTTTAAACTACTCTTTATTGTCAGAACATATCATGGCAAACACTTGCCAAACAGGTGAACATTTCACGAATCTGAGGTAGAACATTCAAACGTGTAATTTTTCCTTAACAAAATTAATATCTTTATTGTAAAATGAATTTCTTAGTTTCTGCATGTGCTAATGGGGGATATTGTTTCGAGTCTTGAAACAGGTTTGTGTTGCCTGACTTTGATTCTTCATGAAATGTATGAAAAACAGTAGGCCTATAGCCTAAATACATTAAATACTGTAATTATATTACATTAGTCCTTTAATACATTGTCTATATTAATAATATAATACACTTCAATATGTATATCCCACATTTCATGGTGCAGTAAATATACTAGTCTAACTTTACAGTAAATCCGTGGTAAATGATGGGAATTTGTAGACGGAAAAGCTTTCTGACTGTATCGTTGCGCAGTGTTTCTCCTATTCATCAGCGCTGTCTCGTCTGCCTTTAAACTGGTTTAAATCACTGAGACATTTGTGTTCTTTGCTGAACTCAAGCACTTCTCACTGGATCTCGTGACCGAGGCCGATCAGAGTAAACCATAGACTGTAAAAAGGAGTAAACGCGTCTGCTCTAGTTAGCTCGCGCTGCGCTGCCGCTTGGACTTTGAGCCGAGCGGATAAACAGTCCGTGAGGCGCGCGGTTCAAATGAGTTTCGTTCCGCTTTTGGCGCATAAACATTATCGAACTCTAGATATCATTTTATAGAGAAAAAATTATATCGCGACAATGAATGAATGAGCATATCAATTTAAGACGTGGCTGAATGTAATTGATGACTTTGTATGGAAAATCCAGACGTTTTTATGACTTTTTATGGTCTAAAAATCTTATTAATTTTAAGACGTTTTATGACTTTTATGGCTCCGCGGAAACCCTGGAATTCGCAAAACAATTAATATCTGCCCTGCAAGATCTAGTGAGAAGCTGACGTGGAAACCTGGAAAAACATTGTGCAATGAGCCAAGTTATAAAAGGCTTTTTTAGTCAACAAATCACCAACATTCACCATGGATTTTATGTAGCAAAGCTAACAGTAACCATGGTATTGTGGCAGAAATAGACAAATATTTTGTGTTTTTTCATTTTAGGATTCGTACAACCCTTTGAGAGTGGGATTCAAGCAATTTTCAAAGACTTTCAAGAGCTTCACACAACTTTTTTTCACCCAAAACTTCAAAGCTCTAAATATTACCCAACTTAAATGTTATTTTTAATGTGATGACCAAAAACATTATTTGTTCATCCTTCAAAGACTGTCCCCATTTGTAAAGCTCAAGACATGGGAAAACTAACACTTGGTGGCAAACAAAAACTTTTATTGAAAAATAAAAAGACAAGAAATGACTACTATAACCAGTAGATGGCGGCAGAGGTACGCTTCTTGGCTTATTAGCCATTTACACTCCCTAACTATTTTTTCCCCACAGGTTTTGCTTTTGAAGTGATATATAGACATTATGAAGTAACATTTATAAAATATCAAATCATCAAGAAATCAATTTTTGCACTGAAGTAGGAAAAGTCACAATCTAATGAAAAACAAAACCTTTTCCAAATTGTGACTGAATTACATAGAAAGCAAGTAAAGAGTGTTACTTTTATAATAACTGAAGCTGTCGTCAGCCAGTTCGCTAAGAAAGCTAAGAAAAAGCTACCAAATCAGTAACGTAATATATGTGTGTGTGTGTGTTAGCAGCATTAAAGAAATTTAAATACAGAAAATGCACATAAACATAAAAGAACGCAAATAAAATCATCTCCTTACCACTGGTTTGCAGATGGAGTTTAAGCATTCCTGAAGAGCCTTTGCTTCTTCGTCCAGTTCTGCAAAATATTAAGACAACAACTCCATTATAAACTGATTTTAAAAAGAGAACAGGGCTTCACACTCAAATGGCTTTTACTTATTTTCCATGAATGGATTAATAGATACACCAGCTAAGTTTAGTCGGCGTACAGTAGCTGCGGCAGAGAGAGTTCCTTCAGGCTGGAGTTAGTTAGCACTGATAAATGACTGAGTCAGTGCAAGAGTAATTACAGCTAATGGTATCTGCAGCAGCCTAAAGCTGAGGGAGCTAATGAGAGCGGGGCCCCGTTACACCCCCCGATGGGCCCCTGGACGGACTTCAGCCTGGACCCTGAGACATGATATTCCTAGGAAAAAGACGACTCAATGGGACATTAATGTCTGTTAATGCTAATAACTACTTCCTAATAAACCTCCCTCAGTGACCGCATGCATGAGTAACTCCAGTTGGTTATTAATTGAGGGAGAGCCAAACAGTAAACATGTAATTCCCTGGTCATTTTAAGTAAGTTTAGCTTTAATTAAATGTAGATTTTAATTAAAGTCTAATTCCTAAAACAAACGATTATGGTGCTGAAATCTGATTGGATAAGACAAAGCCGATACAAAACAGCTGATATATACAAACGTATTAATGCACTGTATATGTACAGTATACATTATCTCTCACTATTAGGCTAATGAACTGCAGCAGGGTTCAAAAGTCTGAGATGATACCGAAAAACTGGGATTCATCTCATTTAAACCTGTAAATACATAAAGTTTGGATTTAAACAACCGTGAAGTAAAAGAAAGTAGTAGCATTTAATTAGAATTGTTCACTAATAAAATGTTAACAAATCGGTGAGCGTGATCACGTGAACGGATTATCGTTTAACTTTCATTACATCATTGTTTTCAGGTACAGTACTTTTTTTTTTTTACTGTTAATATAATTTGTAACAAAAAGGAGAAAAAAAACAAAGCAAAAAAAAACAAAAACACTATTCAAAACAAAAACAAAATGCAACAAAAAACAAAACCGAAACAAAAAACAAAACCACCACAACAAAACAAAACAAAAACAGAACACACCAAAAAACAACAAAAACAACAAACAAAACAAAACACACACACAAAAACCCACTAGTGGTCTCAGTCTTTTGGACCCCATTAGATTACTATAAATATTTGTAACTATTTCGTTACCATTGATGTCTGATATTGCTGATTCTACTGTTCTATGAAAGCAGTAAAGCTGCAAGAGGCAGTGAGTAACATTTTCATAGTTAACACGGGTAACTCCACTTCACATTGTGCCAAACGCCGCACTTTAGCCATGTTAAAAACAGTGTGTAACACACTGCATCCCGTGCCTTACTGCTTTGTTGTAATGGTTCCAGGAAGCCTACAGTATATTCTACCTCCAGACTCTGCCTCCTTCCCTCTTCCTGGGCACTTGCCCAGGCCGGCGACAGCAGCGCTGGGCTGTGCCTGCTCCTCTGCGCCCTTACCCCCCAGCCCGTTCTGCAGATCTCCCCCTGAGGGCGGCGTCCCGCGGCTCTTCTGCGGGGATGGAGGGGGACTGTCTTTGGAGGGGGCCACGCCTCCACCTCCCCCTCCGCCCACCCCTTGCCTCTCCTTCAGTTTCTTTTGCAGACGCTCATAGGTTTTGCTAGCCCTTTCATCTCTGTGAGCAAATGCCGCGCGTCCGTGTTGGGCGTGAGTTTCTGAGGAAATTGGAAAACAGAGACATGTAAGGAATAATGCGTAACGGTATTATTGAATTATTGAAAACCAATGCACAGATGATAATCCTGCTACGGCGTCTCTCTTTGGAAATTAATTAACTATATAACGATTAACTAAATGTTGTTGTTTTTTTAATCCTAAATATGCAAAGGTTTCTTTAAGGAATAAGGGTCTGTAGTTAATATAATTATGTAAAAACAATAATAGTTTGTCAAGCCTAGTGTTATTTTAGAATATTTTATATACTATTATAATATTCATTCATATTTTTATATTCTTAGTTCCCATTTAAATGTGTATTTAACTTTTTGAAACTTAACCATATTTTGTATAATACTGCACTATTATATTTAAATTATTCAATTATTATATTTTATATTATTCTAATTTTTTTTATTTACCTTTAATATATTTTTATTTCAGTTAAAACTTAACATATTTATTTCAGATAGTTACCAAAGCAAAATTTCAAATTTTCCTTTAAGTATTCATCTAATATTTATATTTTATTTCAGCTATAACAGTTAAACCCCTTTAGTTTGAAACGACAGCAACAACACTTATAATGCCATTAATATTAATAAAACAATACTGTTTATTACTTTTCTCTTTATTGCTGACTGTTTACTTTAAAAAACGTACGCAGTATTTAATTGAAAAAACAATACAAGACACTGATTTAAGCTTTTTTTATTATGTATTAATATTAATAATAAATATATTTATCAATAGACAAATAAAATTACTGCTTTTAAAATGTAATAATTACATTTAAATTTAATAATAATTAATAATGTTTAAACATTAAAAAGGGTTGTGTTTAATAGCATATTACATATACTGAAATTTGAGTAAAGTGACACCCCGAGTCTCTGGTAAGTTTTTCCAACAGGATTTCGTTTTTGTTGAGTTGACTATTTGAAAGGCTTCCAGTCTTTCTCTCTCTGAGAGTTCATAACTCAGTTAACATATAGTCTTATATTTTTGTCAAAGCGCTGTAGAGTCAGGAGTGGTGCAGCATTTTTTGGTGAAGCGTGTGTGTGTGTGTGTGTGTGTGTGTGTGTCTGTGTATGTGTATGTGTGTGTACTGACCCTGCTCTGAGTAGATGGTGGTGTGTGCTGGGTGGTACTGGGAGATGTACTGGGGGTTCATATCCCCGGTTCCTCCAGCCATGCCTGAGTACAGGTGAGGGGGAGCGTGCATGATGTGCGGGTGCGGAATGAAGGCCTGCATGTGGGCGTGGGGCGGTGGGTGGTGAAGCGGGGAATGGCCCCCCGGATGAAACTCCGTCTGAGGTAAGACCAACACCCGCCTCACTCCATTCTCCTCAATGATCTACACGGAAAGAAAGAGAAGTTAAGACCTTGATACGAACTGGTGTGACTTCATTTTGAACTAAATGAAATTAGTTTAAAGTTTGTTTCTGGAGTTTGAAACAAAGTGAACTTTCCAGGAAAAATTCGTCCCAGCTGGTAAACACCTCTGAACTACCATTGGTGCGGGGTGATGATGGTTCATTTCTTCTGTTCAGTCCATCGAGGTCAGACGCGAGTATAACTCGAATATAACTGACGCATGAACACACTAGAGAGCCGCTTTATAATAGAAATCGTAATTCTAGAAGTTGTAATTCTAATTGAACGTGACTGACACTGTTTTTTTATGTTTACTACTGTAAACTGCTTGATTTAAAGGTGCAGTAAGTGATTCCTGAAAAACACTGTTGATATTTGAAATCAACCAAAACAAAAGCACCCCTCCCTTCGTTGCTCCAACCCTTAAATGCACGCAATGCAAGAGTGGATGTCTCTATCATATTATCATGAAGCATTATTTTGCTTCGCTTCAGCTAAAGCAAAGATGACGAATGGATGACAAGGAAGAACAAAAAATGAACAGTACTCAAGAGCAAGAGTTGGTTGTTAGTCGCCAGCAGCACAGCAGCTCCAGACAAACAATGACACTCCAAACTGTCCTGTTACTATAGCTAACATTACAGCAACAGCATATCTTAGTTCTGTGAAACACAGCAAAACCAATGTTACTCGCGTATAGAGCAGAAACAAAGCAACCTCGCCATCTGTTTTCAGGTCTTCCTGCTTAGGTCTTCTCCAGCGCTGGAAAGCTTTTCTAATATTAATACGGGTCCTAAAGCTCTTGCCTGATCATAATGCTTCTTTTTCCAGTGATATTCCTCTGACCTTTTCTCTCTTGTAATGTCTCTCAGCCATCTCTCTTTCTACGGTCTTTCTTCAAATCTCCCTCTCTCCTGATTTGCTCACTATCTCTCCTCCCTCATCATGAGTGGATACGCCCCCTACTACTGATTGGTTCAGTCTCTCCTCCCCCATCATGAGTGGATACGCCCCCTACTGCTGATTTGCTCACTATCTCTCCTCCCTCATCATGAGTGGATACACCCCCTACTGCTAATTGGCTCACTATCCCTCCTCCCCCATCATGAATGAGCACGCCCCCTACTGCTGATTGGCTCATTATCTCTCCTCCCCCATCATGAGTGGATACGCCCCCTACTGCTAATTGTGCTCACTGTTCCTCCTTCCCCGTCATGAATGAACACGCCTCCTACTGCTGATTGGCTCACTCCCTCCTCCCCCATCATGAGTGGACACGCCCCGTACTGCTGATTGGCTCACTCTCTCTCCTCCCCCATCATGAGTGGATACGCCCCCTACTGCTGATTGGCTACAAGTGCGTTGTGGCTCTCGGTCCGATCACAATCTTGTATAACGAGCTAAATAAATAAACGTGACTCAACAAGAGTGCTTAATTTCAGAGCTGGTGCAAACATATCTACATCGCTACGATCAGATGCTTTCTGAACCGCTGTTTTTTCACCGCTGCTATTTTTGTTGTGTTTATTTTGTAAATGAGAGTAAAGCGCACAGCATGTATTTGCATATTCAGAAGCTAACAGCTGTTAACAGCATAATGCTGCAAATGTATTTCCAGTTTTGGAAGAAGTGAAGAACTTAATCACCATATCAGGGCCTTTACATAGTAAGCTCTGTTCCATAAAACGAATGGATAAATCCCAATGCTCAATATGACAGATGGACCAACCTGAACAGTGTATTTGAGCCTGATTTGAGCTAAATGTAGCCTGACGTCGACATACTCAGATTCTAGTCAGAATGTGAATGTCGAACTTCCCATCCTCAAATGTTGTGGGCGAGGCTAAGTTCGGCTGGCATCCAGGCTAAGCTAAATGTTTTGCCATCTTTGTTGAAATATACAACATTCTGATTTTTGTGAAAATAATTATTGTGTGAAAGCCTCCTAAGGCAGTATCATTTTGCTGACTAATGTTTGGAACAGCGCCTATGATGCCAGAAAACACTGTTAGGTGGGAAGCTCAACAGGTTTGGAAAAGGGCCATAGAGATGTAAATTAGACTGAAAATTGCATCATTTTCACCAAACCAAAATAAAAACTCAACCTATAAAAATAATTAAATAAGTAGCACTGTAACGACTCACCTGTTGAACGTATCCAGGAGGCACATAGATTTGAGGCACTGAACCGTTTGGGGACATCATGGGAACCTGAGCAGGACCTGGGGAGGAAACATCATGAGCAAATAGCCTACATTAAGTCAGTGTTCAAGCAATTCAGCTTTGCCATCCCAGAAATAAATCACATTTTAAAATACAACCAAATGGGAAAACGGTTATTTTAAATTGTAATAATATTTCACAGCTTTGTTTTTATTGATGTCTGATCAAATAAATGCAGCCATGGTGACCATAAGAGACCAACTAGACTTTTCCTTGCTTTCCTTTGAGTAAATGACTGTATTTGAAGTTCAATTAAAAATTGTAATCCTAAGCAGGTCGGAAAATCTGTCATATTTACAGATGTGTGCTGGTCACTTTCCAAAGAGTTCAGTTTTTGGCCAAACATTGATAAGCTTATTTACTACGTCAATGCAAATGATTCCTGAAATTTACTCAGCTGGGTAAAGAAACACACTGATAAACGCCAGAGTCCGTGGAAGTTTTAGCACTGGAGTGTTTGTTTCGGGAAAAACTGTGACTCAGCAAAGCCTGTTACAGATCGGCTCTTTCATGCCTTCCTTTGCAATCTGACACTTTCACTTTCAGAAAAGACTCGGAGAGCTTGTTAGAGCTGGATGATGCAAAGGACAGCAAACACACACACAAATGCAAAACGACAAGTAAACACAGACCTCCGTCCTGCTGTGCAGGTGTACTTCCTTCGCTCATGGTAAAAGGGCAAAGAAACAGAGAATAACAGTCCTCCACGAAGAACGGGAATGTGCTTGTATTTGTTTTTCGTCCTCTTCCCTCTCTTTAGTGCAAAGGTTTCTAGCTCCACCTCTCCAGGCTAAAGTCGCCAGTCACAGGTAAAAGGTAAAAGTCCTCGGCACTACAACTAGACTAAAGGGGTCAATGTTTTGGCTGGCATGGTCAAGTTAACTCTTGCTAGTTGACACCCTAACTACACCAATTCTGTAGGCAAAAACATTGATGGATGAAATAACACAAAATATAAACAAAACAAAAAACAAATTCATTTAAATGGACAAAATATAAACAAAACAAAAACAAAACAAATTAATTTAATGTGAAAAATAAAACAAAAGAAAAACAATATAAAACAAAAATTAAATAAAAACCATAAAAAAGCAAAACAAAAACAGCACTAAACAAAAAAAAACACGAAACAAAACAAAAAAGCTAAACAAAAACACCACTAAACAAAACAAAAAAGCAAAAAAAGCATAGTTAAGCAAAAAAACAAAAACAAAAAAAAAACAAGCAAAGCAAACCATCTAGGTATTCTAAATATCAATTTAACATATTGTTTTATTAATAGAAATATATATTTAGAAATAAAGTTCCTACATATAGCATGCAGAAAATTACTCTAAAGCACTTTCTCTTTAAGAGTGCATGTTAAAGGGTTAAATCTTTGCCATCATTTATCACTGTCCCTTTCAAGGTATTGTTAAAAAAAAGTTATATTACAACATCAATCAAAAACATGAAATATTTATATTTATGCGTTTAGCAGACGCTTATATCCTAAGGGACTTGCATTTACATTGCATTCAAGGTACACGTATACATTTTATCGGTTCTTGTATTCCCTGGGAATAGAACCCGTGACCTTGTGTTGTGAGCGCCATGCTTTTTGAGCTATAGGAAAGGACATATATAATATCAGTAGATGAATAATCTAATCTTGGCAATGCCAATTTAAAAAAACAAAACGACTGCAAAAAAAAAAAAAAAAAAGTTGTTTTAAATATTACCTGAAATCCCAAGCCATAGATTTTTATTTGTCATTGTATGACATTTCTGAAGAAGCGTACAGTTCGGTTACCTTTATAACACACTATCTACTCCTGTGTTTTTAAGTAGTCTGCCAGCAGCAGAACTGAGAATGGCCATTGAGTTTAAACATTCAGATCACTATTCAAGTCACACATTTTCCGCACATTTCTCCGATGTTGTCTTTCATGGAAACAGCAGCACTATTATTTGTACAAGCCACACCAGAGAAACACAATGAAGAGATAAAATTGAGTCTAAGCACCTGGATGTGGCGTAATGGAGGAACACGCTGACCTGCTCTGCTCAACCTAACCAAAAACAGGCCTTATTAATCAATCCAGATCCACGAGTGGCTCATCCTAACATTCCCAATAGCAAAGGACCCTCACGCTCCACCTGAGGATCAGAAAACTGATCTACCAAACATTGGATTACAGTCGAATTGTTTTTAATATGGGATATCAGATGCACAAACATGGGGCGGTTTAATGGTTCTTGTTTCTACATCATGTGTCACTCTTGTATTAGCTCACAGTTCGCATCCTCCCCTCGCCCAGATCGCAGCTGTTTTCACTCCATGAACAGGCTAACTCACATAATCAGCGAGTGCTTGCTGGAAGTAATTACGGCGTGTGTAAGCCTTCGCTGCTCTATAATCAGCGTCAAAGTGGGTCTCCGTGTGTAAATGAGTGTGTACGTGGTTGGTGACATGCTCAAAACAGAAATGTTTGATTTTCCGATCGGAATAACTCTTTTTTTATTTGACTGCAGTCGCATCATGGAAAACAAGAATTTGCTTGGATTTTAGAGAAGAAGAAAAAAGAAGAAAAAAAAAAGTCCAATGCTACGTAGACATGTGCTAATGTTCATAATGCAAAGCTTCATTGCCAGTTCATTACAGCAAAAAAAAAGAAAAGAAAAAAAAAGATAATGACAAAAATAGGGGCAGGAATCATTAAAATTAATGATTATGTTCACTTAATGAATTGTTTATATTATATTAAAGTCCCCCTGTGGTAAAAATCAAGCTTTTAAAATGTTCTTTATATGTGGTGTTTTTAATATGGTTTAAGAAAAACAAAATCCACGAGTCAACATCCTTAAAACTGCAGTGAACCAAAGACAGTCTCAAAAACACAGTTTGAAATCGCTGGTGTTTCTGACGTCACAAACTACCTTGTAACCAATCAGGTCAACGTGTGATCGTCAACGAGTGGATCTCTGAGCTGGAGTGAGTGGGTGGAGGCGGGGCTCATTTGCATATTCATAGAACAGTGTATTCCAAATTACATTGTTACATTCGAGCTATTTTAAGGCATGAAGAATTTGTTTTCAAGGAAAAAGCATTTAAATATATCACTTTGGTGATCAAATATGACTTTTTAAGGGATAATATTATTGACTACAGGGGGACTTTAAATAAAAACGCAAACAAAAATGTGGTAGCATTTCTTGTCAAATGAACAACCAGTCTGATTTCAACCACTGATTTCACTCACAATTTATTGTTAAACCAGTGTAAATTTAAGCTATATGCATTTATTAGGGATTACAAAAACAAAAGTCTCACCATTAAAAGCCATGACCAAAGCACACAATTATAATGTTCTCATTATAACTATGTAGCCTATATGACAGCCTTGCACTACACGTTGCACTTAACTGTATTTTCCTTTTTTGAAGTGATTTCAAATCATATTTCAAGGAATTCAAAACCATTATGGATTACAGTGCACATCTGAAATGTCTCAGCTGAAGAAAAAAATTCATTATTTATCGGCTTTAGTATATTTAGTGGGCTTCCTAAACTTACACCCTGTTTCCCTAAAGGTTAGTCAGACAAACAGCCTCGCTTCAATCTCGGGTTGAGCCAACGCCGCTGCATAGGGCTGGTTCAGCTGCTCTATAGATAAGGCATTAGCCATTAAAATTTCCATTTCGGTCAACTACTGATGCTAATATTTAAAAAAACAACATCATCACTACTCATACATCCTATTAAAATCATTAGCCTGTCTTATAATAAGCCTTGTAGTACTACAAAGAGCATAGAGGACTATTAGCTCTTTACTTTGATGTGGAGTGGTGTGCTGGCATTGAAGCCCGTTTTAGGAGAGACTCAAGCAGACTAATTGATGACTAATGACTCGGGTCACCTCAGATGCAAAAAACCCTGAGCGTGGGAGGAACCTGATCCAATTCTACATCAGAGACCCTACCGAGTAACATGATCGATTTCTGATTTACGATATGGTTTGGTGGCGGGGGCGTGGAAAGATGCTAATGTCGCATCCGTCTGCTGCAAGCGAAGACAAGCGTGAACTAATGAAGTACAAAAAAAAGAGGGACGGCAAGAAAGGTAAGAGAATGAATGGGTTGTAACGGCAAAAGGAGGATGGGATGGGTGTTGAAAAAAGGGGGATGGGCTAGGAAGGGGGGGAAAAAGAGACACCCACACTTTTACATCAGACTGACGCACAAACACAGACAGAGATCAGACACAAAAGGCCACATCCCCCCTCCCTCTTTCTGTTTCTTTCTCTCTCGTTTCAGATCCCGAAGAGCATGGGCGGTCTGCTGTTCTGCTGACGTGGACCCCCAGTGCCAGCCTTCCAGAGGAAACATCAACAAACACGTAGAGGACGAGAAAAACACACACGCACCGAGCCAAGAATAACTCCAAACAAACAGGCAGTTCTGTTCTGAGAATAAACAGCCGTTAAATCTTCTCCCTCAGACACAAACACAACCAGAACCGACAAGTTTAAACAGAAACTATCGCTCAGCAGCTCTGAAACATTTCGTGGATTGGCAACGAAAGCCGACAACACAGAGATCCGCTACGTTTTATTCGTTTTGGTCATTCGTTTACACGACAACGGTGTTTTAGGTGCATGAAAACGCAAACTTTTAAAAACGGATTTCAAAGTGCAAGGTTTTACGGTCTCCGTGTAAACAACAAAAAGGTTTTGACAATGGTGTCGTCCGTAAGTGGAAAACTCAAAGGAAAAACTTCTCCGTTTTAAGCATATCGTTGTCATGTAAACGTACCATGTAAAAGTTGCAGCTAATCCAACCTAAAACAATGGGAACGTGTCACACTCTCCGGGTCTAATTACACTGGCCCAGGAAATGATCAAATCAAACACAGTTCCACCAACCTCTCGTCTAGGCTAATTGCTAATTACAAAACGTTAACCCAGCTCTATACTGGCATTGCTGATTATCTGTTGTCTGATTAGTTCCAACTAATTTACTTTCTTTTTTTAGGTGTAATGGAGGCTCCATCCTCTTAGCGCTTTGTCACCGGTTGAGAGGGTCCTACAGCGTTCCATTAGCGGATTAGAGTCACTAGCGTTGGCTGACAGCATTCGGGGAAGGTGACATGCAGGTCGGGTGAACAGATAGAAGGATTACCAAAGTAAAAGTTATACTTCGACGGTTATAATTTAATGACCAATCCCATCCTGTGCAATATGGAGAAATTTAACAAGGAGACCTTTTTTGAATGCTAAATGTTTTATTTGCATCCTTCACAGCTGTGTAACAAGCATCCGTCACGCCCCGACGGACTGAGTGACGTCCGTCTACACGCACAGAGGGAGGAAAAGACCACAGCGATGGTTATGGAACAGAATAAACTCGATTTGGCGAGCCTCCCACTGTCTCCTCTCGTGATGCTTCATATATATAACGCAATAGAGAAAGAAAGGTTGGGGGAAGTCAAGCTTACTGGGATAATATGCTTTCGTCCTCATTCCTTGGACAGTATTCAATGGGGTATGATAAATCCCTTGTCTAAATTGGAAAGCCCACACAGATTTATCAGTGCATGGAATCTGTTTTTACCGCCCCAAGAGATATGCAAAGACAACATGGCATGCAATGGCGTGCATGCAAGTGAGATATAAAATAAGAGTATTGATTAAGCTTGTTGAACCCTGCACCCATCTAATTGTTGAAGCATCGTCTTCAAATAAACCAAAACATACTTGGATATTTCTCCAAACCATCTCTTATCCTCTCTTTTTCTCTCTCTCTCCATCCCTAAAGGCTTGAGCAAAGTGGGATGAGTCATCGACTCATTCATTCCAAAACCTATGGACTGCAGATGCAGTGAATGTAGCGCGTACGGGAGAAGCGGAAAGAGAGCGAATTCATAAAATTAATATATATTGCGACATATCTTTCTGCAGAGACCCCACGTATACAAAATACAAATGCATCAGGTTCATTTATGAATCCCGAGCAGAACGTTTCAAAATGTTCATAAAACCATTGTTGCGTAAACAGTCTCATTCAATCTACTGCATGAATGATTTAAAATCAGTTTATAAAAAGATTTGTTTTTGCGCTTCATGAATGAGGCCCACTGAACACATTGTATGTTGATAATGACCAATAATAGTTTCAAGTTACAATGAAATTTAAGAACTTGTGGATGATATTTTCTTCCCTATTATGACATATGAGTGAAAGATTATCGAAAAAAAGAATTATCGAAAGAAAAAAAGCAGGATGAGACTTGGTCCTATCCATTGTTTGTTGATGGGATTTTGAGAAAAATGAATGTGAGCTTCTAGTGGATTATGGAGGGGAGGGGTTTGAGTCTAATTTAAAGCATGACATGCAATGAAAACTGGTCCCATCTATTTTCTAAATGCCTGTTTCTAAAACTTTTTTTGACTTCGTAATTTTTAAAGGGGTTTTGATATATAAGGGGTCTTTGTGACATTAAAACATCCCCCAAGTTTCATAGCTTAAAAATGTCCTCCACTATTAAATAAATGCTTTGTTTATAATGAGAACAAATATGGTGTCTGTTGTTTTTTGAAAAAAATTGTATTACACGGCTCTCTAGGGTACTTGATTCTGATTGGTCAATTGCGGTATGCTGTGTGGTCAAATATTTTTCTATGATTGCTATTTAACTATAATTGTCCGCTGTTCCAGGCCACTAATTTTCTGCTGTGATAGATTCAGGTGTGGTATCACTGCGTGATCCATTAAATTTCAATTAATAAAATAATTTGAACTCAAAGCAATTCAAATTCAGGTGTTTTATTCATGGATGCATCCCTAGTGCTTTTACCTTCTCTGTGTGAAAAGCACATTCAGACCAACATGCTCTTTGATGTCGACCTGAAGGTAAACTATCATTTTGTTTAGTCTCAAATAAGGGTGAAACAAAGATTAACATGCACTTTGATGTTAACCTAAAGCAAACAATAGTTCAGTTTAGTTTCAAATGAGTGATTTGCCTTTTTATGTATCATGGGAGAGAGAAGAGCTCTACACACAGTTCATTGCCGATTGAATAAAGCTGCACATGGTGACATTAGTAAGGGCTTCTCTTGGATGGGTGAATGGATCGGGTCACAGTACTGACAGCTCACCGCTGGCTTCAGTAACAATCAAGAGTTGCTTCGCTGAGTAACTCCTTATAAATACACCCACAGAAAATGTCCACTCGCAGGGAATGTTCCCACCCACAAACACACAAATGCACTATAATGCCTTCCAAAAAAACATAACCCAGCGGATGTCTGTGCCAGTGCACATACCAGACAGCAGACACAACCATAAACACAAATGCTCTACCACACAGTCTGTTTGAATGTTCAGTCTTACTGCAGTCATTTAAGCTATTAAAAATTATAGTCTTATTGACCTTACAACCTTTAAAGGGGTCCCATTATGCCCTTTTACAAAGTCTTGGTTTTGTTTTTGGGGTGTACTAGCATGTTTTCATGCTTAAAGGGATAGTTCACCCCAAAATGAAAATTCTGTCAGTAATTACTCTCCCTCGTGTTGTTCCAACCCCGTAAGACTTTCGTTCATCTTCGGAACACAAATTAAGATATTTTTGATTAAATCTGAGCGCTGGATCACTCCTTCATAGGCTTCTAAGGGATCGAAACTTGATGGCCCAGAAAAGTTAAATACATTGTTAAAATAGTCCAAGTGACTACAGTGGCTCAATCTTAAGTTTATCAAGCGGCGAGAATACTTTTTGTGCGCAAAAAAAAATACAGACTTTAACTATTCATTTCCTTCTCTGTGGGCCTTGAGATTTCACGTAGTGTAACTACGCAGGGCTTCTGTGTTGTACATCACATTTCTTTAAAAAATATAATATTACCAATCTCAAAAACCATGGTATTAACAAGCCACAATTTAACAAAACCTACAAAAGGTAGGTTTTATATTTGTTCATATAGTTTGGAGAGCAAATATTTTCAAAGAAACCGGTTGATTAATAGAGAAGTGTCAGCATCTTGGACATACACTCACCTAAAGGATTCTCCTTAGTGCCATTATCTAATCAACCAATCACATGGCAGTTGCTTCAATGCATTTAGGGGTGTGGTCCTGGTCAAGACAATTTCCTGAACTCCAAACTAAATGTCAGAATGGGAAAGAAAGGTGATTTAAGCAATGTTGAGCGTGGCATGGTTGTTGGTGCCAGACGGGCCGGTCTGAGTATTTCACAATCTGCTCAGTTACTGGGATTTTCACGCACAACCATTTCTAGGGTTTACAAAGAATGGTGTGAAAAGGGAAAAACATCCAGTATGCGGCAGTCCTGTGGCCAAAAATGCTTTGTTGATGCTAGAGGTCAGAGGAGAATGGGCCGACTGATTGATGCTGATAGAAGAGCAACTTTGACTGAAATAACCACAACCGAGGTATGCAGCAAAGCATTTGTGAAGCCACAACACGCACAACCTTGAGGCGGATGGGCTACAACAGCAGAAGACCCCCGGGTACCACTCATCTCCACAACAAATAGGAAAAAGAGGCTACAATTCGCAAGAGCTCACCAAAATTGGACAGTTGAAGACTGGAAAAATGTTGCCTGGTCTGATGAGTCTCGATTTCTGTTGAGACATTCAGATGGTAGAGTCAGAATTTGGCGTAAACAGAATGAGAACATGGATCCATCATGCCTTGTTACCACTGTGCAGGCTGGTGGTGGTGGTGTAATGGTGTGGGGATGTTTTCTTGGCACACTTTAGGCCCCTTAGTGCCAATTGGGCATCGTTTAAATGCCAGGGCCTACCTGAGCATTGTTTCTGACCATGTCCATCCCTTTATGGCCACCAAGTACCCATCCTCTGATGGCTACTTCCAGCAGGATAATGCACCATGTCACAAAGCTCGAATCATTTCAAATTGATTTCTTGAACATGACAATAAGTTCACTCTACTAAAATGGCCCCCACAGTCACCAGATCTCAACCCAATAGAGCATCTTTTGGATGTGATGGAACGGGAGCTTCGTGCCATGGATGTGCATCGCACAAATCTCCATCAACCGCAAGATGCTATCCTATCAATATGGGCCAACATTTCTAAAGAATGCTTTCAGCACCTTGTTGAATCAATGCCACGTAGAATTAAGGCAGTTCTGAAGGCGAAAGGGGGTCAAACACAGTATTAGTATGGTGTTCCTAATAATCCTTTAGGTGAGTGTATAAGTTGGCGGTACCTTGCTCAGTCTTCTACAAACCAAAATCTGAGCTGCTTTGCCCTGTGTCTGACGTCAACGCAGCAGCTTCTACGATGGCTACTCTGATCGGCCAAAACATTGCAAGCAAAAAACAACAACAACAAAAAACCTACTAAAAGGCAGGCGATGCACAAGTATACAGTGAGTCAAGTGTGTGATGTCACCTGGAGTATGTGATCAGGCCGTGACTGTCTGCACTTAGATGTCTGAATGTCAGAGTGGGAATACATGAGGTACCAGATGTGGCCCATCGCAAACAATGTCAACGCAAGAGCAAGTACTCATGGCGAGCAGAAGAGGATGAAAGAACATTGAAGTCGTCGAGGGAACAAAGTCAACTCACCCCTACAATATTGTTCGAGTGTTGATAGAGGGTCTTGCTCTATGGTTACTAAGCTGTTCCGTTTACTGGCAAGAGCCAAAAGAGTCCAACTTGATATTCTGAAGCCGTTGCACAAAACCACTTAAGCTGTGAAAACCCTTAGTGATAAGCTAAAGTTGTTAATAAAAATGTTTAAGTGGTTGTGTGGACCTAGGTCCTGGTGCTTAGATACGGTTCATGACAAGTCTTTAGAAGTCTATATCTTCAGTGCAAGTCTATAGGAAATCTTTTCCAGACTATTTTTGTATAAGAACCTAACTCAGAAATGTGAACAGAGTAGAAAAGAACCCAGTTATTTTGTGGCCATCCCAATCGCTCTCAGGAAGAAAGACGTTTTGCACAATATTTATGGCTCCAATGCATGAAAATCCATACACAGATTATAATGCCAAATTAAAGGAAACAATATAAGGAAGTCACACTCAGAATAACCTCCTAAGTTAATTTTGAAGATTTATACTTATAAAAAGGCAAACCACTCTAATTTCCCCAAAACAAAGTGAGAAAGTCACGTGTGCGCTGATACGCGCCAAAGCTGTACGAGTGAGCCTACTGAACATCTGAACAAACAGCCAAACAGATGCACGCCAGTTCTTCAAGACACAATCATACAGGTTACTTCAATAAGCAAATTGTCAAAGGCAATCTGAGACTTGCTTCAAGTTGCCCATATTTGGCTGCTTAGAAAAGACCATTAAAAAGGAAAGAGGTGGTGAAGGAAACAACTCTTACAAGACTATTGCCCATAGTCCAGCTAGTCAGACAGCAGAGGAACGTCAGTAACGTGGAACTCTTGGCCAACATCCTACACGAGTAATGAAAACACAAACAAGAGCACACAAATCAATGTGAGGGTATTTACAGGCTGACCGTCAATGGGAATGGTCAGTGGCTCCGTCTAGGGCGGTGAACGTCAAAGATGCGTCAACGCCAGGATGTTAAAAGCCTGTGTTATGTTTCCCCCCTCTGATGTAATTCTCCTCAAACACAGCCAACCCCCGGCAGTCTGGGATGCCTTAAATTAAGTTCTCTCTTCCCCTCACAAGGCTGCTTCTTCAAATTAAACAGACAGTAATGAAGCTCCATAGTGTGCATATGGTATTCATGTACTTCCAGCTACTGAAAACACATGAATGAATTCAGAAATAGAACAACCAACCATCTGTACTGAAAAAGAAATCAGGAAGAGAGGGACAAACTAGTTCCCTCTGGTTTATCCTGCGGATTTTAGCATTACCTCTGGCTCACTCTAAGGTTAGGGGTTAAAAAAAAACACACACACACACACGCGCTCTTCTCTCGGCTCCCGCAATGGTGAGTCATCACTCCATTCACGTCACTGACAGACAACAGCTCCCAGTGACAGACCAGTGCGCTCTCCGGCACGTTACTCTTCCTCATCAACTCCTTCCTCTCAGAGAGGTGAAGCTCGCATCTAAATTTAGCAACTCTTGCCCCCCTTTTTGAAAGAGAAGGGCTTCTTTGTCCCACAAAGACCTCGGCACGTGTCAACAGGAAGACTGTGTTGAGACGCACATTCAAAATGCTTAAATTACTGCTATGGCTTATCAGTGACGCTTGGCTTCTTTCAAAAACAATGTTTAGTTATAAAGCAAAAAGACACCGTGCATTACAGTGAGAACATTTAGTGACTCCTTCAGCAGATAACATAAGACATTTTATTAGGCTATACTTAATCGCACCTTTCCAAGCAATTACAATTATTGGTGATTGGTGCCTTTAAACCTCAAAAAGCAATATTCAGAAAAAAAAACATTGTTTATGAAGCAGACATCCGCAACATCTCAGTCCCAATTCACTGCTTAGAAAAGAGAGACCAGTACATTGTTCAAAAATCGATTTTCATTTATAGGCGAACTATCCTGAAATGCACTCCACTTTTCAAATGCATGTTATAGAGTGCAATGTGAACGATTCTTCTATGAATAAGTTTCTTTCTTTTTTGACCTCATAACCAGGGTTTGAAATTAACACCCGCCAACCACCCAAACTAGCCAATTTGGCGCGTTAATATTTACTCACTTTGCTGGAAGTTTGTGTAAGCCCGTCACCAATCAACAACCGTTGGATAGAACCAAGGCCTCTATACTTTTTGTGCGAAAAAACAAACAAAAATAACGACTTTATTCGACTATTCCTTTTCTTCCTTGTAGGCCTGAAACGAGACTTCAAAAGATTTCCACGACGCATGCGCGATAATTGCGATCTCCTGCAAAAGGAAAAGAATAGTCGAATAAAGTCGCTATTTTTGTTTGTTTTTTTCGCACAAAAAGTATTCTCGTCGCTTGATAAACTTATAGTTGAGCCACTGTTGCGACATGGAATATTTAAACATTTTCTTTAATGACTTTCTGGGCCGTCAAGTTTCATTCCCTTAGGCAGCCTATGTAGCAGTCATGCACCTCTCAGATTTAATCATAAATATCTTCATTTGTGTTCCGAAGACGAACGAAGGTCTTATGGGGTTGGTACAGCATGGGGGTGAGTAATTAATGACTTAATTTTCATTTTTGGGTGAACTAACCCTTTAAGGGGTTTCTACTTCAGTCACATTCATGCTGGGCAGCACCGCCCACAAAGAACATATTTAGCTTAAGTTATTTCCACTTATGTTGAACATATCTTCATATGGATTGGGTGATCACCTGACTTTGTTTCCTTCGGTGTTCGCTTCCGATAAGAGACAAGCTAACAAAGTGCTAGCCGTAACTGTGAAAGAAAAAAAATGATGCCCTTAGGTTTTCAGAACAAATTGGTTACCACATCCATTTGGGTTTTCACTCAAACGCTAATGCCAGATGATAACATCAATCTCATTTCAATGCAGCTGACGGCTTCACAAGTTCAAATCCTTGCCAAGCTAATCAGCCAAGCTAGGGATGGAACAATCAGGCTTACCGCATACAATGAGCTGGATGCTATCGTTTTTCTAATCAATAGCTTCCCAAGGCACAGTAATCTTTCAATTACAGTCACACTCCACTTCTTCCTATTGCAGCAACTGCCAATCAGGGAGGTTGGCAGTTCGTAGGCTGTTCGCACCGTCCCACACAATGGCTGTAGACAAAGAGCTCTTCGCAAACTGAGAGGGGGTGTAAGACGTCTCATTGCAACCCTGCCGAGACCCAGCGAGCACTAGCTGACTGTTGTGACTGAGCTTCCAACACATATGGCAATTATACCCAACACTGGATGGCTCTTTTAGTGAATGAGGATGTGTTGGAGGATGACTAGGAGTCATGATGCAGTCGTGTGGAAAGATCAGTGGGGGGTATTACAAGTGTAGGTCAGTAAAAAAGTATTTGAAAAGAACAGACAGTATTTTAGCACCTCATCCAAACCGGGAAGTTCTTTGTCTGTCCTCACTGAAAGCAACATGTTCAGATTTGACTGTGGCAAAGAGATAACCAGCTAAATAAATACAAAATATTGATTTATTGCTTGATATGACGGCAAAAAAAAAAAAAAAAAACGGTCCTCGCACTGTCCGTGTGACGTAATTTTCATCATCAGGAGGTTCTGATGAGTTGCTAACTGAGATTGAGAATGCAAACCGAGTCACTATGAGACACTAAAAACGAATCATGAGCTGTGTAATAAAACACAGTGCCGCGCTTCACTCTGAAACATGCACCACATGCATTTAATTAATTAAAATCACAGCCTTGACGATTTAATCACACAAAGCCATATTGAAATTTAAATGAATCATGCATATATAGCTTGATTGTTTTGCACCTTGTGGTGTGTACGCATAAACTTAATTGCAATCCAATGGTATAGGGGAGTGCATCACGTTAGATTAGATTGATCATCCTTATAGCGTTGGTCTCAGTTACTCATGTTTCCTCAAATCAACAACTCTCACTAGAAATTAATGACGTTTACAGAGAGATAGAAACTCGGGTCTGCGACTTGGACTCGATTCGCACTTAAGTCGACTTGGACTCGTGAACAAAAGACTCAAGACTTGACTTGAAGACAGAGACTTGTGAAAAACAAGTCATTTAGGTACAGCATTCCTGATTATATTCTCTCTACCCCACATGACAGCATGAAACAACATTTTACTTTTCATTCTTAACTCATTCATAACTGCAATATCAAACCGGGCTGCAGCATACTAACCAAGCCAGCATTATTTTATAAATGCGTGACGCATCTTAAGGCGCACGTAGCCTATTCATCCCCCATTGGAAAAGTGCTGTTATATAAATTAACAACAACAAACAATAACAATATAGCCAAGGTTTACCGTGAGATAATCATTGTGTCATTTAATTTGAAAAGCAATCAATTAATCAAAAGGGGAGCTGCGGTGTTGCACAGCTGTCAAAGGGTTTGCTTGCTGCCTATTTTCAAGAAGTATACATTTCCATGTCCTTTTTAGGGCTGTCGACTAATCGGTCGATGCCGTCTTGGTCGACTGACATTCTTATTGGTCGACCAGTTGCATTTTTTTTTTTTTTTTTTTTTTTTACCAATAGAAAGAAATTTTCAATGATTTACTCCTTGATATTTATTCCTTTATAAGCAGTTATATATTACTGTATTCTAAATATAATTAGCCTATGGTTTATCCCCAACTTTAAATGCATTAATTTAGGGTATTTTGTAACAGCGCCACAGTTTAGCGCACACACATAGAACACTCGGTTCGCACCTGTGGCTGGCTGCGCTGCTGCTTCCTGCTCAGTAAGGGATATAGGTAGTTTAGCTGTATTCATTCAGTTAGAACGCTATTTGTTTCGGTTTTTATGTTTTTATACACTATATGTTTTTATCTCGATGCGGCGTGGACGCACTTGGAAAAAAAAAAGATCGTGTCGCACCGCGACCGCGTTGCTTCCATCATGAGCGCGCAAAAGACGTGAGCAGTCCATATAACGGCTTTATCATGCTGACTCAATAGATTGTGTTTTCTTGATATGTTTTTATTTGTACACTTGACGCATTTGAAAATAGCCTAAATAATGTAACAAAACGAAAATAAACCTATATGCGGTCCTACAATACAGCCTATTATTATTAGGATTGTTTTTTAGGCTCTTTGGGTTTTTTTGTGTGTTTGTTTTAAAACTCCTAGATCGGCCGGACAAAAGTTAACCCAGAGCTTTGAAAGTAAAGAAGAATATACAGCCTGTATAAACGAGAGCTTTTGTTAGGATTTTTCATTGTGGCAGATAGCAGTTATATTTTTTGTAGTGGTGTGGTGTGGTCAGGTGCGCGATTGTGACTGTCACTATAGACCTAGGACAGAGCTCCTTACTTTTTGCAGTTAAAAAAAAAAAAAAAATCGCTTAATTTTCAAAGAATTGTATTATCATTATAGTTTTATGTATTTTCTGTGTTTTTTCGTTGTTGTTTTATAAATGCTTTATGACAATTGTTAAAAAATGTTTAATCAAAACATCATTTTTTTTTTTTTTTTTTAGTCAACTAATCGTTGCGCAGGACAAGACTTTGGTCGACTAAGGATTTCTTTGGTTGACTACAGCCCTAGTCCTTTTCATGTTAAACACTGTTCATTACAACTATTAATTAATTAGCTGAAAGAACTATTGCTAAAAGTAGAACAAAAACTTGAGACTTGGACCTCAAAGACTTGAGATGGTCAAAAACTTGAGACTTGACCTTTAGGGACTTGTGAACATGTCTGCTTCTAGATGCTTTGATGCTCCAAATTGCTCCCCGGGTCGTAAACAGGGGTCCAATAAAGTATTTTTTACAAGAGCATACCCGGTTTCACTCTATCGAGATTGAAAATTGTAGTAGTTGCATTCCATGTAAATCTAAACACCAGATTAAAAGGGTAAATTACAGCATAGTTTAAACTTTAGAGGGGCATTTGGGAACACTGAGGATGTGTGTTATTTACGACTGTTTAAAAAGAAAAAATGGTACCCTCAATTATCCGGGAACAGGGACACTCAAATCTCTCCAATCAATTAGGAGAACTTACAGATACTGCAATCAATTACGAAGGAAGTCCCAGAGTGGTCATTACAATCATCTGAATTTGTGATTTGGCTAAATTAAATGCCACCTGTTCGTACACTAATGTAATTATGGCTTAAATTACACAGAAATACTACTCAACACAAGAGGAACTTCTTGAATCTTACCTGTGATACACTGAAACTGACCATCATCTCGCTGGATGGTGAAGGCCTCTCCTGGGTTTACCTGCACCAAGATTACCTGAAGAAGGCAAGAAAGATACTGTTAGAGGAAACCAGCCTATTTCAGACCACTTCAAAGCTCAGTACTTCGCTAAATACATTCCCTTATTCCGTAAAATACATAAGTTGCTTAGATGATAGATAACACCGCGCTGAATAAAGATGCACTGTATCGATTTGAATGGCCCTACCTGTGAGGGCTCCATGAATAACATCTAAAAGACAGAACTTCTTGCTGCCCTCATCTTGACCTCACCTAAAGCCAGCACAGACATACACACGGCTCAGTTTTATTCTAGGCTAATATATCTAGCATAAAAGTGGCCATCATTCAGCCAGGCAAAAACAAGCTTTTACTACCATCATTTTCTTGTGTGGCTATACATAACTGACACGCAAATAGATGAAAATGCATCTGAGTGCAGCAGAAAGTGGAAACAGCATTTACTGACATGACGAAAAGGCTCTGATTCCCAGAAGAAAGGAGAGGAAAAACAGGAGAGTATATATATATATATATTTTTTTTTTTACTCTAGTTTTACGATCAATGGCTTAGAGTAATTTGAATCGTGAAACAGCACAACCAATTTCATTCAAAGTTTTACCCACTCATATTTCACACTCTTCCATGACAGTATAGACAATTATTGACAGTAAAACAATAAAAATGGCCAAATAAGACAGCAAGAAGAGTAATATAGGGACCAAAACACATGTTGATGGGCTCTTTGTACATAAAAAAATAAATTACAACCTCCATAAACATACCAGAAACCTTAAACTCACATGCCAGCAACCACTCAAAACACCTTAAGGTGAATCCACTAGGGGTGTAACAATACATAATTATATCGCAATATGCGACGATTTGAATCATTGATGTAAACGATATCGGCGATAGTGTTAGTTTTATCTAAGGCTAAGCTTACTGCAAATTTTAAATTTTGTCGTCATGTACTCACCCTTAAGTCGTTTCAAACCTATAAGATTTTCGTTGCAAACACAAATTAAAGACATTTTTATGCAACCCGAGAGCTTCAGTGCCTCCATTTAAAGTCCAAAAGACCATTCCTCTAAAACTTAAAAGATGCAAAAAAATCTCAAAGGCATCGTGAAAATAATCAATCGAGTAGCCTAATCCAAATCCAAGTCTTCTAATGAGACAATGCTTTATATGATGAACAGATTTACTTATATGTAGTAAACACGAACTTTCACATGCGTGTGTGATGCGCGAAAACCACACGAGAGAGTAAATGCAGAATTTACATTTTTTGATGAACTAACCCTTTACAGTTTGGGAACAGTCATTTTGACATGCTTTCTTGCGATTAGAATGATTGCATTGATCATCTGAAGCGCATGCGCTGGAACGGCACTCCTCAAAGTGAAAGCGCAAAACCATTTAAATCACCATATCACATTTAGTTTTAGTAGTATCCAAAGCAGTAGTAGACGTAGCAGTTATTCAATGCATTTTAGAGGGTTTATTCTTATATGTAAAGTGCATTAATAGCGGGCATGGGCGGTTATGTGCACCAGGAGAGTATGTGCGCGTTAGGGCTGTGAAGCGATTAATCGCAATTAATTGAATCCAAAATAAAAGTTTACATAATATATGTGTGTGTGCACTGTGTATAATTATTTCGTATATATAAATACACACACATGCATGTATATATTTAAGAAAAATTTGTTATTATATTTATATATAATATAAATTATAAATAAATATATACACAGTATATACATGCAAATATTTCTTAAATATATACATATATGTGTGTGTATTTATATCTTTAATAATAATAATAAAGTAAAAATAATTTAGATTTTTTTTTATTTTGGCTTAATATATCAGGATAGTATCATATTGTGAGTTCAGTATCACGTTTTGTATCGAATCGTGACATGAGTGTGTCGTTACATCGTTAAATTGTTTATTCAAAGCAATTAAATAACAGGAGTTTTTTTGCGTTTAAAAAACACAAGATATAGTGGAATGGGAAAAAAGCCGCACAAAGTCTCGAGACGTGTTTTTTTTTATTATTAAAAAAGATGTCCATCTAGAGCTTGTTTACATAAAAAAAAATGGAAAAGCAGCACAGAATATGCGTTCTGTGTGAACGGCTTGGTTACGGCTTTGACATTAAGATTCTCTATTTCTGCAATGTTTTGAATGAACAACGCAGCACTGCCACATCTAGTGGGTTCAACTGGATAGGCTAACAAAAACGCAACAATAACTCTTACATCATCATCGCATCTTGTGTGCCACTAATAAGGCTCCCTTTCGCACACCAAAAATGTTCAATGTGCCGTCTTTTTATTTTATTTTAGTCAACAAATATTCTAAATTTTAATGTAATTTGACAGCCCTGGTGAGTAACACAAAGTCTTCTCTCTTATTATCTGTCACTCCCGAAAGAGGCTCATCATTTGCCTAAAGATAAAACTCAAACTAGCTGGACATGTCCACATCCGGTCGGCAGAGGTTGCTGTTGTTCGTGTCACCAGAAGTCACCCGCTCTCACTGAAAATCAATTATATTAGTATCGCTGGAAGTCGCTGCATGGGTGGACGGGTTTTTAGCGATTTTAAGACAACCTCCTGGCAAACACTCCAACAACATGGCAGTGAGTTCTGGGCAAGCACCACTCTCATTTTCTTCAGAAAAGTGCTAATTCAGTGAATAATGAGCTCCAAATATGTGCTCTACATTGCTCCATGGTAGTGTATCTGCCAAGTAATTAAATGTGAAAGCAACCAAATCAAGTAAGTTCAGGAATCTTCTGCACAAATTTACAACTCAGTCATATAAAAAAAAAAACTAAATAATTCTGTAAATGATAGCCCATAACAAAGAAGGGCAAGGCAGGACTCCACCGTTCAATAGACCTGGTGCAAATCGACACATTAGATCACTCAAGGATGAATGATGATAAAGTGGAGAGGACAGCATCACTGGCTGTGACGTCCAAACCTACGTCACT
Organism: Tiaroga cobitis; assembly: GCA_030578255.1. Taxonomy (NCBI): domain Eukaryota; kingdom Metazoa; phylum Chordata; class Actinopteri; order Cypriniformes; family Leuciscidae; genus Tiaroga; species Tiaroga cobitis. Next base: position 35,018,172 of record CM060605.1, read on the forward strand.
CGCATGGGTCTGAAACGAGACGGAGAGGTTGGTTCAGCGCTCATCAGAGTACCACTTGTTCCATGAAAATCGCTCTGAGTCAGTCTTCCATTGAGCTTTTGTTGAGGCACTATTGATGACACATCTGTCTCGGAGACGAGCAGGAGCACTGATCTATTTCAGTAGAGCAGGGGTCCTGATCTGAAAGCCTCCAGCAGGAAGTCATTTGACTGGCTGATTTTAAAACATATGCCACCTCATTCAGCTCTCTGCAGTCCTTCACTAAAAGGCTCAATGTTTATGCCTTCCTCATGAGAGGATATGGAACGGGGGTTGAGTCACATCAAAAGGTGCGGATGAACTGCGATAAATGTCATGCCGTGACCGAGAAATGCATTTTGCCATCAGTCAACAGGTAGAGTAAAAACACAAGGAGAGTTCAGAATCCTAAAAATGTAATAAAGACATTAGAAAACAGTCAAAACAACATTGCTGAAAGCCTTTTAGATAACACACTTTGAAAATAATCAGGGATCCTGGCATACAGATTATTAAAGAGTTGTTTCTCCAGCATCAGTTAAGAATGTGTACGTGTTCTCAAAAGAGTTGAACTCTGGAGCAAAAACATTGCAAATAACGCGTCATGCCAAGAACAACAGGAACATGTGGCTCTTGCCTCAGCTGAGGGTTAAGAACTGACAGTCCTTCCGGAGGTACAAACAAAAAAAAACCACGGAATAAAAGGACCAGCTTTCGTTGATCTCATTCTCATCTAAAAGCCAACAACGTCAAGAATGACGGGGGGGGGGGGGGGGGGGGGGGTCTACAAGTAGAGAATATTTATCTACTTTATAGATACAAACACAAATGAATTTCAGTCTCATAGCCTAACCTAAAAATAAGCACAGCATTGTCCATAACAGTGTGCGTTTCAAAGAAAATAAATGTGTCTGCGCAGGCAATTTTATTTACCTCAGACTTGGGGTGGAAGTCACAATTATAGCGCCTGAACTCCCACGGCTTGGGGCTCCAACTGCGGGTCTCCCCTAACACAGCCATCCTCTGTACTTCCGTCTCACTCTCTGTTCCCATTCATAAGTGCCACCGAGACACACCAGCTATCCCTCAACTGCTGCGCACACACACAGGAGCGTGTTCTCGATCGACCACATGCGCAGCAGAGAAGAGCGGTGCATGAGCAACAGCACACGCAATGAAGGGGGTGGCTGAGGGAGGTCTTATTGAATTAGGTTCAAGCAGCTACATGCTGTTGCGTTCACGTGTGTATGTGAGCCCGAGCTCGCAATTACTCCTCGCTTACTCCTTTGTTCTGCAACACAGCTGTTTATCCGCCCCCCCTCCCCACTCTCTGTTACAAGTCTCATATGCTGCATTGTTGACACATTCTCAGGACTCTTTCCTTTGCCAACATGTAGTTTTAAACAAAGCAACGTATGTTGTGTGAGAAAAGACTGAAATCTTCACTTACTGTAGCCCGCATCTCCCTCTCATCCAGCCACAACTGCTTCAACAGGCTGGCCGATATTTTAAGGTATCTGGTACCCTCCCGGGGGTCCGAGCCACCCTTCTCCGGCTTCACCCGGTGCTCATGAGATTGGAAGGGCTGCACGGTGTGTTCGACACATGGGGGCCTGCGTGAACTCTTCACCCTCTTAAGCAAAGCGAGAGGAAGGGATATAAGTCTCGCCTAAGTGCGCTAGCTGGAAGCCGTTCACAAGATAACAGGAGCGAAGCCCATGTTTGCACTCTCCCTTTCTCTTTTTTTAATCTCTCCTCCTCTCTCTGCAGTAGATGAATGACTCTCCCTCTTCTCTCTCTTTCTGGCTCCAACTCTGCCTCGCCACCACCGCCAGTCTCCACGGCAACCCCTTCAACAAATAAGCCCTGTCGATGTCCGCAGCGCACCACCAATGAGGAGGACAGCTAATCGCCTGTGTTACCCTCGCGAGGGGAGGAGGACCACGGAAAGGAGCGAGGGAGGAAGGCCACGGGCGAGTGGATACAATAGCTCTTTCCACCGAGGGTTTGTAATTCTCACCTTTCCCTCTGTGCCTTACCGGCATTGACTCGTGACTGTTCTTTGGTGAGCGTCTGTGTGAAAGCGAGTGAATATGGATGTCGTCCAGACTTTACAACCCACCTTCAGGTAGTGCCAAGTACTGGACTGGCATGGATCCAGCAATTAAAAGCAAGGATGGGGGTCCTCAAGTTATCCTTGACTTCTTTGTTCTGCGTTTTGCTTTGGTGACAATAGTGAGGGCGCACCGAGCGACACGCACTCATTCACAGACAGTCACTCACGCATGTCCTCCCTCCTCCTCCTATCCGTCTTCTTTCTATTCTCCATTCACCGAGCAACGCTGCTTCTATTAATATCATGATCGATGTGCACGGATATGAAGTTCAGGTAGTGGAACAGCTTCTTTCGCACCTCAGCCCTCACCTCTATTAGAGCAGTGTGTTTTGGTCCTCTTGCTGCAATAGACAGCATTTAGAGAGGTGTGAAAAGTAGATGCATGAATAGAAATGACACCCACGGATAAAATGAACCTACCTGTCTTTCTTTGAAAATGATCAATTAAGCCCGTCCTTGATGATACTTGACACAGAAGGAAAGGGAAAAGAAGACTCAAGTTTCTTTGACATTTCTCAGACTACAGAAAACCATTTTTCTCAGGCTAGAAAAACTTCCCCTTAAGATGGGAATGCCCGAAGGCAGAATGTTCTCAAATACTTTACCTGTGGTTACAGTCAAATCCAGACTAATCGAACAAGACATTTGTTTTCCTTAAAGCCGTTAGAAAGAGTACATTGGTTGGTTGCCTGAACGACTAGTTGGTTAAGGATACCATTTAAAATTAAACCGGTTTAGTGTCAAGTTCGGTAGACTCTGGTCAGACATCTGACGTCCCATAGAAACATTAGCCCTTCAATTGGGAAACTGACAAATATCCAACAAATAAAATACACCTCATAACCAAGATGAGAAAAAAATAAATAGGTTCACTCTTACCAGAGTCAGTATTATAACGTTTCTGTTCATGCGTTCCTTCTGTAACATTAAGGTTTCTAAAATGGTTTGTTTAGAAAAAAAAATACAGGTTAGTAATGTTATTTTTTTTACTTTTTTTTTTTGCCTTTACTAATAATAAGTATAACATTTTCTTTACTCAAAAGAGAGTCTTAGTCTGGAATTTGCTGTCTAGTAATATCCAACACAGCATTATCTTATATAACACAAGATTTTGACCAAATGTATTAAACCACAGGAAAATCTGCCCGTTAAATGGCTTAAAGTAATTTTTCAAGATATTTTAAAAGGTTTGCTGCATGGTCAAAACATTTTTGGGCTATTTGCACATGTAAAACTAAACCCTTAGAAAAAAAAAAATTGTAATGGGTCAGACATCCATTCTAATTTAATTTAACAATTTTGTCGGTTAAAGAGTTAATGATCGGTTAACAAGCGTCGCAAATTGAAAATACGCCGAATGGAAACACGTTCATTTTGAAAATACATTAAAAATCATAAAATATTTTGCAAAAAAGTTTACACGCTCACATGAGGTGGTTTTTCAGGCAATTATTTCGTAAAACAAAAAAAAGGGAATGGAAACCATTTTCAGGTGACCTGACGTAGATGGTAGATAGTGTGTTTGGACAGAAAACAAGACAGAGTTCTTCAATAAACTCATAAAAGACAAAAGTATTACGGGAATACTGGATTCTAAACAACAAAGAAAAGCAAAAAATGTTTAAGACCTTGAAGCAGATAGGAGGGAGAAACACTTCATATGTGCCGCTCCCAAGTATAAGGGGATTTCCTTGCCATTAATGCTTGGATAACAAGCCTACATCTCCTAAAAATAATGGCTTGTGAGGTGGCTGGGATATACGTAACCCTACCAACATCCATTGCTAGATTTTTTTGAATGACTTATCGCGAGAGGAAAAAAGGATGTTTTAGTCGCATAACATCGGTAAATGGAAACGCCGCCATTTCGCAATCGTTTTTATCGACATTTAGAAAATATCACAAAAATGTTGAGCAAATCTGTAATGGAAACGCGGCTATAACAACAAAAACAAAACTCGGTGAAGGCGATTTGATGCTCAACAGTAATTGTCTTTAAAAAGATTGTTGATGACGGTAAATTTACTGTAATGCTATGGGGTCACAACAATGCTGCTATATTTGCATTGTAAAGTTGTCATGTCATGATGCACGGTTGCTTCCACAGTCAGCTTGGTAAAACCTTCTCCACAGTCCACACCCTAAATGAACCTATATTAAAATTTGAAATTATATAGGCCTAAATCATCCTGAATTATCCAAATACAGCTCTATGAGGTGTTCATCTACTTATTTTGTCTCTTTACATATTCAAGCAAAGTGGCAGCCAATTTCTTTAATATGTTCCGACTATAAATTGAGGCAGTAAAATGTCAGAGATAAGAGATATGGTATCCAGGTGGTTGAGTGACGATGATTTGTACGAGCAAAGATTAGAGATGGGAACATTGTTGCTCTAATGCGTCACGGCCAGGCTGAACTCGCCGGGTTTAGACACAAGGCCATCCTGGGGGGGGGGGGGGGGGGGGGGGGAGAGCAAGAGTGATTAGCAAACACAGCTACAATGGTTAGCGCTGGCTTTATTACCCTGGAGATGGGCCAGTGGTGCCGTTGCGTTCGCGGCTGTTAGCAACTGACGTCTGTGCTTCTCCGATGAGTCAGGGCTCAGGTTCCTCACTATTTGTTCCTCTTTAATTGTTTACCGTGTGACAACGTGGCACTGCAACTGGGCTGACACGAAACAGAAATATGTGACATCGAAGAGGAGCCTCTGGATGACGATGACAATGCCATGCAGAAATAAGCAAGAACCATGAAAACATAGGCTCACGTAGTCTCAAAGTAAATTACTTCATGGCAGAGGCTTAATCTCAAACCTCTTTTTCCAGTGGTTTCCAACTTTTATATGGTTAAGATGGCACAGAATATAGCTCAATAGTCTGAAACTGCTGTGTTTCCTCTGTTCTCAGTATTAGTACAACTGCAGCTAATGCCAAGCTAACTGAATTGTGTCAAAAACAGACATACATAGGCCTCTGGCACTTTGCGTTACTTTTGCAAAGCAAGAGACCTCAGCCAGCTCTGGCAGAAGAGCTTTACAGTGAGACTGTGGGAAGTATTGATTTACCAAGCAAAGAGCCTCAAGGCATCGTGCCTTTGGTAAGAGTGGGTGATGCGGTTGTTGGTCCAATAAGGGTTTTTGCAACAGTGGTCATTTCTTCCTCCTCCTCCCTTGACTTGCTTTCTTCAAGCCTGATGTGGCACGCAGAGGTTACCGCTACATATTTTTAGCTTAAATAAAGGTGTTAGCGGGGAGAGTGATGGTTAAGACATTTTTCAGTGCATTTTAAGTGTAAATACAGGTGGTTATCTATAGGAAAAGTAATTTGAAGAGACCGCTGTATAATAAAACAGTAAATAAAGGTTTGGATGAAAGTGTCAGCTAAATGAATAAATGTAATAAAGAACAATAAAGCACTTTTGAGTAGCAAAATAAAAATGCAAAAATGTGACAAGATACTGATCTTTGACAGTCAACCTGAGGCGCATACAATGTGTGCAAAGTGCGACCTTAACCTGTGACGAATCGAATATGTGCCCCCAATCCAAAGCCTGTTAACATCAAAGCTGCACTAATATTGGCAATTTGTATTCCATGACAAACATTGCAGGTGAACCTAAACTATAGGTGAATGGGAGAGAACCAGCATTGTAGGGAGCCATTGTGTGAAAGCAACCTCACCCTTTTTCCATGATGGTGCTGACAAGAGTGAGAATTCAGCTCCACAACGGTGAATGAGAAACGGTTACTTGAGATGACTGTCAGCTCTACAAAGAATTGTCCATTTTCTCTTCTATTAGGTGATAAGTGAGACACCCACAAGAGAGAGGGAGAGAGACAAAGACTGAAACTCATTGCTATGGAAACATTGCTTAGTTCACCAATGAGCACAGGGAGGAGTAACGTGTGTGTTTGTGTGTGTGTGGTTGGGGGGAGTGGGGACAAAGGGAAAGATTAATGTTTGGTTCTGCCATTTTATGGTTTCAGAGGGCACGGCTCGATAAATGCCCGTAACTCAGGCACCGCGTGGTATCACGGGCACGACACATGAATCCACCCCCAGCTCTGGCCTTAGGCCCAGCTGAGCGTCCCCTGTCCACCTCCTCACGTCAGGATAAGCGGCGTTAAGCAGAGCAGGAGGGTGAGGGGGTATTCACTTTCATTTCACCCAACTGACTCACTCGATAAAAAGAGCTTCATTATCCACATCATGTGGGGGTAATTTCTTTGTGTGCTTAAAAGCCATTTATTGAAGCAGAGTAATGCATTCCTAAACAAAATGGAGTTCAGGGTTGAGTAAAGCAACCTACCTCACGATAGGGATGTGCGCATCAACTAATTTGACAGTAGTTTAAACGGAAGTTTTGTAACCCACAAGTCGACCAGTCTAAAAGTAAGAACCCCTCTAAAGTCTTATGTATATATGATCCATTTGAAACACTGAATCTATGAATCAAACAGTCAAATCCCATAATAAATGCTGCACACTTGGCGAATAAGGCTGATTCTGATTCTGAAGCTCAGTTGTTTTTTCGGAGCTGAAGTGAATACGCGATTTGCTTGCTTCGGCTAGCTTTGGCTGTGCTGAATTGCGCATGGCTCTAGTGGAATTATGCCAAGTTTAACATGGCAAAGCTTACAAAAAACTTTTCAGTTTTATTTCTAATTCAAAATACTCCCGCATATCGTTTGTCTTTTAAACGGTCATTTCTGTGCTCTCCGTGACAGGAAGAAAACGCATGGGATGTGAGGTAAAATGATTAGGCCATACCTCTTAATGTATTATTTTTCCAAGTGCTTTATTCTCATGCGCTTGGAAGAAGGGTAACCGGTAAATGGAACTTTTAAAATAAATAAAACGAAAGTAAACGGCAGGTGCTTCATAGCAGACTGCCACCCATACATTGACAAAACCAAGCGGAAACCTTCCGGTCTCTCTCTTGAATCTAACACGGAAGTGACTTCGACATCGACTGACTGCTAGAGACAGGCTCCAAAAGAGAGTCAATCCCATTTAAAAGCTTAAAAAATGCTCTTCAGAAACCTACGGCTGACGTCACGGGCACTACGTCCATAGTTTTTTTACGGTCTATGGACAAAACGCAACGTAAACGTAATGTGACGTTCATTAACACTTGCGCCACCGGCCTCACGACGTTACCACAGCTCGCGCCCTAAAATCTTCTGTATTTTTTTCCCGTGTAATCGACTATTGTTTTCAGTGTCGACTACTCTTGCATATCCCTACTTCACGATACCATACACATTGTGAAACAGTGATTTTGTAAGTGTATATGGGATATAAACTGCTAAGAGACGCTCAGAGTATTGGTGAGATAGACTGAACCTTCAGTTTCAGCATCTCTCTTCTCTACTAATTGAACTGTATAGTAAATTATATGCACAAATGAATAAAATTTAAGAACAAAATGACATTCATCAATATCCATTATATTGGAACAGCCCTAATTGCGTTTACAGACCAATGAAAGTAAACGAGAGAAAAGACTGGCCTTCGCTTCGACTTCCTGTTAACAGGAAAGACTGTGCGAGACCAAAAGGAAAGTGAATCAAAAACAGATCAGTGCTTTCTGGTCGATTTAGAGCCACTTATATGAGAGGCTTTTCGGCAAAACTAAGATCACTCTGTTCTTATCCAGCACAGGCTTCCTGCAGAGTGGCCGTTTCTACTCTGCCTAGAGTTTGTGCTCTTAAGGTAAGCCTGGTGTGCATGTACAACCGGAGTGTTTGAAGTCCACATAAAAACCTGAAACGATCCAAGGCAGAGGGAGGAAAAGACTAATAAATGAAAGCGTAAAAGGCCTCTTGCTGGGAGGAGGGAGGAAAGGGGGGTTCCACCAAATCTTTACAATGAAGAGAACAGCTGGGCACCTGGGCACCTATTAGTAAGTATTGATAAACAATGGCCTGATTCATCTTGTTCTGGCTCTGGCACAGACAAACAGGCTAGCAGGGAGTAGAGAGGAGAGGAGAGACATAGGTGTAGGTAGGAAGGGGAAATGAATAGAAACTGTGAATCATTGTGCATGTATTCCACTTTGCTTTCATGAGAGAGCAGCAGCGATGTTGCCACACTGATATTTCGCTTCCCTCGGTGCAACTGCGATATCAAATGCACAAGTGCTACGCGGCTCACAGTAGGAGGGAGGAGGGAACCCGGTTACTGAGTGAGAGTCCAGTAGGAAAGGTCAGGTCAGAGGTGCAAGTCATCATGGCACGTTGTCACTACTGTTTTCGCCAGGATGTGTCACGCGGTCCAGGGTCACAGGGACTCAGGGTTCCTTCAGTTCTGCTGAAAACTCCTTCCCCAGTCTCTCTTACACAAGCACACCTACTCCAAAACAGAGACCAGCTAACACCAGGAGTCATTCGCTTTACCTTGAGCCCTCCCTGTTGCAAACATCAAACACACACCAGGAGAGGCGCCACGGTCATGATTAGTTGTAGGAATAAAAGGCCACATATGAAGAGAAATGCCAAAGGCACAAACAAAGACGCTTGCGTGGTAATTATCACAGAGCTAGCCCTGGCATTTCACACTGGTAAAGACTCATTTGTATTCTTGCACTGCTGTGGAGGCTTGACATGAAACTCATCATGCTATCTCTTGCATATGTGGATCTTGACAGGTGGCATCTACCTGTTCCCTAACGGAAGAAAGCGTCTTCATCCTAATCTTGCTTTCCATTGCGTCTAGACACCAAGAAAAACTAGGGTAAGGCATTAAAAAAAAGCAATATCTTTGTATATATTCCATGCTCTACAGAAGCCATTTCTATCAATGACTCCAACCTGTGGCTTTATGAATAAGGAGAGCAGAAGGTGATAAAAATGATCGGGGATAAAAAGGGTCATAGGAATGGAAGATTGGAGCAGGGGACGGTGTGTATGCATTTTATGCCTCTTTAAGTGCTCAGTGGACCAAAGGGAAGATTGGGAAGGGCTTGTCAGGCGATCGCTGCAGGGAGTTGAAAGTCAACAGCACGCTATTAAAAACACAGCCTTTCCGGCCCCCGATAGACTTCCACTACACGTGGTGGGTGAGTAAAACATCCTCAAACAACTTCCAACATTCTTTAGACTTGAGGATTTCAATCTCAAAGAGCCTGAAACAATGGTTAACACTTATCTTGAGTGCACTAGAATTTGCCAAGCCACAAGTGTACATAAGAGTCCATTTACTCATTGCAATTTAGGGTAATTACCAATGAGATGGACTGAAAATCCACTTCCTACAAAAACACACTAAAATGTGACGCATTCAAATAAGGTGAAAGGCATTGTAGTTTCTCCTTCTTTGGAACAGCAGTCACGATCACGAAAGAAAAATCAGCCTGACGTTGGTGAGAGTGACAGCAGCAGCACCAAGCCTTGTCACAGACACTGACTCTCGCCATGACGGCCCCAGGGGCCAGCGACGGACGGACAGCTCCTCGCCTCGGCCTTTACTCCCACTATCACACTTCTCCGTGCCGGGTCAGGGTCAGTGACGCAATGAATGCCCAGAGGCATTAGAGCTGATGCAGACACTTTGAGAGTTACGCCATTCCTCGTCTATGATGACGGAACGGTAACACTAAGCATGTTAACAACATCACAAGAACAATTTCTGTGCAGCGACAGCACTCACCAAATTGTCATTGTAATGATTTTTTTAAGCAGCATCATAATAACGCGCCGTCATTCGTTGTAAAACGCCATGTTTGATACCGTCGCTGTGGTTCATTAGAAAGCAGTTGTGACTTCAGCGGTTTGATCATACAGCTGAATGAACATATTCAAGCAGCTACTTTAACCTCCTGAATGAACAAAGCATTTCAGGATTCACACTTGTAAGCAATTGCTGCAGTAAATTACCAAAAGTGACTGTGAACGCAGTTGTGAACTTTAATCATTTAGCCTAATTAGGAAAGGTGTTTATCAATTGAGAAAAAAAGAGGATCTATAAAATTAGCTCCAGCCCTAATTATGTATTTGCCCCTTGTTTTACACCATGTCCTTGTGCCACGAATATGAAATATTAAAGGGTTAGTTCACCCAAAAATGAAAATTAAGTCATTAATTACTCACCCCCATGCTGTACCAACCCCGTAAGATCTTCGTTCGTCTTCGGAACACAAATGAAGATATTTATGATTAAATCTGAGAGGTGGATCACTCCTCCATAGGCTGCCTAAGGGAATGAATCCTGACGGCCCAGAAAGTCATTAAAGAAAATGTTTAAATATTCCATGTCACAACAGTGGCTCAACTATAAGTTTATCAAGCGACGAGAATACTTTTTTTGCGAAAAAACAAACAAATATAACGACTTTATTCGACTATTCCTTTTCTTCCTTGTAGGCCTGAAACGAGACTTCGAGAGATTTCCACGACGCATGCGCGAGAATTGCGATCTCCTTCAACTACTTCAGTTAAGTTCTCGCGCATGCGCGTCGTGGAAATCTCTTGAAGTCTCGAAGACGAACGAAGGTCTTACGGGGTTGGTACAGCATGGGGGTGAGTAATTAATGACTTAATTTTCATTTTTGGGTGAACTAACCCTTTAAGATATAGATAGCCAGAGATGCGATGGTCAAGATGTACAGCTGATATCGATTACAGTTTCCATGTCACCTTAAATCGTCCATTATGGATTTTTTTAAGGTTTTTTTTCAGAGCTGAGTTGCTTGCATGTAATTGAAATGAGACACTATAAAACATGCAGTGCATCGGACTAAATTTAGACTACATTCGATTTTACTTTAATTAATTGTGCCGCCCTATTTATTCATTAATGATTTAATTATCAGCTTTTCATCAACTCATGAATCTTCTGCAGTTCCATCATCGTTCAGGAGTTTGTTCATTGGGATTTTTATTATTACTATTATTAGTAGAAGTAGCTAACAGTTTATTACAATATTTATTATAGTAACTTCATTTTATTTATGAATTTATTATAAAAACAAAATATTGTGCATTTAATTCGTTAATTTATATGACATTCTTTGTCTTTTCATTGTGTTGGATGTTGGTGATATATTACTTACTAGATGATAATCTAAGTAATATTAGGAGCTATTGAGGAGAACGCATGTAATATTAAGTAACAGTAGGACCTAATGACAGGAGACTTGAGAAGAGAAGTGCTATGCCATTTGGTCGGGAGTTATTTAACAAATCCGTTTGAATTATCCTCCACCTTGTAACCCGCTTTATTATTATTTTTCTCAAGTCCGAGACGCTGTGGAAACCTAAAATACGCTTTTCATTTTCATCATACCTCTTCCCCCTCAGAACTGCTCAGTCTGGTCTTTAACCGGTTTGTAACCAGTTTGTTTGTCACGTCTCCATAATGCTCAGGGCACAAGTACCAGCATGCCACTTTGCATGTTTTAAAATGCCTTAATACAAAATATAAGTGTTAGTATTGCTAAGAAATAAGGTAGGGAAATAGATGCTTTATTGTAAAACTGTTGAATTTAAAAGACTGAGAAAAATGGCAAAATATAAAACAGAAATTTCGTAAATATTGACATCAACATCAACTAAACCGCCCACTCATTCTCATGCATCATCATATCAACAGCCAGACCTGGCTTAGCTTTCTCTCCAAAACCATATAAGCGAGTCTGTCATGAGAAATTATTTCAGCACAACTTCAGCTGTTTGCGGAGAAGAAAATTGCTTTTTCTGCAGAACATGGCTCAAGGGGAAACCGACGGCGACTTCTCCTACCTGTTGTGGTCCGTCTCCGTTGACGATGTTGGGCGGGAGCGGAGGGGGTGGCGGGGAGGTGAGCATCGGGATGTCTGGGCTGAGCAACTGGCCGGACTCCAGTGGGGAGGTGTGTTCAGCCATGACTCCCTCATCCACACTACAGGAGAGGCACTGCTTGCTCCTGAAACCACAAAGGGTTCAATCAATTACATGTAGATTTCAAATATTAATTAATTTTCACAAACTTGGAAATTTACGTACGCCATTTTAGCTAGATTTTGACAACCCATCACGTCTACTACAGAACACATTTAGGCTTGTAAAACCTCCATTCTGTTTGACTAGTGACAGATTTTGCTAGATTTTTTTTAAAACCGATAACCACTAAACTGCTTTTGCTATATGGCACTACAAATCGTGCAACTTAAGGCCCTTGCACACGGAGTCTGAAATTTTCGTATGCGAAAATTTCGGACTCAGTGTGCAACGGCCTTTAAACTTAAAAGAATAGGTCTGATGTTACTTTAAGCGATCAAACACACAACTTTAGAGTTCAACCGATTGATCGTTTTTACCGTTTAATCGGCACCGATAACCGATTGCTGGAACAATAGTTATGGTCAAAAACGCATACCGATAGCGTTTCCGTCCATTGCTGAAGCGGCTGAGAAGGGTCAGCTGGCATTATACAGCACGAGAGCGGCCTCTAGAGGCGAAATAAAAACTATCACTGACCTGACGCCTCCTGGAGTTTGTTTTGACACCCGAGACACTTCAGATGCGGATTTAAAACAGACAATGAAATGGTGTTATACAGCACACTTCCGTACGTGTTTTCATATCACTATAAAGTAATTCATTTGTTGACTAGATGATGCATTAGTGGAGAACAGCAGTACGTTTGCCGTCGAGGCCGAGAGGACGCTAACATCAGTAGTACCTCAAGCACTGAAAAAAATACACGCAAGTCCGACCCAAATGTTTAATGTCGCGATTGTTACCATCTATTTGCATTAGTTTATATCCAGCTAATCACATTTATGACATGAGAAAGCAAACTATGGTCATGCAGCCGACAGAAACATGTAAACAAATCAGAATGGCATTCGATTTCTTTTTTATCGTCACTGTAATGCAGATTTTGTTATAAGATAATCATCAAGTGTTCTAAAATAGAAGCAAATAGAGTATACAAATGGGTCTAATTTCAATGCTAAGGCGTTTGTGTAAAATAGATATTTAAAGATGGCCATCTTTAAGAATGACTGTTCGGATTATGAAACGGTGACACTTTACAATAAAAGTCCATTTGTAACATTAACTAAGGTTTATAAGAGTATTGTTCATTGTTAATTTTTTATATTTTAAAGTTGTACCTCTTAACATTAGTTAATGCACTTTGAACTAACATGAATGATCAAGATATCATTTATATATGTTTATAATTTAAAAAGTACAGTACATTTTCATGGGTCAGTACGGGTTTGATTTTTTTTTTTTAAATACATTTCAGCTCTATTTTATGTGTTGTTTGCATTACGTGTTCTCATTTAATATCCATTAAAAAAAACTATCAGTTGATTAATAGGTTATCGGTCATCATGGTTCAACCAAGTTACCGTTGTCCGTAAAATTCACTATCGGACGACCTCTATACAATTTACTTTCAAAAGTTTTGCCAGTAAAATGAAAAGTAGCTTCTTATTCTCACCAAGGCAGCATTTATTTAATGAAAAATACAGTGAAAACAGTAATACTGTGAAAAAAACAAGTTAAAATAACTGTTTTCAGTTTTAATATATTTTAAAATGTTATTTATTCCAGTAATATTTTGTCTGTGTGTGTGTGTGTGTGTGTGTGTGTACCATGATACATTTTTTTGATTCTTTGATGAATAGAAAGTTTAAAAGAAAAGCACTTATTTGAAACTTTTTGTGTTAAGGTAAATGTCTTTACTGTCACTATTGATCCATTTAATGCACTCTTGCTGAATAAAAGTATAAATGTTTTTGTTTCTTTCACAAAAAAACAGTAGTGCAAGTAATATTCCCTATTTAAAAAAAAAATCTTCAAATAACTTTTTTTTTTTTGTGTGTGTTATATAAAAAAGTGTTATATAAAGTTGGTCAGCCATTTAAAAGGCGTTTTTTTTTTAAACATGATCATCGCATTAGCATTTAAGAATAATTTCTTCCACTGCTCATGAGGTCATTGTCAGCCTCACACCCACAGTGGTATGGACATCCTTTAGGCTTGACTTAATTTCACTGTTCAGTTTAAACACTTAATAACTTTACGGGGGAAGTGCAATATAAAAAAAAAAGACTAAGTATTTCCATTGACGAACTTGTGCCCTACCCTTGTACTTCGATTTAATGGTCGGGCAGTTCAGAAAACTGTACCGTCTTGTCAGGGTCAGTCGTGGTTTCAAGCGTAGAGTGGGATGTTAGTTGTTTTTTAGGTTTTTTTTAGAACTGTGCGTAAGAGAAAATATAATCTATTCTAAGCTCCATTCATTGCATCCAGGCAGGGACTCTTTGACCTGTCTGGGTGCCGTGCAGCAGAGGAATGAAAATGCGCCATTCGTTCCCTGCCACGTCTGCACACGCACACTCCAAAACGAATTCAAATTGACTAATCAACTCATAGTATGGAGTACAGCCCGGTGTGAAGCACGCGCACTCTCTCTTTCTCTCATGTATCAGACCTGCAATGAGTCACAAGCAGAAGGTAATAAGGAGGAAATGACATGTGTCCTTGAAGCTCATTAGTATCTAGCGCATGCGTTCTCACCGGCCGCAGCGATCAGCCTAATCCGTTAGCTAGTCCCCTACTTAAACCCGCACATAGGGGTGATGCTCAATAAGACGAATCCTGCGAAGACTTATAGCGCTTTTCAGCAGACACAGGCTTTGGGAAGATGGGCAAATAAAGCACCTGCACCTGTCGGTCGGGTATTAACAGCGTTACAGGTTTAATTTAGTTGTGCACCATGATTGGTACTTTCCTTCCAAGTCAATACCTAAGGTATTGGAGATGTCATTCAACACCATTTTTTTAGATGTTAAAACATCAAAAGAGGTTTGCCATTATCAATCAGACTTCCAGTTCTTGACTGGCAGTTGATGAAACGGACAGAAAATCCCATTGAGGAGGGACCAAGGAGGGACCAGGGTCAATTCCAGGGTGAAGAATATTATAGAAATTTGGGGGTGAGCTCTTTTGACTTGGGATCAGTTAGCAACCACCCACGACACTATAATAATTATGTAGCAACGTGCTAACAACTACTCAGAATACCTGAGCAAATGCATAGCAACTCTGGTGATCCCTCAAGTATTGTGGTGGAAATTATATATATATATATATATATTAAGTCACCTTTATTATTTCATTTCAGTATTATTCTTCTTCACTTTTATTAGTACAAAGTAGTATGTTTGCATTAAAAAAAAACCTCTGGCACTCTTTATTTGTATGTTTATTCTGTTTTTTTATTGCTTATAAATGGAATTGATTCAAATTCAATTATTTATATATTTGTTAATTATGAATTAATTTGAGCAATTTCTTTATGTAGTGTTAAATAATATTTTTTTTAAATAGTTTATCATTTATACATTTTGTATTTATATATACTCTCGTGGTGTATATAAACAATGCGCTCACCGAGGCTGCATTTATTTGATCAAAGATACTGCAAAATATTGTGAGATATTACAATGTAAAATACCATTTATTTTTATACCTTATTATATATTTTAAAATGTAATGAAGTCCTGCGATGGCTGATTTGCTGCTCAAGAAACAGTTGTGCTGCTTAATTTATTTGTGTAAAACTGTGATGCAGTAAAACTCTCACGAAGAGAAAGTTCAAAATAACAGCATTTATTAAAAAATAAAAAAATAAATGTATATGTATATGTATATATATATGTATATATATATATATATATATATTTCGTCACATTGTTTAATGTGATAATGTAATGCATCCTTGTTAAATAAAGGTTGTTGTTGTTTTTTTTAAGAAATTGACTTTTTAACAGTTAGGGCAAGTATCAGAATTGTCATCTTGAATCTGCTATAGGTATTGAGACAAGAGAAATTCTGCGATTTCTACAACAACACTAGAACATATTTGAAGCCCCGCTGATTTAACAGTCAGGTAATTCCAGTGCACAACTGTTGAGTAATAAAGAAAACGAGAAACATACTGGTTCTTTTCAGTTGTAAACCTCCTATTTTGAAACCGCAACACCATAATACGAGCGAGGCCACAGCGGGACGGTGGCAGTCAGCGCTAACTCTCTCTCCGAGCACAACAGTCGAGTGCTTTCTGCGGTCTAATTCCTCTTCTCAGCAAGAGAGCGGATGATGCCAACAGTGGAGCGCGGCCTAAGGGTGCAAATCTGTTCTAGGAGGGGCAAGAGGTCAGACACTGGAGGTGATGGCTTCCTATTAGGAGGTGTAATGAGAAGATTGGAGGAGGAAGGGGGGTGGTGGGGGGGGGGGGGTGTCAAATGACGGCCCTTCACATTCACCGGAACTGTAATTGTTTCAAGTGATTACGTGGCGAACACCTCCAACCTCCAAGCACAAAAGAGGAGCTCTCACTGTGAGTTGGTAGTACCTGAAAATGACAAACCGATGGTGTTTCGTCAGCAGGAAGTGTGGGGGAGGAGGGAATGACCTAAATGCAACACTCTCTCATTCGATTCTGGTCACCATTACACACGAAAACCAATTTTTGTCATCCATGCCTACAGGGGAAACAGCTGGACATTTCTAGGGGAAATTAACAACGGCAAACAAGGTTTTTATACTTTCTGAAGAAAATGTCAGCAATGCTTGTCTGCAAAAACTTTCCACCTGACTATGTGCTAAAATATGAAGGGTGTATGTATATTAATTGCACTGAAAATTGCAATCTATTTGGATTACACGGTTTTAACAGAAACTAATAAACTTAATGTGATGCATATTTGTCGGTGATCCATAAATGAGAGATTTTTGCACTCAAAAATATCATGATGTTGTTATTAATAGTGCTGTAACAAATCCGTACGGACCAGGCACCACCGTTTGGCACGCGTGTTATTCGTGGTTTCTAATTCTTGCCAATTGAAACATTCATGCGATTTTAAACCGTTCAAGCGCAAGAGGCAAAAGAGGAACTCAATAATAACGTTTGAACTTTATTAGTCAGGCTAATAGTTTCTGCTGTGGTATTGAAGTACTCAGTTCATTTAAAAAGTATAAACATGGTTAAAATACTAAAATAGAAATATGGAAAAGGCCATATTAATTAAATCAGTTGAAATGTACAAGATGAGATGAAAATTTGGATTTGTTTTGATGATAAACAAACCTGGTTATTGTCTATTTAAAACAACAGAAATCGTACCCGTTTTTTATGCGTTTCATTTATGCAAGTTTGACAAATATGCATCGCATAAAGTTGATTAGATTGTGTTAAAAACTAGGTAATCCAAATGGGTGGAAATAGTATATGAAATCCAAATTTTAAATAAAAAATGTATGCTTACACTTAAATCTTTTTCGAACGCCGTTTCCTGTGCGAGACGCGTCAAACACGTCAATCTAGCGCATTTACATCGAAAAGTGAACGGAAAAGTAGCGCAGTGTAGGGATGCGCAATTAGCCCTTAGCGAATTTATAATCGAGATTACGGATGCCACGATGATGTAATCGTTAAAAAAAAAGTCCCGCTCAGCTAGCGACATTGGGCATCAACCACACGGCGAACGCTAATACTTTATACTATCCACTTTGTATAACAGTTCCATTTAATAACGTATTAGACAGGACTGTAAACAGATCGTAAACTAATGAACACGGAGAATGGGATTTTTACAATTAGGGTGGTTGTGTACACACTGCCGACACATTTGTGTTTAAACGCCATGCGAAAGCATAACTTTACCTCAGATATGACATCTAAAAAGTACAAAAATTGGATTACAACGGTGAGGCTCAGAGGGGACGATCCAATTTGGTGTGTGGGAGAACAAAGGAATTTCCAAAGTTCCTGTGGCCTTTCTTGATTTAGCTTTGAACGAGAGTTGACATTTCATAGTAAGGGATGAAAATACCTGCTAAGAATGCCATCATTAGAATTTCTCTCATTAAATGCTGCAAAAAAAACCCAGAAAAAATACAATCTACAGAGAGAAACTGAAGGTTATGGCATGCAATACATTAACTTCATCATCAGCACTGTGAGTAACATATCTTAATTTCTGCACTGAACAGTGCGTTTGCATACATGATATTAGGATGATTAAGCTTAACGTGGAAATGAGCAAGGTCATGTGATCCCTTTAAAGGGCCAGTTCACCAAACAGTCCCGTCATCATTTACTCATCCTCGTGTGTCATTCCAAAACTGCATGACTGACTTTCTTCTGAACATAAAAGATGATATTTGGAGAAATGCATCAGTGGTTTTTTTTTTGTTTGGTTTTTTCCCAACAGTAGTTTGGTACTTAATAATGACAATTTTCATTTAGGGGTGAACTATCCCTTTAAACTGTGCTTTTTGAAAGGGAAGATTTTAATGAGGGACGCAAAAAAAAAAAAAATTTGGTGGCTTTTTCTAACAGCTTATTCAAAGTCATGTGTCTGATCTCAAGAGCAAAATTGTCTTTCACTGTTTGTTTACCGAGGTTCTCTGCGAAACCTTGAAACAGGATTTTATATTGAACTGAACTGCTGTAAACTCAGGAACTGACAATGATTGGCATGTCAAAATAAGTCTTTTATTTTTTTTGTTTTACTACTGAACGTTTATTTGCCTTGAGTAATTGAACCAGGGGCCATTTTAACGGTTTTCTATTTTGATATATTTTGAAATTTCTTTTGAAATGAATTGAATTTTCAGCATCGTTACTCTTCAGAAATCATTCTAATATGCTGATTTACAGCTCAAGAAAAAAATATATTCTTAGGACCAATGTTGAATACAGTTGTGCTGCAAATTTCTGACTTAGTTTGGTTTTGTACACTCTGCACAGACTGTCTCTACCTGAATAACTTGTGGGTGAGTTGGGTTGTAGAATGCGTTTGTCACTGTGTGAACTGTACGGGGTTTGTGCCGCGTTGTCGCGATGATCGTATTTACGACTTTAGTGCACATGAACCATAAAGTCTTAATTACCAGTGGGAAATTACTTGGGGGCGTTGAGGGCGGGTCGAACGCAGAATTACGGCTGAAGCAAATTGCTATTGATTATAATAAATTGTAATTGTGAATGTTATTGTAAATAATTTTGTTTGCACTTTACTGTTTATGAAGAAGACCTTGCAAGAAAACACTAGTCATGTGGCAGGTTTATGAGACACACAGACTGCATTTCCCATCATTCTCTGTGGCTACACGGGAATGATAAAATACACATATAAAGTATGAATTACACACCTAATGCACATCATCTGCGCTTTATTTTGTTGCTACATTTCATGTTTTAGTCGGGAAGTGAAAGAGAGAGAGGAAAAATAGCCTTTTGCCTAAGGAAGGAAGGAAGAACAGGAGAACTTAGGTGTACACAGCCATTGAAACCTCGAATTCAAGATTATGACTGAAGAAAGAAAAACCAGGAAGACAGAAAGCATCAAGCATGACAACATCTGCCTTTCAGTTAAAAGAAAAACATTCTGGAGAGTGAATCCGAAAGTCCCTTACGCAGACGCCAGAATGAAATGTAAATGATCCGAGAAGAAACTACAGGAGAGGAAAACAAAATGTAGATATTATGGTCAGAAAATAAGACTTTGTTTGTTCCCACTGCACCCAATTCATGGTCAAGTTTTATTCATTTGATGCCTTGTTTTTGTTCAATTGTGTAAATTTTGTAAAAATTCATCTTTTTGATTTAAAAAAAACTTTTTCATGAAGCTAGTTATGCAATATGTAAAACAACGATTGGAGAAACCATACTTGAAACCGACACCAAAACAACAAAACTTTGGAGAACTAGCCTCAAGAGCAAGACGACATTCACACGCATTTATAATCAAATTTGGCGAAATGTCAGCTTATCAGATGTTCTTGCAAACGAACTTTCTGATTGTGCGTCAACGTGTCAGTTTCGGTGGTTGGAACATGAGTTTCCAGACTGTCCAAACGGGGTAGTTTCAGTCCCAGTGTGCCTCGCACATGCAGCTGTTGAGCTGCAGCTGATCATCTTTTAGTCCCACCACAAACCACTTGTAATGCAAACGGTGAACAGTGCAATTCTCCTCTTCTGACTAAATGGGATATAAATGGTTTAGAAAGCCATTGTGAGTGTCCTTCTATTGGATTTGAAATCCGGTGGTTTTCCTAGCGACTTCATAAAGCTTGTGTGACCACCACAATTACAACATTTTAGATCATCAAAGGACTGGAAAAGATTGGAAAAACGCTAAACTAACTCAAGTGGACAGTAGGGATGGGACTCGCCAGAGGCCCCATGATATGATATTATTGCGATTTTAAACGTTTTGAGAATTTTTTATTTAAATGGATTCAAATGGGCAACGGCTTAAGAGCCTATGATTGGATCATTATTGCAGCGATTATGATCTAGCATGTTATATGTTTGGCAACAGTTCTTCTAACCCTAACTGATGGAGTGTGAAGCTTTTTATTTCTTAACAACCATGTACATCATGACCATATTCCAGGATGACAATGGCAAGATTCATCAGGCTCAAACTGTGAAAGAATGGTTGGCACCTCTTGATGGATATAACACCACAACATTGATTTATTCCATCAAGAGGTGCATCAATTGTTGGTCGAGATCTTGTATTGGCAATGCAAGAGTCCAGCACTCTGTAAAGTCTCCTCCAGCACATCCCAAAGACTTTAAGTGAATTTAAGGTCTGGACTCAGAGGTGCCGATTCATGTGTGAAAACGATTCTTCATGCTCCGTCCCAACCATTCTTACGCAGTCTGAGCCTGAAGAATCTTGACATTGTCATCCTGCAATATGGCCATGATGTGTCTTCCTACATGGTGGTTTAAGAAATGAAAGCTACACACTCCATCAGTTAGAGTTAGAAGAACTGCTGCCAAACATATAACATGCTAGAAACATCATAACCACTGCAATAATGATCCAATCATAGACTTTTGCCCATCATTTGCCCAAACAGCAACTTTTTTTTTTCTGGTTTGGCAGTGTACATTGTGAATTCACCGTTTTTTCAACTGCAAATGTCCCCTTTGTTTGTATGTTTTTATCGGATAAGATGAAGTTCTCAGTCAGTTGATTTCACATCTTCACATTAAGCTTGCTGCAGGTGTTCGGCCGTACACAGATTACATTACTCGCCCAACGTGGCACCGCACTCAATGTTAGTTTGATTTTTTATAGAAATAAAAACCATTAGTTCAGTTGGAAACTGAAAGCGTCTGCTCTGCTCCATTTAACACAAGCTGCAGAGTCGCAGCAAGAGTCAGATTTCACTCATCACGTGACGAGAGTAAGGAAAGATGGCTGACAGGAGGGTTTGGTGCGCAACGGATTCTGAGCATCGACAAATATCTTGTAAAAATGTGCGGTCAGTGCCGCCGCTCCCTATGCACAGTACGTGTGGTCGCAAATTCGAAAGTGCAAGTGAAAAGCAACCGCGCATTCAAAAGTGATTTGAATACACAGCGGCTACCCAATGCCTGCAAATTATATACAATCTTAAAACAGCCTATCGGCTAGTCTTTTAAAATCAAATTGCATATATTGTATTAATTGTAATAAATTGTATATATCCTTCTTCACCCTCTCACAACATTAGACACATTTGACTGCTGCTGTCTTTCTTGTCAAACGTGTTGTATTATGAACGATTATATGAACGAATAATTTCCCATTATTATTATAAGTCATTATAAGTGCGGAACTTACGTTAAAATACTCGCAATCCCAAGCCGAAATTCAAGCCCTGAAAATATCAACACTCGGCATCCGTGTATTGATACAATACACTCACGCAAAATATAATATTAAGCATAATTTATGATATGACTGATTTTTTCCCCATCCCTAGTGGACAGTGATGTAACTAAAGCTCTCATCACAATCTAAAATACATGCATTTCCTCAGAACACAGTGTCCGAGATAAAAGAAAAACAAGTTTGCTCTATGCTGTGATGGATAACAGATCTGCGCTGTGATTGACAGGTGAAAAGGGAAGCATGCATGCTCTAAAGCAGAGGGGAATTTACACAAGTTTCTTGTGTGTCAAGCAAAGCATGTTGCAAATAAATAAAAAGAGACATTTGGGAATGATACTTAATTAAATAACCATGCAGCTGTAAATGTGGACTATAATATTACAGGGAAAAGTGTAGACTCGTTCAAAACAAAATAAGTAAATGTAGCACAGCATGAAGCCGTCTAAAACAAGCAATGATGTTTGCATGGTTATTAGCCATGACTCTATTAATAAATAACCAAGTGTCCTGCAGTGCAGTGATGGAAAACTAGCTGTAAAATAGCCTCGGTTTGAGCCTGTCATTTCGTGAAAAACAAAATAAGCGAAAGGTAGTTAAAGTTTTAAAATTATATATTTTTTAATTTTGTCTTCTTCACCATAAAACCCTAATTGTATTTATTATTTAAAGGGGTCATGACATGAGAAATCAAATTTTCCTTGAGCTTTTTTTTTTTACATAATATAAGAGGTATTTGTACCATTAAAACATCATGCAAGCATTTATTTTATTAAGCATCAACAACATCTCATTTGGATATTGTGGGATTTGTGACATCACACGGGTATATAAATTAGCATATGACTGCCTCTAGATCAAGACATCAAGACATAGGCCCCGCCCACTGGCGTTCAGTTACTTAAAGTCCCCCTGTAGTCAATCATTTTATCCCTTAAAACTCATATTTGATCACCAAAATTACATATTTAAACGTTTTTTTCCTTGGAAAAATAATATTATGCCTTATAATAAAAATGTAATGTTTATAATATGCACTGCAGTGAACCAAAGACAGTCTAAAAAACACGGTTTGAAATCGCTGGTGTTTCTGACGTCACAAACTACCTTGTAACCAATCAGGTCAACGTGTGATCGTCAACGAGTGGATCTCTGAGCTGCTGTGAGTGGGTGGAGGCGGGGCTAACTGGCATATTCATAGAACCACATATACTAAATGAGGCAAGAGTCATTTTCACTGTGTGCTGTAGCTGTAATACAATTAGTATTACCTTGTCTTTACTTGAAAAACAATCGCTTTTTACTTTTTATTCATATTTTTTCAAATTATTTTTTTATTTCTGAAAACTACTGCAATAGGATTACAGATTCAAGTATCCATCTAATTTCAGATTTGTTTTTATTCAATTCAAACAATGTATTTCTAATTTTTAAAATAATACGTAAAATATCGGTCACCCACTAGTCTGCTCTCACGGTACTTTGACCCAGCGCAGCCCCACTTCAAGCCCAACACAACTAACATGTTTGTTCGAAGCATTTGACTGCAGGTTGTTTTGTAAAGGAGGCACAGTGTAATGGAGAGTTCACAAAGACACTTGCACTGAAAGATTAAGCAGCCGACTGTATTGGATCTAACAACAGCTAATGCTTTGCCTGTAAATACAATAGAAAGTGGCCATTGATACTGTTTTCAATGCAATGGGGTTAGCCAATCATAACAGTTGCCATTTACTGACGAGCCTTAAAGGAGCCATCCCCTAAAAACAGATCATTTCAGACAGGGGAGGGGGTCAGAATGAGGTTTGAAAATAATAGTTTTTTTTTTATTTTATATAACTGTTGTTTTTGTTGTTGTTTTTTTTGCAAAAAAACTTTATTAATAGTATAAGCGATCTAAAAAAATAATAATAATTGTAGGTGGTGGTGTGAGCATAATATTGCCAGAGAGGAATTACTGAACATTTCTGGCATCTGGTGGTAAACTGGATTATAACAGGGAATGAAGCTGGACCGAGTAGATTTTTAAAGGTAAAGTGTGTGTTTTTTTTGTGTTTTTTTTACTAAATTCTGTACATCTTCGTGTAATATGTAGAAAAATTATAAGACATTTATAAGCTGAGTCCTCCTGTGACACTTTCAAAACAGCATCCCAATCAGTCCAACCAATAGCATGTGTTTGGGGTAGGATTGTCTGTTTGTCCAACCAATGGAGGACAAGGGGACCATAATAATAATAACAACTGTATTAATTCTGAATTTGATTGCACTGGTGGTGGAAAAAGGCACACTTAACCTTTAATATAATAATCCCAAACTACACAGCTCAGAGCAATAATTAGTCAACTAATTAAAATAAACATAATTTGGTCAATAGTGTTAAAACTTTAAGAAAACAAAGGCTGATTTTAGGTCTTTAAAAAGACGCATTGAGAAACTGCTAGTTAACTGTTACTAGAATTGATTATTTAAATATATATATACAATTTATATTAATCCAATTTAGAGGAGCACAATTAAAACAAAACAGTGACAGTGTCTCAAAACCAAAACCTAGCGAGCTGCCTACCTAGAGAACGTTGTTCTTGGTTCCTTCCGAGCATTTAAATCGAACGTTTTTGGCCATCAACTTTCAAATAAAACATTTCTGTTACTACAGACCAGTACGAACTAATAGTTTGTGTGCATCATAGGGACATTCAAAAGTTCAAAACAAACATTTTAGCCCCGAATCGAACGTTCAAATCTAAACATTTCAGCCACAAAAAAACGCAAGAACGTTCTAACCCCACTTTTTTGTTTTTGAAAATCCATTCGAACTTTGTACCTGAACATTTAAGGCGCAAAGTGAAAGTTTAAATTGAACGTTTTCGCTCACCATCACCGGCACCCTCCAATTGAACACTTTCGGAACATCATGCATCGCCGAAGAACGTTCGCATCGAACATTAAGTGACAGAGGTTAACGTTAATTATGTAAACGCCAAAATCGAATACTTTTTTATAATTATTTAACGCGACAATGAAGAGCAAACTTCACGCTGCACGCGCATGCTGTCCAAAAATGCAGTCTATCTAGAAAGCTCAGTAGCGTTTGAGACACGGCCAGAGTATAGTGACTGCAGCAGTATTTAATCTGCAGCTCTGTGATCAGATGACGTTGACGTGTGCACTTCAGGCCCTACTCTGTTTCTTTCATATACACTTTTAACCCATATGCAGATCATTGCACATTAAAAGTGGCTCAAAAAAGAGATCACTTACACAAACAAATCTAAATGCGTGAAGTAAATAAACGCGCATTCTCTGTACTGCCAGTGAGCGTGTATCCAGAGCAAATGCACATTTAGTAAAAACCAAATCATTTGCAAACGTGAATCGACTCACCAACAGCTCGTTCCGCTTTGTATATCTTATTCTCCCGATCACTCCTCTTCTTCAGGTTGATGTGTATGTGTGGAGGCTTTAAAAGCACTAGGCCAGTGTGTGTGTGTGTGTGTGTGTGATCTGGATCTATATAAGCTACGTGGCTCTTTCACACTTGAATATTACACCAGTTTATAGTCTCCGCCTTTATCCACTCGCTTTTTCCGACGTCTGAAAACGTCCAGGGGTCGAGACGGGTCACGATCTTCCAAAGCAAACAACTTTTCCCCGTAAGTGTTGTTAGTTTTCACGGCCACCTCCATCCATAGCGAGCTCAGGCTCTTCAAGCGTCTGGATAATCGCCATCATTTTCCGCTCAAGAATGTACACACACGTCACTGCGCATGCGTATCACAGCCGCGTCAAATTTCATTCCTTTCCTCTTTCTGTCTGTATAGTTATGAAATATATAGCCTTTATTTTTGCTGACGTGTTGTTCACGGGAAAAATCGAAACTGACATAAAGGCTGCATAGAGAGTAGAATCTATATTCAGTTATATTTAGTTCAGTATTCTGTTATAAATTATAGGCCTATGGCAATTATTTTCCCTGGCACTGGAAAATGACTTTACACATTCAAATTTCATATTTCCGACTACCTGAAATATTTGTCTATGGAGGTTTCGGAGTTCCTCATTGTACCCGACAGATGGCGACACAGCTCGTGTAAACAGATCCCCTCCGACAGGGGGAGCCCTCACTGTTTGTGTACAAACGCAACGCTTCTTGAATCTCTTTTTTTATTGAACTTAAACTTTCATACAGTTTTTCTAAATTGCTAAAACACATTTCTTGAAACTTATCACTCACTTTCTCAAAACCTTAAGCACAAAACCACATTTTCAAACCATATTCAGAGAACCTCTGACTATTCTGTTAAAAATCAAACAATTGCCTCAAAAACATTTTATCTTTGCTCTTAATCAAACAATGCTTTCAGATCATACACACAGCGAGGCTATAAACACTACAGATCATTCGTTCAAAAAATGGAGAACACAGCATCCAAAGCATGCAGTTACAGAAAAAAAGTATATTGTAACAAAGTTTTAAAAAATGCAGGCTATAGTAATGACAACTTACAGTAGTAAGGTGAATAAATTGTATCGGCTAACTGCATGCACTGCAAGTATGGTATTGTACTGAATATTGTAGGCTATAGTAGGCCTATTGAATGTTTATTCAGCACTTGCATATACTACTGTGGAAATACAGTGACACAACTGCAAAAGCCAAACAGGTTACAGTAAAAAAACTCTAAATGAAAATCATGTTACAGTCACTCAGAAGAGTTGTGCAACTGCAGAATCATGGTCAGTGAGAGAGAGTTTATTCTGCTTCTGCATCATGTCTTCATGTTGGTCCGGCCGGAGGACACTCTCCACATCTCAGACAATGTCATCTCTGCAGGCAAAGGGAAAAACCCGAAAGCCAGATCCAGCCTTGACAACATTCTCCACACATTACTCGTCCTCGTCCTCTTCCTCCTTTGTTCACTGACTCTTACAAATCTTCCTCTTCTCTCTTTTATATTGTTTCCATTCATTATTGGTATTCAGTGCAACATTTTGAGTCAGTTTTGCCACTCTGAACTGACTTGTATTAGTTGGTTTGGTCTCATCATTAGAAAAGAGTGTGAACAATTTTGAGTCGTTGTGTGTAAACGATGTCAACTGTGTAGTTGTGTTTAACTTTTGCCTGCCTGTGGTTAGTGTTTTAAAACATATGCATCACAGTGCGAAATGTATTTTAGTGAGTGAAAATGTGTTTAGAGTTTTACAAAAAGAGTGCATGAAATTTACAGTGTTTTAAACTTGTTTAAAGTTTTACAGAAAGAGTGATTTATTCGACAAATTGGTTTAGGCTATTGAGAATTTGGCTCAGAGAATGGGATTTAGTGTTTTAGCAATTTAGAACATACTGATTTCTGAAGGATCATGTGACACTGAAGACTGGAGTAATGATGCTGAAAATTCAGCTTTGAAAATCACAAGAATAACTTATATGTTGAAACATAATCAAACTGAAAAAAGTCATTTTAAATTCCAAAATAAAAGTTTGTGTTTACATAATATGTGTGTACTGTGTATAAATATGTTTAATACATAAATACCCACGCATGCATGTGTATTTAAGAAATATTTGCATGTATATACTGTATATAGACTGAATGTAGCCTATATATAATGTATATTTTATATAAATATAAACATTTTATACATAAATAACATATTTTTCTTAAATAGCATATACATGTGTGCATTTATATACGAAATAATTATACACAGTACACACACATATATTATGTAAACACAAACTTTTATTTTGGATGCGATTAATCGTGATTAATCGTTTGACAGCCCTAATTTAAATATTTCAAAATATTTCTGTTTACTGTATTCTTAATCAATAAATGCAGCTTTAGTGAGCAGAAGAGACTTTCAAAAACATTAAAAAGCTTACATCATGAACACACAGAGAAGCCCATTGAAGTCGACAAGTTATATTAATTGCAAAGTTTCAAATAAATCCTATTTTGCAAGCAAGGTCATGTCTGAGAGTGGGCGAATGTAGTGGTGTAGCGAGTGAGTGCTTGTAATATAGGCTATATGATATTGTATTTATGCCATCTTCCTGTAAAAAGTCAGTAAACAAAAGCTCTAAAAAATGGAATCAATAAAAAGTATTACAATTAATTTCATATATGTAATGTGTTTATCTTAAATATGGAAACAAGCTGCTGAGGGAGATAATGAAGTAAAATCTGCCCCATTTCTTTTCTCCTCGACAGTTCCTCTTCCACTGTCGCTGTACGGAGCCAGATCAGACTCATTAATAATTCACACAAAAAACACGATTCACACATGCGTAGACAATTTCACATGCGTGAAACCTAATTCACGTACACACAAAAAAAATTCACGTGCGTGAAAAAAAAAATATTCACAAAAAGCAATTCACATGCGCAAAATAAAATTATATATTCATAAAATACATTTCACAAATGCAAAACACAATTCGTAGATATACAACTGTGCACAAAAACCTTTGAATGTTTAAAATGTAGGAGTGTGTCCTTGAATTTGAATGTGCAAATCGTCATTCACGTACGAATCGCCTTGCATGTGTGTGTGTGTGTGTGTGTGTGTGTGTGTGTGTTTTTGAGACTTTCCTGGCAGCGCTTCACTCGTAACACAGAGCAGTCATACTCTTTAGCCAATCAGATTTAAGCTCATCAATCGACCAATCAGTATCACGTGAGGGCGGGCCTACCTGCATGTTACGTCATCATCTTTCGACCAGTTCATGGCTGAGCAGAGGTAAGTGCAGTTAATCGTTCATTTCGGTGTAAACTGAAGTCAGAGAAAAGTTGAAGCAATAGTTTATTAACTGCTGTTTAGTCCACGTGAACATAGACATTTATTTTTAGTATTGATGGATTTTCATGTCCTGTCCACCACACATTCAACTGATGATAATGTATGTAATGACATGCATAGGAGACATGTTTTGTTTTAAACTGCATATATTATGTAGTTTTATTGTTTCAGATTTCCGAGACAGATGATGTATGAAGTTGCAGACAACCAGTACTGTGATCTTACCATTCCTACTGTAAATCTTTGAAAACAGTCCTGTTGCAAGCCATCCATTTTGACAGTTGTTTCAACAAGAGGTTTAAAGTGATGCATTGTTACAGTATCCATTTGTCTCCTGCGGACTATGTGTGCATGCTCTAGGAATAAAGCCCTGCTATGCATGCATTATTAAATGTTCTTGTCAGAATTAAAAGAATTAAAGACATAGTTTAATTTGATGTACACGTTTTTATTCATTTGAAAGTTTCCGAAATCCTTTGGGAATAAAATATATATAAAATGACTTGATCATGATTAATGTTCCTGATACATATGAAGATCATGAACATTCAGTACAGAGAAATATACATCTCTTCCAGAGTTGTGAGATCCAGTCAGAGTCTACTTTGCTTTTAAAGTAAATATAAGTGCAATACATCAAGTGAAAAGTGAATAAATGAATTGTGTTCAATCCAGTCATCAGTAGACCGCTCTGTTAGGACATATCAGATTTTGTCCTGATATTTAAAATAGTAAAAACCTATAGTACGAGAGGTGCAAGGATGTGGGAGATTAAGTGATGGTATTTGAATAGAGTTTACTGAGTAATCTTAGTCGCATAATCTTAATTGCCTCTCTATAAGTACCTTTGTCTTATCAGCACAAAATCAGATTTGCCTATTTTACTAAGCAAAGTCAAATTAATGCTTCACAATATTGTGCTGTGAGACCTTAAGATGACAATAAAAAACCTTATTTAAAAACCTTGAGATGACAATACAGCAGAAAACATAAGGAAATGCACGTTAGTTAAAAAACAATTAAGCTAGTTAAAAACAATTGCAGCTCTTTTTATTGGTTTTACAAAAATCACAATCATTTCTGCACCATTTTTCCAAACACAACAAACAAAACTCTCAGCTGCACTTGGAATGTTCTCAATTAGCCACAAATAAAGTTAGTATAGCCTAATACACACAACACAGGAAATGCACTTCCTAATTGTTTACACAGCTATCTCAATTACAAAAACTATAAAAGCGGGAAAGAATAAAAGAAGAAGAATGGGAAAAGGAAGATTGAGAGGTTTTGGAGAGGATAGAGGAAGGGTAAAATTGAGAGGGAGAAGAACCGTGGAAGAGGTAGAAAGATAAAGTACAGACGGGTTTCAAATGAAGTCAGATTCACTGTAATTGACCATGTCATAAATTATGGCCTTTCCTTGCTAAAAGCTGGAGAGAGAGTTCAGCCCAATATAAACACTGTGTCCCAGTAAATGTCCCTGGTCAACAAGTGCTGCAGTCCACTGGTGTTGTGGCACACAGCGCTGTCTTGGGGACGCACAACACAGAAAGGCTTCTACACTTCTTAAACTCCCTCAATGAAATCCACTTTCCGCAAGGTGATCAGGAGCAAATTGAGTGAAATTGTGTAGTTGTTTGGGACAATGTACAATTTCACAATTCAGCTAGAGGGGTTTGAGCATCTTCCACATTTCAGGACGGTGTTCCTTCCAGCATTTTCTCCTCTTGGAGATGGAAAGTTTATGATCACACCCCTTACAGAGTAAGTCTTCTTCAAGCGAGGGAAGAGGTCTGGAGAAGTTGAAGCACAAGGATGAATCCGGCATTCACAGCTTTTTTCCCCAAGACTCGTGAAAATATATGCTATGATGTTGATGAAATTCTTTGACCAGATGTAAATGAGAGGCAAGATCTATAAAGTTCATTGATTCAATGTTTGCAGTACATTTATTTATTTATTTATTTATTTATTTGGGTGAAAATGTATCGTTAACTAAACTGGTCATTAAAGAACATTGAAAAACATGATTAAAGAACACGAAAAACATGTATTTTCATTCATATTAATATCTACAGCTGAATTTGTTATCAAATCAACAGAGAACACTGTTTTGATGTTACTATTAATTTTTGATAAATGCATTACTAGAATAAAATTCTTCATTGCAGTAAAATTGAAGAGTGTGTTCAGTTTGCTGTGTTAATTGTTTTGAGAGCAACTACATTCATTTGGAGAAATGTATCAAATTGATCGAGAAAAACTAATTCAACAACTGTAATCTGGAAATAATTCTATAACATTAATGGGGCAATCAAGCAATAAAACGCATGGATTTTAAAAAAGAACCTCAGTTACAAAAAAAGTTGCTATAATTTAAATGTTGCTATAATTATTTTATAATCATTTTATCACTTGCATGCAATTTCATTTCAATTTCACATTACAGTTACAGTGATCATAAATGTTATACTGAAAAATTAGAAATTATTAGAAGGCTAATTAATTCCATAAATAGGCAGGTCAGTTTTGGCAATATTATAAAAAAAATGGCAATATTATATGGCAATATTATAAAAAAAGATAGATAGATAGATAGATAGATAGATAGATAGATAGATGATAGATAGATAGATAGATAGATAGATAGATAGATAGATAGATAGATAGATAGATATTGATAGAAGCAGATAGATAGATATTGATAGAAGCAATAAAAACAATCTTTGAAACATTTACAAACATTTACAATATTACAACAAGAACAATAACTGATACGCATCAAAACAAGTATTTTGATTGAGAAATATATAACCAGCACAAAATATGTACTTTAAAGGAATCCCTTTGAACTGTACATGTAAGCACTTACTGACAAGTATTTACAAAAATTAAATAAATTACTAGCGTATGTTTCCTAGAAGGGTATAAAGTGTCCTTTTATAGTTTTGTTTAAATATCCATTTTGACTCAAACATTTGTTCTAAAATTCACTGATATCACCTTAATTCCTTATAGGGATAGTTCACTCAAATACATGACAAAACATACATAGCTTTGAAAAGCATACATCAATGTTACAACAAGTTAATGGCTTCATTTTTGGGTTAACTATCTATACAAATGAGCCAATGTTGACAGAGTAAGAGCACAGAACAATAACAATTTTGTTGGGAAATATTGATTTCACATTGAAAATTTAGACACGGTGAGATTGTCTGAAACTCTAGGAAACACAAGCAAAATGAGATATTTTTCCTCAGGAGAAACATCTGGGAAGCAGAAGACTCAGTTTAATCAACTGAGACATTATTTCTCAAAATATTTTAAAGAGATCTCATTTATCGTCAGCAGTGTTTCCATCCATGTACTGTATTTTTGCCATTTTCTTTTGGTTTCACATAGGATAAAACATAAGAAAACACCGAGATTTTCTAAATCACATTGCACACCGTCTAAAATGTTGTTTTAGTCATTCGTGAATTCCAGAGCCGAAGTCTGACCTTGAAAGGATTTGGTTACCAATTTGTTCTCTAGAACACACAACAGTGATTTATGCAATAATCATATTAGTTCAGCTCACAACTGTGGTTGGAAACATAGCTATCGTGACTTTCTGGAGGTTAATCAAGTTCTTCCGGCATTGGACCACAGATCCGACACAGATCAAATCTTTTTCCAGGAATTTCCCCTTCAAGTCACGACAGGTCCCAACTAAGGGCTCTAGATCAGTGTGAATCTTCTCTCTACTGTATATCACTGTTTATCTTCTCCAACACTTTCACATTCTGCTCAATTATACAACTCTGTCTTCTTGGTGTATTCTTTCGCCAAAAGTTAATAAAGTTTTCCCCTACGAAAAAGAAAAGCAACGGATCCAGGCAACTGTTTCCCGAGGCCAGAACGTGTGTGATGACCGCGGCCTTTCTCAGGCTTTCAATATAATCGCAGGACTCTACGAAACCATTGTTTATAACGTCCATCTCCGCCTCCAAAAATAGAGTTCGGACGACGTGATACGGCATAAAGCACGCGAGGAATATCAGCAGGACGATGATCACGAGAGAACAGGACTTCTTGTGATTGAACTGAGGCCCTTGATTTTTCCTGGTCTTCCTGAGCTTCAGCAAATAAAAGGCCGCAAAAATGTAACAGACCGAGATGACCGCGAAGGGCACGACGAAGCCTAAAAACAAGACGCATCGGTTTAACGCGATGATGGTGCCCAACTGGGACGGGTTCAGTTCCAGGCATTTGATCCGTCCAGACTCCACAGACGTTCCGGCTCCCAGGAGCGGGATGGACATCAGGGCCACGATCAGCCAGATGACGATGCATATCGTCCAGGCTCTCCGAGAGGTTTTCCAGCGCACGTATACGAACGGCTTCACGATGGCCACGAAGCGAACCACGCTCAGGACAGCGAGGAGGTAGACGCTGCCGTACATGTTGATGTAGAAGACGTAGGACATGATCCGACAGGTGACGTCTCCGAAGGCCCAGTGGGAGCTCATGAGATAGTAGGCGGCTCGGAAGGGCAACGAACACACCATCATCAGATCGGACAGAAGGAGATTGAGCATTAGGATGTTGACTGGAGAGAAAGATGCTTTTCTTCTCAACGAAGAGGAAATGAAGAAGAATAGGGATATGAGGTTGCAAACAAGCCCAAGGGAAAACATGAACAGATAAGCAATCGGGTAGACGGTGTGCTTGAAGTCACTGATGGAGCAGTTGTTTGATGTGGCGTTCTGATCCCCCATGGTTGAGTCGGGAATCCTGTGGACAGGACATACAGTAAATCAAAGACATCACATGAACGAATGATATGGAATTTGAATCATTTTCAAACTAGACAGCCTAATGGGTGTTTGTTCAATGTCGGGCTCGATGTTTCCAAGGCTTTGATTAAAACTAACAGAACTTTATTTTGCGATCTTTTCACAATGCCTTTTATTATTTATAGTTTTTCCTCAATCGCTTTAGCTCAATTCTTCAAAATATCTTTTTTTGTGTGTTCAACGGTATAGAAAGAAACTCATACAGGCTTGAAACAACATGGGGGTGCGCAAGTGATGGCGAATTCTTCCTTTTTGGGTGAACTAACCCTTGAACGTACTGTTTACAGCCATTAATATGCAAATTAGCCTCGGCTCCACTCAATCACACTAGCTCAGAGATTCCACTTGGTCAACCGTAGTAACTGCTACACATTGAATTGAATATTGGTTCAATTCAGTCATATATGATTGAACCTGAAACTGTTTCAGAAGTAGGAGGAGTGAATTATACAGGCTTGTCTACAAGTCGATATAATGTATCAGAATGCGTTTTATGTATCGCTAGGTCTTGCTAATGTTACACAAACCATGTTCCCGTTCAACATCTCAGAGTCAGGCAACTGACTTCTAAAAATCAGCATCCTTGGCAACGCTTTTTAAACATCATAGATCAGGGGTGTCCTGCTCCTGAAGGGCCACTGTCCTGCAGAGTTTCTCCCTAAACACATGATCACATGCTGCTCTTCAGACCAGGCTGTGTTCGAAATCGCCTCCTATAACCTGAAATAGGGCACTATTTGAAGGGATAGCCATTTGGTGTCCGAAATCATAGTGGACGTTATCGAGTGCACTCATTCAATCCCATAATGCACTGTACAACCGTTGTACGCTCAACAGGTGTGTTGGACTTGAAGCGGCGCTGCACGGACCGATCGGTGAACGATATCCAAGTACCGCGAGAGCGATTAGAGCTCCATATGCGTTCAAATTGCTAACAGCTAGAGAATACCCACAATGCACTGTGAGAGTCGCGCACCGAATGAATTCCCGCGTGTGAACAGAAGATGGCACTCACAGCTGAATCATCCACCCATCCATTTTCCAAACCGCTGATCCAATGTGACTGCAGCGCAATATCATACAGATATAAATTCCTTTTTAATTGTCTGATTAAGGTTTAAACATGCTAGTTTTCATGAAAGAGTTCAAGAAAAATCCTTTCATTACCAATGGAGCTGCCAGTTTGCTAAGTTTAAAATAATTAATAAACA
Organism: Tiaroga cobitis; assembly: GCA_030578255.1. Classification (NCBI taxonomy): domain Eukaryota; kingdom Metazoa; phylum Chordata; class Actinopteri; order Cypriniformes; family Leuciscidae; genus Tiaroga; species Tiaroga cobitis. The sequence goes on from CM060605.1 coordinate 35,052,848, forward strand.
GCAACCACAAACTATGCAAAAGCAGCAGCCCTTCTGACGCACTCAGTGTCCGAATTCACTCACTCGTTTTGCTTCACTCCTTTAAGTGGGCTAAATTAATGGAGTAATGTAGGGAATTTGAATGAGGATATAGGGGGGTGATTTCGAACACAGCCATTAGAAACTTCCAGGAAAGTGTGTTGGAGCTAAAGTGTGCAGGACGTTATTGGCCCTCTCCCTCTCATAGAAAGTCCGCGGAGAAAAGCTCCACATGTTGACGGGATTGGATTGGTTAGATTAGTAGGAAGCAGGGGCGATTTCAAACCGCGTTTGTGAGACTGTCTTTGGTTCACTGCGGTTTTAAGGAGCAAATACTCAGCAATGGTGTTGACTGATGAATTTGCGCATGATTTGCACCACAACATAAACATATTAACAACATTAAACACTTGGTTTTCACCACAGGGTGTCTTTAACACCCCCAAAAAATTTGCACTTGACATGCACCATCTGTGTACTAAGTGCATTGTCAGTAAATCGCCCGCAGAGCTTTTATTTCCCATCGGCGCTTTTGTCTCGTGCTAATTTGCCCTGTTTGATTAATACTTGCCCTTAGTTTCGTGTTCAAACCACATTCAAATTTCCTAATTGTTTAAGCAAATTGCACATTTTTATGGCACGTACTGTAAGTACAATTGTCTACAATTTACACTCACCTAAAGGATCATTAGGAACACCTGTTCAATTTCTCATTAATGCAATTATCTAATCAACCAATCACATGGCAGTTGCTTCAATGCATTAATGGGTGTGGTCCTGGTCAAGACAATCTCCTGAACTCCAAATTGAATGTCAGAATGGGAAAGAAAGGTGATTTAAGCAATTTTGAGCGTGGCATGGTTGTTGGTGCCAGACGGGTCGGTCTGAGTATTTCACAATCTGCTCAGTTACTGGGATTTTCACGCACAACCATTTCTAGGGTTTACAAAGAATGGTGTGAAAAGGGAAAAACATCCAGTATGCGGCAGTCCTGTGGGCGAAAAATGCCTTGTTGATGCTAGAGGTCTGAGGAGAATGGGCAGACTGATTCAAGCTGATAGAAGAGCAACTTTGACTGAAATAACCACTCGTTACAACCGAGGTATGCAGCAAAGCATTTGTGAAGCCACAACACGCACAACCTTGAGGTGGATGGGCTACAACAGCAAAAGACCCCACCGGGTACCACTCATGTCCACTACAAATAGGAAAAAGAGGCAACAATTTGCAAGAGCTCACCAAAATTGGACAGTTGAAGACTGGAAAAATGTTGCCTGGTCTGATGAGTCTCGATTTCTGTTGAGACATTCAGATGGTAGAGTCAGAATTTGGAGTAAACAGAATGAGAACATGGATCCATCGTACCTTGTTACCACTGTGCAGGCTGGTGGTGGTGGTGTAATGTTGTGGGGGATGTTTTCTTGGCACACTTTAGGCCCCTTAGTGCCAATCGTTTAAATGCCACGGCCTACCTGAGCATTGTTTCTGACCATGTCCATCCCTTTATGGGCACCATGTACCCATCCTCTGATGGCTACTTCCAGCAGGATAATGCACCATGTCACAAAGCTCGAATCATTTTAAATTGGTTTCTTGAACATGACAATGAATTCACTGTACTAAAATGGCCCCCACAGTCACCAGATCTCAACCCAATAGAGCATCTTTGGGATGTGGTGGAACGGGAGCTTCGTGCCCTGGATGTGCATCCCACAAATCTCCATCAACTGCAAGTTGCTATCCTATCAATATGGGCCAACATTTCTAAAGAATGCTTTCAGCACCTTGTTGAATCAATGCCACGAAGAATTAAGGCAGTTCTGAAGGCGAAAGGGGGTCAAACACAGTATTAGTATGGTGCTCCTAATAATCATTTAGGTGAGTGTATACAAAGAGTCTCCGCAAATTCGAAACATTCTTTCATCGTGTGAGCCATCTCATGCAAAATGATCCATCCAGTTATCAATTTCAGTCAAATATTTATATTCCATAAATGTGTCTATGATATGTTTGTGATGTCTGCTAAACTGGCAAATGACCTGCGATAGTAGTGACAGGATCACAATCTTGTGTATGTTCCTGGATCAATATATTTTGTCGATCCTGGAACAACCTTCCTGTCCGAAAATGTAGTCCTAACCCCTAAACCTAAATCTAACCCGACCCATAACTTCTCTCTAAAATCAGAGGGGAATGATATGTGAATAACACTGATGTAGAAGCACCTAACCCCGATTGTAAGCCTAAACTTGACATAAACTGTAATCTTTTCCCTCAAATCTGATTGGTTGATGTTGTTCCAGGATCAACAAAGATGTTTATCCAAGAACATGCTACACTTGATGAAATCACGTTATCAAGGAGACAGAAGGGTTGCAATGCGTGAAGAAAATAAAGAAAAATCACGGTAAATGCCACTTGAAATCAAAATATTTTATATTGTGCATAGTTTTCAATCGAGCTATTAAAATGGCAAATAAACATTTTTCCCTTAGAAATTGCTAGTAAATTTGACAAGAATACGTTGAATTAAACATGACATTTTAGTATTTCATTACGTACTCCGCTGACTTTTGTTTTATTTAGCCTACATCTTAACACAACAAAAAATCTTTTTTTTACGATTTTGTCAAATTATGACAAAAAGCTAAATATGACTTAAATGTGTGTATTTAGGACACAGCCATTTTTATTCCAAATCCAAGATGTTAAAAATGGTAATTTCCATCACAGTCATTTCCACCACAGACTACTGTTAAAACACAGAACATATTTTACAATATAGTGGACATGCTCATCACTCGTGTCACTGTGGGAGATATCTATAAAACAAATATTTAATTCGAATATTTTCTTATTTGTATTTCTGTATAACTCTGTTTGATTTCTAAACAGTCAAAACCATCCTCTATTCATTAGTTGGATAAATATTCATTTCATAACACAATCTGGTATTGATTATCCAAGGTCAAATAGAAAAGATCTGATATCTGCCCAAGGCAAAAGCACTGAGGTTTGAGTAAGATATCCTCTTTCAGCACAGCAGCCAACCATGACTGATCACAAACTGTATGAGTTTGTACTGACATGCGAAGAAAAACAAGGAAGATGGGCAGATTTATGCAAAATAGGGAAAGTTTGTATTATTAAGAGAAGTTAGAATTTCTTTTCCAGTTACAGCTGTTGATGTTGTTGATAACAGCCTGTTTAGTTCAAAGTATTGGTCACTTAAATGCTGCCTTAAAAACACCAAACACACCATTTGAAGATATACATGCTTTATATTATTGCATACATTTTATAAAAATTTGTCTGGTTTGGTTTGACAAGTCTGCCTCAGGGAAGAGATACATCCAAATTCTCTAGAACAGTCTAAAAAAAGATATGTTTAACACCATTATCGTTGTAATAAATTATAATAATATGGTAAAATTACAGTATATGCTTCACTATCAATAATCCGTTGAAACATCTAAAACATCTAATGCACATACCTGTAAGAGGTTGCCAACAAAACAAAAAAATCCCAAAATTCCAATTTCCACAAATATACGCTAAATCCAGTGCAGCAGGAAGACTGGTGAGATGAAGCCGTATAAAGGCATGACTCTACACGACTGCTGCTCCAGAGAAATGACTCGGTTTTACAGACACACCCAGTTCTGATCTTCTGCTTGAGGTTTCAGAAGAGAAGCATATAAGCATATCCTGTATATACAGTTAGATAGATAGATAGATAGATAGACAGACAGACAGACAGACAGACAGACAGACAGATAGATAGATAGACAGATTGACAGACAGACAGACAGACAGATAGACAGATAGACAGACAGACAGACAGACAGACAGATAGATAGATAGATAGACAGACAGACAGACAGACAGACAGATAGATAGATAGATAGATAGATAGATAGATAGATAGATACCGAACATGGTAGATGATGATGATGATGTTTTTATTTTATTAACATTAATGACACAGATAAAAGCAGGAATATTAGGCTGATGTCACTTTAAGACCGAATGCACAGGCCGAATATACTTACACACATCCAGTTTATTTCTCAACTGTTCACTTATGACATAACCAAAAGAATACTTGCCGAGATGGGTATTTTGACGTCATTTTGTGTGTATGTGTCTGTTCAAGCACAAGTAAACTCGAAAGAGGAATCAATTCGGTGTTCCAGCGCTGTCTGAAACGCGTCTCTCTCTCTCTCTACGTGTGCGCGGTTTGGGTGTGTAAGGCTGTGTGCACAGATAACAGCGCACAAGTCATGTTTGTCTGATCCAAGATAAACTCAGTTTGTGGGTATACATGATCCAGTCTAGAGATTTCCTTGTTGTTGATGCATGACATTCCCTAAATTCCCAAAATGAAGTGTTTCTTCAGTCATAAAATACTAAGCAAACATTTTCTGAGGAGGAAAATTATGGGATAATTTATGGGATAATTTATGGGATAGCCTACATTTAGAATTGATAACAACAACAACAACAAAATCAACATGTTTGGTTGAATATATAACAGACGTCTTTTCTCCGGGGTGGCACCACCCCTTCAAAATTTGTTTATGCCAGGCACCACCAGCTTCCTGGCACAGTTGGAATTTGTAAGAAAATATACAACAAATGTGGGGAAATGTGTATGTAAAAGGGTTCAAGATGAGGAAGGAAGAAGTCAGGGCCGGCGTTACTGAGGCTCGTGCTGTTTATTCAGTGTTCACAAATCAAAACAAAGTCACGCTCACTGCACTTCCAGACTGATCTCATAAAATTGCGTGTGTATGACACGCCAATTCGTATTTCCATTTTTGGCGTGCTATCAACACGCACAATCGCTTTTCAGCGTGTTTATGAACGCAGTTGACTTAACGTTATTACTGTATATATAAATATATGACCTACCTCCACCCCGTCCCTAAACCTACCCGTCACTGGGGTTAATAGCATTTATGAGTCTTCCCCTGCCATCCTAGGGAAAAAAAATATCGCTCCCCAGATGTAGATCTACATTTTGCTTCGTTTCGCTCGGAAATTTAATGGCATGTACATATACGCGGAATCACTTGGACATTAATGGCGTAGACATACACGCATACACGGTGATATCTCAAAATGCGTATAGATAACACGCCACTTGACTTGAAAGTGGCGTGTCTGTTTACGCAAAAGTCATGATGTCATGTTGGCACTTCCCATAAACACAGACCAGGCGTTAACACATGGTATACCCCTTCTGGAAAGCTGTCGACAGAAAGAATAGACTTTTCTTTACAGGCCACACCGAATAATCTTCTTCACTATCGAGTTCAACTTCTTGGGCACCAGCTTGCGGACAGGGCTGGGGTATTACTGGTTCACAGGGCTGATCTTCAAGGCGAACTGCCCTCATCTCAGTCCTATGTACCCTGCGTGCATCACTAGCATCATCAACTGATGTAACTGTGTACGGAGCACCGGGTTTGTCTGGCACATTGACTACTTTATATAGCACTGGTGACCACACATCTTGGATCTTATGACGGCATTGATGGCGATGGTCTTATAAATAAATCAGTTGCCCTTTGCTCAATCCAAGATCGTGTACCTGATTGTGGTGATGCTGTTGTCGATATTCTGCAGCTTCAAGATTTTTCTGTGCTAAATTACGTGCCAGGTTAAGCCGTTCCTGGTGGTGCTGAACCCACTCTTCCCAGGAGTTAATTAATTCCTGGTCAGCCTCAGAGACATCCATCCCCAAAAGGGAATCAACCAGAAGTTGCGGGGACACCCCAAACATTAAAAAATACGGTGAATGTCCAGTAGAGCGATGAGTCGCCGTATTAAACGGCCAAACCAGCTGAGAGATGTACTTGGGCCATGCCCGTTTTTTTCTCTGGGGGAAGGGAGCGAAGCAAGTCGTGAAGAGTCCGATTGAATCTCTCACACTGCCCATTTCCCTCTGGTATGTTGTGGTCCTAGATTTTTCAATCCCATAGAGGCTACAGAGCTGTCGAATAAGAACACTCTCAAAGTTTCTCCCCTGATCAGAGTGTATCCTTTTAGGTACTCCAAAACAATAAAACCAGCTCTCGACCAGAGTTTTGGCTACGGTAATGGCGCTTCGATCTTTAGTAGGCACTGCCTGTTTGTAAATTTGGATAAGACATCAGTCATGACCAACACGTTTTCTTGCCGATCCGTACCAGGTTCCAAAAGAGTGAAATCTATTGAGAGGACCTCCAATGGCTGGCTAGCAAAGAGAACACCTTGATATGTCTTCACTCCTGGCTGAAAAGCTTTTGAGAGTATACAACGTTGACAATGCTGGCAGTACTTCTCTATCTCAACTACCATTCCTGGCCAGTAGCAACTTTGCCTGATCAAATCAGTAGTCCTTCGTACCCCCTGATGCCCATCATGAAGGTAATACAGAACTTCCTGTATAACCTTCTTCTTGTATACAGGCAAGAAGGCAAAAGCAACTGAAACTCTTCACCGTGAGATGTCATTGCCCGTCTATACAACAGGCCATTTTTCTCAGTTATCCGATCCCATTGACGAGACACTGAAGATCTCTTGACAGTTGTACCCGTTGTTCTTTAGTTGGTAGTTGCCCCAACCTCCAAAATAGGAGCAATGACTTCAACAGGGAATCATTTTGATGCATTTTGAGTTACATAAGGAAGGCATTGATCATGCGGGTCACATCCGTCACCACGATCCTCACTGGCCTGCTCACTGTATTGGCGAGAAAGAGTCAGCGTTGCCATTGACACGACCTGGGCGGTACTGCACAGTAAAATCAAAAGCAGCCAATTGGGCTACCCATCATTGTTCAGTGGCACCCAACTTATTTGACTGGAAATGGCTGAGAGGATTATTATCAGTATACACAGTGCATTTACTTCCCAGCAAGTACTCTCTGAATTTCTCCGATAAAGCCCACTTAAGTGCCAAGAGCTCCAATTTCATTGAGCTATAATTCTCCATGTTTCTCTCAGACCTTCGCAGCGACCGGCTGGCATAGGCTACTGCCTTCAACCTGCCCTGATTTTCTTGAGACAGGACAGCCCCAAAGCTCTGATGACTCGCATCAACTTCCACAACAAATGGCTTAGTAAAGTTGGCAAAGGCCAGAATAGGGGCACATGTAAGGGTCCTCTTTAACCTGTTAAGCTTCACCAGAGCGCGGGCGCACTGAAGCGTTTTTTTTTTTAAATAGTTCAAAGTTAGTATCAGATTTAATGTTATTACCTTGACAAACTATACATCATTAAAAAGATATAAGACTCAAGTTTCAGTATTTGAGCACTATTGTATTCTGAGAAACTTATAGTGACAGTTATGTCTTAATTTGTGTCAGGAGTTATGTAATTAAAAAATGAGTCGTTACCTTTAATATGAATTATGAGCGTCAGCCGCTTCCATTCAGAAAAAAACTCCTGTGCGATCGTCATGACAGAGCTTGACAAAACAACGTCCCTCAGGGCTTTTAGCTCAAACATGTGCAGATTTGGAGAAATATTGATATATTCTCATAGGTTTACATCAGATATCTATAGACAGGAATAATATTTATTGAATTTATACCCAAATGCGTCGATGTAATCATGAGCGCTGGATACTCTGATGTACTGTGTTTTCAATCCATACTGGCAGCCTGAGAGCGCCGGCGCTCTATGCACAGTAATAGTCCATATATGGAACACACGAAGAAGTGGCATAATCATGTGACATTCCAGGAAGTCCCTGACACAAACAAAGCTTCCAGAGATCGCTGTAACATGCAGATAAAGTTGTTTTGAAGACAATAAACATGATTGCAATGATATTCGATTTACCTGTGTTCTTCGAGCCATGTCAGGTATTTTCATAATAATAGATTATATTTATAATGTAATGCTAATCGATATAGAGTTTATCATTGCAGAATACTATAAATTAATATATTTTCTGTCTTATTTTTTCATCTGAAGCCAAATCAGATCACAGAAGGTTATTTAAAACACTCGACTTGCGTTATAAAGTAAGTTTGGAGCACAAACATGGTTTTAATCACATAAATTGTCGTGTATTGATGGTGTGCTAAGCTAACATGCTAGCTAACTCTGTGCACCTGCCAGCACATTAGCTGTTATTTTTATGAATTTTTCTAAATAGGAATGCTTACTGAAATTTTTCTTTTTTCAAAAAGGGCATTTGATACAGTTTCAAATGTGAAGTGAGAACTTTGATAAAAGAAAAAAGGGATTGAAACAGTGTGAATAGCCAGTCGTTAGTGATTATAATGCAGACAAAAGAAAAGCATATTTAGGCTGGAGAGGTCTGAATGTGTACAGGGGAGACTGACACTGAATGGGGCTCGTTTGCACCACAAAACAATAGAGAAAATAGTCTAAATAGATGCTAGAAGATGACAATAAACACCAGTTTGCATTTTAGAGTCTAATCAAAATAAATTCATATGACATGATCTTGAAAAACATTTAACTAAATGCAGAGTTTTAAACTTATCTTCTTCAAATTTTAAATATAACATGGTCAGACATGTGGCTTTAGCTGCAGTGCATTTCTAGATTGATACAATGCCAACTTCAATTTTATTTTCATTAAGATGTTTCATAAAAATACATTTCTAATAACTTTACAAAACTTTTAAGACATTTTTCATAATTTTTTTTAATTAATTCCACATTTACAATAAACTGCCAGGTGTCAGCTTTCAAATGAGATCTTACTTGTGCTTTTAGTACAAAGGGTTCATGAACTGTATCTGTTTCAGTTTGGGTATGCCATTTCTGGGAATTTTTCAAAAGTGGGGTTGAAGCTTAACAGGTTAATTCTCTGAAACTTTGCTCACATTCATCGGTCCACATGTTAGACAAAAATGTACCTGGTTTGGCCCTGCCTTTCTTTGCAGTTCTAAGAACATCAGCAACCAGTTGATGGAGGGGGGCAGCTAATTGGGCAAAACCCTTTACAAAGCGACGATAGTAACTACAGAAACCCAGGAAAGATCTGACTTCCATCACATCACGGGGCCACCTCGAATTTGCTACAGCGGATGTTTTTTTCTGGATCAGTCGCCACCCCTTCTTTGGAAACACGATGCCCCAGGTTCTGCACTTCCTGTTTAAAGAAATGGCATTTACTTAACTGTGCTTTTAGTCCTTTCTGTTTTAGTCGGCTAAGAACCACCTCCAATCTCTGCAAATGCTGTTCCACAGAAAAAGAGAAGACAATGACGTCATCAATATACAAAAGGACACACTGCAAGCTCTGGTCACCGAATATTCTTTCCATGAGCCGTTAGAAAGTCCCCGGTGCATTACACAACCCAAATGGCATTCTCTCAAACCTAAAGAGCCCAAAAGGTGTGCAAAAGGCAGTCTTTGCTTTATCTTTTTCAGCCACAGGGACCTGGTTATAGCCACTCGCCAGATCTAGGGTAGAAAACCCCTGTGCACCTGCTAAGGGCATCTAAAGACTCTTCAATACGGGGAAGTGGGTAAGCATCCTTCCGTGTCTTGGCATTCAATTGTTGATAGTCCACACACATTCTTAACTCGCCACTCTTTTTCTGTACCAACACAATAGGGGACGCATAGGGACTACTGCTTTCTCTAATTACCTTACTTTCCAGAAGTAGCTTAATGTGATTTTTCACAGCCTGCCACTGTGTAGGAGGTATTCTCCTATATCTCTGATGAACTGGGGTATTATCAGTAAGTGGTATTTCATGTTCAATCTCATCGGTACACCCTAGGTCGCCCTCACTCTTAGCAAAGACCTGATGGTACTTTTCCAATAACTCTTTTACTTGTCTTCTCTCCGCAGATGTTAACCCTGGCCATTGTAATGCTGAAATAGTCTCCGATAAAGGCACATGAGATCCCATAACTGTATGGGCAGTCACTACAGTCACATGCGCAACCTCTTCACCCTCCCCAACAAAATTCAACTGCTGTCCTTCAATTCCCTCAACCTGATGTAACTTACCCAGCACCTGTTTTGCATGCACTGTGGCCCCTGTGACTCCTACATTAACCACAGGTACATAAGTCACACCATTGACCACTGTCACTGAAGATGGTGACAGCAACAAACCTGAAGCAAGATCTGAGCCCCTGGCTCTAACAACATGTGTTTTGGGGCGGTGTAGGGAACCTTTGGGCAAGTAACTTTTACAAATTTCAGGGACCCTGCTGGTATAAAATCTCCTGCCCTTTCAAGCACACGGACCCTACCTTCACTGCTTACTGAGCAAACCTCTAATCTATGGCAATGCCGCAAAGCCTTCCACCAGCTTGCTTTGGCCTGATCAGCATCTAACGAGCTAAACAAGACTTCCCCTTGTTGTACAAATAGCTCTCGATAACATTCTCCAATTACATTCATTCCCAATAGTCCTGGTACTGCCTCTTGTTGTGGAACACCAAAGGGATCTTTCACCACTAAACCCCCCCGGCCTGGAATGTTTCTGCCTAACACCTCGACATCCAATTCCAAGTAACCTACATAAGGGATATCTAGCCCATTAGCTGCCTTCAAGGCAAGCCACCCACATGACCGAAGTCTAGGGGTCACCACATGTTTAAATGACTCTTTAAAAATTACTCCGTAATGGTGGTGACCATAGAGCCTGTATCTAATAGACATTTCACTTCTACCCCGCCCATCACCACATCAACAATTGGACATTTACCTATAAGAGGTGGTGAATTTTGCATGCTACTGACATTATTAATGATTGTAATATCATTACAATCCCCCCCCCCCCCCCCCCCCCAAAATAGGCAGACCTTCTGCAGTAAACTGATAATTAAAATTAAGGGGACGGGAGGCAGACTGGTTCAATACAGATTGTATTTTAGCTAAACTTTGTAGAATGCTATCAATTTGCAACTGCTGTTTATGAAGTTGCACTTGTAGAGCGGACAAATCAAACCCCTTCCCGGTCTCCATTGACTTACAGGCCCCCTCAACATTAGAGTCAGCTCCTTGATGGTAAGGCCCTACTCGAGCCTGTCCAAAAGGTCTCTCACCCTCTTCAGCCCATTTAATAGCCTCCTGTCAGAGCGCTAAAAATGAAATTAACAAGTTTTGTCTCACGATACTCTTTGACTCTCTGCGCAATGCTACATCACGCACATGTTCAACAAATTGGTCTCTAGCCAAGGTATCTGAATCCATTAGCTTATTTGGATAAGAACACTGGATATTCCCCTTTAAAGCCCACAGTGAGTGAGAAAACTTTTTTAATGACTCTCCATCTTTCTGTTTTCTTTCAAAGAACTGTTTTTGGAGACACACAAAGGAGGAACCATACAAATCTTTTAGAATTTGTAAAACAATCTCAGGGTTTTCCCGATCTGTCAAAGAGCGAAATCTAATTTCTGCTTTAGCTTCCCCCTCCAAATGATCATAAAGGAAGAGGGCCTTCTCTCTATTAGTAATGCACCTATCCCTAAGACATGCTTCAACATTCTCAATACAATCATAAACCGATAAGTCCCTTTTGGATTTAGAGCCAGAAAAATAAGGACACTTCCTCTCCCGCTGAATATAAACAAACCTTTCAGGTGTTGCTTGACTAGGGGGGTTTGAGGCAATATTAGAAACCTCAGGTGGTCCACTAGTAATACTTGCAGCTGAACTGGCACCCCCTCCTTGATGAACCTGTGCATTAGCTCGCAACCTTTGTACTTCCTCACGTAGAGCAAGAAGTTCCTCCTGTTCCCCTTCAAAACTCATATTTGCAACAAGCTAAAGTTACTGCACAACATATAAACAAAAAAAGAAGAGAGAAGAAAAAAAGGGAAAAAAGGAAAAAAGAAAAGAAAAAAATTGTTAGTTATTTGTAAAGTTATTTGTAGTCACTGGCCTCTGGGTCCCCGCTTGGCATCTCCGGGCATTCGCTCCTCTTGTTATCCCGTACCAGCCACTGTTTCTATTTTAACAATCATTCAATAAAAGTACCAAAGAAACAGAGCAAATGACAGACAGCATTTAAGATCAAAGTCAATATCAAATAACAATAAACCACAATATAAATCTAAAATACACAAGAAACAGTGGCTGGTCTGCCCCTTTAACAATAAAGGAAACATGTATGTAAGTACACATCAATGGAGCCCACAATATAAAACAACCAAACAAAACATAGCATTAGCGAAAGTACAGCTGCAACACAGTTACCCAATCTCAGCTCTCAATCCCCAAAGGGTATAAATTGATAAAGGGTACTATAAAACAAGAGAAGAGATACCACATCAAATACATTTGTATACTAATTGCATCAAACTCATAAACGATCGTCTTAGTGTATACTGCGTTTACCATTATTCAGCATTCCAACACGACTCTCAGCGCATTGAAGGTACCGCAGCAATAAATGTTTGTCTGCCTCGCCTCCCAGACAGAGAATAAACCCTCTTAAATAATCAGCCTAAAAGAAAAATATAACAAAAAGATGGAATTGCGCCGTCAAGGCGCAGTCACTCGACGCAAACAAACCACACAACTAAAAACATACCTGAAAGGGTACAGAGGCTGCACGTTGAACACAACAAACACACGCCAGAACTGCAGAACAACCACCACCTGTTGCTTAAGACCCTTTATGCGGTCTTAACCCTTTCATGCATGAATTATGATAACCTCAGTCAGGATTTTTTTCCTATGTGTTTTTATTGCTCTTAAAGGCACACTGTGGAACTTTTCAACCTTTATAATACATTACCAAAACCCATTGAGATGCTACATCGACTTACAATAGGTTGAATGACACGTCTGCCGTAGCCTGAAGGTGTCTGTATCGCTTTTACTAGCACTATGTAACTTCGGGTTGCGGGTAGGAACCCGAGCACACAAAGAACTACAAAATTCGACCGCTTTACGGCGTACGTCACTTCCCCAAATTCTAACGTGAGAGCTCAACTCGCATTTGATTGCCGTCTGTATGTTGTCGTCATGGCTGAACCAACAGCTACTCGGAAGAAGGCAAAGATTTTGTCAGAGGACACAAAAGAAAAAGAAAAAGGGAGTGATAAACTAAAAGCCAGGACGAGGATCAACATTGGTCCAGCGTTCGCTCGCTGGCTAAAGGAGGAGGAGGGGTGCCCGACCGATGCTGACCTGGCCGTCATGCTTTTGGACTAACTTAGTAAGTTAAATATATTGCTTGCACAATATCTCTATTTTTTCGAATTTGTTGTCTGTCTGGCCATGTTACGGAATCTATCTTGTCCTCCATTTAACTTCACGTATCAAGGAATGCTGGTAGAGTAGCGAATTATCAATCTGGTAGCTAGTAGGATGCTATAAGTGATATAAGTCACAACATACTGCCGTTATTTTTCTGCCTTCAGCTCATATTTGTATGTGTGTAAAAGGACAAACAAACTGAAGCCTACAAATAACGGCAGTATGTTGTGAGTTATATCAGTTTTGTTACACGATTTCCCGACTACACGATTTCATCTCCAACCCTGATCAAACACACCTGACTTTAATTTTAAAGAGATCCTGAAGACGTTAATGGTTTGCTTCAGGTGTGTGTGATTAGGGTTGGAGATGAACTGTGCAGGACAGACGATCGGCAGGAGCAGGATCGGGCAACCCTTGTCTATGCGTCTTACCTGATCAGACATGTTTTCTGTGTACTTTTGTTCAATTTATTTTCTTTGTATAATTTATATTATTAATCTTATATTTATATCATTATTTTGTTCAATAGTGAATCGATTATCTTTCTTCAACCGACAAGTCAACTACTGTCTGCACACACATAATCTAAAGACACGGGAGGCTGACCGGTTGACTGTTTGTGGACTTTTGCGACAGTGCTGTGGCGCTTGTGGCCTCTAGGGGGAAATTACAGGTCGAGCGCCACTATTGGCCAAAAAGTTCCACAGTGTGCCTTTAAGGCATGAAAAACAAGATTTGATTTGATTTTTTTTTTTTAAACAAATTTTTCAAAGAGATTTTCAGATGTCTTGAGTGGACAGCATGTATGGTTTAAACAGATACTGTATTAAACATAATACAATAATCAAACAGATAAAGTATGTGTATTTAACAAACTAATCAATACAATTATATCAAATCATGTGAAAACTATAAAATATATTAAAAAAATATATAAATCCAAAATATTTATATTATAAGGCAATTGACCTTCATACAAGTTGCACTTCGTGTATCTTTGATATCAGAACATGAGGACGATTCCATCAGAATTTTCTAGCCTGTCAAGGTACAACTGTAGCCTGGGAAAACCTAGTCTCAGCCTCAGACGTCACGCCCACGGAACGTTGGCTAAACGTCTGATGCATATGGTACACTTAACTGGAAACACTTCAGGAATGTCGAAGTCGTCATCTGATTGGTTGAATTTTATCGGATTTCCGAGGGGGCGCGAGTGTCGCGTTTACTTTCGGTCCGCCGGGAAACAAAACGCAGACGTGTGATTGCGGAAGAAAAACTGTTGTGTTTACATGAGTGACAATGAGCATTTATCAAGATCAGCTAAACGTAGAATTCTGAAAAGTATGCGAGGTTCACGGGAAAGACTCTTGAAGTTTTCTTCTCTTTCTTTGATTTTCTATGCTGACTGACTTGTTGCACGCAGGTCTGTTGTTGTGGGGACATTTCCACGCACCGAAACGTGACGCTGAACGAAACGAACTGTAATTGGTTGTTTTACATGTCGGTCAAACGGCCTTATGGGCGGGCCTTGGCCAAAGAAAGCTGCTATGAATCCCAGACCTTCAGCCGTCAGTCTGAAGGTCTGGCTCATAGACTGTAAAAAAGATGGACGACGCCCCTTCGCTCTTTTCCATCGGAGAGAACTGAAGCCGCCAGAGTCCCGATATGGCGCTGACATCTTGGAACTTGAGTCTGCGCACTTGCGTTTTCGGGACCAGTCATGCGCAGTCGTGAGCAGGAAGTAAAGCCGCGAAATCAAGGCCCTGCCCTCACTCTAGCAGAATCAATCGCAAGCACACGCCCCTGCACTTTTCTTTTAGTGGCCTCTGTCTGCTCCGTTCCTCTCCAATGATGTCTGCTGATTGCAGTACTTCGTTAAAATAAGGTAAATACAGCTACTAACCACATAGTCAACATTATGAAAAAAAGTCCGTTGGTGCTTCAGTGACGACTTCGCACAGAGAACCTGTCAATCACAGCTGTCAATCATGATGTCACAGCACCGTTTTTATAGCATCAAATAACTAACTAAAAACAAACTTATTCTAAAAAAAAACACTTGAAATTACATCAACGTGATAGAAACTACAGTAAATGACAGAAACTATCTTTGGGAAAAGGATATGTGAAGTGTAATTAAATTGTTTAGTTGGTCTCACGTCCCATTGAATAACATGGGGAGGCGGGGTTTATGACCTATAGTAGGACCGGCCTCTGGGGGGCGATCGAGATGTTTTGGCTTCACTTTTGAGGGCTTGTGCGGCACGCTTGGTCTGGCCAAAGCCCGTCTACGGAAAGCCTGGCCACTCCCTATTAAGTCCTATTGTACCGAATTTTGGTTGTAGTTCCACCAGAATTCCACTGGGGGCGATCGTCCGAGTGCAAAACGAATGGGAGTCAATGGGGCTAAACGGCTAAATTTGTCTCTTTTACCCGATTGTCATTGAGAAATCTCAGATTTGAATGTAGGTTCTGCAAGTTCAACATGGGTTATAGGTCGAAAGTTGAATGAACGAGTGCTTATGTCCTTTCGATTTCTTACAGGTTGAGTTGTTGTTGCCCACAACACGCTAGCATTTTGCTAATGGACGCTGATTGGTCAGTGAAGGACTGATTATGACCAGAGCCACCGCTTGATGGCATCGTGGCATCCGAAGCGGGACCAATGTTAAGGCCATAGGCGGACTGAACTCTTTATATACAATAGACTGTAAAAAAAGATATTTGCCCGTGTCAGATGTGTAGTTGATGCCTCGAGAGAAAAGAAAGTGCAAAAGCATAAACATAATAAATACACAGACGCCCTATTGGCCGCTTTGTGGAAAAAGCATTTTCTGTGATTGACCCGATTTTAGCAATAACAAAGATAACTGATGGATCCTTTATCTATGGTAATACGATATGGTACAACTACAATGCAGTGCAAATAGTAAATATAATACAGTGAGTAATAGTAAATAGTTTAGTCAATAAAATAAACAAACAGTATACAGCAAATAAAATAGTAATGAAAAGGCTATATAAAAATAAAATGACACAACCCTGTCTATTTTTGTTAAATTTCAGTTTTATTGATCAGTAAGAGACATTATAACAGTATAAGTAGCCTAAAAGGTATAATAAGTTATACAAGACAAGAAATAAAGTAAACCATTCAGACACAGCAGGATACAACGTTAAAATAGCCAAAATATAAAGTTATGAAACTTCACTTTGCCTTCAGCCAAAACGATTTGCCAGGGAACAAATGATACGATTAATAAGACCAAAGATCTCTCGTTAGATATACACAAGACGAATTATACCTCGTTTAACCACTACTAGAGACATCAGAGCCAGCGGCGAACGTCAGACGCACTAGCCGAGGAAAGGCTGTTCCAGGCGGGGTGCAGAGCGCTGAGACCCGGTGAAAGACTGGTCCTCACAACTCCGAACACGTCAGATCAAACTTTTAAATAGGCGCTATCTTTATAAATAAACCACAGATTTGAGCTTTAAACAACTACATTGTCGACTGAAAAACTATTAAAACTACATTTCGTGACACAATAACAGTAGTATTTTTAAATTTCGCGGCTTCTCTCGTCTGTCTATGCGCGAAAGCACCAGGGAATGAAGGATTGCCGTAAAGCAGGTCTCTGGTCGTACAATGTGTATGACGTCATTGACATCCCCATATTAGACATTTGCTGCGTCCCAATTCGCCTACTACTACGCCCTAAAAGTATGTACTCTTTTTGTGAAGAAAAAGTACATACTTTTGAGTGTGTAGCAAAAGAGTAGGCAAGCTTTGGGACATAGTACTTCGTCATCTTTAACGGACAGCTCTGTCGCGTGCATTCTGTCACCGTAAACTGCCGCCCTGTCAATCATCTCGTCACAGTCAAAATCCTCCATTCAATCTAATATAACTTCTTACCATTTCGGAGAGAATTGTTGTCGTGCGTTCATCTGCCAGTCATGGGTCTTTCATGCCGAGACTCCTCATGTGTTTGGAATTTGAATATAATAATGCATTTAAAACTGAATGGCTAAACGTATCTTTGCAAAAGTTCACAATGCTGCAGATGCAATATAATGTGGACAACATTGAATAAATACATTTTCGTGAGGTTAGATACTGATAATTAATCACTCAAACCCCTTTTTCTAAACCTCTCTACATAACCGCCGGACTCGCGCGTCCTCCATGTCTGTAGTTTTTGAACACTTTTCAGTCGTGTTTGTAGTTCTAACCGAATCCTCGTCCAGCGCGCGATGGGTTGTGGGCAATATCAGCCGTTAGAGTGCGCATCGATCTGCACTTCGGATTCTGACCGGATATAGTAGACCATCCGGGTCTCTTTGGGACACTCATTTCAACATACTACGATTTGGGACGTACTAATTCTATTTTCGAATACTATTTAGGACGGATAGTATGCGAATTGGGACGCAGCAATTCTCTGGTCTGGCTACGCGAGACTAGGGAAAACCCAGACAACTTTCGGCAAATTTAGATTTGCTGTGAAAGTTAATCTGGCAAAGAGCTAATTCAAGATCATTTCCAATCCGTCGAAATCGAGGCACCAATCAGAAACGTTGGGGCGAGTTTTACACGATGACGACAGCGCTGGGATTTTGAAGCAGATTATTTTGTAGCCTACATTACAAGGATGGATGCCGCCATCGAACATCACTCGTTCGAATCAGCTATCGCGTCTGTTTTAAGCGATTTGAACGTTTCCTTTTAGTTAAAAACTGAGCAAAGAACAACACTCGGAGATGTTTCTCTGCCGCTCTGCCTACGTCATCTCCTTCATCGCTCTGATTGGTTTTAGGTCTATCCGCGACGTCCGTTGGTGACGCCCCTCTGGAAATGATTTGTCTATAGCCGCGTTTCCATTATAGATTTGCGCAAAACTTTTGCGATTTTTTCCAAATATCGATAAAAACCTATTGCGAAATGACGGCCTTTCCATTAACCGATGTCATGCGACTTTGGACGTTTGTAGGTTTATAGCACATGTGAATAGACGTGCAGCCACCGCACAAGACATTATTATTATTAATGGAAGGAGACGTGGTGTGTTATCCAAGCATTAATGGCAAGGAAAGACCCTAATACTGTGAAAGGCACATGAGGTGTTTCTGTGTGTTTCTCCCTCATTTCTGCTCCAAGGTCTTGATTGTGGCATTTCTTTGAGGTTTAGAATCCAGTATTCCTGCAATTCTTTTTTCTTTTATGAATTTAATAAAGAATTTTGTCTCGTATTCTGTCCAAACGGTCCGTGTACTTTTGCGTCCATTTATTTTTCCCTTTTTAACCCGTAGCCTAATTGAAAAACGAAAAATAAACGGTTGTTGTATTTTTAAAGCGCAAAGTTGAACAACAAATTTTCAATTTGAACTGTAGCCTACTAAACACCAAATGCTGCGCAAAAAAAATAAATATAGACGAATTTTCTGATTTTTGTTTATGACTTTTTGCCCCTTTATTAAACATTTAAAATATTCACAAATTAATATGAAAAAAATGTTGATTTTACTGGTTTTCTAAGGCCAAATTAGAACCCGATGATATTTTTCCCGCAGTGCTGAATAAGAAGAGCCATGTCTCTGGAACCATAGCCTACAGAGAGGTGATTTATAGGTGATTATAGGCTAATGATAATAAATGTGTCTGAAAAAATAACGAGGCATTTTAATTGTTTATTAATAAACTAGTGTTAGTGCCGACTCCAAACATATTTTCATCTCCACTGTAAAGCGGATGCGCCTTTAGAGAGAAATGCACCTGGATTACATAATCAGAAGGTATTTGCTTTCGTTTTGAATTTGATCGTTTAAAATTGGACAATTCAAGCTTTAGCCCAGGGCCGGCTCTAGCCCTTTGGTTGCGAGATTGATTTTTGCCTTTTTTGATTTTTTTTTCAAACCTCTTTTAGTTAGTGTCTGTCTACATTACATAATAATAGTTATAATATTAATCCCATATATGTTTTACCCATATATTGTAAAACAATGCACTGAAAAATAAAGGAAACTTTCATACGTTTTGAACTAATTTCTATACTAATAGAAAGAGTATTTTTCTAAACTTCACATTAAAGATGTGATTGGGCCAGCCCAGTGTCAATCAAGAAAACAACCAATGGGCCGCTGATCTACGCGTTTCATGCGGTGTCAGAAAAAAAGCTAACGCTGACTTTTTTTGACCAATACATTACACCAGCACTAACCCAGCCCCGCCGATTAAGCAAAACAAAACAAAACAAAACGAATGGGCTATTTCTATTTTAGCCCCCGGGCGCTTTTTTTTGCTTTATCCATCTTTTTGAGGGCGCCTACTCATAAATCTGATGAGGGCGCCTCCGCTACACATACCGGTATACCCACTTTTTGCGCCACTGGCAGGCTTATGTGCCGGCACGGGGCTGAGCCCCGGAGAGCCCTGGCCCAATTTAACCACTGGCTGTGAGCTTGATGATATAGTCTACATAGCTCTGCTTTGGGCCCGTTTTTCTTCCTCCTCCTTCCTTCGTTTTCGGAAAGCCGATCCCGATGGCTTGGGTGTTCTTTTAATAATAAAAGAGTATATAATATATGATCACTTATAGCCTACAATCGCCAAGGGGCGTTTAAAGCGCATTTAAAGCGCTAAAACCAGCTGTCAGGTGTTTTCGCGCCACTCCCGGTTTCTGAGCAACGCGCAGTTTGACAGCTGCCTGTCAGAGTGACTCAGTCGTTTTTTAGGATTGTATAATCTAGTAAAAGAAATGGACAAATACAAGCAGTGTGTGGACAGGGCACAGTAAAAGTGTACAGCGTGTGTGCAGCATTCATAATACATACATTACATTTACATCTACATACATTTAATTAACAATTTTTTAAAAATTCTGCAATTTTGCGCCCCGTCCAGCAGATGGCGCCCCAGGCGGCCGCCTGTGTCGCCTGTCGGCAAAGCTGGCCCCAGGCTATATTTTGTTTCATTTCATTTCTGAGACATGTTCCAGTTCACGGAGATCATGAAAGCGCGCCTGATTGTTTTCTTTTATTTTGCAAAAGAAGAACGTTTTCTTGTTATTGTGAGTTTACACAAATAAAAGTAGTTGCGGATTATGTATTATTATTTTCTGTATGACCATAAATGATAGAGTATTTTAAGTTGTTTCCACTGTTGACAGGAAAATGCAAGTGTTCGCGCCCGCGCCTCCGTCATGCAGTGCGCGCTCCACACTTCGCACAAACCCTTGGATATACGTCAAAATCTTGTGTTTATTTGTGATAATCTTAGCCCTGTATTATTATTGTCTAACCTGTATTATGAACGACATTTGACGAATTGCTTTGTTCCTTTTTTGGATAAAAGCGCCTTCTAAATATGTAGCCTAATAAATGTAGCCTAATAAATGTAATAGGCTATAATAATAATAATAATTATTATTATTATTATTTGCGTTTATAAGTATAAATGACTTCATTTAAGACAGTATGTTTATCATAAAATAATTGATGAATGTATTTTTTTTATATAACCTTTTACAGTTTTGAAAAATTAGTTTGTGTTATATTTCTTTTTTTGTATGAGAAGTCTTTTTTTTGCTATTCTATTATAGCCTAGCCTATAGCCTCAAATTTCGCAAAGTTGTAGGCCTATGTCAATTAGGCCTATTTGATTTTCAATTAAATAAGCAATAGGCTATATAAGGAAAATAAGTTTGTATGTGAATATTTTTTCACCAGTCTAAAAACGAATAAAGAAGAAAGCATGTTTTTCGTTTTGCATACGAGTTAAAGGAAAAACGAATGGACGCAATAGCCTACACGGACCCCAAACACACGCGCCTTCTAAGTCAGGTGACTGTAATTGCGCAAAAACTTTCCATTGCAGTTTTGCGAAATATTCCTTTTTCGAATTGCCTGAAAAACCACCTCATGCGAGCGTAAAAACTTTTTTGCGATAAATGTGAGTTTTTGCGAAATTGACGTGTTTCCATTGAGCGTATTTTTAATTCGCAATTTCAATTTGCGCAATTTGAAGGGTAATGGAAACGCGGCTTATGACGCTTTGCCAGACTATAACTCAGTTACAACTGAGAATGGTCTGGTTTTTACCAAGCTAGTACAACTGTGGAAACCTCTCAGATGCTCCCGCAAGTGTGCCATAGTGTGTCAATTTACCCTTATTAGCTGATAATTCTGATTACTGTATGTTAGATGGACACATTCCTAGCACAGCGCTCTTCTGAGAAAACCTAGTGATACGTTTTTTTCAATCTCATCTGAAATGAGCAGTGTTGGGGAAGGCATAACGCATTCAGATTACTTTTTTGATGTAAAGTAATGTGTTACATAAGTAACATGCATTACATAATCAGATTTGTTTTAATGTTACGAGTAAAGTAATGTATTACAAGTAACATGCATTACCTAATCAGATTACGTTTTGAGCTAACAAGTAATTAATTACAAGTAATGTGCATTACGTATTACATAATCAGATTACTTTTTGATCTAACAAGTAATTAATTACAAGTAATGTGTATTACGTAATCAGATTACTTTTTGTTGTTACGAATAAAGAAACGCATTACAGGTAACATGCATTACTTAATCAGATTACTTTTTGATGTTACAAGTAAATAAATGTGTTACAAGCAACATTCATTACGTAAACAGATAACTTTTTGATCTAAGAGGTAATGCATTACGTAATTAGATTACTTTTTTGATGAAATGAGTAAAGTAATGCATTACAAGTCACATAAATTATGTAATTACATTACTTTTTTAGACGTCAATTAAGATTACATTCTAATAATACAAATACATTTATTTACATTCAAAAAAGTTACTGCAGATTAAGTATTTTCAAAAATAATATTCACAGTATAAGTATAAATTGTAGCTGAAATATAGCCATTGATGCATGAGGTCCACTATAGTGGACAGATGATAAATCTGATTTTTCTCCCAATCTAAAATCAAAACTTTTTTTCCAAAATTTTACTGTGATATGACTCATTAGATATTGCTTGATGCTGCAATATTTTTTTTTTTTTGCGAGTCTCCTTGGACAGAAGGAATGGGTGGATATTCCAGAGCAACTTGGCATTTCTGACTGACTATTGGCCATCTTGGTTTAGAGGGGGAAAAAATCAAAACACAATGGCTTACAACTTGGTTGCAATGTATAGGATGATGTACCAGGTTGATGTGCAACTTTGCCATCAAAACCCTTGCAAATTCAAGAAAATGCTTTTTAAATAGCTGTCCAGTGTAGTGACCACATGCGTGAAAGGGTTTGATAGAACTATAACCACCTGCACCTGAAACTGATTGCTGGCCAGTCTCCTCCCACACTACTTTTACTTCTACTTTTTTAATAATTATTATAAAAAAAAAAAAAATTACCTTCACTAAAGTTTATTTTTTGCTAACTTTTAATTGAGTAACATTTTCACTCGTTATCTACACTTTCACTTAAGTATCATTTTTGAGTAGTTTTTACACCCCTGCCCATGCCATTTTACTGTAGTTGCCATAGTAATTTGTTTGTAACGGAGGTTTGGCTCAAATCCAGATTACAAACCACCCTAATGATGACACACACACACACACACACACACACACACACACACACACACACACGGAGGTTTGGCTCAAATCCAGATTACAAACCACCCTAATGATGACACACACACAGACACACAAAGCTAGCAGAGAAGAAGACTGCACACATCCACAGCTATGCTCTCCTCTCTCCTAGCCATGCAAAACGGACCGCTTCTCCACGTCTACATCACCTATTGACACCAGGAATGAAGACTTTGGAGTTTATATTAAAACAAGGTAAACAGTTAGAGAGTTTTAATTTTAAAAACTCGCTGTGAGTTGGATTGACACTTCTCCATGACGTCAATTTATCTATCTGTCTCTCCAGCCGGCTAACATCAGCTAGCAGCTTAACCCGTTCAAACACCTCTAAATATGTTATAACAACTGCTATTCAGCTGCAGACAGTGCGTTTGACATCTAAGCTTGAGGCTTAAACCGGATTATGGATTGTTTTTTATCCCTGTAAACAGAGGAGGTGTTATAAATATGTTAGCCTGTTAGCTAACAGCCGAGTATCAACACGCGCGTTTATTTACATAAACATTCATATAACTTACTTTCTAATCCTGACTAGGTGTTTGATAAAAGCTAGTGTAGAAGTTGTTGTTTGGTAACATGTTATTTGTTCAGCATTGTCTTTTTTTAATCTATGTCAGGTAAAATAACCTCTGTCAGAGCTAAAGTTACTTAAGTAAAATGTTAACTTACATATTTAAATATGTTGCTTTATTGTTTAATTTCAAATGCAAAGATTTAACGTTAGTTCATATTCATGGGTTTCCCCTTACAATGAAGTGCTTTTGTGGGGCCATGCTATTTATTTTCAGGCACACCATGGTGCTACCTTTTTACATATTGAAAAACACAGTAGTAAACACCTATTGGTAGTATGTCTTTCTTACAATGAAAATGACATGCTACTCCACTGGATCTTAAAGCAGGGCTTTTCATTCTTTTAGATGGGCATAATGGACCCCCGAAATATGATAATTTGCGTCCAAGGGGCCCCCATCCTAAAATTTAAAAGACATACATTTCCATGACCCGATTAATATTGTGAAAAATGTATATAATTGTGTAAAGAAAATTATTCACTCGTGTACTGCACTGTTATATGTTTTATTCATATATTATTTATTATAAATAATACATTTTAATCAAATGTATTCATTTATTTTAATCATTTATTATTATTTAAATTTTAGTAATATATTATTTATTTATTTTAGTCACTAAGTTTAATCTTATTTTATTTGTTTTTTTTACATTTTTGCACTGAATTTCTTATTTGTGTTAATTTAAATGACATTTTATTTATTTATACTTATTTATTTTTTGTTTAAATCAAATTGTATTTAAATAATTGTAATTTATTTTAATCAAATTGATTAATTTACTATTTATTGTAATCAAGTTGTATTTATGTATTTAAATATTTTTTTACTTGTTTAATTTAATAATGTTTTATTTTAATCTAATACATTTTAGTTTCTTTTATTAAATTGTGTATTTGTTTATTAAATTTTTTACATTTTAATAATTTCTTTAGTTAGTTTTATTATTATTATTATTTTTATTTTTTATATTTACCGCACCTCATGAGGTTCCCTAAACTTTTTTTAGGGAACAGAAGGAGGGTAAGATTTATATATATATATATATATATATATATATAAAAATAAAAATCTTACCCTTCTTTTCCATGGACCCTCGTACACTCCCTTGTGGCCCCCTGTGGGTCGTCTGAAAGCCCTGTCTTAAAGAATACCATGACTCTATGTGCTTAAAAAAAATAGTGTTTATTTATATTTACATGTATTGCAGATATCCAACATGTGAGTCAAAAATGCTACAAACATTCCTAAAAATGCTGTCTAGTTAGGCGACTGTTTGCTTGAGATGCAGTTGATGCTTTCTTTACCGTGAGTATATGTGTTTCACCACAGAGTAGTATGCTGGACGTGGGAAAGTGGCCGGTGTTCGCCCTCCTGCCCCCTGAGGAGCTGCGCCTCGTCCGTCAAGCCTGTGTGTTCGGCAGCGCTGCCAACGAGGCCATCTACGTTACCGTCAATGATGAGGTGCAGTGATGCTGAAAGCCTTTAATGGACAGATCAAGCATTAATGAGGACAGATCCTCACTGTTCATTAGGTTGGGTGGAGCTCGTGCTCCGTCACACTCAACACACACATCAGGACGCTTCAGTAAGACCGACGAGAAGTACTGTGAATGGTTTACATAATTTTTTTAATTTAGAGTAAATGTATAACTATTATATTGCTCATTTTAGTGTGTAATATTAATGAAAATATCAATCTTAAAAGATTTATATATAAAGCCATGCTGTTTATTGGCAGGGGTCGACAGTAACGCTACAAGGGGCAATTGAAAGAAAATTTTACTTGCGCGACCAGACTGGTTACAAAAAAACTAGGGAATCACCAAATCGCGTAGGCGAAGGACAGTACGTGACAAAATAAGTATGTCTGAATTTACTATACTCGTGAAAGAGTGGGCGAAAAGTACCCGGGTACTGTGAAGTGTGTAGTTAGGACACGGCGTAATGCTGGTAGGTCACATGATAATGACAACATGGCGAATGGAGTACATCCGGATTACATTCATTTACATATGTATTCTTTTTTCTAGTGTTTTATTTACAGTTTTAGACAGTATAAATTGAATTTTATTGGCCGCAACATGAAAATAACTATCAACAGAATTTTTTAATTGGTGCATTAAAGTGTGTCAGGGTGAGTCGAAATCTAGTCCACAGCAAACAAAGTTTTGTCGAGCCCTGCACAGATATACCGATGGGAAAGAGACAAAGCCAGAGTGATCTTGGGCTGCTGATAAGCAGATAGAACGAGGCTATATTTAGGCCTGTAATACTAACACAAGCCTTGTTTGCTTCCTGAGAGGAGCTTTGGTGCACGTCCTGAGCCTGGACACTTCCTTTTTTTAGCTCGGTTTTCCTTTTAGCTTTTGATAGATATTCAAATAGAAAACAAAACAAAACATGGAGAACACTTAAGGCAGGGCTCAACATAAAAAAAAATCCCCACTGGCCCCCGGGGCCAGTAGATCAGAGTTTTGCTGGCCCCTTCTATATTTTGACTGGCCCAGAAAGAAATACAAGGAAAAGTACTTTTCCATTAAACTGTATTTATTGTATACATTAGGATTAATCAAAACAGTGAAGGGAGTTCAGGAATTAAGAGAGAGCCCCTGCGGAGACATGCAAAAATAACCAAATTTCAGCGTCCAGTAGATTATTTGTCAATACCTGCTCTCTCCTCATCTCGATCACTCTCTTTTTTTCTCAGTCTCCTCATCTTACTTATTAAAGCTAAAGTTATTCATTCAAGAGCTGTGAGTGATTTTCTTTTTGCCTTTTGTTGTTTGAATCGCAGTAATGGCGCAATCGTCCGCATGTTTATAAGACTGCTTCCCCTTTAAGAACGAGTGCAGATCTAATAGTCTACTGAGGCACCATATTTTCTCCCAACTATTTCCATAACTGCGTCCATTTTAGACATAAACTGTTAAAGTGAATCTCCAAGCCAGTCATTTTGACATATTTCTGTGTACATTTGATCGTTTAGACGCGCACATGAAGCCCAAAGTATAATTTGCTTGTCTCGTTGCGGTCTGTTTCGGAGCGCGCGCCGCTTTGGGAACCACATCTCTTGCGCTGATTTTTGTGCTTTTAATAGCTTTTTATTATTAAACATGCCCCGCAATTTAGCAACAGAAGAGACTGCATTTTACAACAATCACCGATCATGCTGATTCTGTCTTAAAGTTTGAGTTAATGAGAAATGACAGCGTGCTACTGTACTGCTGTGATGGGAAGGACGTTGCGCTAGACAGAATGCAGTTTTTAATTGTTTTTCCTCAAATATATTCTATAATCTTTGGAAGCTGAAATCTAAAATAAAATCATACTACCGGTAATATCACAGATCTAAAGTGTAACCATAACTTGAATGTTTAGTTCTGTCCTCCGTCAGGTGTTGTGCGCGCTGTTGTACCGCGTGAGATATCTCTCTCTCTCTCTCTCTCTCCCTCTCTCTCTCTCTCTCTCTCTCTCTCTCTCTCTCTCTCTCTCTCTCGCTCTCTCGCTCTGTCTCTCTCTCTCTTCTGGACTGCACGAATAGCAAAATGCATCACAGACAAATGGTTTAATTTTATTATATATAGAAATGGCTGGCGACTCAGCGAGATGGTAAAAACAAAACAAAACGATAACGTCTTTATAGCAATAATAAATGATAGCCTACATGTATTTCTCCAGTACCGACAGCAACAACAATAACGTCCGAGCTTATCGATACAGCTGTCTTTCAAAATTCAGTCCCGTTTAATACCGGGTTTCGGTACCCATCCATCCCTACCAGGTGTACTGTGTTTTCCATGACACTGGGAATGTCCTCTTTCTCGTATTAGCCTCGTAGTTTGACATTTTAACACATTATAAATAACCTGAAGTAACACTGACGCTCTTCGCGCCACACTGTGTATGACGTTTGCTGTTTGTTTTGCTGATGGCCAGTTACTGGCCCGCGCGGGCAAGTGACTGGCCAATCAACTAGCCCGACATACTCTTTTACTGGCCCCGGGCCATCGGGCCATTGCTTATGTCGAGCCCTGCTTAAGGTACCATTAACCTTTACAACAAAGGTTTTTTCATCAAAACAAGTCTTGAGAAAGCTTCTTTCACATGTTGTTTCAACACTTTAGGAGGGGTCAAGTGCTCCACAAGAGGTCCACTTAATCTTAGCAAGATTTTTACATCAAAAACATCCTAATTTAGAAATAATAGGCTATTTTCTATCCTGTTTTTGACCCTCTCTTTCACACTTTTTGATAGACGTGCCGCATTCAAGACTCGGAAGTAAACGTGATATTCATAAAAATATA
Organism: Tiaroga cobitis; assembly: GCA_030578255.1. Lineage (NCBI taxonomy): Eukaryota > Metazoa > Chordata > Actinopteri > Cypriniformes > Leuciscidae > Tiaroga > Tiaroga cobitis. The sequence continues at coordinate 35,080,590 of CM060605.1, forward strand.
TAAAAATGATATTCAACCACGCCATTACATGTGAATTCTGTGAAATTTTGAAAACCTCAGAATAACCGAATTATGAATGAATACCATCGTTTTTTGCACTGTCATTCTTATATTGACCTTTCATCATTTACAGTAAAGTGAGTACATATCAAACGATCTGTAACAAAGCAATAGTGACACATGGTAATAAACTTAATAAACATAATAAACTTATGTTGCGACATTACTTCTTCTTTGTCCTAGCGTTTGTCCTGCGCAGGTGCAGGGTCCGCTTTTTGGTAGGCTGCTCTCCATTTATTCCGGTCCGTAGTGTCCTCCGGGGCGACTTGCACGTCCTTCATATCTTGCTTGATCCGGTCCATCCATCTCATCTTTGGGCGGCCACGTGGGCGGTTACCGGGTGGGTCAAGGCGCATAGCTGTCTTCGCCACTGAGTTCTCATTGCTGCGTGTTACATGGCCGTACCAGCAGAGACGGGCCTCAAGCATCTTCTCCGTAATCGGCGCTATTCCCATCCGATTCCTGACGTCGATGTTCATGATGTGATCTAGCCTTGTCAGCCCGAGTGACCAGAGGAGCATACGCATTTCCATGGCGTGTAGAAGCTGGCCATGTTTGGCAGTCGCTGGCCAACATTCGGCTCCATACAGGGCTACAGGGCGTACAATGATCTTATAGATTTTGGACTTTAGGCGGATGGGCATTCGGCGATCGCATAGCACTCCCGTGACTTGGCGCCACTTTAACCAGGCGGTACTCACACATGCGCGGACATCCGGGAGGGTGTCACCGTTCGATGAGAGTATTGATCCAAGGTACTTGAAGTGTTGAACTTTCTTTAGATCTGTTCCGTCGATGCCAATGGTACCATCAGTCTGAGGGCCACACTCCAGGTACTCCGTCTTTGCGAGGTTGAGTCGCAAGCCATTTGCATCTAGGCGGTCTTTCCACTGAGCTCCCATCTTGAAGGTCTTGCCGCGCCCTGTCGGCGAGGAACACATCATCAGCATAGAGTTAGGACCATGGATGGGGCGTCTGGAGGTCCCGTGTCACTGTGTCCATGCATGTGATGAAAAGCAAGGGCGAAAGGGCCGATCCTTGGTGGACTCCTACGTTGATGTTGAAAGGAGATGATATCCCAGCTGTGCATCGAACCACGCTCCTGACGTCTTGGTATAAGAGTTGCACCCAGCTGATGTAGGTTTCGGGTACATGGTGACGTCGGAGGGAGGCCCAGATGAGGTCATGGGGAACGCGGTCGAAAGCCTTCTCCAGATCCAGGAAGACCATGCGGACTAGCTTGTTCTTTTCCCGGTGTTTCTCCATCAGGAGGCGGGCTGCATGGATGGCGTCTGTGGTCCTTCGTCCTTTGACGAAGCCACATTGATTTGGACTGATTTTAATAATGCTGCGAAGGCGGCTGTCCAGGATGCGTTCAAAAATCTTCATGGAGTGCGATAGGAGTCGAATCAGCCGATAGTTCTTGCATTCAGCAACGTCCCCCTTGGCCTTCCAGATCGGCACCGTGGTGCTGATCGTCCAAATGTGCGGGACTTTACCCTCAATAATGATCTTGTTGAATAAGGTGGAAAGGACCTCGGCTCCTCTGTGCCCCATCAACTTCCAGGCTTCAGCAGGGATGTCGTCTGGGCCGGTGGCTTTGCCATTCTTCATCCTCTTCACGGCCTTCGTGACTTCAGAGACGGTAACTGGCGGTACAGGTCCAGGGATGGGATCCAGGCTGTGGATAGGTGGACACGGGAACTCCTTGTTTGAGATGGCTGGGAAGTACTCGCTCCAGCGGGTGAGTATGGCATACGGGTCTCGCAGGGCTTGCCCATCGGCGTTCTTAATGTGCATGACTCGACCAATGGCTTGGGTCGCTTGGTGGTGGGAGTTGGCAATGCGGTAGATCATCTTTTCTCCCTCAGGTGTACCTAGCTGCTCGTATAGATCGTCATAATGCACGGCTTTCGCCTTGGCCACTGCCCATTTTGCGGCTGATTTGAGTGTCTGATAGTGTTGGAGATCATCGTTCAGCCGTGTGCGTTGCCAGGTTATGAACGCCAGTTTCTTGGCCTTGATTGCCTTTTGGACGTCCTCACTCCACCACCAGACTTGCTTGTCCATAAATCGCCGCCCTGGCTTCGTCGAGGTGTTGCGACATTACTGTCGAATCCTATATTAGTCGTCCGTGCATCATCTTTTATTTTCTGTCTCTGAAAAGCCTGCGTCAAACCGTGTCTTGTTTAAAAACTAAATGTATTTATTAAAAATAAAGTTCACCCACACTTTCTTAATGTTAGGATAACAAGGATGCAAAGACTGTTTTTCCACAACTCGGCACTTTAAAACGTCTTGTAATCCTCTATGGTTTTGTTGCTGGAGTAATCCTGTGTTTGCGTCACTATTTACTACTATGACTTGTGTGAATCGATGTGCGGGACCAAAGAGGCAATGCTGTAGAGGTAGATCTTCTGCAGAGGCGGGTCTTTCATCACACTATGACGTCATACTGAGACACAATCAAAAACGAGTCAAAATTTTGAAACTTTAAATCATGCAGCGTGATTTACTAAGATTTTACTAAGTCAGTTTACTGGTATTTGCAAGATTATTTAAAGGGGACATATCATGAAAATCTGATTTTTTCCATGTTTAAGTGCTATAATCGTGTCCCCTGTGCATCGACCAACCCAGAAAACGTGAAAAGTGACAACCCAGTAACTTTGTTTTTGTAAGCCTTTCTCTGCAAGCATGTCAAAAATCTTCTTATAACTTCTTATAATATTACTGCCCCTTATTCTGCACGTCTCCACCCACGGCGCCGCCATTTGGTTTCACAAGCGACAACAGCGTAACCTAACGCAATGGCAAAAGTTGGAGGAAAGCACGCAAACTGTTCTGTCGTTGCTGCACGGACGAGCACTGAACACTATTAGACCAAAAAATGTCATAGCTGTCTTATAAAGACCTCAGGGAACTGTCAATTTGTGTCGAAGTTAAACATGACTGTACATACAAGTTGATGACGTGAGTCAATGTAGCTCCACAACAACCACATAAATGTATCCACTAACCATTCAGAAACGTTGAGGTGCAGTCTAAAAGTTGCTACCTCTTCATGAGTCACCATGTTTTTAACTAAAGCCTGGCTCACACTACAGGAGTTTTAGGCCGATTTATGCCCGATTTTCCCCTCCCGAGAATCGGAGAAAAAATCTTGTCGAGGACCTCGATCGGTTCCGATGTTCGGCACAGATTATCTGGTAATGTGAGGCATTCACAGATCGAATCTTGCACCTCCCGATCTGCTCTTACACAAATCGGGCTCGCCCCGATCATATCAAACATGTTTGATATTTATCGGGATGAGCAAGATTGTGATTACATCAGTACTGTCACAATAGCCAATAAGTAGGGCTGTCATGGTGAAGGAATTTCCATTGAGGTAATTTTGAGTGACTCATCAGCGCGATGCACGCATTATCTCCATTTATCCATTTATTGCTAAATAAATAAGCACAATACAGTATAATAAATAATAATAAAATACTAAATGCATAATAAAGGCATCTGAAATAATAAACTAAGTAGCCTACAATCTAGTGTTGTCAAAAATATAGATTTTTCGATATCGATCCTGAACCATCTGCAACTCTTCCGTCTTCCGCAGGATGCACGCGATCTTCAGTAGTGAACGCGCCATAGAGAAATGCACATTTCATACGGATTACATAAGCAGAGAGCAGTCTGTTGTCTGTTTTCTTTCGTTTTGAATTGTTCTGTTTAAAAGTAGACATGTCTGTGAGGCAAGTCTATCTTATACGCGGAGTTTCGGTTCATTTATGAAGTATCGCCGACGCCTCCGTTTCGTGATTATCTATCGTCTGCTATATTTACTTCTTATTTATAAAAATCCAGGCAATTGGTTGATGAAACATTGTTTAAAATTAAGATACAATTAATACAAAACGAAATTCGATTTAAAGAAAGGTTTTGTGCTTTCTGTTTGATGTCTTTGTGAAAGTTTTAAAGCATATTTTAAAGTCGCTTAGAGCGGTCATGTCCGTAACATTGTTTTTTCCTCAAATGCCAACACGAAAAATAAAATAATATGAATATTTTATGTTCTGTGGAGACTGAGAGCCCTTTCTTCATCCGGTGGGTAGTAGCTACTGTAGGCTATTACTTTGGTTTGCACAGTGTAATTCACAGAATTAGGCCTAGGCCTACACAAAAATATTTTCATTATAAAATATTTATATTCATTATAAAGTTATATTCATTCAAAGATAGGTTAAATGAAACAAGCTGTTAATTATTTTAATTTTAACTTTGAGCTCCACTTAACAATGCTCAGCTGAGCAGCAATGGGCATTGAGCAACGCTGCTGATCATTGTATTGAACAGAGCTGACGCCATTCATTAGAAATATCCTTATTAAAAGGATGTTTTTTTTTAAAGATTTCGCTTTCCTTGGTCACACGACAACCTTTTCACGAATATGACTTGATATGAAGGACAGATATTTTGTTTACATCCACCTTTCCGCTTCCAATCTGTTGCGTGAGATCACGTGAGGCGCTTTCTCTGGCACGAATCTTAATAACATTGTGTAGTGTGTGATGCGCCACGATTTTCAAATCTTGTAGTGTGAGCATGTTTAAGATTTGAGGTAAGAAAATCTGCAAAGATTCTCCTTAAGTGTGAGCTGCAACCAGATTTCAAAATCGGTAAGAAATTTAAAACTCCTGTAGTGTGAGCGAGGCTTTAGTCTGCACTCGGATGAGTGAGATTATTCGTGTGTTTTGTTATTGCTGGAGTATCCGAAGCTCGTGTAAAGGATCGACCCTCTTCTGAACAGGGGCGCTTATTTGCATTTAAAGGGACACACACTAAAACGGTGCGTTCTTGCTCACACCCAAAAGGGGCAAATTTGACAAGTTATAATAAATGATCTAGGGGTAGATCATTTATTATATGATCACTGAATTTTGAGCTGACATTTCACTGACACATTCTCGGGACACCATAGAGTTACATTACATCTTGTAAAAGGGGGCATAATATGTCTTTTAATAGCACTTCGTCCAGTTTTCCTTCGGGTGAACAGGTTTGTTATTTCAAACAAACTGCAACTTGACACAACGAACTAACGAATGTTACAGTATGAATTACTGACTGTGAAACTTGCCGGGGCAGTGACAAGCGCCTCTCACTGCTCTGCTCCTCCACTTCTGCTGCGTTCAGTTACGTCACGCCGGCTCTGAACGAAAACGCGTTGGCTTAGTAGGCCTACTTTTTGTCCCTCTCTGCTATTATAGTTTTTCAAGATGGCGGAACTACATGGAAGCCTCCGTGGACCTACCCGTCCCATGTATACAAAGATAATAAATTCTTCGTTTACGAGGACAAGTCAGTATTCTGCCTGCTGCTGAATACATCAAAAACAGTAGCAATGTTCTTCATCAAGTCCCACAAAAACTTCAGTGTTGAGCCAGATATTTTTGTTTCAGGGGAAAGCCTGCAGATTGTGTTAGAATAAAAATATCTGGGAGTTTTAATTGATTCTATGTTGTCATTTAAATCACATGTAAAAAGGGTCTGTAATCGAATTAAATTTAGCCTTAGCAGTGTTTCCCCTACAATGTATTTAGCAAATACTGGATTTTCAGCCCCGCTACAAAATCTTCACATGATCAGTAATATCACGACATCCACTTACACACCTAAAAACACTTGAGACGTGGCGTGCGCCGGTGCTGCTAATGCGGTGGCTCTGAATCCACTTGTTGACAAGAAAGGAGGAAAGAGCCACATATGGAAATATTTTCGATTAGGCTAATGTCACGTTGCCATAAGGGGCCGTTCACATAGCGCGTTTTTCTGCGCGTGCAAAATCGTTATTTCAAATGTAGGCGCGCGGGAAGCACGCTCGTTTCTCCAGGCCGCCTCTATTCATGGTTGCATAGCAACGACAGACGCCACGGTGACGGGAGAGAGCAAGCGCTTTTAGAAAGGAGAAAGCGGCGCTCTCCATGAGGACGAGGAAGTAGCAGCAAAGAATTAATTGATTTCTAGCCCTTACATTAGCTTTACTACTAGATATATTTATGTAGATGAGAAATAAAAAGCCTCCCTGTACAGCTATGATCAGCTGTTCCGCCGAGCTGTCGATGTTGTTACGGAGAGGCCGAAGCTGATCGGTTGGTTTTTGTCACATGGCGCGTTGAGATGAGATGTTTCGATGTTTTCATCTCGCCACGCGCGCCTACAATTGAAATAACGCATTTGCTATGTGAACGGCCCCTAAAGTGGACTCGGGTGCGGTTGTATCGGGGTAGTTTTACGAGCAGGAGTACATGAGCACAGTCTCGGACCGACACCCGAGTGCTGTTATTAGTCCGCCAGAAAAGCAGTTCTAGGCTTATTCTTGGCTGGATAACTCTTTTAAAAAGCCTTTTAAAATGAAATACGAACACAGTTTTGGATTAAATAAAGGTACAGTCAAGTCAAATGAAACACTTGATTGTTCATGTTTGTTCACTTCATTCATTGTGCATTAAATAATGTTAACTTAAAACTTTTGATTTTAAAAATGTTAAAATTTAAAAATTATGTGCTCACAGATTGGGTGTGGCCTAAAATTTTCAATAAATTCTAAATAACCTTTTTCTGGGTTGTGCCAGATAGTCATTTTTCCCCTATCTACCTTATAGCTGAAAATGAACACAAAACAAAAAGCGTGAAAAATCCTGTCTAAAATTATAAAATGAAGGTTTCTGTTTGTGACCAGTTCAAGGTGCGTGCTGCAATAATCACCTTGAATCTGTTGATGGTATGTCGTAATTGTATGTCTCAAAATGTCAATTTCTATCCACAAAACTTGCCAGAAGTCATGGTTTAAGGGTTTATTTTAATATAAACCCTTAAACCCCCCCCCCCCCCCCCCCCCCCGCGCAAGTGCTTGATAACATGCTCCGGCACGGGACAACACCGCTGCAGGAAAAATTTCTAGGGGAAACACTGCTTAGTAACTTTAGACACATCCGCCATCAAATGTCCACACAGGCAGCAAAAATGTACATGCACTCTATGATCTTCTCACATATCACTTACTGTTTACTAGGGGTGTAACGATTCGTTTTAACAACGATTCGATTCGTATCACGATTCGTGGTTGTCGATACGATTCAAGGATGATATTGGTTCATTTAGAACGATACGATCCGAAACGATTCAGTGACTTAAAATCGATTCAGTAACTTTTTAGCCAAAAATTCAACCAGTGTGACTGAAATAAATACCTGGATACTGGACAGTGCGGGTAAAGTTTCCTATATTCATGTTGTTTCTTGTAAGGGAATCAATCAGGTATCAATTAAATATAGATATAAACTAGGGCTGCACGATTTGGGGAAAATGTCATATTGCGATTATTGAGGTCAATATTGCGATTGTGATATGCAATTGCGATATAATAAACAAATGATTTCATGAGTGAACTTGCTTGGTTCTCAAGGAAAATGCACACAATTAGTGATAATGCTGAAATGAGTAGGCTATTTCTCAACTCAAACTTGCAACAACAACTAAATGATTAACAACACCTATAATGATCAATAAGCCATTGATGTCTGGATAAAAATGTCGGGACATTCCTGTCTAACAGGTAGGACATACAGACATTGAATTAAGTTCAACAGATTAAAGTTACAAAAGTTATTTAGTCAAGAGCATTGAGTGTTTTTCTCTGTTCGTTTTGTTCTTTGATTAACTTTAACGACAGAGATAATTAGTGGCTACTGTGTACTGTCCCTTTAAGACCAGCCGCTCCTGAGTCTGACCATAGACTGTAAAAAAGATGGACGACGCCCCTTCGCTCTTTTCCATCGAAGAGAACTGAAGCCGCCAGTGTCCCGATATGGCACAGACATCTTGGAACTTGAGTCTGCGCACTTGCGTTTTCGGGACCAGACATGCGCAGTCGTGAGCTGGAAGCCGCGAAATCAAGGCCCCGCCCTCACTCTCGCAGAATCAATCGCCAGCACACGCTCCTGCACTTTTCTTTTAGTGGCCTCTGTCTGCTCCGTTCCTCTCCAATGATGTCTCCTGATTGCAGTACCTCGTTAAATAAAGGTAAATACAGCTACTAACCACATAGTCAACATTATGAAAAAAAGTCCGTTGGTGTTTCAGTGACTACTTTGCACAGAGAACCTGTCAATCACAGCTGTCAATCATGATGCATCACAGCACCGTTTTTATAGCATCAAATAACTAACTAAAAACAAACTTATTTTAAAAACAAACACTTGAAATTACATCAACGTGATAGAAACTACAGCAAATAACAGAAACTATCTTTGGAAATAGGATATGTGAAGTGTAATTTAATTGTTTAGTTGATCTCACGTCCCGTTGAATAACATGGGGAGGCGGGGTTTATGACCTATACTAGGACCGGCCTCTGGGGGGCGATCGAGACGTTTTCGCTTCACTTTTGAGGGCTTGTGCGGCACGCTTGAGTCTGACAGAGACGCGGATCACACACGCGCCTCATTCTCTCATGAGTCACAACTCTTTACGGCCATCGTAAGACTGCTCTTGTGTTAAGATACTCGTCAAAAAGACATTTTGGCATAATTGTGTGTTATTGTTCGTTCAAGCGCGAAAGAGAACTGTATTCTGGCGTGCTGTCTTGTGCGCACGCACGATACTGGCGCGAGTCTTTCTCTGTGTGTGTGTGTCACAGTCAACGCAATCTTTTTTGTCTTGTCACGAATTAATGACTGAATCGAGTAACGTTTAACGCCTTTATCATTAAACGTGCTAAGAAAAAACATCCATATAAAGTCTGACCTGCTTAAATCCAATGCGTTATTTCCTAGTATCCATAAAATCGATTGATTACCTTTTAAAACGATGTTAGATCGATAGATGTCATCCGGAAGGCCAACTTGCTGAGCACAGATCGATGTAGTTGGATCATAGGAATATAAACCGATTCATCGATGTAGTCGATGAATCGTTACACCCCTACTGTTTACCCATTTGGTCACAAGCTAATGTTGCATCTTTGAAACCTCTGCAATCACTTTTCAAATGAACTGTTAAAATTCTAGATAAGAAACCATGTATTTCTCATCATTGTCCAATATTACTAAAATATAGATTACTCAGCTGGTCAATATTCAAATCTGTGTCTTCTCTATAAAATTACACATGGTTTATCAACCCCTCCTCTCCACCAGTTTGACTCCACCTAAAAAAGTACACATTGTCCCTTTAACGGCCAAAAAAAAGCATGCCTTAACCCTGTTGTCCTTGACATGCTGTGATAGTTGCTGTAGGAGGACATGCATAGTTGTGTATCGCAGAGAGCGCATGGTAGAAGGATTTCATCCACTCAGAGGAGGTACAACTTTAGACCGTCCCATCTGTGTTTTTATGGGATTGCGCTCTCTCGCTGTTTAGTATATCTGGCACATGGTCCATAATGAAATAGAAGTAAACCTTATATAAAACTCATGTGAGAACCATTAATACCCAAACTCTTGTGTTTGTGTGTCGGCCCACAGGTGTTTGCACTTGGGACAAACTGCAGTGGCTGTCTGGGCCTCGGGGACACGCAGAGCTCCATTGAGCCCAGGCGGATCGACATCTTGTGTGGGAAGAAAATTGTTTCTTTGAGCTACGGCACAGGGCCACACGTGGTCATCGCCACTGCAGGTTTGACAACTCTTTTTAACATGGAACAATGGCACTGATTTGGTATTTTGTTGTACCAAATAATTTGGTTGCAGGATGGTGTAATTACAAATCCTAACATGGTAAAAAAAAAACCCGTTTCTTTAAACTTCCACTTGATTATGCTGAGTTGGCCTCATGATCTTCTGGCGCTTCCAAAGCATGAAACATATTTCATATTCATAGCCAGTGTTGGGGGTAACGCGTTACAAGTAACGTGCGTTACGTAATAATATTACTTTTCTGGAGTAACGAGTAAAGTAATGCATTACTTTATAAATTTACACATTAATATTCGAGTTACTTTTTTTAAAAAGTAATGCGAGTTACTTTTCAGTTTAATTAATTTGCATTAAAAAAATGGGGTTGTTGACGTGGGGGTTGGACTATACTGCGAAACAGTACTGGAAACTTGGGATGTCTGGGATTACAGTACACTGGATAGATCCTGCTACTCTGCATCGCAAAAAAGCTGCAATCGCCTGCAGACGATTTCGTGGGAGACACACGTACGATACCATCGCAGCGGAGTTTGAGCAAATTCACAGCTTATATGCTCTTTTTGGTAAGATAACTGCCACGGTCACTGACAATGGCTCGAACTTTGTGAAAGCATTCAGAATGTTTCAAGCTGATGATGAATGAAACAGAGAATGATGAAGACGAGGTCAGTTTTACGGACTTGCACGCAGTTTTACGAGATGACATTGAGTCCAGCGAACGGTATGTTCTCCCTCTATCACCGGTGAAAGCTGACATCTGTTTAATTGGTGATGTTGTTTGTTCTCAAGTATCATCTTATTGTCCTCTAATAAGTTAATAAAACATTTTAAATGTTTGAGATATGTCTTCACCCTAATATAATGGCAATTTGCTAGTATTACACTCCTTATTATTACAATTTAGGGCTGCACGATATTGGGAAAAAATCACATTGCGATATTTTATTTTTCTGCGATATATATCGCGATATTAAAACAATTTCACCAGATGACTTTATTAGCTCTCTTTGGAAAGAATGAATCATCTGAATGACTGGGGTGATTTTGTAATGGAGTAAATCTGCATAGCAACTATTATAGTTAACTAATGTAGTTAACTAGAGTTTAATAAATGGAACCTTATTGTAAAGTGTTACCGATTTGTTATGTCTCGTGAGTTCAGTGTTGGACAGATCAGTTGTTTTAACCATTCATTAAAGTGAATCGGTTCAAACTCAAAGGAGTCATTAGTTCGCGAATTGGAGGTGTAATTACGGACCACGGCAGACGTTGTGTGATTATCCCGCCAGATTAGAACATATCACACAAGATTGGTCTCAACACAGAAAACATTTCATCACTGGATAGACTTTTTTTTTGTTTTGTTTATTGAAAGTGTGGTTTATCTGAATGTGTGGAACGCTTTTCAGAGAATATTTTTTTTAGCACAATTCACAACCAGTAGTTCAGGAAAAAAATATATCCGAATGCTTCACGTGAAACTTCGTTCTTCCGACCTTTTACCATTGTGTATTCTCAAAGATATTCAGTCAACTCAATTCATTAATATGCGTGAGTGAGGGAGGGAGAGAGAGAGAGAGCAAGACAGTTTGAAAACGGTGAGAGTGCGCGCGCGCGACCGCGGCTCTCTCTCTCTGCTCGTTCTTTCAGTTTAACAAGCGCAGTCAGTCAGTCCACTCAACGGTCAAATAAGGCTTTGGCGGGACATAAATACGCTTTGGCGGCCGCCAAAAAATGTTTAATGCAGGAAGGGCATTCTAACTTTATTTTGAATTCTCATGTTCGTTCAAGCTCAGAAACAAGAGAAAGACCACTGATCTTTGTGTCTGCCCGGCTCACAGAAAACAACGCACAAGTTCCAGTCTTTTTACGCTTGATGTTTAAACTGGACTTAAAAACACATGCAAATGATAAACTTTCACTATATTATGGTTAAACTTTGCAATTAATCCGCGAATCGCAAGCGTTACGGGCCGGGGAGCTGCTGGCCCGTACTGATCATGAATCACAGATCAACTACGATCCCTAAGGCTTACATCGCAACATCCTGCGATGTGACTATCCTGGATGCGCACATCGCGATATCGATGTTAAAACGACACATCGTGCAGCCCTATTACAATTGATAGTGAATTAACTTTATATAGTCTACCCACACAAAAAGTTAAACAAAAACTTTACTTTCCATAATCTGTAATGTTTATTGATATTTTATATAGCATGCATAGCTCTGGGATCAGGAAGATCTCCGAATATAATATTATTCTATATTATTATTCAATATATATGTGTTTTTAATAGAACATTAAGGTGCTTATATAGGCTGTTGTTGAATATATTACTGCTTTAAACACTAGTACAATAACTTCTCAGTCGAAAAAACACCTGTAAGACCTGAGAGAGATCAAGCCTCAATCAGGTAAGAAAAAGTAACGCAAAAGTAACGCAAAAGTAACGTAACACATTACTTTCCATAAAAAGTAACTAAGTAACGCAATTAGTTACTTTTTTGGTGAGTAACTAAATATTGTAATGCATTACTTTTAAAAGTAACTTTCCCCAACACTGTTCATAGCCTATTAATTACAACATAAAAGCAGCCCAATATTCTAATAATAATAATCAGTGTTGGGAAAAGTTTCTTTTAATAAACCTTTCACACCAAAAGTAGAATGAATAAGCCTCAGGCTGAAGGAAATGCAAATTCTGGCTCACAAAAGTATAAGAATACAATATCAAGGGAAATAATCAACAATTATTATTTTATCTTAACTGTGCAGCCTGCTAAAAAATGGTCATATGTTATCATCATGTATACGCTGGAGTCTTGTCCATGATTATATTTATTTACACTAGTTTGTAAATGTATATACACAGACCTTGGGGAAGTGGGTGTGGATCTGATTTTGGAAATGATCATAAGCAAAACATGGTGAGCTGGTGAGCATCAAGAAGGATGTCATGAAGTGTAATGGCTACATCATAGTTTAATTATTATTCATTTTTAAATAATAATTATTAGTATTATTCAATATTTTTAACATGAAGGAAGGTGTTCGATGGCATTTCAGTTTTGTTGTTGTGGTGTCAAATTTCTGTTGAGATTTAGTATCTGGTTAATTCATAGCTGTCAACCCTCCCGTTTTTTCCGGGTTTCTTACGTATTTTTGCTCTTTTCCCGCTGTCTTCCCGTTTTAGTATTTTCCCGTAAAATATCCCGTATTTTTACGCTCTGATTGTGTTAACTCAGAACACGCAACTATCTGTGTGGCTTGCACTTGGGTTGCTAGACCTCCAGTAAAGTAGCCTATCGGTCTTGCGCACCCAACGTCATTTTTGCCGCGCTCACCTTCAAGTATAAACAAGGCTTTACTGCCTGTCAGCGCACGCTTTGATCGGTAAAGTGGCACAGACTTCTCCCGAATCATCTCCAGCAATTGCAGCCTCCGAAGCACCACTAACTCCGTTTCCCTCGTAAGCTGATATTAGTATTTAAACAGATATCTATGATAAAAAAATATTTGTAAAAAAATATTTTAATAACACGGTTTTGGCGGTTATAGAGTTCTAATGACGGTGTTCAACTATAACCATCGGTCTCACGGTTATATAATAACCGTCACACCCCTAACACACGCACACTGTCTCTCTCTACCTCTCTCTCACTCACACACACACACTGTCTTTCTCACACACACTGTCTCTTTCTCTCTCTCTCTCTCTCTCTCTCTCTCTCTCTCTCTCTCTCTCTCTCTCTCTCTCACACACACACACACACACGCACACACACACACACACACTGTCTCTTTTTCTCTCACACACATATGTAGTTATAAACTCTTTAGACTGTTAATGATTAGTGCTTTTTTTTTTTTAAGTTTGTGGGTAGAATCATGTAAAAAAAATCCCTTATTTTGGGAATGGATTCCGGGAAATCTCCCTTATTTTCAATGTTGACAGCTATGGGTTAATTCACTATCTGAAGTTTAATCTTCTATCTAGTGTTTATGGTTTTCGGTCTTGAGATTACATTACAGCATTTCATGGGAGATGTGTTCAACAATCAAACGTGATTTGGCTGACTTAAAGGGTTGGTTCACCCAAAAAATATTCTCGTCGCTTGATAAACTTATAGTTGAGCCACTGTTGTGACATGGAATATTAAAACATTTTCTTTAATGACTTTCTGGGCCGTCCGGTGTCATTCCCTTAGGGAGCCTATGTAGCAGTGATAAACCTCTCAGATTTAATCATAAATATCTTCATTTGTGTTCCGAAGACGAACGAAGGTCTTACGGGGTTGGTACAGCATGGGGGTGAGTAATTAATGACTTAATTTTCATTTTTGGGTGAACTAACCCTTTAACTGTATCAGATTTGGCTTTGGAAAGTGTGTGTCTCTGAGGTCAGTGTTCATCGGTTTAATATAATAACAATGCTCAGACCTTGAAGACTGCATTTCTGCCGTTTAACTCAGAAATACACCACAATATGGAAGTAAAGTTGGTCACATGACGTCCAACGTCATTTCGTGCCTAATATTTTTGTGGTGAAACCCTCGAGAGATATTCTTAATAAAACACAACATCTTTATGCTGTCTAATTTTGCTGTATTTGGTGGTGACTTCATGTGAGAAATATTCTACATGTCGCAACGTGGAGTCTTGGAGAACAACGTTTTTATATCTGATCAACATCAAATTTTTCACTGAGGTAAAGGTTGAAACAACAGGTGTTTTCAGATGGCCAGCAATAGGCCTGAGTACTTGATTTAAATCATGTCAGATGTTCAAGTTCAGTCGTATTTTTGACAATTGTGGTAGATTGTGTAAGTGTATGTACTTATAATTTATAAGGACTTGAGCTAGTGATTCATCCTCAGATCTGTGTCTGTAGATGGAGAAGTTTATGCCTGGGGTCACAATGGCTACAGCCAGCTGGGCAACGGCACCACCAACCACGGCCTGACTCCTGCCCTGGTTTCCACCAACCTCATCAGCAAGAGAGTGACGGAGGTGGCCTGCGGCTCCCACCACACCATAGCCCTCACCACCGAGGGAGAGGTAAAAAAGAGATCTTATCAAGCAAAAATGAGGAAACGGATCTTAAGACAGATTAGAGTGGGACTTTTAAAAACAAACACATGTTGATCAAAGCGCTTTACACAAGAGAGAGGAAAAAAAGGGCATTTTTATAATACCTAGCGTATTAGGGCTGCACGATATTGTACAAAACGGACATTGCGATATTTAGATTTTCTGCGATATATGTTGTGATATGAAAACAATTTCACCAGATGGCTTGAATAGCTCTATTTGGAAAGAATGAATCATTCTAGAAAGATTGGGGTGATTTTGTAGGGGAGTGAATCTGCATAGAATATAATAAAAAAATTACAATCATGGGTAAATACAATAGAACAAAGATACAAATGAAATAAGCAGTGCTTTGTTTTTCAGGTAAGTCTTCAGTATTCAGGAACAGAAAATGAATAATCATATGTAAAATAAAACCGCGTAGTCTTCAGCGTATACATTAAATACAATTAATCTTTGTCAAAGCTGCAAAACTGATTTTCTCTTTGTATTTTGCTGTTTGATTAACATTAATGCCACAGGAATCTTAGGCTGCTGTCACTTTAAGGCCGAATGCACGGATCCAATATAATGATAGGCATCCGTTTTCTTTCTCAAGAAAGTTTATGACTGTGTTTATGAGGATACTCATTGAGTATTTGCATGAATGTGTCCGTTCAAGCACAGATAGACATGGAAGAGAACAGAATTAGGTGTTCGCGTGAGGCGTGCGAGGTCCGAACTGACTTTTCTTTCGCGACTTCTTGCGCTCGAATGGTTTAAAATCGCTTGAATGTTTAAACTGACAGGACCTAAAACACGTGCAAATGATAAACTTTCTCTCTATGATGGTTAAAGTGGCGCTCGACCGTATGGATCAATACAAACCCATATTTGACATCGCACATCTTACGATGTGCAACTATAGAAACAAATGAGAGCTACTAGAAACGCAGGAAACAGGAAATAAACCGGAATCTAGAACTCCGATATAACAGGGACAGAAAATCTTCAACGTAATAGTCTCTAACCATGAGTCTATAACCATGAGATGTTGTTTGGAAAATTTAATTTTTTTTTTTTTTTTCATTTTTTTTTTTCACTAAGGCTGTCAATGAACAGAGATATCAAATTTAGGAAAATGTGTTAACAAAATTATAACATACTAAAATTAGCTTAAAATTAATTTGAGAATCCCAAAAATATTGTAAATATTTTTTTACTGACGCCCAGTACTTGGATGTTTCACTCTTTGTGAATGACTGAAGTGAACAGACATCCACAATGCAAAGCCTCAGTTATGTCAAGGCCAATTCGCACTGCACCTACAGAAGGCGTTTTGTCGGATCTGTCGTTGGCATCTGTTGAAGCTTGTTTTTGCAGATTGAACATGTTAAATCGGTGCTTGTCGGGTCGTGTAAAGTCTGAGAAGTGACATACTGTAATCTGGTGATTGTCCGTGTTGGTTGGCGTCCGTCAGTGCAGTGTGAACTTTTTTTCACTTCACAGTTTTTTTTATATAATGGGAAAAAGTTAGTAAAAAATATATTTTGCTTCAGTATCTTACTTTAGAAATAGGCAACTCTCGGATTGAATACTTCATACAGATATGAAAATTACAGTAAGTTACTGTTCTTGAAAATTACTAGCTGGAAAAAAAAGGCATTAAGGATGTTTCCATGGTACTGAACATACATCATAACACATTGAAGTATTTGATAGTAAAGCAGGTGTGCATCTGAGTGTCCCTGCAGGAACCCGCATTTGGGAACGCTTAAGGCGTTTCTGAAGGAGTGGCAGTCGTCTTACACAGAGATGATGGGATAAAAGTTGAGACAACAATAACATAGACTGTTCATGTATCTGCCTTTTTTTGCAAGGATAGATAGATAGATAGATAGATAGATAGATAGATAGATAGATAGATAGATAGATAGATAGATAGATAGAGATCTGACATTAACCGCCACAATTTAATAATGAATCGAAAATGTTTTTAAACTTCCCAATATAACAAAAGGTCTCTAACGTTGTGTTTTGTGCTATTGTTTTTTTAGAAAGTATCCGTCAAAAGAACTAAAATCGAATGCAATTATGGCTTAGTGCCTTTATTAAATCACAAAAGTTTGTGATTTTATGAAATTATTAAGCCTGTATGCCACAAATGATTATTTGCAATTTTCTGATCCATGTTCATGTGCTCTCTTGTGCACAGGTGTTCGCCTGGGGCTACAACAACTCCGGGCAGGTGGGCTCGGGATCCACGTCCAACCAGCCCACCCCACGCAGGGTCAGCAGCTGCTTGCAGAACAAGGTGGTGGTCAACATCGCCTGCGGACAGCTCTGCTCCATGGCCGTCCTGGACAATGGAGAGGTGAGATTAACAATAGACGAGCGTTTAATCAATACCTACACATGACAATCGATTGAAAAAAAGAATCAAATAAATTCAATGATATTTATTCACAATCAGTATTGGGGGTTACGCATTACATGTGACACCAGTAACGTAATCAATTACTTTAAGTAACAAGTAACGCATTACTTTACTGTAAACAAAATATCTGAGTTAGTTTTACAAATAAGTTATGCAAGTTACTTTTTTTTCTCATGTATTGACTGACAGCTCTCCTGTCGCCGTGTTGAGAGAAATCGTGAGTAAGAGCAGAGGGGTTGTGTGCGCTGTGTGTGAACATGATGATTATTGCAGTTCTAGATTAAATGTGAACATGCATTTACTCCTCTCACTCGCACAAAAACCCATTTAGTGTTCCTCATAATGAATAAGAACAGTCAAACGCAAACTCAGAATATCACTCAAACCTGCAATAATTAAATATGTCAGATAACACAAATAGTCTTTAATCTCTTTTTATTAATGTATCTGCTGTTGACCATTGATCCAATTCAACCAGGGCTCCAGACTATTTGAGAGCAGTGGCACCAGGGCCACTAAGTTTAACCGATCACCTGATTTAGTAGCACTGGGGGGATTTGTGATCATAAAATAACTATTGTTTTGCATTAATAAGTGCAGTTACTAATACTAATACATGTTTGTTTTTTTGTGGAAATTTTACAGTAAAGCACTGAGCTTGAATTGAGATGCAGTTGAAGTGAACTGTCATTAACAACTGTAAAGTGTAAAAAAACTAAATTTTATAGGGAAAAAGTAAATATTCTTCTCTTATTAAATGTACCATTGTTCTTCTATAGCATCATACTGAACTAACCAGCCTCAGTGATTATAAAAGGAGAGCTCTTTACTTGCCTTCCTACTTTTTCTCCATATATTAGAGTGGACACGTCAATAAGTGTTCCTCTGCCACCATCTACTAGTTATTGTGGTCATTTAATGTTTTTTTCATTTTTTATAAAAGTGTTTGTTTGCTTCAAAGTTTTTCTTACAAATCATCACATTAAAAAACACATTAAAATTGGATCGTATTTTGAGACTTGAAACGCTGGAAAAATTGTGAAGCACTTGAAAGCCCTTGAAAAGTGCTTGGATTTCTCTCTCATAAGGTTGTACGAGCCCTTAGATGAATAATGTAAAACAACACTTGACTATTTCTGCCACAATATCATGGATAAGGCGTTGCTGCATTAAAGGTGCGTTCACGCCATGTCGTAATTGCTGCAATTATGTGATTTCAACTTGTAAAAAGTGTTTACGTCCTCGTAGAGCTCGTAATTACAGCTTGCAAGGAGTTTTCTGAGAGCTCCTGCTTTGTACTACGTGACCACTGCACCACCTGACCACTGCAGATTCATTTAGGCGTTGATAGTGGTACTATAGAAACGCATAAATCCCAGCCCGAGGACGCGAACAGCTCCGAATATAACATCAAGTGTTGTTGTAGACATGGCGTGAATGCAGCATAAATCCATGGGGAACGTTGGTGATTTGTGGACTGAAGCCTTCTTTAATTTGTTCGTTCTTTGCACAACGTTTCTTCTGGTTTGATCTGATATGGTTTATAACAAAGTATTCTGCGCTGAATTTGGATTCATATGGACCGGCTGGAAAAAAGGTCACAAAATGCGACCATTCGGCCTCAGTCTGGAGCCCTGTCAACCATACGAATAAGCAAATCATCACATTTGTGTTTAATTTTAGTTTTTGTTGCTGAAGTAAGAGTGTTGAACTTTCTTCTCCTGCGTCCTATTCTTCTCGGGTCCAAAAGGGCAGCACAGCTGAAAGGCTCGTTTGAGCTGTGAAATATACAACCACATATTTGAGAAAAGTTGGGACATTTTGTAAAACGCAATAAAATCCAGGATCTGTGATTCTGTTAATTATCTTTAACCTTTATTTAACTGACAAAAGCACAAGAAAAAAATTCCAAAATTTTCACTGATCACCGTAATTGTACTTTGTAGATGTAAACATATTTTGATTTTGATGGCCGCTACACACTCCATGAAAGTTGAGACAGAGGCAAAATAAAAATGGAAAGATTATAGCGTATCCAAGTTAAACTCTTTTGAAACAGTCCATAATGAGCAGGTGAACTGGTAATAGGTATAGGTGAGGGTATCATGACAAGGCTCACCACTTTTTGCCAAATCTCATGCGAGAACTGTCAAACAATTGTGATTTCTTAATTTATCAATGCAAGATTGCAGACAATTGGGGTCTTTCACCATCTACCATACTTGATAATGTGAAACGATTCAGGGAATCCAGAGAAATCTCAGTCTTGTTGGGCAAGGCAGGAGACCTCAGTTGAATGTGCGTGACGTTTGAGGCCTCGGAGGACATTACACGAGAAACCATCATGCTACTGTGTTAAACATAGGCTCAGGAGTACTTTGGAAAACCATTGTCACTTAACACAGATTGTTGATTTTATTGCATTATACAAAATGTCCCAACTTTCTTAAAATTGGGTTTAACTGTACAGATGTGAATTTGCATTTCCTTCAGCCTGAGGCTCATTCATTTCACTTTTGGTTGTGAAAGGGCCTGAACATTTGCCAAAAATAGAGCTTTTTTAAAATAAAGAAACAAACAAGCAAGCCCAACCCAGGCGAGAAAAAGTAACGCAACGCATTACTTTCCATAAAAAGTAACCAACACAATTAGTGACTTTTTTTAGGGAGGAACTCAATTTTGTAACGCATTACTTTTAAAGGTAACTTTACTGTTCACAAGTAACCACATGCATTACTATTTGGTGGATTAGCAACCACATAAATAAAATACAATTCCTTATGGAATTTAGGCATGTGTCATGGGGCATGAATAATTGTTTTTTTTAAATGTTTTATAACTAATTGCACTACAGTGAGCATGCAGTCGGGACATGTTGGAATGCTGTCTGGACATGATATTTAGTCACTCAGTTTTATTATGTCGCAAACTGATTGTAACTGTATTGGCTGTCAGCCACAGGAAGTTCATTTTTGTGCCTAATTATGTCTTAAAAACAAATACCATGAGAAACCATGAGAACTGTAAGTAGTTAGAGGCTTTTTTAGATTTATGCACATTTGCTACATTCATCTAGTTTCTGGATTATGGAGGCGGTGAGTTTTTAAAACTCTTTACTACTGTTAATGTTGTGGTTCTTCTCAATGATACTTTTCTCACACTCAATGTTGAGAGTTTTTCAATGTTGAGAATTGTAGTTGGTTTTCTGTTGTTGCTGTGCATCACATGCTGTAATCAGCACTAGGTTTAACTCAAGGCTCTGTGTCCACAGACGTATGGCTGGGGTTATAACTGCAATGGGCAGCTCGGTTTGGGCAACAATGGCAACCAGCAAACCCCCTGCCGGATCGCTGCCTTACAGGGAATCAACATCGTACAGGTGACTAACCAAGACTTCTGGGTGCTAATCAGTGGCTTTCGTGGCAAAAAATGGCAAAACTAAGTATATTCTTTGCTAATAATAATATAAAAACATGCATTTCAAGTCACATCAAAATCTCAATTTTATGCAGATTACATTTTTTGCATTGATTCAAAATAACTACTAATAATATACTAAAATGCTTTTTTTTTTTGCATTGTTTTTTTATTCAAAATAATTACTGTAATAATGTAGTAAAATGTTGTTTTAGTATTATTAGTATTTGGTATTTTAGTATTTATTAATATTTTGCTTTTATTTTTAGATTTTCTGTTATCGTTTTAACTACAATTTTTTTTAAATGTGTCTATTTAGCTTTAATTTATATTTAATTCAGTTTTAGTTTGATTAATTTGAGTACAACTTAAACTCAATTACCCCGTGTTATTGTAAGCATTCAGCTGTCATCGCACATGTGTGGTGCTTCGAGCCCTGATCCGTCTTCTCTCCACAGGTGGCATGTGGATACGCACACACATTGGCTCTGACAGACGAGGGATTTGTTTACTCTTGGGGTGCGAACTCCTATGGGCAGCTGGGTACAGGCAACAAGAGCAACCAGGCTGTGCCCACCCTCATCAACATGGACAAGGAGAGGTGAGATCCACATCACGGCGTCCCACCTGACTGATTTCACAGAGACCGTTGATATGGTGGAAATAATTTACCTGTCATCTTCTCACCTGGTGCAGTTGAATGCAGCTGGCTGACAGTTTAGACGTATTGCTATTCATACCCATGTATTTCCTTAACATTTCACAAAGACACAATCAAATTGAGTGAGAAAAGTAGGTCAGTGAAGTATGTAAAGCGAGGAACGTTTCAGGAAGCACTTCAACAGGAACTGTTATCACACGTGGGCGTCCACTCAAGAAACTGAGAGAGCCCTTCTCAGACCGTTGGGATTAGAAAGAAGTCTGTTTGTTTGGTTAACAATTTATACTTGATCTCAGCTTAAAACAAGATCAGTTTGTTTCTGCACTTTTGGATTCTTGAGACAAGAAGGCACAGCACATGGCCTACAATTTTACTGTACTTGTCATTTGAAAATATCAACATGTACGTTTTTAAAATAATCAGAGATGATTTATTTGAATCATATTGTCAGAATGTGACTGTGTGTAACAATCTAGCCCGAAAACCAACTGTGCTTGGACCGTAATGCAGTACTTCATATGGATTAATGTACATATTCAACTTAAAATAAACGGAATATATGTGTCAAATAAACATAGTGGAAATTGTTTCATGGTTTCCTCAAAAATATTAAGCAGCACAACGGTTTTCAACCTTGATAATAATCAGAAATGTTTCTTGAGCATCAGATCATCATATTAGAATGATTTCTGAAGGATCATGTGACACTGAAGACTGGAGTAATGATGCTGAAAATACAGCTTTACATCACAGGAATAAATGACATTTTACTATATATTCAAATTTAAAATGGGTATTTTAAATTGCTATTATGTTTCACAACTGTTTTACTGTATTTTTGATCAAATAAATATGTGTGAGAGAATATGTTTAGAATAATCCAAAATAGTTCCTCTGTAAATACACCTTTTTGTTCTGTAGTTTCTTTCCAGTGCTCAAGATTCTGTTTTTGAATAATGTGTCAATAACTTAAAGAATGAATTACTGTATTTGTTGGATTTTTTCCTGATGTTTCCTAATTATGTTACCGTTTACCAATCAATCTTGTGTATCAAACGTATGAAGAAGCTTTTAAAGATATAACAGCAGCATCTGTGTCTCCTGCAGAATGGTGGAGGTCGCTGCGTGTCACACCAGTCACACGTCAGCGGCCAAAACACAGAGCGGTCAGGTGCTGATGTGGGGTCAGTGTCGGGGTCAGGCCGTGGCTTACCCTCACCTCACACACTTCACCAGCACTGACGACGTCTTTGCCTGCTTCGCCACACCGGCGGTCACCTGGCATCTCCTGTCCGTGGGTAAGAGCGTTGTTCCAACATCAGCTTTCTCACTGGATACTAAAGCTACTAAAGCTTTTCACTTAGTGTAAAGAAAATACTTTTTGTTGCTATTTACACTTAAAGGGATAGTTCATCCAAAAAAGAAAATTAGCCCATGATTTACTCGCCCTCAAGCCATCCTAGGTGTATATGACAATCATCTTTCAGAAGAATTCAATCAGATTTATATTAAAAATGTCCTGGCTCTTCCACGCTTTATAATGGCAGTGAATGGCCGTTTCTGTTTTGAGGTCCATAAAAGTGCATCCATCCATGATTAAAGTGCTCCACTCGTCCCTGGGGGGTTAATAAAGGCCTTGGACAAGGAGTTTCGTTACAAACAAAAATAACGACTTTATTCGACTATTCCTTTTCTTCCTTGTAGGCCTGAAACGAGACTTCGAGAGATTTCCACGACGCACGTGCGAGAACTTAACTGAAGTAGTTGAAGGAGATCGCAATTCTTGCGCGTGCGTCGTGGAAATCTCTCGAAGTCTCGTTTCAGGCCTACAAGGAAGAAAAGGAATAGTCAAATAAAGTCGTTATTTTTGTTTGTTTTTTCACACAAAAAGTATTCTCGTCGCTTGATAAACTTATAGTTGAGCCACTGTTGCGACATGGAATATTTAAACATTTTCTTTAATGACTTTCTGGGCCGTCAAGTGTCATTCCCTTAGGGAGCCTATGTAGCAGTCATAAACCTCTCAGATTTAATCATAAATATCTTCATTTGTGTTCCGAAGACGAACGAAGGCCTTACGGGGTTGGTACAGCATGGGGGTGAGTAATTAATGACTTAATTTTCATTTTTGGGTGAACTAACCCTTTAAAATAGCCGATTATTCAGAATGATATCGGCCGATGCCGATAGTTTGATTTTTCTTAAGGTAAAAAAAATCTCTCCCAAATAATGCTACAAACTATACAGGGAACCCTCTCATTTGGTACACTATAATATTAGAGGTTAAAATTAACAACAGAACTATATTATTAAACTGCTATTTATTTCCAGATAAAATATTTACTCTCAAATAAAAGCTGAAATGTTTGTACACAACATAAGTTCGTTTTCATAAACACTTCTTCATGGCAAATCATGCCTTGCTTCTTCAACGCCATTTATTGTTTGAATGTCATGATAAATCGTACAGAATTTGAAAACCGAGACTTTGTTTCTTATCCGAAGTTACAGAGCACAGAGCTCTTGGCGATTATTGGATGAGAGGCACTACAAATAATGTTTGCTGTAGGGAAAACCCACAGATCTGGCAACCCGGGCTTGAATTACGGGTGATGCATAGGGTCAAATGAGGCTTACATTAAAGCTGCTGTAGGTAACTTTTGAAAACATGTATTTGCTAAAACTATCATTATGTCCTGACAGTAGAATATGAGACAGATAATCTGTGTAAAAATCAAGCTTCTCTGGCTCCTCCCAGTGGTCCTATTGCCATTTGCTAGAAATACACGCTCCCGGTCAGAAACAACCAATCAGAGCCGAGAGGAGTGTCTTAGCAGTGTCAATCACGCTCGTGTACGCGCTGATCACACCCCTCTCTTGCACAGCGCGAGCGCCGGAGCGCGAGCCGTCGTTCAAACTCAAGATTGCCGGCGTGCTGCAGCTGTGCTTAAGACGGAGAAACAACCTAAACTGCCAATTCTCGAGTGACACCTGCTCATAAAACAAAGAGGTAAAGGGAAAAAGACTGATGACGATAAACAACCGAAAAAGAAAGAATTACACAGAGCCCATTGACTCGGTGTCAAAACTCTAGCCGCATAACATGTAGATAAGATGTCACGCACTCTGCTAAGCAACAATTGAAACCTGCTAATTCACTGGCTTGTCATGTTGCTAAAATAATGTACTAGCACACCTTATCTAGCATTATATATCGCTAGAATAATTACTTACATGCTGTAACGTTAGTTACCGTTATATTAACGTTACCTTACTAGCTATTTATAACTTATAGAAAGAGTGCAGCGTTATAAAGTTACATGTAGGCTATTGGAAAATACATAATGATTTGAGGACCAAGTTTGTAGTCAAAGTATGGGCAGGCCATAGTCAATGTAAAGCATATTATTGACGTTTAGTCCCTATTAGTGAATGTGCCATATAACTTTTAATCCGCTGTTATCGGTGGGCCTGTTTACTAGCCTGCGCGTTCACGACCGGCTCCGCTGTGGAGGACGAGCTGTGGAGGGAGGGCTGTAGCGCAGCAGAGAGCAAGGGGGTGGGACCTGTAAGTTGTGCTTGTTCAAATTTTCAGGCTAAGTCAACGTTTTCTCAAAACTCCCTACTGCAGCTTTAATGTTGCTGTTTTGTAACTGTTAAAGCATCATTGTCGCGTTAACTTGCTCTAAATTCAACAAGAGATTTTCTTCAGACAGTATGATTTGCAGTCTGACATGTTTTTCCACACCCTTTTGATTGACAGGATATAATCGGCCCTGATCATCAATCGGCGATAGCGAAAATAATAGCTTTAATTGGCGGATACCTATTATTGGCACTATGTGTATATACTGTATATATATATATATATATATATATATATATATATATATATATATATATATATATATATATATATACACAGTATATGTGTGTATTTGTTAAACCCAACTAGAACTCTCCATCTTCTAACAGGACGCTTCACTTTGAGATGTGTTATTTTATGTTGTATTTTCTGACTGTTTCCTGCTCATTAGATGGAGATGACTACCTGACTGTTGCCCAGTCGCTAAAGCGAGAGTTTGACAGCCCAGAAATCTCTGACCTAAAGTTCCTGGTTGATGGCAAGTGTATTCACGTGCACAAAGCCCTTCTTAAAATCAGGTAACCTGAAACCTGCAATCAAATAATCTCTAAAGCCTTTTGCCTTTTTGGTAAAAATCATGCTTTCCTGTTGTGTGATTAGTCAACAGAAGATTTGGGTTTTCCCCTCCGGTATCATTCCCATCATTAAACACGTCCTCAGTTCAGCACTCGCAGCTGAAGTGTTGACATGAACGTGTACAGACACACTCCTGACTGTGTACTGTTGCATAAGCTTTACTCTTTGTCTCTACAGTCACTGTTTTAATATTTTGATCCATGTGTTCTGTTTGTATCTTATGAGAGCAGTTCTGTAGTTAAAGTTTGCTTGTTTTTCTTTCCAGTTGTCGAAACAAACGAGAGTCGAGATGCAAGTGCAATACAGTGCCAATTAGACATAATAATACAGGGCAAACTAAGACGTGGTGTAGTTCAGCTTCACTGAACAATGTCAATAATACTAGAGGAGTGTGTACCTGTACACAATGATTACAAAATGTGTCTAATTTTTAAACAATTTTATTTATAGGATTAAAGCGTATAATACTGCAGTGACGCATTGCTGCCACATACATATTATTTTTCCACTTAATTATGTCGTAATAACGAGATGTATTGTCGTTAAAACGACATATTTTCTTGGCCTTATAAGGACATGTGTAGTCATGTACAAAATATACCTTTATCCACATAACATGTATAGCCTATAGCCTATCACGCCTTTATCATACATCTGCGTTCAAAAAGCTGAAGCAAACAGAAGCTTCCCCAATCAGAGACGAACCTACACTGACTGGGGGCCCCAGGCAAAATTAATCAGTGAGGCCCTTTCTTTGTAAATATATTTTATATAGGCCTGTACGTTTTTTTTCTTTCATATAATATATTAATATATAATTTTTGTTTTTGTTAATAGGCTATATCTTCATTACCTAGAGATATAATTAAACAAAGAGTAGTCAAAACACATCTAACAGAACATAGCCTAAGTTTTTTTTTTATAACATTGTGTTCTTATTTTTCTTTTAATTAACGAAATGTCAATCTTCGTCTTTATAACAGAAGATACAATACAAACATCTTCAAGATAGAGCCTACAATCTTCACATGCATAACGGATTGTCAACTTAAAAATGTAAAGAGCTGGATATGAATTCCTAATTAAATAAGGTCAACTATTAAATGTAGGCTACTAATTAGAGTTGCCATAGACCTAAAGATTTTTCTAGACTAGTATAGAAATAATAGCTATAGCCTATTCTGCGCTCAAGCGCATGCATAAATCTTGCCACAAAAGTAGGCTAATGATAATAAATGTGTCAAAAAAAATAACGAAGCATTTTAATTGTTTATTAATAAACTAGTGTTTTCTAAATCAGTGTCGGCTGCAAACATCATACATCTCGGCTGCAAACATCATACATCTCCGCTGTAAAGTAGATGCGCCTTAAAATGCACCTTTTATACGGACAGGATTACATAATCGGATGGTACCGTATTTGCTTTCGATTCGATTTTTTCCGTTGGTGGAAATTTCAAGCTTTATATAGATATATTTCTCATGTCTGTGAGGCCGTCTTTCAGTTCATTTTTGAGACGCGCTCCAATTCACGGAGACCATGAAAGCGCGTCCTCTTCGTTTTCTTTTCTTTTACAAAAGCACAACGTTTTCTTGTTATTGTGAGTTTACACAAATAAAAGTAGTCGAATCATGCATTATTCTTGTCTGTTTTTGACCAGAAATGGAGTATTTTAAGTTGTTTCCACTGTTGAAAATGCGAGTGATGGCGCCGGCGCCTCCATGTCATGCAGTGAGCGCGCTCCACACTCCGCACAAACACTGGGATATGCGCCTAATAATAGCGAACATTTATCTAGGTAGCGAGCGGCCATTCCAGACGAATAAGTCCTTTTCATGTTTAACAAATCAAATAATGCATTTTCAACAGCGAGTAAGCGCTGCTCCAGTTTGAAAAGGGTGGCGGAAACACAACACTTAGCTTATAGGCTACAGATAAACGCGTTTTGCTTTAAATAAATGTGTTTAGGCTTTAAAATAAATATTGTTTGTGGGCTAATAAATGCCACAATAATTTATGTTTATTTTATAGGCTACTCATATTTTTCATTTTTGTTTTGCATTGAATACCATTTAGAGGATTTGTTGTGCACCGCAATGCCATCCTCCTATAGAAAGCCACGTTAAGAGTTTTCTTTATAATATAGGGTTTCTATGGGAGGAAAACGCTTAACGTGCGTAATTAAATGTTGCGTTCATATTCTGGGCTCATCTGCTTTTCTGTAGGATAGTATGGTTTGTTAATAAGGTGTGTACAGCATTTGATCTTTATCAATGTCTTAGTAGCCTATTAAGCCACATTAAGCTTTTTCTTTATAATAATGGTTTTCTATGGGAGGAAAACGCTTAATGTGTAATTAAACGCAATGTTCGTATTCTGGGCTTATCTGCTTATCTGTAGACTACACGTGCTTTATTAATAAGGTGTGTACAGAATTGTATCTTTTAACATGAATGTCGATTGGGAGCTGCTATCGCTTCAGCTTTTTGAACGTAGAAGTATGATGAAGGCATGATTGGCTATATACATTTTATGTGGATAAAGGCATATTTTGTACATGACTACGCATGTCCTGGGCCTAGAAAAAAATGTTGTTTTAACGACATAACAATAGTTTATATGACTGTTGCATTGTATGACTGATCACCAGACTCTCTACTTTACTTTACTTTATACTTTATTGTCAGACGAGTCTGAAATTTTTCTTGGATAACAGTGTGTTTACAACATCTAACATACATTCTACATCGACATACACTTACACATCACATATTATACCTTTAAAATAATACAACATACATACAACGTACATCTAACAGACATTCTACATCGCCATACATTTACACATCACATATTATACTTTCAAAACAATACAATACAACACTTAAACATCTAACACCTTCACAGTACTCTTGATCTCTGATTAAATGTTTTTGTTCAACGCTAGGATAGCCTGGTACACAAAAGAGTGTTTCAGCCTCACTTTATTAAATCTGGGCACTCTATACCTCCTCTTTGATGGTAAAAGTTCAAACTCTTTATGCAGAATATGCATAGGGTTAGAAGTTATAATACTGGCTAGCCTTAGCAAGTTGTTATGATAGGCTGAGTCGTAGAGCTTTTCAAGGGGCTGACCTACAATCTTTGAGCAATTTTTTAATTGATTATGCAGCTTTGTTTTCAGCATAACAGACAGGCTTTTATACCAAATAGAGTTGCAATATTGCAGTATGCTCATTATCACAGACATATAGAACAATAGAAGAATCTGTTTTCTTGCTCCAAATGATCTAAGACGATGAAGAAAATAGATTCTCTGCTTTGTTTTTTTACATAGTGCGTCAATGTGATCTTTCCATGACAGCATATCGTCTATAATCACTCCTAATTATTTATGTCTTAACCGATCTAATTTCCTCCTTATGAATAAAAGCAGGCATTATATCGGCTACAGACCCAAATACAATCTCCTCAGTTTTACTGGTATTAATGACAAGAGCATTAATCTCACACCACTCAATCAGTTTAGTCACACCATGTTGATGAAACTCAGGACTATCCGAATCATTTATCGCAGATATTAAAACGGTGTCATCAGAATATTTCAAAATATACTGATTTGACATATCAGTTCGACAGTCATCTGTATATAAGGTGAAAAGTACGGCAGAACTAACGCAAACTTGTGGGACTCCGACATTTGTAATGATTGCAGACGACACAGTTTCATTCACTTTGACTCTCTGAACTCGATCAGTGAGAAATGAAGTATACCACTGGACCAGATAGGGATTAACGTTCAACCGTGCAAGTTTTGACACTAGTCTGTCAACCTGTAATGTGTTGAATGCAGAAGAGAAGTCCAAAAACAAAGTTCTTACTGTTGTTTTAGGTTTATCTACATGTTTAGAGATGATGTGTACTAAAGCAGCAACTGCATCTTCAGTATTACAGCCTTTCTTATAGGCAAACTGCCAAGGATCTAATTTATCTTTAACTGTCCTAAATAAATGCTGGAGCAACAATCTCTCTAAACATTTCACAATCACAGAGGTGAGGGCTATTGGTCTAAAATCTTTATGTTCTCTTGGACATGGTATTTTTGGTAATGGTTTAATGAGTCTTCCAAATCACAGGAACAGTGTGTGTGTCAACGGACGCTTGAAATACTGGTTGCCACACCGGTGCTAATTCATGTGCAAAATTCTTTAGAAGACCTGCACTACATCCGTCAGGACCAACAGCCTTTTTTGTATCAATAGACTGGAACATTTTCCTAACATCCTCAACCTCAATAACAATTCTATCCAATGATGATGGAACAGTATCTATTGTTTCTTTGATCTTATTGTGTTTGTTAATTTTTTCAAATCTGGTAAAAAAGATGTTTAATTCATTCCCGAAACAAAATTCATCCTCAACTACAATAGATTTTCTTAAAGGAGACAATCCTGACATTGTTTTCATAATGTCCCAAACACTGATCTATATAGAATGACTGGATAGCTCATGACGTCATAAACAGTGAAGCCACCGCGCCGCCATATTGTGATTCCCTAGTGAGCTCACGCGTTCTATTGAATCAATAGGAAATTGTATGATTTGACTAAGAAAACATTGCATAACGAGACACCGTCTTTAAATCTAAAGTCTCCCTGAACAGTCTTACAAGGCATACATCCTAAGCATTTAAATGGGCATTTGTTTAAAGTCGGAAATTATTCCTGCTTACTAAAAATTAAGTATATGTGAATTGTGAACTTAAAATTTAGCTCTTTCTGATTGTGTTTTACAGATAGATCACTAGTCTGTTCAAGTATTTGATAAGTTAGCAAGAACATGTCCAGGAAATGCATAATACAAATTGTATGGGTTATTGTATTCCTGTTACACCTCTTATTTGTCCCTTATTTACACTGCACACGTCTGCAGCACCACACGGCTACCGGAGCTGATCGCGCCCACAAATTGGCAAATCACTTGGAAATGCTCCTGGTGTGAGTTGTCACCGCGTGAAGGTAGGAATAAAACATTGTCGGAGCCGTAATGTGCCGCAGATGTGTGCAGTGTAAATAAGGGGGTTACACATAGGCCTACTCTGTTTGCAGTGCATATTTTTTTACCATACCCATGTCAACAGGTTGGAGCTTTCACTGCACGCGGATGCCCGTCCAAGTGCGGTGCGTGCAGAGATCGTTTGTGCTGCAGGCGCTGAATTAAAGTGACAGCGCATGATTCGTGGTCAAACTGAACACAGATTGACATGAAAATATGAAATAAATGCATTTAAGAAAATTTGTAAGAAGTAATGCATTGAATAATACGTTTATTGGGTTTAAACTTGAATACGTCTGTGAAAGAATGTAGGAAAGAACATAGCAGGCTATACATTTTTTTTAAACAACACGGAAATAGCGACAATTGTGCATATAAATTACTATATATGGGCTTAAAGTACAACCTGTGAGCAGTTTTTCAAGATCCTTTTGTGATCTTCGTTTTACACTTATTGATGCACAGCGGGTCATCTTAAAAGTGCCGTCGGAGCTACCGATCTCTGCATAACGGCCGTTGGAGCCCTCTGCTGGTAGGGAATCGTAAGATGGCCGCTAGAACGCTTCCGGTGGCTTCACTGCCTGGTGGCAGTTTAGAACGTCATGAGCTATCCAGTCATTATATAGATCAGTGGTCCCAAACCTTTTTAGTGTTATTAATTTTAAAGGCTTTCTCTAAACATTTTTTTTATGAACTTCTTTTGTTTCCTTTTAATTAAATTTTTAACTCTCTTTCTGTTTGTTTAAATGTCCTAATATCTTTCTCTTTAAATGCTACTTTCCTCACATTTATCATTTCCTTAATACCTTTGGTCACATACGGTTTATTGTTTGGATAAACTCTAATCTCTTTAGTAGGTATGTTCAGCTCCACACAGAAGTTAATATAGTCACTTAACACTGTAGTTCTTTCATCAAGTGAGCCTTCATCAAAAATTTCCCAATTTGTCCAGTCGAAACAGGCTCTCAGTTGTTCTACACTCTCATTCGACCACATTCTGATCATCTTCCTTTCTGGTTTACTTTTTTTAAATTTGGTCCTATACACAGGATTCATGTGCACAACATTGTGGTCAGAGTTTAAAATTGGAGGCATACTCTTGGACACATAAGCATCCCTGACATTCACAAAGCACTTGTCAAGGATATTGTTATTTCTTGTTTGAGTCTTTACATACTGTTCAAATCCCGGCAACAAAGTTTCCAATTTGCACTGGTTTAAATCACCCAGTACAATCACGGGTGCATCAGAGTAGCTGAGTTGTAGTTCATGAACATAGTCCGCTATCAGGCTAGCTGCCTGAGATGGCTTACCTTGGCTTACTTTGGTGGAACATATACCACGAACAGCAAAATACATCCAAATTCTCTAGGCAGATAAAAGGGTCTTAAAGTCATGCCGAGAATTTCCACATTTGGGTCACATAACTTATATTTCACTGAATATGCACGGCACCATTTCTCGTTTATATACGCGCAGATGCCACCCCCTTTATTTTTCCCTGAAAGTTTGTCTCTATCAGCTCGAACTAATGTAAGTCCCGGGATCTCAAATAGCGAATCAGACATTGTTGACTGCAACCAACTTTCCGTGAAGCAAAGCAAAGATGCCTCACGAAATTAATTACAGTACCTTGTGTGTGATCTTATCATGTCCACTTTATTCAGAGAGCGCAGATTACTGAAGACAATTGACGGCAGCGGTGGTCGTTTAAATCTCTTTCGCAATCGGCTCCGAATTCCTCCTCTTTTTCCTATTTTCCTTCGTTTTGTTCTCACCAGCTCGCGTGGAACATTTTCGAACAGATCGTTGAATTGGCCTGTTGTCAGCTCTTGAGTTGTCTTTGTCAGCTTGCGGTTTAGCTCCAGCAACATCTCCCGGGTGTAAGAGCATGCAACCATTGTTGTGAACACCACATGTGTTTGAGGTTCCACGTGCAGTTAGACATTGCATCTTCAGACATAATCCACAGAGAATGATCGTCCATAAAATCCAAATCAAGAGCATATTTTTCCCAGCTTTCATCTTTCAACTTCTACTGGTCCCCAGCCAAATACTTAACAATAAACATCCAACAAACAAACCGCAAACATAGTACACTGAAATGCAGTGCTGCCGCTGAGCAACGCACCGGAAGCTGAATTCACTCACTCACTCACTCACTCACTCACTCACTCACTCACTCACTCACACTCACTCACTCACTCACTCACTCACTCACTCACTCACTCACTCACTCACTCACTCACTCACTTACCCACTCACTCACCCACTCACCCACTCACTCACTCACTTACTCACTCACTCACTCACTCACTCTCACACTCTCACACACTCACTCACTCACTCACTCACTCACTCACTCACTCACTCACACACCCACCCACTCACACACCCACCCACTCACTCACCCACTCACTCACTCACCCACCCACCCACTCACCCACTCACTCACTCACTCACTCACTCACTCACTCACTCACTCACTCACTCACTCACTCTCACAAACTCACTCACTCACTCACTCACTCACTCACTCACTCACTCACTCACTCACTCACTCACTCTCACAAACTCACTCACTCTCACAAACTCACTCACACACTCACTCTCACAAACTCACTCACTCACTCACTCACTCACTCACACACCCACCCACCCACCCACTCACTCACCCACTCACTCACCCACTCACTCACTCACTCACTCACTCACTCACTCACCCACTCACTCACTCACTCTCACTCACCCACTCACTCACTCACTCTCACTCACACACTCACTCACTCACTCTCACTCACTCACTCACTCACTCACTCACTCACTCACTCACACACCCACCCACCCACTCACTCACTCACTCACTCACTCACTCACTCACTCACTCACTCACTCACTCACTCACTCACTCACTCACTCACCCACTCACTCACTCACTCACTCATTCACTCACACACTCACTCACTCACTCACTCACCCACCCACCGACCCACTCACTCACACTCACTCACTCACACACACACTCACTCACTCACTCACACTCACTCACTCACACTCACTCACTCACACACACACTCACTCACTCACTCACTCACACTCACTCACTCACACTCACTCACCCACCCACCGACCCACTCACTCACTCACTCACTCACCCACCCACCCACCCACTCATTCACTCACTCACTCACTCACTCACTCACTC
This sequence comes from Tiaroga cobitis, assembly GCA_030578255.1. Taxonomy (NCBI): domain Eukaryota; kingdom Metazoa; phylum Chordata; class Actinopteri; order Cypriniformes; family Leuciscidae; genus Tiaroga; species Tiaroga cobitis. The sequence continues at coordinate 35,114,418 of CM060605.1, forward strand.
ACTCACTCACCCACCCACCCACCCACTCACTCACTCACTCACTCACCCACCCACCCACTCACTCACTCACTCACTCACTCACTCACTCACTCACTCACTCACCCACCCACCCTCCAGACCCGCGTCAACGCGTCTTTACGTTGACTTAACATGGAAATCACTCGCTACAGACGCTCCATTTGCGTTCGGTGTGAACGCAGCAGTTACATAATAAAATATTGGTCACAAATGATTGGTCACTTACTAAATAGTAAAAGTATAGCGCATCTACTAATAATTATATATGAATAAATCGTTTTTTACCGATGCAGATGTTAGAAACGATGCATCGAGATACAAATGCCAACTTGTTTTCGATGCACACTTATTTAAATCGATGCATCGCATCGGTAGCTTTTATGCCGATGCACCGATGCGAATCGGTGAATCTTACCATCCCTAATTTGTGAACAAATGATTCTTCTGAGCTGTTAAAAATAACAGATTTCTTTTTACAATAGATGGAATTGGAATTGTTAACAAACATCAAAAATAAATTCGCATTAATTAAGAAAAGGCATTTTGTGGTTGTGTTGATAGGTGTGAGCATTTCCGAGCACTGCTGAACGAGACCGATGAAGAGACCATAGAGATTCATCAGTTCTCTTATCTGGTGTATCGCGCATTCCTGGAATACCTGTACAGTGATACCATCAACCTCCCACCTGAGGACGCTATTGGTAAAACACCCCTTCATGCTGACGGCCATATCACACTCTGAACTCAGTTGAACACAGATATATACCTGTTTAAAATGGTTTTAGATGGAGTCCAGCATGTCACGCTGAAAGACTCGTGTGCTGAAATGTCTAAGTGATGATGTTGTTTGGTCTTTATGATCCTGTGATGGTTTGCATTGTGAAGGTCTGCTGGATTTGGCCACATACTACCGTGAGAGTCGTCTGAAAAGACTGTGCCAGGAGACCATCAAGAGAGGCATCACCGAGGACAACGCTGTAACACTGCTCTCGGCCGCTGTCAAGTATGAAGCACGGGTGAGACGCGATCATTCAGCCATATATCCATCCACTGTATACATACAGGTCCTGTTCCAAACATCAGTGATTAACATTAGGATGATGCTAAGCTAGATAGCTCATGTGAAGTACACAGTAGACTCAACTTGCATATTTGCTACGCTAACGACGTGGTACACTAATAATTACAAATACAAAGAACACAGATATTGGTTGAATGGCTCACATGAAGTGCAGAAAAGATTTGACTTACAATCATTGATTCAGCAGAGTTTGATGTTAGCATATTACAGCTTGTTTGTTTTTTTTACAATCACTAGGACCCAGTTTTCTCAGTTTCCCAGGTAATTTTTCCAAACTCTTCACAGTTTCTCATAACCAACTTTCATCTTGGCACAGCAGTTAATTTTACATTCAAAAAGCACTACCAAAACACTTAATTCATGTCTCAAATCAACTCATTCTTCTGTGACACTAGCAAAGTTTTTCACCCAATAAACACAATGTCACTCAATAAACAACAACCTAAAAAACACTAACAAACAATCTTTATAAAACAAGAATCTTTATAAAACAAGAATCACACTCTCAACTGTTTACGAACTGCAGTTTAACTTACATTTAACTTAACTTCAGCCTCTCCCTATGGAGGATCCCTTTCCCACTCTACAGATAAAGCGTTGTTGAAAATCCGGCTCGCGTACCCCGAAGTGATAAAATAAAACAATATTCTTTATCAAATGTATAGGCAAGACAAGTAGTTTGTTTGGGCATGGGTTGTAGGGAAATTACAAACCTGCGCACATATATTCAAACGAATATAACTATAGAATCAATTTTTAATGCGTATGTGAACGCCATCAGGTCACAGGTTCGCGTTTAAAGTCTGTTTAGAGAGAACGCCGTCTTAGCGGCCCCTAATGTAATAACAAATGATAATTTTGCTGGAAGTGAATCAATCAAAACTAACTTTAGCTGGAAATAACATTATTCAAAAATCGCTATAAAGCCAAAACAATCTCTGTTACCGTAAATTGTATGTTTATCTCTGTAAAGCTGCTTTGAAACAATCTACATTGTTAAAAGTTTTGACCTTTTGTCTAGATCGTAATGAAATTGATAGACTAACACTTCAGCTGTATCTAATTGTTTTGATGTATTATGAATCTAAAAAATAAAAAATTATATTCCAATATGGTATTACTGTAAAAATGTAGCAAACTGCTGTCTTTCAGCTTTGTATTATGTTAGGTTTTGAACTCAAGTTTAACTGTTTTGAAAAGAGTATGCAAGCATGTGCAAAGTTGCCTGTAGTTATATAATTTATTTTCTTACTTGAGACACAATGTAATTAGATGAAGTCGTTGAAAGCATTTCGTGCCAAAACAATGGTAAATGATCCCTGTGCTGCTGTTGTGCTAACTGTGTGAAGAGCTTTGAAAATGTGTCCTAGCGATTGTAAAAAACGTAAAGCTGATGACTTAAAACACTAATAAGAAATAAATACGTAAACGCAAATATTGTTGGAAATGGCTGATACGAAGCGCAAAAGACTCAACTAACATTCACAGTTGATTCAGCAGAGTTTGATGTTAGCATATTGCTAAGCTAACAATCCAATATTCTAGGGTTGCCACCCGTCCCATAAAATATGGGATTGTCCCGTATTTAAAGGTTAAATGATGCATCCCTTATCAAATCAATGGTTGACCCTTATTTTGCCACACATGCGTTCAAAGGCTGGGTTCATAAAACATCCTAAAATTCGAACTATTTTCTTCTTATTTTTAAACTTCTTCAATTTTCAGACAGCACAAAACGACTATGGGGTGTTTTTCATTCAGTGAATCTTCGGCAAGAATCTTCATAAAATCAGATGACGCCATTAATGTAATTTTCTTAAAGTTGATATATGCAGAATTCAGAAACGCTTGTTATTAGCGACACCGATGGCCATTAAATGAACTGCAGCCGGCAACTTATTGTTCGTGCTCACAAAACATACAAGAGACTGAACGTGATTCAAGTTCCCTATATACTCCCGGCGAAGTTCTTTTTCATTCTTTGCTTAGAAGTAAAAAGAAGTTGGAAACACCTTTATACCTCATATACTGTTAACGAACATCCAGGCGGCGTTCACGCTGCGATCAACGTTTAGATGATTATGTAAATGTGTGCTGCACACTTTCCTCTCAATAACAAAATAAACACAACAAAAAATGTGGTGAGCAATTAGAAAACAGCAGTTAAGAAAGCATCTGACCGTAGCGATAATAATATGATTGCAGCAGCTCTGCGATTCACCGGCATCATGTCGACATATGAGGTCATTAAAATTACACTGTTATATGTATGTTAAGAATATTTGAGGCTGTAGACTATATAGATCTGTCTGTGAGACTATAGTTTGAATTAATCTCTTTACTTTGCATGACACATTGACATTACAGTACAGAATGGCTCTTTCATTATTATCCTGAACATTGTATAAGCATTAGTTTCACGTGTCACTGAATGGAAGAGTCGTCACATCCTTTTGATTTTCCTGGCAAAAACGTCCCGAGTCCTTCACATAAAAATCTGTCTGCAGGCTTGCATGGAGAACCTAGGAAGTCAGGGAAGGTTTTGTTTTTTAAGATTCGTTAAAAGCTGGTCAAACATTGGCAATAAAAAAGCGATTGATACATGAAGATTCGTACTTATAGCCCCTTTATGGGAAAAAAATGTCCCAAAAATGTATTCTCTCATCATTTACACACCCTCATCCCATCCCCATCAAAACTACTGTCAGGATTTACTAAAGACAGACATGAAATTTATTTGAGGAGAGATTTTAAACGAATCATGCTAGGCTAAGGTTTGCGCTCATCAATTTACTGGTATTATTTATCGCCCAAAAAAGCATGTCTTGAACCAGATGCTAATTTGCGCTGCTCTTAGTAGATTGCGTTGGTCATTATGGAAATTATCCGGCTGCGTCTTTTTCAGTTGATCACGCGCTGAACTTTCCACTTCTATCTGCTCTTTTTTATAATTGCGCTCTTACGCTAAGTTGCCCTGTTTAATAAATCTGTCCCTATATGTTCGGAGCTTACGTTAAAGTTATGTGCAATATCCCAATTCCAGGTGGAAATTCAGGCCCTGAAAAGATCAATACAATGTTCCCATTTCACGACACTAAGCTGTATCGCAAAATATTGTCTTGGTAGACAGCTCACTAGGTTTTGGAACAGAGCCCTAAACATGTACATATATTTGCGGTTTCATATATTATTCTGTAGGTCTTTGGTGGTGGTTCTCTATCTCATTGAATCAGTCCGTCCGCTCTTCATATGCAGGATCTGGAAGAGTTCTGTTTCAAGTTTTGCGTTAACCACCTGACGGCCATCACTCAGACGCAGGCCTTCACCGACATGGACCACGATCTGCTGAAGAATTTCATCAGCAAAGCCAGCCGCTACGGGGCCTTCAAAAACTGAGAGAGCTGGAGTCTAGGCTGGTCTTCTGCTCGGGCTCTGCTGCATCCAGACATGTTCTCTCAAATGCCTCGGATCTGGAGAGAGTTAAGCCAAATTCCGGTGGTTTGAGCGTGAAGTGGGAAGCCACTGCACTGGTGGTCTTCTGGGTCCCAGTGCCTTTAAATTACATCCCCATCTGAAGCCCTACATAAGTGGAAGAATTCAAGACGTAGTGTCTCTGGATTCAAAGGGATGAGACGAGTTTAAATAGATTGTAATGGAATAGCTAAACAAACAAACACCTCTGAGGTGCTTTACGAGCGAGGGAAGCAAAAGGGAAGAACCATCTCATGTAGGAAAGTGTTGATGGAGAAAGAGTCGCTTTTCTGTTACTGAATTATTGTTTTGGGTCGAGGTTACCAAATCCATCTCTTATTGTCATGATGGCCTTTATAAAGCAGGTTAACAGCTGAACCTCCTGCGGGGTTTCAAAGATAAAGCTGTGTCATAGGATATCATAGGATTTCATTTCTTTTTCTGGCATTAGAAGTAACTTAACACAGTAATATGTCATACAAGAGCGGTATAGCGTATATTTTTTAATTTAGTATCAACTTTGGCACCAATTTCTTTTACAGATTCAACTAATGTCATTTATGTTGTTTTTTACTGACAGTAATGTTACTTTTGAGATCTTTGCACTCTTCCTGTGTAACAGTGTTATTTTGAATGGGTCAATGTCCGAAAGGTCAATGTCTGTGTTTCTGTGCAGTCAGATTTTTACAAGCACTAACACAAGGGAATCTCGCAAAATCTGTCAAGAAAATGACCAAACCATACTTAACCCCCCCTGCATAAAGTAAAGATTAATTTTTAAAATCATGTCCACCAAATTCGGATGGATTTCTCTAATTTGGAGTGAAATGTGAGTAGGACATTTCTCCATGGCATTCACACATCTTGCACTGCTATTGTTGGGGAATGGTGCCGTCTGGTGGTGGTGATGCAAATCTAATCGTGTGCCCATATTCTGTTAAAGAATTCACTTTCCGTTGACAGCTAAAGATTTTCTTGTATCCACAGTGAATCCAAACTCATTTCAGATATTTTTTATCATCACTCGTCATAGCATCAGCCAACCAACCTAATCTTGAAATAGCACTTGCAACAGCAAGCATATGTTTAAATCCAAGGGTTTACAGGAAGTTAAGAGGTGTTAGTCAAGCAAGGTCAATCAGAGAGCGCTTTCACTCCATGTGTTCTTGACGGTCAGTTGTTACAGTCTGTTCATATTTGTTTACACACAGTCAGGGGTTTCTGTTCTGTTGTGGATGCATGATTTCCTTCTTTTGTAACCCCTTCACTGAGGGTCAGGACTGCTAACCCTGCCCGATTGCCAAGAGAGGGTCTGTTAATTGTTCCCCATTTGAATGATCTCAGTTTTAAGATGATACCAAACTGCTTGTTTTCCTTTTAAGCAAATATCATACATCACTTTGAATATTTAAATAAATGTCCTTTGTTGATACTGATTTGCTACATAACTGTTTTGGAAAAGGTCTAATTACAAATATAAATATAAAATAAAATATTTTACTCGTTTCTTTTTTCACTTTTTATTTTTTTTATAAGTTGTAATATATTAATTAATTTGGCATTAAAGTATATATATATAATTTATTTAAATACATTTGATGTTTTTATTGAACACACTTCGGCTAAAGTCCAATTCACACTAAGGACATTAATAAAATGACAACTATAAAGTTTAAAGGTAGAGTATGTTTTTTGACTGAATTAAAGCATAAAAATACCATAATATGATTGCAGATATTTGAGAAACATGCTAAGTTCAAATACTTGTTTCTCTGTAAAACAATGCTACAGCCAGTTATTCTTCTGTGAAATGTGCATTCTGTGTTGAATGTCTGTTTTTGTTTTGGTCTGTTTGATCCCGCCCTCTGTTAATTTACCCAATTGTATTTCAACACCCCTGGTTGGCAGTTCATGGAAAACAAAGCATATTCCAGCCACGGAAGCCAGCAAACAAACTGGGTCAGAGATCACAGATTCTACCCGACCTAAAAAGCCTCTGCAATAAAAACATTGCAAACGTAGTTTTGAGCATACATTAGCTGATCAACTTACAGTGTAAGGTTCATTACCTCCCATTGTCAATTGCGCGTCATCAACTTGGCATCCCGTGTGAGGAGGAACGGGCGGGAGAAACAACTCCAATATTTAAAATTTTGACTGCAGTACCCATTTCAACCACTAGCTGTCAACATTACATACTGCTCCTTTAATAATCGTAATTCTATGAGAACGAGAAATCCACACCACATCTATAACGTGAGAAAGGTACAATATCGTTGGAATCACTGGAATCTGACTTCAAAGAGCTCTGCACACAACATAACGTTTCCCGTTACTAAACGTAACCTTGATGAGGGAGCGAGACATTCCAACAGAAGCTGACTCGTTGACTTGGCAAACACCTTATAACTAGAAAGACTGAAGCTTGATTGGAATAACACCGTTGTTCTATGTGGCCAATGGCGTTCAAGCTCATGAATTAGAGGCGGGAACTATATAACGCGGCGCTGAACGGCATTTTATCAGAATCTTTCGACTGAATAGAGCGAATGCTTGCGAAACTCCACTGCAGCATAGGCTAAGATGTAATGAATCTGGTCAGCTGCTGTAAGAATACGGACCATACAAGAGATAGAAGCGGCAAATCTGAGCAAATCTTAACTCAACTGAAGTAGAATAACACTGTTCAAGTGGCGAGTTCAGTCGCTACAGTGATGGTGAAAGGGAAGCAGTGAAACCCAGATTCCTAACACAATATAATGCCAAATCCAAATATGCTAACCAAAAATCCCAAGTGGGTATTGTAGACGGGCGAGGAGGGTTTAGCCATCTCGCGGCGTGCAAAGGTTTGACCATTAGGTCGTTCCTGCCAACTGGCCGACCATCAATTCCTGACAAAGCTGACATAGGGCCTCCATCTAAGCGCTCCTGCAAGAATGACATAACTGAAATCAGACAATTCACAGGGTCCTCATTGCTCGAACTGCACAAGCTCTCAAAGACTTTCCATTTATGAGCATAGAGTCGCCTGGTAGAAGGGGCTCTTGCTTCAGTACTAGTCTTTGACGCGCTGTGGCATAATTCTTATAGGATTCAGAAGCACCCCTGAAAGCTGTCTGTCAGGGTGTGGGGTTGGGTAAGGGTTTAATTTATGTTGTAGCAATTGTAGCCCATTACTCAGACCTGTAGCTATCTCTGTCTCGCTGCAAAAAGACAACAGCAAGTCTGGCACTGTGAAGTGAAAAGGCCCCAGATGAATCCCATGCATCACTTTTAGGTATGTTCACAAACATGTGAAATTTAATATTTTTGGCTATTGAAGTTAATAGGTGAGATTATTTAAACGTGTTTAACGCCGTTAATAATTTGACTACCTGCATATATTTTTTCTTATTTTAATGTTCTATGCATTGCGTTTTGAACCATGGTAAAAATTTGTATAGATATCAATCCTATGCTAACACAGGAGATTAGAGTGGTGCAGGTATGACGTCACTTTGTAAGCCAACCGGCAGTTAGCATCACGTTGGTTCCCTCGACAAAAACCCAATAGGATTTTCCCATAGAGCTTGTTTTAGTGATAATCCAAAAGCCTGTTATCAACAAAAGTTTATGATACTTGCACGTTTTGTCCATCAAGATAATTGTCTCAGATGAACACAGCTTTTCTTGCCAAATGCAGTCGCCGTAAAAAGCTAAAGGTAACTTTAGGCTATAAACAAACTACACCACGATCCCCCGACTTCAGCGTCACCATCACTGAGCTTCCGACAACTCTTTCAGATTTATCAAACACATTTTCCCTGAACGTTTGAGTTAGAATCGTTTATAAGAGCACGATTATGAGAATAACGATGCTGTAAAAGCGGACTGAGTTTATCTGTTCGGTGTGATGACGTTTAATCTCCTCGACAGCCTCTGTAGTCACATTTAGCCATTTGCTAGCAACTGCCTAACCACTGTGTAACCGCTTCAAAAAATCACAAGTGGGGTAATACTGGTGTATTTTATGTTGTAGAATAAAACATGAAAGTGTCTTTAGCTTGTGTTCACCACACACCTTATTTCAGCCATTTAACCAAAAACCCATTAAAAAAACTCATTGACTTCGGGACGAAGGAACCGGAAGTGCTAAAATGCTAACTCGCTTCCGCATTACAACGTGATGTCATACCTGCACCACTCTATAGATCAATATGCAAATATTGCGATTTCAAAATAAAAGTTCAAACCCACGCTCATGTTTGCATGTTTTGATGTCCACATGTTCTTGTTCAAGAAATGTCTGTAGTGGCTGTAGCATTTCTATCGCAAAAGTGGCTAAATATTAAAGATGAATTTTTTAATTAAATGTTATTTGGCCAATATTAAAGAAGGATTTGATCATGCTGTAAAGTGTAACAACATCAATCACCAGGCCGTTGGCGCCCTCTGCAGGCATTTGTTAAGTCACGTACACAAGATGATTTTTTTTTTTTATATTATGTATATTACATTATGTATTTTAACATTGTATTGTTGTTAAATAAAACCATAAAATTACTTGCTTTTGATACGTTCTTTGAACCAATTATTAACCTTGTTGTTATTATCTATGTAGTTTGAGTAATTTTAATGGCTATTTTTCTCTTATGTCTACGACAATACATTTCTACTGAAGGCATCTTTTGGTGAGAGCGCTGGAGTTTACGGTGGTTAGTACAGTCAGCACTACACTCCATTACTAAAAAAACAGCGGTTCATCCGCTGTTAATGCAGTGATGCATCGTAATTTCATGAAGGCTGAATCAGGACAGCTTGCTGCTGGGTTGGGTTGGGGAGGGCTGTTTATATTAGGCCCCAAAATGGCGGCTACTGCATGGGCGTGGCCCAGTTAGAAGACGCACAGTTAGTGTCCTTGACGGGTCTCGTGCAGATCAAATGAGGCATTTTCATTTGCAGAAGGGGAAATCTGTGCGGCATATTCCATTTTCATCTTTTGGCGATGAGCCAATGGCGAAGGCTTGAGTTTTTGAATGAATGAGAAAGATTCAGAGGAAATGCTGTTCGGCGCCGCATTATAGGGGACGTTCCTATGGAAAACCAAATACACCAAAAGTGGGACGAAACTGCGGTGTTACAGAGTTTGCAACTCAACACAGCAGGAAAGAGGTGTTTGCTACAAGGAGGTAATCCACCAGCCGGAAACTGAAGTCTCCCCGGGGGCCGCCATTGGCTAGCAAGCCTTCACCCGCTGTTAGCATTCCATTGACTCCCATTCATTTTGGCGTCACTTTGATTGCGAATAACTTTACATCTGAGGCGTTTAAAGACTCTATTTGTCCATTGTTTATTTCTAAAGAAACACGACAATGTATAAAAGGCTCCATTATTTTGTGTCTTATACGTTATGGCCCCATAGAAGCCGTTTTTTTTTTAAATAGGCTAACGATTGCGTCATAACACGCGACTCTTTGTCGCACAGTAGAGAAATAACCGTATAGACAGAAGAAGAAGCTCGCGGGCAATCGGGGGGACGTGGAGGCATAAAGTCAAGGGAGAAGTCCATAGAGAGTCATAAAGTTGATCCTGCTGCACATGGACAGCTCCTACTCACGCTCTCCGTCTCTGCAAGATTCGGAAGGGAATGATTCAGATTCCCCTTGGCACAGCTACTAGAAGACATACAACTGTGAGACGGTTGCTCATGTCACATCTACGTCGTCAAACGTCTCCGTCCTATTCTGGATTTACGGAACCTCAACAAACACCTCAGAAAATACAAGTTCAAAATGTTGACCATAAAGACGTATTTGTCCAAAGGACTGGCTTACGTCAGTCGATCTGAAGGATGCATATTTTCACATAAGCATCTACCCGTCACACAGAAAATTCCTCAGGTTTGCCTATCGAGACACAGCCTACGAGTTTTTGACAGTTCCGTACGGTTTGTCTTTAGCTCCCAGGGTTCTCAGCAAATGTGTGGAAGCAGCGCTCACACCGCTGAGAGTAAGGGGTCTAAGAGTGTCAGCATATTTGGACGATCTGCTACTGTGCGCGCCGTCATGGCAACAGGGAGAGAGAGACAAAAATGCTCGTGTCTCATTTGGAGAGCTTAGGTTTCAAGATAAACAAAACAAAAAGCTGCTTGGTGTCTACACAGGAAATAATTTACCTGGGTCTCAGACTAAACTCAGACCTCTATCAAGCTTTTCTGCCCGAGGAGCGCGTCAGGTCAGTTCGCGGCTGTCTATCCCTTTTCCAGAAAGGAAACAAGAGTTTCATTCAGACTGTGTTTACGTCTTCTGGGGCTGATGGCCTCGACAGTTTCTGTCATTCCACTGGGACTGTTGCGAAATGAGGGAGTTTCAGAACTGGACAGCGGCGCAGGGTTTGTGTCCAAAAAGCCATCTCAAACGCAAAGTGATAGTGACGTCACTCTGCATGCGCGCTCTCCGTCAGTGGAGAGATCGCCTTTTTCTCGAGTCAGGGACTCCGCTGGGAGCAGTTTCTCTGAGAAAGGTGGTTACAACGGATGCGCCGCTCACAGGTTGGGGTGTGGTGTGCGAGGGCAGAATAGCGAAAGGGAAATGGCCCGTCTCGCTACGAAACGCGCACATAAACTTCCTGGAACTGTTAACAGTGTTTCTGGCACTGAACCATTTTGTGCGGTTCTTAAGGAATCACCACATTTTGATGGTCAGACAACACAATGGCGGTGGCATACATAAATCGCCAGGGAGGCACACGTTCCCATCTGCTTCACAGTCTGGCACAGAAAATAATCGTGTGGGGCGTGAAGCATTTTCATTCACTACGGGTGACCCATGTCCTGGGAATAATGAATGTGGGGGCTGATCTCCTGTCCAGAGGGAATCCCCTGTATGGAGAATGGACTCTCCACCCTCAGGTAGTGAGCCAGTTGTGGGAGAGGTTCGGCCGAGCTGCCGTAGATCTCTTCGCCTCACACGAAAACACCCAGTGTCCTCTATTCTTCTCTCTGTCGAGAGACGGTGCACCTATGGGTGTGGATGCTCTGGCGCACCCGTGGCCAAATGCACTACTGTACGCGTTTCCTCCACTGAGTCTGATTTTTACAACTTTAAGAAGGGTAAGAGAGTACGGTCACTCAGTCATAATGATTGCCCCGAACTGGCCAGGGAAGTTGTGGTTGACGGAGATAATTCAACTCCTTTGCGACCAGCCTTGGCTTCTCCCGTTGCGCAGGGACCTTCTCTCACAAGTGCGCGGGGAGATTTTTCACCCAGCCCCAGACAAGGCGGCTCTTTGGGCCTGGCCCGTGAGAGGTTAAACTTGAGTGTGACGGGTTTGCCTCCAAACGTGATTGAAACAATTCAGAACGCACGAGCAGCTTCAACGCGCTCTGCATATGATCGGAAATGGACTGTGTTCGAGCGATGGTGCGCTCTCAGACATATTGTTCCTTTTCTCTGTTCTGTTGCGGATGTGTTATGTTTTCTGCAGGAACTTTTGGATAAGGGCAGAGCTTTTTCAACTGTTAAAGTTTATCTTGCCGCAATTTCTGCGTGTCATGTGGGGTTCGACAGAAACACTATAGGTCAACACCCGCTTGTATGCAGGTTTATGAGAGGTGCACGGCGTTTGAACAGGGTTTCAAAGCCATTGATTCCGCCGTGGGATCTGTCTGTGGTGCTTAACGCACTATCTCAGCCCCCGTTTGAGCCTATAGATAGTGTTGAATTAAAGCTCCTTTCGCTAAAGGCTGTTTTATTATTGGCTCTTTCAACCGCAAAGCGAGTTAGTGAACTTCACGCGTTATCGGTTCATAACTCTTGTATGCAGTTCGCTATGGATTACTTGAGAGTAACTCTCAAAACGAATCCAGCGTTTGTCCCTAAAGTGAGCGAGTCTGCTCTCGCCTATAAGAAGGTGGATTTACTGGCTTTCCATCCGTAGCCTTTTTCCTCGTCAGAGGATGCGCGGCTTCATTGCTTGTGGCCTGTCCATGCGTTGCGTTACTATGTGGACAGAACAAAAGCGCTGAGGAAGAGTAATCAGTTATTTGTTTTATTGGCTGATTCTCATAAAGGGAAACCTATTTCGCATCAGCGCCTGTCCCACTGGGTTGTGGAAGGTATTATATTAGGCTATAATGGCATGGGTCTTTGTCCTCCGGAAGGGCTGAGGGCTCATTCTACCAGAGGTTTGGCTACCTCATGGGCACTGTTTAAGGGCGTTTCAGTTCAGGACATATGTACATATGTGCAGCAGCAAGTTGGGCTTCGCCTCACACATTTGTCCAATTTTATAGACTGGATGTCACTGAGCCATCACTGGCCCATTCCGTCTTAAGTGTGTAAAAACAAAACAAAACAAAAAAACACTCATTGTAGAGTGTTTGTCGCATACATCACTGAGTTGGTTGACATGCCTGCTTCGGAAAGCATATCTGCAATACGGGAGTTGTGACAATATCCCATAGTTGTGATACCGAGCGAATGTTTGAAAGAGAACTTTAGGTTACTTACGTAACCCCGGTTCTCTGATAACATGAGTGAGGTATCTCACCACACGTCCCTCCTTGCAGTGCACGGAGAAGAGATATGCAGAGAATGAAGTAGGGACCACAGGCAGCGGTATATATGAGGGAGGTGGGACTCCTGCATCACTGTCGTGATTGGTCTGTCAACTGACAGACGTGGTGTGATTGGTACTTCCAGATCTGTCACGCCCAGAGGCGTTTCCCATAGTGAGATACCTCACTCATGTTATCAGAGAACCGGGGTTACGTAAGTAACCTACAGTTTTGACACACACTTGGTGTGTTGGCTTCCCATACTGTACGTTCCCGTTTCTAATTTGACGTAGAACATTTCAATCAGGCTTCAGTATTTCTAGGAGGAAGACCCCACTTTTTCTTTGTTTAAAAAACATTTTATTTGAATTAAATTGAACATAAAGAACAGTAAAATCCAACCTTTGTTTTTTGTTTTTGAAAAAGAACTTAATATATAACAATACTATTTTTCATTCACATAATAAGAAAGAAATTAAAACTCTATAAGTCCTTTAATATTTACATAATACAGAGTAGCCACTACCCCCCTGGCTGTATGTGTTTTTATGTAGGCTATGTGTATTATTGTAGTTCTGACTGTACATTAACTTTGTTTGTTTGAAGTTTAATAAAAAAAAATAAAAAAAAATAAAAAGGTCTTCCCTAGCGTAATATTCTGACGTAGGCCTAGTCGAAATCGAAAGGTCGCAGTTTAGGCCTACATTTAAACATCATATTTAAAATTTGTATTTGCCTAATTACTAAAGTAAAAAGGGCAATATTTTCCCAACAAACCTGTATTTAATGTAGGCTATATTATATGTTTTTTTTTTTCCACCAGAAAACAAATAAAGATTTACGCGAGTTAAAAGTCTGTACAACTTGATGCTGCAAGACATGTTTAGTGCGCGTGCCTGCCTGTGAGTGGCGCTCGATGCACATTTTACAAATAGCATAGCCTGTGTCTTAAAACCTTGTGTTCCCCTACCTAGACAGCATTTTAGGCATCACAAGCGCCGTTCCGAGACAGCAGATTTTTTGGACATCATAAATCCGCCTGACATTTTCTCCAAAAATGCCGCTAAATTGGAACAACAACGTGACAAAATCAACATAATGTTGCCCTAAAATGTTGTCTAGGTAGGAAACTCGGTAGGTTTTGGAACACAGCCATAGTTCGACACTTCATGTCTCACCGTTCATTCCTGTGATCATCATCATCGTATCGTGCACGCCTGGCTCTCTCCGCATCTCTCAGCCTGATCGAGGCGGATCCTGATCCTGATCCTGGCGATGTCAAACACTCGTCGTCTGCGTCTGAAGATCTGCAGGTAAGACCGTCTGTGTGTGTGTGTGTGTGTTGGTGGATAATGTGATCGCGCTCACTGAGAGCATCCCATCCACCTGCTGTCGTGTGTATCTGCAGCAGAACTCAGTGTGTGTGTGTGCTTATATCACATGCTGTTCATCCTGCGGCCGAATCTGCCAGTGTGTTTTATTTTAGCACGCAGACACTGAATGACGGAATGAATGAATGAATGCTTTAATTCATTATTTGTGAATGCATATTTATATATGATGTTGACTGAGTCTGTTATTATGATCATTATTTTCCGTGATTGTGTGTTTATATTATTTATATAATCTGATTCATTTAGCCTACATATTAAATACAGTAAAATTTATATAAATATACAATTATATTAAAATATCGCTCTACATTTAATATACTACTAGTTGCATAATATTAAATAAATGCAATATTTATATTAATATTCAGTTATACTAAAATATTGCTGTACATTAATTTGCTTGTATTTAATTACTAATGTGTAATATAAGTGTATCAGTAATAACAATAATAATCTTATGCATTATACAATTAATATAATATACGTCATCTTTCTTTTATAAAACAAGTTTATAGAATATATTAATATTGTTACTATAAAGTAATGCTATTGATATATGAATAATAACTATTACATTATTAATTGATACTGTCATGATGTTGATTATTTATAGCCTATCTTATCTATAATATAGATATGTTTGTATGATTGTGTAGTTAGTTTATTATAATAATAATAATAATCAGGCTTCTTATTAATTGTAATAATATTAATTAATATATATATATATATATATATATATATATATATATATATATAGGCTATATATATAGTGTGTGTGTGTGTTAATAATGAATTTATTAAGATGTTATATTTAAGTAATGTAAATACATTAACAATATTAATATTCCATAATGGGTATTTCAATGATTTTATTTCCTGTTTTGTTCTGTACTCTATGAAATTGACCCTTTTTTTCGCCTTTTTTTAACGGTTTCGGTTTCTTTTAACTGATGGATTTTTTTAAGAAAGTGTTAAAATTGATTGACAGCCTTAAAATTCACCTTTATTTATTTAAGACGATAAGCATGAATTTATTAAAGATGCAGTGATTGTGCCAAAAATACAAACTCTCCATCATGTTTCCCTGCATCATGTGCGTAAGCTGTTAAGTGTGCGCCATTGAAGAACGCTAACTTTTTGGATCAGTTCTGAGTCAGCTATTCTCATTCTGTCCGCACGTTTGCTTAAGACCGCACGAGTAAAACACTTCCTCAGTCTGCATCCTAGCACACACAGCACTTTCTGCCTTTGATTTTGGTGGACAGTATCAGGTTCCGAAATTGAGCATTCAAAATCCTTTGAACATTTGTATAAAATAACCCCCCTCACACAAAGCTGCTGAGAGGTTTGCTCTTGAAAGGGTAAGGAGGCGTTTCCTCCGGTTTCATTTGGATGTTAATATTTAATCAGCGCTTCAGATCTGAGAGTGGAAATCGCTGCTTCCATTTAGAGATGCTGGAGAAAAGGGTCTGCAATAGACACGCACACACACAAAGAAAGACAGATGTAACGTGTTTCTCTAATCCAGGTTAGCTGGTTAGTGAACAGGTGCAGTGGATATGCTCTGAATGCTTCATGGGAAAGGAGGGGAATTTCATGCATCTGAATGACTATGACATCAATCTGGCTCTGGAACGGCCCGCTGCCGGCCGCATTACTGCCGATAGCTCTGAGCGTGTTACAGTGTCATGAAAGAGGAAGAAACAAGGAGGTAGAAGTAACAAAGACAGGACCGTTGCTCGTGGGTTTCATGCTGACGCCTTGAGGGACATTCTGTGAGTGTTTTATTTATACTTCGTGTCTGCGACAGAAACTGCATCAGTCAAGAGGAGAACTGTCTGTCTGTCAACCATCTCGCTCTGTTCACTTCCTTCACTCGAGTCTACGCGTGTTAACAGCAAAACATGGCAGGATTATTAACTCGCTTGTTTTCACTGCATTGTGAAGATTAATTGCACAGATTCAGACAGATAGATAGACGGATAGACATACAGATAGATAGATATACAGATAGATAGATAGATAGATAGACAGACAGACAGACAGACAGAGATATATAGATAGACAGACAGATATATAGATAGACAGACAGACAGATATAAAGATAGATAGATAGACAGACAGATATATAGATATATAGACAGACAGAGATATATAGATAGACAGACAGATATATAGATAGACAGACAGACAGATATAAAGATAGATAGATAGACAGACAGATATATAGATATATAGACAGACAGAGATATATAGATAGACAGACAGATATATAGATAGACAGACAGACAGATATAAAGATAGATAGATAGACAGACAGATATATAGATAGACAGACAGATATATATATAGATGGACAGACAGACAGACAGACATATAGATATATAGACAGACCGAGATATATATATATAGACAGACAGATAGATAGATAGATAGACAGACAGACAGATAGATAGATAGACAGATAGATAGATAGACAGACAGACAGACAGACAGACAGACAGACAGACAGACAGACAGACAGACAGACAGACAGATAGATAGATAGATAGATAGATAGATAGATAGATAGACAGATAGATAGATAGATAGATAGATAGACAGACAGACAGACAGACAGACATATAGATATATAGATAGACAGACGGATATATAGACAGACAGACAGATATATATATATAGATAGACAGACAGAGATATATAGATAGACAGACAGATAGATATATAGATAGACAGACAGATAGATAGATAGATATATAGATAGACAGACAGACATAGATAGACAGACAGACAGAGATATATAGATAGACAGACAGATATATAGATAGACAGACAGACAGATATATATATAGATAGACAGACAGACAGACAGACAGACAGACAGACATATAGATATATAGACAGACAGAGATATATAGATAGACAGACAGACAGATAGATAGATATATAGATAGACAGACAGATAGATAGATAGATAGACAGATAGATATATAGATAGACAGACAGATAGATATATAGATAGACAGACAGACAGATAGATAGATAGATAGACAGACAGACAGACAGACAGACAGACAGACAGATAGATAGATAGACAGATAGACAGACAGACAGACATATAGATATATAGACAGACAGACAGACATATAGATATATAGACAGACAGAGATATATAGATAGACAGACAGATATATAGATAGACAGACAGATATATAGATAGACAGACAGACAGACAGACAGACAGATATATAGATAGATAGATAGATAGACAGACAGACAGACAGACAGACAGACACAGACGGATGGATAGATTTAAATTTGGTTAAAAACATTTAGAACTTATTTACAGTAGCTGATGTACCGGTAGTTTGAAATTATTTAAAAAAAAATCATAATGTTAAAAAAGTGTGTTCACATCAGTGCATTATGTTGAAATACTGAGACATCAGTGTATCATGAAAGCATGTGTGTGTTTCTGGCAGAATCACTGCAGGGCTTGCGCTGCTGAAACTGCATGTGGGGTTGTGTGTGTGTGTGTGTGTGTGTGTGTGTGTGTGTGTGTGTGTGTGTGTGTGTGTGTGTGTGCCTGAACTCTCAGGAAGATTCATTTGTTTCTATATCTGGCTATAGGCCTCTGTCAAACATTACTGCTCTGAACAGAACATGTACAGTAAATGCCAATTCTGCATTTAAATGTTCTGCTGTCATTAGAAGCTAATTTACACCAGTAATTACACACACAAAATACTAAGTTCCATTTACTAGGTTCATCATTTAGCTGACAGCAACTGTTTTATGTGTGAATGTGTGGAAAAGCTTAATAACTTAGATAGGCTACTTGCACTTCAGCACATTCATATTCGACTTTGATGACATTTGTTAACATCACACATATTACATTTATGTAGCTGTTTGCTGAATCTTTTGACAGATTTGAGCTGTTTTTAACTCTTTCTCCGCCAACAGTTTTTTTTTAAAGTTGCCAGCGTGTTTGATCATTTTCACAAAAATGTCATGGCCCCCAGAATATGTTGTTGTATTAATATCGGAACAATCAATAAATCAAAAGAAAAAAGACTCTGCTTTGAAAAAAATATTGCATTTTTTTTTTATAAACACTTGAATGTGGATAAGTCTCATTAAAAAAGCAACATTTTGAACAAAAAGCTGAGAAAATCGTGTTTTTGTCACAATGACAAAATGGCATTCAAATGCATCAATCACTTACAGTTTTTCACTTACACTCTTTTTTGTACTGTGTTGTTCTACAGTAATGAGATTGGTTTGCAGTAATAAATCACAATCCGCCACAGAGAAGGACTGAGCAGGAGTTCATCATGCATGCTCACTTGAACATAGTGGAAACAAAGCCATCGCTGTGTTCTCTCGTCTATTCACCATCAGCTCCACATCTATCAGCCAGGAGGAAACCTCTTCCCTTTAAATGCCACTTTTTCAGGTCATCTTACTTAATTATAATATAATAATATTACATTTCAGTATAAAGTCCAAGTTTTCATTAACCATTCATTAGGATGTATTCCTTGATTTCTGTCGTAGATTTAAAATGCTTTAAAAAAAGAAAAGTTAAATATATTGTGCATCAAAACTCTGCACTATGTACTCTATAATAAATACAGTTTATATCCCAAAACTCATATCTTTTTTAGGGCCGGGACTCGATTAAAAAAATTTATCTAATTAATTAGAGGCTTTGTAATTAATTAATCGAAATTAATCGCATTTTGATTCTTTTTGTACCTAAAAGCTCAAATTTCTCTAGTGTTGGGCTGTGAGGTCTTTGAACATTTTAACTTGAGGACTTCTGAGGCCTTTCTAAGAAAGTAGGTCAAGTAGAAGATTGTGTGTGTGTGTGTGTGTTTTGGTATGAAAGAGTGTTTAGGTGTGGGTGTGTGGAGTTGGGCATTGGGAAGTTAAATATTTGTAAATTGTTTGGTTTAAGTGATTCTGTGCAGCATTTATGTTGTATTTACAAATCAGTATAATGTTTATCATGACAACTCTCGGAATAGTTTTAGCATGTTATTGAATGTGGCAGTGTTAATGCATTTGTAGGGCCCTATAAAACCCGTTTTATTTTTTCCCAAATTCCGTTTTTTCCGTTTTAATTTTTGCAAATTCCATTTTTTTTCCATTTTAATTTTTGGGAATTCAGGTTTTTTTTTACCCTTTACTGTTATTTTAGTTGTAAAAAGAGTGTGCTTTTAATGTAAATGATTAAAATGAACACAAATAAAATAGGAATGACCTTAAATTTGAGGTAACAGACATTTACTCTTACTTTTCAGCACAAATACTGCATGATGCAACATAACACTGCACTCTAAGTACTTAAAGTAACAACAAAATATGGTTATGAGCTTTAAACTGTCCAGTAAAATAAATTATATTAGTTTATATAAGTTTAAATAAAAGTCACACTCTGTATCTCTCGCGCACTGTCGAGCGCGCTCTCGGACACACTCGGCCTCTCTCGCGCAGTGTCACTTCGCTTTTGTCCAGTCCGGCACATCATAGACATACGTGTGTGTGTGTGTGTGTGTGTGTGCGCGTGCGCGTGCGTGCGTGTGTGTGTGTGTGTGTGAGACGCGTGAGTGACAGAGAGACGGAGGGAGAGCAGGGAAAGGAAATCTAACTGAAAGAATATGCTGAGTGTTTTAAATAGCGTTAAAAAAAGATTTTCCCAGATTTGCTTCCCCCTGTCTGCATTTCCCCCAGACATACGTTCTTCTCCCACACAAAAACAGAATTTCATTCTAAATATGTAAAATTCCGCGAAATTCCGCGTTAACACTAGATTCCGCGTTAATTGGCCAATTCCGCGATTCCCTCCGCGATTCCGTGATCGCGGAAATTATAGGGCCCTACATTTGGTCTTGGTGGACTATAGATCTGCTTCTGCTGTTGGTTAAGATAAGTAATATGTAAGATATTCTGCTGGATGAATAGACATACATAAATCCTGTTGCATATCTAGGGAGGTGGAGCTGGGGGAGGTGGAGGGGTTCAAATCAGTTTAACGCTGTCGGCCTAATTGGTAGATTCTCGGTTTCTGTGCACCAGATAAATGTGTCTCTGCTCCGAGGGCTTTTGAGTTGCTTGTTGCTTAACAAGCTGCATTTTCAAAGTAGCTTCCCCGACACTAGTTGTTTCCATTCTCTATTTCTGTCTACCTTCCTCTTGTTAATAATTGAGCTCCTGACTCTAAATGGTCGTGGTGATATGCAGGGTTTCTCTTGATACATATTCTAAATCTCTTCATGCTGTCATACACTGCTGTGTTACTGTGACCTGCAGACCTGACGATGATAAGACTCGTCACATGCGACTGACAAACCCTCATGCAGACGATCAGTGTGTGACAGTTAGTCATTGTCTCTGACAGCTCGACAGTCGCTGTTTCAAATATTCTGTAACATTTAGCATGAGCATGTCACTAAACAGTTGCTCATTGGGGAATGGAGGTCCTTTACTGTATATGTCCTTTACCTCACTGTCAGAAACACTTATAATGTTGCGTTAATTACATGGTTTGCTTATTAAATTAAAGAAATAGGACAAACTGAGAGTCAAAAAGGACTGAAAGGGACACTTTCCTTAAAAACAACAACAGAAAATTCATTTAAAAATAGCACAGAAGCCATAAGGGTTTGTATAGGGCTTTATTCCTGGAAATTGTCACTATGAAATACCATTAGATAGAAAGCTACCATTTCATCTGCTAATTATTTATTCATATGCAGTTATTTTTAAAGCATAGAAAGATGAGACATCATTATGGCAGTAAGTAAACCGTAATGATTGAGTGCAGATGCACAAAGTGGGTCAAGACAGTGGACCATGCCAAGATAGAGAAATGCACAAAATATATTTTGTTATGTTTTATTTTTATCTTATATTACTGTAGGTTTGGCAGCAGCCGACCAAGCAGACTGTCTTTATGATAGGTTTAGGTGACAGATTGTTTTCTGTTATATGTTTATAAAAGCAGCATTCACTGTGATTAATGTTTGGGTAATATATTTTTTAATATCATTTGTAGTAGTGTCAAATTTACAATATATGATAGTATAATGGTAATTAGCCATAGTAGTTCTTCAGCGTGGCATCTATTAAGATACATCATTGGCTAATTTAGATGCTTTCATCTATTATTTATCCTTTACAAAATCAGTTACTGTTTTCCTGGAGAAGTGTGTTCCCGTTGAGAACATTTGTTTGCAGTTACCTCAGGGAATGACCTCCTACCGTTGTAGTTCTGTTCTTGTTGCTAGGGAGAACTGAGTGCGAGCGTGTTTCCTCACTGCGTGGAGAATTATCAGCATGTATATCATTCTGTATGAAAGAATTTCATGATGTGGATAAAATATTACACTTAATCCCATTTGACCGACGCATTAGGTGATGTGTTTTGCTAGGGAGTCTTTTCACCTTGAAAATCCTTTTAATAAAACAATATGCTTTATACTTTTAATTCAGCGCTGATCCTTTGCATTGTCAGCTGATCTGAGAAGATGCCAGTGTTTGATCATGTTGAATGAAAGGCAAGTGTACTTTGACAAGAAATTAAAGTACACCACAAAAATTTTCAAATGTGCAGATTATAAATTGACCTTAATTATTATATTATTTCATTTTATTGGAAACATAAAGCATTTCTGCACAAAGAGAGGCTTTGTGGGTCATCATTGTTAACATACTACTAATACATCGGTTTATGGCTTTAAATCTTTTACCACCATTGACGGAAATTTACGTAATTTATGAGATAACACTTCCTTGCCATTGACGGAAATTTTCGGCTTTCTGGTGACACATTCTGAAAGAGTATCACCTGATCAAAACACAGGTGCATATGTAAAATAACGTGATCATCAACATTAAACATTAAGCATGTAAATCAAAACTGCCTAATGTTACTGAATGAAATGTCGACCCAGAACGAGGTACAGGACTGTGCAAGAATTAGATTTGTTGATGCACTCGATATACTCCATCTATGTTTTTTGTCATCTTTCTGAATCCGGATGTACAGTAGTCCTTGACAAAAATGCTATATTCTCAACTTTTTGCTCAAAATTGTGCTTTTTTTTAATGAAACTTACCCACATGCATTGCATTAAGCTAGAATAAAACAGTTTTTGTGTTTTGAATCAGAGGCTCTGTTCTTTCTTTTGATATATTGTATGTTCAGATATTCATACAACAAAATATTCTGGAGGCCATGAAAATTTGGTGAAAATAATCAAAAATGCTGGCAGTGGCTGGCAACTTAAAAAAAAAAAAAACACTGGTGGGGAAATAGTAAAAAAAAATGATATTGAACATCAGCATATGTTTTTTTGATTATTTCTTATTTGTAGTTCTGTTGCAAGTTTTATGTCAAGTCATTTATACATCTGTTATTTACCCCCCTTGACAGGTGGAAGACAAGCCCTGATGTCATCTACTCAAAACTAGTATCTCAAACAACAGTGTGAAAGATGCCAATACTTACTTTAGCTTTAAGTTTGAAAGTGGAGAGAGCTCCAGACCTCAAGGGAGGATCAACAAGACTCTACTTGAAAGCTTGAGAACACATGAGCCTTCAGGAAACATGAGTGGGAATGATGAACACACCAGACCCTTCGGGACCAGCAGTGAAGATGGCTGTAAGGAAATCAGGAATAACAACAACAACAGGGATACTGAGGATCCGCTGGATGGAGATGCCAATGCTAATGAAATCCAAAGGGGAGATGGAGAAACAACTCTGGAGGCAATTGATGCCCTGTCCTCTGTGTTATCTCACACTGAGAAACAGGTGAAGATGACTATTCAGGCCACAGATTCCTCGTGTGATGACCCGGAGCTGGCTGAGTTTGAGATGCTGGAAAGTCAGGAAATAGAGGATGAGGAAAAGAACAATGTTCCTAAAGGTTACATGAAAGGGGTTCTATCCACCGATATGACAAAGACCGGAGCAAAACCTCTGAAGGATAGCAAAAGGTTTTCCCAGTTTACTTCAAAAGAGCAAGAGTCTACTGTTTGTCCTCAGTCCTCTAGCAAAGAATTGGTGACCAGCATAGCCAGGACTGACTTTAGCTCTGAAAATGATGTTTTTGTTTCTTGCCTCTCCACAATGTCTAGTCTTGGAGGAAGTCTTGCTAGTGCTCTGGACAACGCCGGTCAAACCCACAGCTCTGATTCGTGGCATGCTCCCTCAGAGCCATACCGAACTCTCTCTGAGGACCTTACCCTTGCCTCACAGTACTGTTTGACAATTTCAGATAAAACCCGGAGCACCCTACATACTGAGGGCATGCATCATCAAGCAGGAAAAAGTACAACGCACATCGGCAGTGTCAATCTTAATCTTAACTCTACTGCCTTGCCTGAAGAACCTCATTTAGAAGCACAAGAAAACCAACTAGCTACAGACTTTGTAATACCTGAGAGCTCAGGGCAACTGACAAATGGCACGAGTGAATGTAGCATTGCAATGATCACAAAGGTCCATAATGAATCAGGAAGTGCCAATCAGGACGATCTTAGAGAATCTGGAGGTCATGTAAAGGAGTACCATGCAAAAGACGAAAAGGCTCTAAATTTGAAATCAGTATTGACTGAGAAGAAATCTTGCCAACCTCTTGTCTCAGACCATATTCGGTCTACTTCACAAAACAGAAGGTCCTCCCATGATTCCACTGGTGATATAAAGAATAAACTCAAAACCCAGAATGAGCAATCTCCTGAAATTGCTCTTAAAACATCGAAACTAACCTCAAAGGGTGCACTCGTCCACTCTGATTGTTCTGAACCCCAACCGTACAAGAAGCAACCATCTTTTGAAAAGACCCGAAGATCTAGTTCATCGAGTTTGGAAAGGCGAAAACCTTGGGGCAGCCCATCTCGCTCTGAGACCCCTCCATCCCCTAAAACCACCTGTTCACCTCGGAAACAGCCACCTTCGTCACCAGCCAAATATACTAGCACAAGAGAAGCGAGTCAGGAGCGGAGTGAAACCTTACAGAGGGCAAATACTGGTTTGAGGACACCAAGTAAAAGCCTTCTCAGTAGTAGTTGCAGTCTCCAAAAACCTGTTGTTCCTCAACAACCCACTAGAGCAGAGTCTGAATCTAATAAGTCTTCTCCACCTCTGAAGCCCAAAATTGTTCGGCCAAAAATCATAACCTATGTCCGCAAGAGCCCTCAAGCGAAACCAATGTCTGAAGGTCCCTATGAAGTATCGACACTACCGCCAAGACTTACACCATACAGTAGCTCACCAACCTCAAAAGAGCCCAAAGCCGAGGGGTTCAGAGGTTCGCCAGTGCTCAACTCCTCTAATATCGTTTATGACAAGTATCGCCAGGAGGTGCAGAGGTCAGGGTACTACTCCCCTCCAGGACTGATGCCATCCGGGATCAGGCCACCTAGCCACACTGTCCCCCATAAACTGGTGGGCAAATCGGAGAGTTTCCATGGAGAGCTGCCAGATCAATACTTGCATGAGGTGGGACTTCTGATTCTATGGTTCACACTGTCAGTCCAAATCAGATTTTTTTCTGTATCTGATTGGAATCCGATCTAAATTATTGACTGTCCATACTGGGAATCTCAACTGTTCGGATCTGATTGGTGTGTCCCGTGCCGCTCGCTCGTTTTCCAGAATATCTACATTGGTTTCTATTGCAATGGCGTTGTGTTAGTAGGCAATTCAAATGTTGTCTTATTCACATCATGACGATGTGTAGCTGCTGCACTGGACTATTACGTCTTCTGAGGCAGCGGCAGAAACATAGGAGGCTTTATTCCGTGCTGTCGTCTCCGCTGGTATCAAATCTCAACATGTCTCCATTATATTGTAATTTTCTGCTCGATTGGCACTTTGCAACAACACAACCTTGTTTATGGAGCGACATTTTTTTGCTGTTCACACTTGCGAAATATTATTGGATTCCAATCGGATATGCACAAAAATCGGTTTGGACTGAGTCTGATCGAGGCTTTAGATGCTAAACACAGCATTACTAAACTCTAGATAAATGCGTTGTGCTTGTGAAAGCATGAGCAGAAAGCATAATTAATTGGTACTCTCAACTGCTTCTTTAAGTTTGTGATAACAAATACATCAAAATATACTTCTTACTGTTCCAGGTTGGTAGAGCGGTTCAGCAAAATACCAATGATGCCGCTGCTTCCGTTTTCCGCTTTCCCAGAGCCTTACGGCCTCAGCTTGGTCTTGGAGCCGTCACCAGACAACCTGCTACTAAGAACAGGACTGTATTACCAGGTCAAAGATCGGCATCACCCCTCAGTTATACCGCTCCAGCTGTTCATGCCTCAAGTAGTCACCAAGAACCCATAGGTCAGTAGGCACTAAAACTCTCAAAGTCATGTCCCTAGTTGTCAGTTGACGTTGTTTAGAATGTGATATGTTTAAATAAACAGTATTTATTAGACATTTTCTTACAATATAGCTCATAAATCTAGACAGGGATGTAAATGACTAACTTCACAGTTCTATGCCGCCAGAACACAGAATCAGACTTGTTTCTTATCACAATGCCCACACACAGAAATCCCATCAGCTGAGGTTATGAAGTGCAGTCATTGATTCTTATAGGCGTTACCATTTCTCTTTGAAATGTTAAATTCATGACAGCAAGGACTGATGAGATACCTTGTCATACACTTATTTTTGTTATATCTTCAAATATCTCTAAGGAGATTGAAAACTGTGACTTTGGGAAAACCTTTCGGAATCTCACTTTTATACAGTAGTTGGCTCTTTTAAACGGGATCTTAAATTTATTTTCTCCTTAGTCTTCTGAAAGTAAATTAAGGAACTGGATTTTTTTGACAGTCAGTTACATATAAAAAAAGTCCTAGAAATCAAGGAAATTAATAAATTACCCATTCTGAAAGTAAAAAGGATTGCTAAAATCATCGGATTTATCAAATGAAAATTTCTTTACCCTTAAAAACTGTACTTTTTATTGGTTATATTATTGTTGAGCTGTTCCCATACAAACTTCATTCATCAATCCATAACAACAGGTCTTTTATTAATTCTCAGTAAACATGGGGATCTTTAGAGGTGTTTTCTAAAGCATTAGAAAGCCTATACCTCTCTAAATGACATTTATGCATTTACCTAAATGTTTTACCAAGTCTGCCATCATTTACTTGTATTTAATTTTTATATTTTCTCTGTGCAACTCAAAAAAAGATGTTTTGCTGAATGGCCAAGCTGCTGTAAACATTCACACTGTCAAGTGCCAGAAAGTCCAAAAATTTATCAAAAAAGTATATTCCAAGTCTTTTGTGTAAGAAATCGTGAGCACTAGTGACATTTGTAGACAATCTTTCCTCCTTCACTGATATTTATTTCATCGCATTGAAATCATGATTTAAACAAATTAGGTCAAGATTGTTTTCATTTTATTATTATAGATTGTAGACGGGGTACCAAGCCAAGTTATATATTAATGAATTAGTGATATTTGTTTAAAGGATCAAATCTGAAGGAACTAATGTTTGTCAACTGCTTTACAGTGGATCAGAAAAGACTAGCGTTGGGTGTGGCCCCCAAATTTATGCTCCCCAAACCGGGTCAATCTGGACTGCGTCCTCCCGGCTTCTCCCATCTTCCTCCTGCTCGACTGGCCGCCTTTGGCTTCGTCCGCAGTGCTAGCGTGTCTTCTGTTTCCAGCAACCAATCAAATGACAGCACACACAGCGACCCCTATCGATCTAGCCGTGAGTTTTCTCTTCTTGTCATAAATCTGCTGTTTACACACTTCCCATTATATAGTATGCAGATGTCTGACTGTTTTGGTTTGAACAGATTTCTTAGCTGCTGCTAGTTGCGTTTGTTCATATGGAGATAGAGGTATACCTTCAAGGTCTTGTTAATGGTGTCTTGTTGTAATGGTGATTGTTTAGAGTTCTCTAAAGTGTAAGGAAATGCTACAGCAGCCCATTCTTAGACCACATGCTCTAGTACTGGTATTGTGTTAGGATTAGTATAGGCCTTGTGGATTATCCAACTCTTCCTGTCATAAGCCTTCTTACTCGCAGATACAAAGTACAATCGATGGCTTCAACACCCTGCTGGTTGCACTGTATGCAAGATGATGCATCTCAGAGCTTAATGTATAGAGCAGTGTTTCCCAGTCTTTTAAAGTGCCCCTATCCTCTTTCATATAATACCTTTCATGTAGTGTGTAATATAGCTGTTTGTGAATGCAAATGGTCTGCAAAGTTTCAAAGATCAAAGTGCTCAAAAAATGGAGTTATTGTCTCTCAAAAGAAAGAACCCATTTTAAACCTGAAGCGAGTCGTCAGTAATTTCAGTCCTAATTACTGCTCAAACCTACCTAGGTTTGTAGTACATTTACATAATGCCAGCCTATGATCTTCATCGAAATCTCAGATGGTTAGTTAATCAGCTATTTTGAATGGTAAAATATTGAAGTCTGGGATGCCGTGAGACTGGAGACTGTAATGAACACTATGGCTTTTGAAAAGCTTAAATGTGTGACATGAATCAACAGTGCTCATAAATGGCTGTTGAGTATTCTCACAAGAAACAAGATAGAGGAAGTAGAAGTAGAGGCTTCGACCCGGAAACAGTATTCCTTATATGTCACAACAAGCAGAAAACATTTCCCATTTTAACAGAGTTAAGGTGCAGTAAAATTAGCTGTTGTTCTGTGAATTTTCACTGGTGAATTCCAGTCATTTCCATAAGAATCCACACGATCTGCAATTTCGTGTGTGGTCAAAAATGTCACTATGGGACCAAGTTGGTCACTGGAATTGACCAACAGAAAGTCACTGTAAGAAAAGAGGTGATGAGAAAATGAGTGTTTTTGACCTTGGATGCATGTAAATCTATTATAGGAGACTCCAAAACAAAATTAAGAGCCTTTAAAGTAGCATAATAAGGGCAGTTTAAACTGGAATTTACTTGGAAGCATGGAAGTCTAGTCATGATTGAAGACCCTCAAATGTCATTTTACCATAAAGTATTGACATTTTATTCTTTAGAAGACCAACTGTCATAAGACATATGAGTGAATGTGAAAATGTGATAAAGGTCGTTCTATTACTTGGAGTGCTCAGCGCATTTGCAGTGTGTTGGAGAGAAATAGAGAACAGTGTGTGTTGTTTTATAATTGTTTGATATTGGTTAGTGTGCTGTGGTGGGCTGAGGAATGTGAAGGGATGAATATAATCAGTGTTTTATTGTTGTGAGGAAGAGAAGTGTGAAACCTGCCTCTGTCTGACGTCTTTGCACTCTGCTCCTCGACGTAGAAATACTATTATTAGTTATTTTGGTTACACTTCATTTAAGGGTGATGTTGTTACTGTGTAATTACACAAATAAGTACTGCGTAATATTAATTAACTACTTACTATAAGGTTATGGTTTGGATTTGGTTTCGGGTCAGTTACTTGTAATTATGCTTAATTTACTGTTATTACTGTAGTAAGGACAACATGTAACTATGACACCTTAAAATAAAACACCTTTATTTTATTTTATATTTCATCTTTTGGCAGTTATTAGTTAAGATAAAGGCAACTGTAATATTCTTAATATAAATGAATAAGTGTTATAGGTTTAAACCCCCTGGAACCTGCATTGTAATCATGTATTTAGATCAGATTCACTACACAGTAAACAAACATCCCCATTCTCGAGTGATTTGGGTGAGATTTGAATGGTTTTGTTCATTCATACAGCGTGCCAGAGCGATGTCCTCGGATGTTATGTAACTGTTCTTTGAATCTGGCGATCAGAAATGAGAAGAGCTCTTACAGGAGGATCGCAAGAGGAACGAGAGTGTGAGATCAGAGTAATGGGTCAGACACAAAGACGTTCTAGTGATCAAAAGAGACGTGTTAGTCGACAAAAAGAATTCTAGAGAAACAGACATATAAATACAATTGTTTATCCACGCATGACCTCTCAAATCTAAAAAAAGAAATGACACATTTGACCGCTATATGATGAGTCAATATGTTTTAATGTTGTCAGTCTATCTTACAGAACAATGTGATTCAGATATAACATGAAGAATGAAATATCCAAGTCTGCTTCCTTCTTCCCATTAACTGATTGCTACTTGGTAAATCTGCATTAAATAGTGGATTAAATCTGCAAAATAGTGGATGAAGGTTGTTTCATGCCTTGAGCATAAGCTTGCAAACTTCAAAGCATCATGTGCTGCCTCCTTAATCACACAAGCCGTCTTCTCCCAGTCAGTTTCTCCACATTTTTCAGGAAACTACCAGACTTTTCAAAACATAACTTGTGCATTGGAGAGGCATCATCTCATGCTCCAAGTAAGCGGCATGCAGAACTCAGTGACAGAGGAGACTGGGATATATGGTGATGTTCCTAACGGAAATCTTTAGACATGCCGTTTGAATGCTGTATGTATGAAAACATCTGCCATTTCTGTCACCGGTTTTGACGCTATTGTTGCATGTCGCATTAAAAGTGAGGCAAAAGACCATTCGAAATCTGACTCGGACAACTACTTTTATGAATCGGACATCGCTATTTTACATCGCAATTGCTAAGGTATACACACTGTAAAAAAAAATTTTCTGCCTTAAATTTTTAAGTACAATCAACTTGGATGTCTAAGTCATTTCAACTTAAATTGCATTAAACTGACTTAAAAAAAACGAGTTGAATCTTGAATAACTTATTTTGATGAGTTAAAGTGATGTAAAAACATATGTTGTCATAACTTATTGATCATATCATTTTTACAGGGTAGGTTTTGTCAAGGTATTACAGTCCTCGTTGGTATTTCCTTTTCAAACAGGAAGTCGAGGCAGGGCATATTAAAGGGTTTGTCTTTAAAGTCGGCATGAAACAGAAGTTGCGATAGTCTTTTCTGACGTATATCAGAGTGAAACGGCTTCTGGAACAAGAACAAATGTAGGGCGGGACTTGATTTTGTCCATGGGGAATTGATTGGATGGTTGGGATTTGCTATTGGTGGATCTAATGTGAGTGACAGGTGGCTCCGCCCTTGCGCCAGTGAACACATCATCAGAGAAGAGATGGATGGTGCAAGAGGATGAATTAAAAAAAAGAGATGTGCATGGATAAATAATTTTTAATACTGCAATACTCCATTAAAAAAAAAAAATATATATATAAATTTTGATTTCATGGTGACTGAAAGGCTTGAGTGTCCTCTTATTCATTTAATCATTTATAGCCTGTTTTCACTGCAGTCGTTCCTTGAAGACTGCAGATAAATGCTGAGTCTAGCAAACAGTGTTTCTAAACTGCTGAGTAATGTATGTGTTCTCACAGTACAGAGACTGTCTCTCTCTCTCTCTCTCTCTCTCTCTCTGGGGTTTAGAGTTGTACTGTAAGTACAGTGTGTTTTGAAACCACACCCTTGTTTAGCATCCCGTTATGACATCAGCAGACGTCCTGACATGTCTGATGCTAAAGTGGGGACACATTTGTCTCTCGGCTCGGACAGCTGAGGGGTCAACAGTGGCGCCTTCCCTTCCCAATTTTATGTCTCCTCTTAAAAACCCAAAGACTCGTCTGCTTGTTATTTAAATCCGGAGACTTGTATGTGCATGCGGCATTTTTGTTCGATGCCGTGCTCGGTAGATAAAATATAACGGACAGCTGTCGACCCCTCCCGAGTGTCCACATCTAGGCCCGTGTCCCCACTTTCACTCTCGTTTCCTCTGTGGGAAAGTGGAGGCGTTAGAGAGGAGTCGGGCTGCTATGACTTTTAGGGTTTTAAGGCTGACCGTTAAGTCTTCATAATGCAGCATAATTCGTAATCTTCAGAATTTTTTTGTGCGACTCAGTGGAGTTTTAAAATCAGATTAACTTTGTGAAAGCTGATGATGTTCGTTGTCATCTCAAGTCTGGATCTTGGGTGCGTTTCCTCTACCGACGGACGAATTTGCCGCACAAAATGTTTTCATTACTGGGGTATTTTGTGCCCCTTTTTACTTTTGTTTTAAAAAGAGACACTGAAAAGCAAGACCTGCACCCATGTAAGTGTTGTTTGTGATTTATTCATGCCACATACTGTAAATTATTCATAGGAGCCCATTTGCCTGATTGGGGGGAATAAAAACATGTTGTCAATGATTTATTAATATTTTAATTACTATTTTAAATGATTGATTATCATTATTGTTGTTGTTTTAATTAAAGTTCTTTTTTCTTTCTTTCTAACTTTAATTAAGGCCATTCCATGCCATATTTGACTGAAAACTCACTATAGAAATGAAGTTTTAATTTCCATAATTTTTCTAGGTACGTTCACATGTTTTCACCCAGCTTTTTATTGTTACAGTGTAACTGAACAATGAAAACTACCCAAAAAACGACACATTTTGCATCATCCGGTGGTCAGTAACTGATTACATGTAATCTGGATTATGTAATCCGATTCCAAAAATGTACTTGTATTTAGATTATATTACATTTTAAAATACTCGTAATCATGTTATCAATAAAAAAGTAACTGAAGTCTGATTACGTGTTATTTTCACAATGGCAGTAAATCAATTGATTCTCCTTACTACTTCTTTTTACTCTTTTAAATTTCCCTTTGTAAAAGAAAAAAGCATATCGCGTATACATTCAGAAAGTCTTTTCTAGTTTTGTGTAATCGCTCACACAGACCAGCCACTAGTCATGTGACTATCTCTGAAATCTGAGAGACACAGCATTGGATCACTGCATTTACAGAAATCATTTCATTTTTAAAAAGTGTTTTCTCTACATTGCAATATTGCATTTCGAATCAACTCCTGACAAACACCTTATTTATTATTCGAATTATCATTCAGTAAGTCATTTAACCACGTATTGTTATGTTTTTGGAAGGCTTTTGTCTTGAATTCCCCCTTTGTCCAAAACAATATTCGAAGGCCACCACCCCATAGGCTATAATATATTTTCAGCATTGCTATTATTAATGCAAAGCTTCTTGTTGTTTTTCTCTTGTTAAATGAATTCACCACGATTCATTTTGTAATCCTAAAAGTTTATCTAGAAGAAATTCTAGACAATCTCAAGTCACATAAATGAATGTGAATCAAATATACCGTAGGCCTACATGCACATGTTAGGCGTCAGACAGTGAAACCTTTAATGCTTCATCATAAATAATGCACACGTCCTGCTGTCGTGTGTTTTCTGACAACACCTCATGCCATTTGCCATCCGATGTCTTCCATCTTCTGCTGATATGGACACAATCATTCTTGTGACAGCGTATCTTTAGCATTTTACATCAGCATCATGTGTTTTTTATTCATTGACATTCAGAGCACCTTCAGAAATAACGTTTTCGAAACGTTCTTAGAACATGTTTTTGTTAGCTGGGTTGCTCATGTGTTAATTGTAATACAGGATCTCAAGGTTTTGCACGCGTCAGAAGGACATCTTTGGCTGTTGAATCGCATACACCATGAATGCTGCATTTTTGCGGTAGTAATATTACGATTAGATCTTTCATACACAACAACAGCACTGTATTATGAATAGTTAAACCCTTGAAAACGTAACACTTGACTTTATTGATCTCAAACAGTGTCGCATTAATCATTAATCCTTAATCCTTGCAGCCTCTTTGCGGTGGCTTTTTCAGGTTGTAGCATGTGTGAGCGTGAAGGAGGATGTGTCAGTGTTTTTGAGACCTGGCTAAAAATCCATTGTAAATCTGAGAGGAGGAAGGTGAAGACAACAGGTCTGCGGTGTCAGCAGAACACGACCACATAACTCTGGACACCGGCATGAGTTTGCAACTCTAGGAAAATGTTTAAAGGGATAGTTCACCCAAAAAAATTCAAAATCTGTTATGTTTTACTCAACTTCATGTTGTCCTGAACTCACATGACTTCATTGAGTGGGAAAGAAAAGCGTGAACTTTCTGGTTAGTAAAGATGTGAGGGTGAGTAAAAGATAGCAGTCTTTATTCTTGGATGAATTATGGATGCTGTTAAGATAACGCTGGCTGACAACGTGTTGTGGCGGTACTGTGGTACAGTTATGGTATCAGTTATTTTCATAATATTACTGTATTTTTTGATCAAGTAATGCAGCCTTGATGAGCATAAGAGACATACATTTTTCCAATCCCAAACTTTTAATGTTTCCTTTTTTTTTTCATATATTTTGGGCCTTTATAATCGATAGAGACAATAGAGGACAAGACATTATTAGAGTACCGCAGGTTGGATTCAATAACCCGAAGAACCTTTTTCCACTATAAAGAAACCTTTATGTAATGCAAAGGTACCATGGGT
This sequence comes from Tiaroga cobitis, assembly GCA_030578255.1. Lineage (NCBI taxonomy): Eukaryota > Metazoa > Chordata > Actinopteri > Cypriniformes > Leuciscidae > Tiaroga > Tiaroga cobitis. The sequence continues at coordinate 35,148,247 of CM060605.1, forward strand.
GTTAAAGGGATAGTTCACCCAAAAAGGAAATTTCTGTCATTAATTACTCACACCCTCATGTCGTTCCAAACCCGTTCATCTTCAGAAAACAAATTCATATATTTTTTCCGAGAGGTTTCTGAACCAGCCATAGACAGCCATGTAATTTCAACTTTTCAAGGCCCAGAAAGGTAGTAAAGACATCATTAAAACCGTCCATGTGACTCCAGTGGTTCAACCTTAATGTTATGAAGTGACGAGAATACTTTTTGCGCATAAAACCCCCCAAAAAAATAACGACTTTATTCAACAATCTCTTCTCTTCCACGCCATTCTCCTACGCTGTTGACGTAGTGTAAACATCGCATCGCTTCCTGGTTCTACGTCAGAACGCCGGCTCACCATTGGCTGCTCCTGCATCAGCATCACACCCATGTGTCGTGGTGCTCACATGACCAGCATCGGCCAATAATGAGCCGGCATTCTGACGTATATCCAGGAAGTGCTGCGATGTGCTGCCTATGTAGGGTCAGAAACCTCTCGGATTTCATCAAAAATATCTTCGTTTGTGTTCCGAAGATTCCGAAGGTCTTACGGGTTTGGAACGACATGAGGGCGAGTAATTAATGACAGCAATGTCATTTTTGGGTGAAATATGCCTTTAAAGGTTCTCCATGAAACCATCAATGCCAATAAATGACCTTTTTAAGAGTGTACCATAGAAATGTTCAGTTGTAGTGTAAGTGCAGAACGACAGGGAAAGGATATTTTCCTCGAAGCTTCTTCTTTCGTTCTCCACAGGTCCACACAGCGGCAGTGATGAAAGCAGGACTCATAACCCCCCGCCCCCCAGCCGCCGCTCTCTGCACACGCCCCCTCGCGGATCACCCGTGGGTAAGTCGCGCCACCGCCAGCTCCTGAGCGTAGTGATATATGTTATAGTTATCACAGATTCATTTGTCTGATGCTTTTGCCACCAAATGTAACCTGACCAATGTTGTGTCACGCAGCAGTCACATGACCCTGTGTGAAGAGGTGTGTCACAAGCTGTTTCCATCCGCCTATTTTTATGGGCATTTCGGGATAACACACACACACACACACACACACACACACACACACACACACAAAAAGCTGAAACCCTAACCTCAACAACAGAAACCTCATGTGACTTTGGCTAAACAGAGGATGTGATTGGATAACTGAACTAACCAGTGGACCAATCGCATCACAGCATTTCAAATGTTGATTTGGTCGTTCTGAAATGCCTGAGCCAAAGTCTGTCATTAAAATGATTTGGTTTATTTGCATTCCCAAACACCAGCAAAAAAAGCTGTACATTTTGTCTGGATATTTTCTCACTTTGATAAAATGTGTAGAACTGTAAATACAAGTATTATTATAAAAGTTGCACTAAATCAACACATATTTCTATCGTCTCTATGTGTTAAAGAGTCACTGAAGTAGAAGCCTGTCGATAGCTGAAGACATCATTAGAATAATACTAAGAGAATAATATTCTCACTCTCACAGAGAATTGAATAAACCTAGTAATTATGGACAAAAATCTTTTCATGGCATACAAAACTTACAAAATCTTTTTTTATTGCAAATTATTGTTATATAAAAAGAATATATTTGACCAAAAATACAGTAATATCAGTATATATTGTGAGGTATTATTACTATTTACTATTCCTGTGATCAAAGCTGCATTTTCAGCATCATTACTTCAGAATGAAATTATTCTAATATGATGATTTGATCCTCAAGAAACATTTATTATTATCAATATTGAAAACAGTTGTGATGCTCATTTTCTCATTTTCTTTCAGGATTTTTTTGATGAAGTTCAAATTAACAGCATTAATTAAATCTTTTGGAACATTATAAATGTTTTTACTGTCACTTCTGATCATTTCAGCAGTGTTCTTGCTGAATAATATATTACAAATATGTAACATGTTCTCCAGTATTCAGTATTTGTATTTATATATATATATATATATATATATACAAATATTCTTGAAGGGCCCTTTAGTGGCTGAAGTATGCATTGCATCACAGCTGATCACTGCAGTCACAGTATGAGAGAAACATTAGTGGGCCGAGGGCTCCAGCTAGTGGACACTTTCAGCACTTACTTTATCCTTATATTAAGCTACTGTATAATATATTAAATCTGCTCTTTGTTTCTCTACAGCCTCTAGAAAGGAGTTTCAAAGGGATGGAGAAATCAGCCGTCCCATTGTGTCGTCCCCGAAGAGGTTTGCAGTGGTCTGTCCCAAGCCTCAGTCCCCCGGTGAGTGTCCCGTGACCGTGTGTGAGGTCTTTTTCTTCCGCTCGCCCCTTCCCACTGTCATTTCACATCCCTCATTAACCAGCTACTCGTGGTTGTCATAGCAACGCTCTGAAGCCTAAAGACTTCCATCAGGAAACCGGCGAGTAATTCCCTCACTAATGCTTCCAGACTAATGGAGGAAAAATTGACACCACAGGTCTTAAAATAAGATTATTTGACGTTTTGCTCAGTTTTTTTATTTCTGTATTCTCAATAATTCAGTTGTAATACACAATAAATGGAACATACCAATACCAAAATGGTATATAAGCATATTTTAAAATCTGATTGGATGATCCATGTTTGGTTAGATTGTTGTTTTTGAAAGAGGTCCTTTATGCTCACTGCATTTATTTGACCAATTTTGTTTAAATATACAGTCAAACCAAAATGTATTCAGACACCTTCAATATTTCCACAGTATTTTATCACAGTTTATTCGCTATAGTTTAAAAAATGGAAATAAAATACGACAAGAACTCAGAGTTATCAAGTCAATTGATATTTCACTGGTTTTGTCCATCCTTCTGTTAGACTGTCTCACAAATTAATTATGTTGAATATCTGTCAGCTGTTAAATATAACTACACAATTAGATAATACCAATTTAGCTCAACCAATCAATGCTTAATTTTGTTCAGTCTGTGGTGTAAAATGGTCGCATTAGCAATTAAAGAAAAAACACTTAATCAAAACATGGTCAGGTCAAAATATCTGAATAACTTTTTGTCCCACATTTTTATTAATTTTACTGGTAGTCCACTGTATGAAGAATTTTTGGGTATAATATGTCACAGTTTACTTTATGTTGCTATCCTCCCTTACATAAATGAACTATAAAGTCCTAAACCCACTAGTAAAAAAATATCAAAAATTATATCTGGTGTCTGAATAATCTTTGGTTTGACTGTATATTAAAATGTAAATAAACTCATACTTGAAACAACCTCAGGGGGAGTAGATTTTCATAAAGAATTTTCATAGGGTGAACTATCCCTTTAAAGTTTTTTTCTTTTGGCATTGGATGCATGTAAACCTATTGTAGGAGACCTCCAAAACACAATTAGGAACCTTCAAAAGAGCATATTTTTCATATTTCAGCATTTTTTTCATATTTCTTCATATCTCCCAGTGCGTCAGAAGTCGTGTGTGGCCCGTCTGGGCGGGCGTTCAGACGGCGTGGATGCCGAGCGGGAGAAGCTGATAATGCACAGACTGAAAGAGAGGTGTGAAGATCAGGCCCGGCAGCTGATCGTCCTGCAGGAGGAGCTCAGGAAGTCTTCACGATGCCTGGATGTGTTCACCATTAGCACACAACACTTCTGCCAGAAGGTGACGCTCTCACAGTCTTCATACTTAATACTTAACTTAATAGTTAAGACTGTGATGGTACCACAAGGGTTGCAGGTTCAATCCCAAATAGGGATTACCCAGAATTCAAAGTTTACGATGATGTAAATGAACTGCTAAAAATTTTTTTAAAAGTGTTTGAAAGAATCCATTTGGGCATAAAAAAGGTTACAAAGCTCAAAGTTTACTCCAAAGGGAGGTTTTATTTAACAGAATCCACTTTTCATGAACTACAACGAACGGCTCGTTTGGACTACAAAGTGATTTTCCCGGCTCTTATGAAGTCAAAATGTGACTCGTTTAAATAATCTCCGCCCACGGAATACGCAAAGAAGGGGACGAGGCCTGGTTGAGCTGCGCTAGCGAGACCGCATTGTCGCTATGTTGAAGAGACACTGTTTTCCCAAAACTCATTTGTTTGACCTTCCTAAGGCTGACAAACTTAGAGTGGTTAAAATGTATTTTTAACATTATAATCGCAACGTTTATCTGTGTGCTGCACATTTTATGGAGAACAGCTGCAGGCTACGCTACGCACAAAAGCTTTTCCTGAAATGGAGCAGTTCCCACTTTGTCGGGACAATCTGTTGTTTAGGGATCTCATCTTGTTTGTTTGTCTTACTATTTCTAGTTGCATTTTCTATTAATTACAATTATATGTTTTATGTTGTTGCTATGATGTAAAGAAAGGGCCAAGCTTTGCCTCCGCTAGCCTGCTAGCTAACATTACAGTATTGATGTAGTGTTTACTTTTTTAAGACTGTTCAACTTAGGTGATTTTTCTTAGGAAAATTAACCATGGTTTTGGGATCGATTACTGTTTGTATTACTATAGTTTTCCGAAAAAAAATCTTGTCTAAATGGTGTATAACATCATATATAAACAGTATAAGAAAACAAAAAAAAACAACAACTCCAAAACGTCCTGTGAAATCCGTGCTTGCAAAGTCTGTGCATGAAATCTGCATGATCACCTTGTTCGTTAACATTCTTAAGTATCCTTAATATTTACATCTGAGTAGAGCTTGCGGTTATGGAGGGGCGGGACATTTCCCGAACACACTCTAAGCGCTGCCAATCACAACCAAGCGTGCCGCACAAGCCCTGAAAACTGAAGCCAAAATGCCTCGATCGCCCCCCAGTGGCCGGTCCTAGTATAGGTCATAAACCCCGCCTCCCCGTGTTATTCAGCAGCACACGAGACCAACTAAACAATTAAATTACACTTCAAATATCGTTTTTACAAAGATGGTTTCTGTAATGTGTAGTTTATCACGCTGATGTAATTTCAAGTGTTTGTTTTAAAAATAAGTTTGTTTTTAGTTAGTTATTTGATGCGGTGGTGGTGACGTCATGATTGACAGCTGTGATTGACAGGTTCTCTGAGCGAAGTAGTCACTGAAGCACCAACAGTGCTTTTTTTTTGGGATCTTCGGAGGACTGAGGAGATTGGAGCTTTTAATGTAATATCTAAATTTCTATAATCAATAAAAATAAAGTGCAGGAGCGTGTGCTTGCGATTGATTCTGCGAGAGTGAGGGCGGGGCCTTGATTTCGCGGCTTTACTTCCTGCTCACTACTGCGCATGTCTGGTCCCGAAATCACTACTGTGCAAGTCCTCAAGTTCCAAGATGTCAGCGCCATATCGGGATACTGGCGGCTTCACTTCTGACCAATGGAAGAGAGCGAAGGGGCGTCGTCCATCTTTTTTTACAGTCTATGATCACAACACACTGGGCCAGCTAACCAATCACAGTACATTTCGTATTCTGGAAGGAGGGGCTTCATCGAAAACAATGCATTCAACCAGACTGGGGAGAGAGGTGCTGTAATAATGTAAAATATGTGAAAAATAATGTTTTTTTGAACACTCAAGCATGAATACATATTCTAGTAGACCCCAAAAACAAAATCAAGACTTCATAAAAGCGCATAATAGGACCCCTTTAAAGTGGAACTTCTTTTTACTTTACATGGCTTTCTAAACAAGAGGCTCTGTGTAATAGTCAAAGATGTCCGTCTAGCGCATGTATACATAGAAGCAATGTAGAAAATGTGTTCTGTGTGAACGGCTTGGTTACTGCTTTGATGTAACCAAGATATTCTCCGTATTAAGCTTCTGTCATGTATTTGTCTCTTGTTTTGTATGCAAACACATGGCCGTTTGTTTGGGCTATGTGTTTGCATTGTCTTGTTTTACCTCGTTTCCTTGTTAGTTAAAATGTTGTATCAGTGTCACCTGTGATTGTGATCATGTGTCCTTACCACGCCCCTTGTTCCCTCGTTAGTATTGATGTTCATCAGTGTCACCTGTACCTTTGTGATTATGTGTTCTATGTAAGCTTTCGGTGTTTGTTCCTCAGTGCTGGTTCGTCTTGTTAACATTCGGTTCTGTGAGTATTGTGATTTGTCTGTTAATGTTCCAGTTCCGTTTTATTTTCAAGTTTAGTTATTGTCTTAGTTACTGTTTGTTTGCCCCATTGTGGGTCTTTGTTTTCCGATTATAAATAAACCGTGTTTTGGGAAAGTTACTGTCTGCGCTTGGGTTCTATTTAGCGTAACGTGACAGAACGAACCAGCCAATTTTTTAACCCAGCAGACAATAGGCTATGTCTTGTTCCGCCAGTAGCCAGTTGGGTGACCAGGAGCGATGGTGGCAGTCGACCATCGAGGACATGAGGAGGGGCAAGATTCCGTTTCCTCCCCAGGGAGAGAGATCCCTGGAGAGATATGCCCAGGGCCTAGAGGAGAAGAGAAATTTTACGCCGGAGGTCTTCCTAAACTCTTATTTCATCGCGGGGCTCAATGTACCTCCTCCGCTGGCTGAATGGCAGGGGCTGATCCGACGCCTGTATCGAAAGGTGGTGGACCATGTGCGTCAAAAGGAGTGGCAGGACCCCACGAGGACGTTGTCAGTTTCTGCATTGCCAGCGATCCCGGAGAGTCAAGTCCTAGCCACAACAACGCTTGGTAACCACGTTCTCGCCACTTCGACGTCTATGAAAGGTCCTTCAGCTTTTGCTACGGACATTGCAGGGATCCTAGGTCCGGCTATGGCTTCTGCACCGCGGTCAAAGAGGAGGTGGAAGAGATCGTCAGCTTCACCGTCTCAGTCCCTTCCCGGTTCTGTGCCGACTCTCCAGGTTGCTTCTGTCAGTCTGGTCCACGCTGAGGTAGATGAGAGAGTGACCAAGTCCAGCCCTGTCCCAGCTATGGAGTCAAGTTCCTTCCACGCTGAGGTGGATGGGAGAGTGACCAAGGCCAGTTCTGTCCCAACTAAGGAGTCTAGGACTGTCCATGCTGAGCCGTCAGTGGTACCCCCTGTCCCAGCTCCACTGCGAGTGGCAACGGCCCCAGTTTTGGGTTCTGTATCGGCTCCTCTGCTTGCTGCAGCAACATCGGTTGTGTCCCCTGTTGTTTCCCCGATTACCCCTGTTCCTGTTGTGCCCCGACCTGTCCCTCCCAAGACTGTACCTCATGTGTCTCCACCCAGAACTGCCTGGTTTTCGTGTCCTCAATCAGTGCCCAAGTCCAGTGAATCCAGGACTTTTGTTCCACCCACCTACTCTGGACCTCCACCTACGAACTCTTTTGTTCCCCTCCCTCATGTGTTATTTGTATTGTGTCATCCCGATACTGCTATGTTTTCGTGTTTGCCACTGTTAATGGTTGTTCTGTTTTGTTGGTTTATGTCTAGTTTACAGTTGGTTATGTCCCATGTGGGTCTGGTAGCCGCTCCAGCGTCTGGTAGCCGCTCCTTAAGGAGGAGGTTATGTCATGTATTTGTCTCTTGTTTTGTGTGCAAACACATGGCCGTTTGTTTGGGCTATGTGTTTGCATTGTCTTGTTTTACCTCGTTTCCTTGTTAGTTAATGTTGTATCAGTGTCACCTGTGATTGTGATCATGTGTCCTTACCACGCCCCTTGTTCCCTCGATAGTATTGATGTTCATCAGTGTCACCTGTACCTTTGTGATTATGTGTTCTATGTAAGCTTTCAGTGTTTGTTCCTCAGTGCTGGTTCGTCTTGTTAACATTCGGTTCTGTGAGTATTGTGATTTGTTTGTTAATGTTCCTGTTCCGTTTTATTTGCAAGTCTAGTTATTGTATTAGTTACTGTTTGCTTGCCCCAATGTGGGTCTTTGTTTTCCGGTTATAAATAAACCGTGTTTTGGGAAAGTTACTGTCTGCGCTTGGGTTCTATTTAGCGTAACGTGACAGCTTCTCTATTTCTGCAATGTTTTGAATAAACAACGCAGCAGCACCGCATCTAATGGGTTTTACTGGATAGCCTAACAAAAACATTAAAACGCAACAACGACTTTTACATCATCATCACATCTCGTGCGCCACTATAAGGCTGCCCAACGCACGCCATTTTTGAATTAAAATGTGGATTTTTATTTTAAATTTGACAAATATTCAAAATTAGAATTGTAATTTGACAGCCCTACTCTTTAACCTTAAAACCTTTTTGAATTGGCAAGCCATATTTTGTGTTTTTAAAAATGAGTATTAGTAGTGTTGTCAATGGGTGTGAGCAGTTGCTATGGTGTTGTGGGGAGGTTGCTGGGCTGTTACTACTTTTTTTATTTTATTGCTAAAGTGTTCTGAGTCATTGATGCTACTTGGACACTAGGGTGCTGGATGGACATTATGTCATTGCTAAGGTGTTGTGAGTATTTGCATGTTGTTATGCAGTTGCTTGGGTGTTCAGGATGGTTTCCCTGGTGTTGCTATATGGTTGTTAAAGCGTTCTGAGTGGCTGTTAGCATGTTGCTATGCGTTCACTAGCATATCGAGCATTCACTTTTTCTTGCATTGCTAAGGTGTTGTGGGTAGTTGCTAGGGTGTTGCTACTTTGTGGTTGCAGAGGTTTGTGAGTGGTTGTTGGTGTGTTCCAATGCAGTTTCTAGGGTGTTCTTGATGGTTGCTAGGGCATTGTTACTTTGTGGTTGCTAAAGGGTTGTAGGTGGATGTTGGTGTGTTTCTGTGCAGTCTCTAGGGTGTTCTGGATGGTTGCTAGGGTGTTATGTAGTAAACAAGCACATGAAGCTTGGTTCCAAATGTGATTGTTTTTTGTTTTTTTTGCATCATCATAAAGCACTTACATTACATTACTGAACATTACTTTTGTTTTATTTTTTGCATAGGAACTTTCTAAAGCATAACTTATTGCACACAATCGCAAATGTCACGATTACCATAGTTTAAGTGTTGTCACTGTACTATAGGACATGTTGTTTATCATATTTCATCTGGAATGCTTTCCCTCGTCTGATTGAATGCTTGTATGTGAAAATGTGTGTCCGTGGACCCAGTGGTATCAGACAATGCACACGTGTTATTTTCTTCTTTATTGACCTCCCCCTTCTGTGCTTCTATCTCTCCATCATTCACCCCTCCTCCTCCCAACATCTCCGAGTGTGTGTGTGTGTGAGAGAGAGGGCGAGAAGCTTGGGGGTTGTCTGAAGAACATGTGTAGAATCGCAGACTCACGCGAGTCGTTGTTGAAATAGTCAGGCTATGACGCTAAAAACAGGATGAGGTAAGGTTGTTTGTTGGGTGATTTTAGCCTTTTTCTTCCACATTCTCCCTAACTCCTCCTGTCTGTCTGTCTGTCCTCCACTCCCTCTCTCTCTCTCATTCGGTGTGCGTATGGTATTCCCCTGACAGGTTTTTATAAAGCTACATTCTGTCCTAGCATGAGCCAATGTCTCTCTCTGTGTCTCCATCCTACATGCTGTTCGAATACTACAGAAACCATGCCAGGAAGAGTGTGTGTGATGCTGCTTTATTGCTTTGTGACTTGTTTGGTAAAGTAGGACCAGTGATGCATTTTGCATAAGACCTGGTTTATTTCATAATCATTCTACATTCATCTTTTATGTACTTTGTGATGATGGTAGTGTATGTGTGTGTGTGTGTGTGTGTGTGTGTGCTGTCAGTGAAGACAAACATGTGCTCTTACGGCGAGGGAAGCCCCACCCTGACTGCTGAGTCTGACACTTGATGCAGATGCTCTGATATCATAATTCTATTGTTTTAATGCACTTTTGGTGTTTATTGACCTTTTTATATTAATGCATTTGAAAATTAAACATTGCATGATATGAGTATTGATGATGCCACTAACTAGATTTTAACATTTTCTTTTTGCAAAACTTGTCGCCACAATGTTAGACCAGTTGGATGTTTCTGAATGGTTGCCAGGGCATTGCTATGTGGGTCCCAATTAGGGATGGGTACCGAAACCCGGTATTAAACTGGCCCCGGTGCTGAATTTTGAAAGACCGTTGGATCGATAAGCTCGGACGTTATCGGTTCTGCTGTCGGTACTGGAGAAATTAAGAAAGTACACGTGCTTTTTATTATTACTATACATGCATTATCTTGCTAATTTAATCTCGCCAGCCACTTCTATATAATAATATTGAACCATTTGGGTTTGATGCATTTTTGCTGAGAGAGAGCTGCGGAGCCACGGCGTGCACAACAAAACAGCCGCTTAATGAGTGACGATGAGGTCACTTTAGCTCTTTGATATTAAACAAATTTTATTTTAGATTTCGATTTTGGCTTCCAATGATTATAAAAAATAAGATATTTTAGGTAAAACCATAAACTAAAGCCGGATTCTGTCTAGCGCAACTTCCTTTCCTTCACAGCGGTGCGCTATCATTTCTCCTTAAAACCCAAACGTAACGTCAGAATCAGCACGATATGTGATTGTTGTAAAATGCAGTCTCTACTGTTGCTAAACTGCGGGACGCGTTTGATAATAGAAAGTACGGTGGCCGAGAAAGCTCAACGCGCTGCAGATAAAAGAAAACACATGCAAATAGAAAAAAATGTGTGCCAATAGAAAAAAACGCATGCAAATAGAAAAAACACCGGCAAATTAAGAAACATCTTCATCAGTTTCACAACACACGTGTTCCAAATACTCACAACACCACCCAAATTCAGAAACGCGCTGCAAAAGCGCACAACACAAGTACAGAAACGCGCTGCAAATAACACAGACCACAACGGAAATGTTTCCAGGGGAACCAAATAAGTGACGAACCCGGCTGGGACGTGCTGGTGCTTACAGCTTAAACTTCTACTTTAATCTCTGTATGTTTTGCAAAATAAATAAATAAATTTTTTTATGACATACAACTTGTATACAATATACAAAATGTATTAACAAATGTATTAACAATATGTTCAATGTCATCAGATTACAAACGAGAAAAGAACAATGAGCTGAAAACTAAAATATATAAATAAAAAAGATAGATAAGAAGAAGAACATGAAGGAAAAATATTTATCTTTTTTGTTACACTGTACAAATTGTTTCATGTTATGTTTAAATTTCCTTGTTAAAAGAAAAAGTTTCATAAGAAATGTTAGGTAATGTATGGTCCAAAGTTTAAAAGTTGAGGCACACAGATATACACACGCATACTTTAAAAGCTTTTTTTGTAAATTAAAATGTATTTGCAACTGTTATGTTAACAGCATTATATTTCTGTGGTAAGAACAGCTCTTCAGCTGATGGAGGCCCCGTGCTGCGTTGTCATGGGAACATCCCAGGTGAAAATAATGAGGAATTACGTAGTCTTTCGTTGCTCCTTCATGAAGTGCGATCCACACGGCTATATAACAGCACACTAGCCCTGCTCACTCCAAAGTCCCACTTTAAGGGCTCTGCAATCTGCCCTTCGAAGGGAGTAGGCAAAGGGAAGCTCACGAGCAATAAGCGCGTCCCAGCCGGGTTCGTCACTTATTTGGTTCCCCTGGAAACATTTCCGTTGTGGTCTGTTATTTGCAGCGCGTTTCTGTATTTGGTTGTGTTGTGAACTTTTGCAGCGCGTTTCTGTATTTGGAGCACACGTGTTGTGAAAATGATGATGATGTTTTTTATTCATTTGCAGGTGTTTTTTTTCTATTTGCACGTGTTTTTTTCTATTTGCACGTGTTTTTTTCTATTTGCATGTGTTTGCTTCAGTTGCAGCGCGTTGAGCTCTCTCGGCCACCGTAAGAAAGCTATTAAAAGCACCAAAATAGACGCAATAGACGCTGTTCCAAAGGCGGCGTGCGCACCGAAACACACCGCAACGAGACAAGCAACGTAACGTTACACTTTGGGCTTCCTGTGCGTGTCTAAACAATCAAATATACACACAAATGTGTAAAAATGACTGTCTTGGAGATTCACTTAAACAGTTTATTCACTTAAATACAGTGTATGTCTTAAATGGCCGTAAATAGTTGGGAGAAAATATGATGTGTAATAATGATTAGATCTGCATTTGGTCTTAAAGAGGCAGCAGTCTAATAAACGTGCTGACGATTGCCCCATTAATGTGAATCAAACAACAAAATGCAAAGAGAAAATCACAGTTGCAACTCTTGAATGAACAATTTTGGCTTCTATGATAAACTATGCAGTGTTATTTTACATTTGATTACTTTATTAGATGTGTTTTTAGCCCACCTGCGCAGTAATGTCGACATTACTGAAATTAAAGCACTGGGTATATAAATTGTGTATTTGTTTAATTGTATACTTTTTTTGTTTGACCATGCGTTTGTACTTTGTTTTTGGTGTCCTATGTCTTCTGTAGATCAAACACAAAACCCTGCACTCTTCTGCATAACATGTTTTTTTTGTTTGTTTTGTTAAAGCGTTGCTTTTTATTTTGCTATTAATATTTATTTTACATTTCAAAATATAAAGTAATATTAATTAAGTTTTAAATATTTTTCCCTTTTTTTATATAACAAAAAGAACCGATAAGAATACCGTTAAAGTAGCGAATCGATAAGCGGTATCGGTAAGAGTAGTATTACCTTAAAACCTTAACGATACCCATCCCTAGGCCCAATGTGTTTTGAGTGGTTGTTTGCAGGTTACTCAGGGTGGTTGCTAGGCTGTTGCTATGTGGTTTCTAATGTGTTGTAAGTGGTTCTTGATGTGTTGCTATGCACTTGGCTTGCTGTTGTCTTCTGGGTGGTCGTTTTATGGTTGCTTAGGTGTTGTGAATGGTTCTTGTGTGAGTGGTTCTTTGTGTTGCTTTGCACTTGCTGTAGTGCTCTGGGTGGTTGCTAGGCCATCACTATGTGGTTGCTAAGGTGTTGTGAGGGGGTCTTTATGTGTTGCTATGCACTTATAGTGCTCTGGGTGGTTGATTTTTTTCATTGCTATGTTGTTTCTAAGGTGTTGTGAGGGGTTCTTTATGTGCTGCTATGCACTTGCTGTAGTGTTCTGGGTGGTTGCTAAGGTGTTGCTATGTGGTTGCTAAGGTGTTGTGAATGGTTGTTTGCTGGATACTATGTAGTCACTAAAGTGTTCTGGGGGTTGCTAGGGTGTTGCATTTTGGTTTCTAAGGAGTTGTGTGTGGTTATGTATTTGTTATGTGGTTACTGTGGTATTCTGGCCAATTGCTAGGGCGTTGCTATGTGTTTGCTAAGGTGGCTGTTTGCAGATAACCATGTGGTCGTTAAGTTTATAGGGGTGGTTGCTAGGGTGTTGCCATGTGTGTTGCTGAGCAGTTTCTATGTGGATTCTATCGTTTTCTGGGTGGTTGCTATAAGGTATTCTGAGTGGTTGTTTGTCTATTGCTATGTGGTCCCTAGGGTCCTCTGGGTAGTTACCACAGTGTTGCTTTGAAGGTGTTGTATTTACATGTGATTGCTAGGGTGTTCTGGGTGGTTGCTAGGATGTTTCCATGTGGTTGCTAAGGTGTTTTGAGTGCTTGTTTGTGTATTGCTAGAGAGTTCTGCATGGTTGCTAGAGCCTTCAAGGACGTTGCTAAGGTGTTGTGAGTGTTGTCGCTAGGGGACTGCTATGTGGTTATGTTGAGTGGTTTTTAACATGTTGCTATATGGTCACTAGGGTGTTTTGAGTGATTGCTAGAGAGTGCTAATGGGTTCTGAATGGTATCTACCATGTTCCTATGCATGTGGTTACTTACTATTGGTTTATTTAGTGTAAACATATTGGTACAGAATATCACAGAGATACAGGGCTAACTTCTCCTCAACAAGAAATATGATTCCGGACCAGTTCCAGAACCAAAATGTTTAGGGTTATGGGTCTATTATGAAGTCCTATCCCCTGAGATGAGCAGTAGTAACAGTGATGCTCAGCGGATATCACTAATAAGAAAGTCCATGTATGATATGTGTTTTTAAAGCATGTTTAAGCTGTAGGTGTGTTGGGTTGTGACAGTGCTACACCCTACAGATTTATCTTTTGTTTTATGGGTGGCGAATGAGTCCTTGAGAACGCCTTGCTCTCACTATTATAGACCTTTCGCAGCAGGAAATGAAAGGTAACTACGCTGAGGAACGAGCCAGTTGGATTAGTATTCATGGAAAGACTCTCTCCAGGCCAGGGATCTGCGTGTTATGTTGTGTGCTGGAGGAAGATCTGATTGGGTGAGAGCTGTAGATGTGACACAATGATGACAGGTCAGGGCATTTGTGGGGTCATGGGGTCTTGAGCCTGCTGTTTGTTTACAGTATGAGAGGGTCAGGTGCTTTTTAACAGCAGATGGCGTTGGAGCTGAATGAGTGTAGGATTCATTGCTGCTGTGTTAAAATGCTGACTCATGGCGTATCATTTGCTGACATTGATTCTTATTAACAAGTATGGATCATAAACATCTCATTGTGTTGTGGCATCATCAAACATTCCCGTTACAGATATGGTTATTTATGTCACTTTGGAGTAAATGTGCTATTAACAGATAGAGGTACTACTAGTTAGATAGAGGTCTGTGACATGGCTATCTGGAGCTTGCTGGGTTAATTTAAGGGTTGAAGAACATTGTTTTGTATTTAATTGTGTGTGCTGCTGGTATACAGAGATTTCTTGTTTAAAGAGGACCTATTATGCTCTTTTTCAGAGTCTTGATTTTGTTTTTGGGGTCTACTAGAATAGGTTTTTATGCTTGGAAGTTTTAAACTATTTTTCACATATTTCACATTAATTGCAGCATCCGTATCGAACTGTGGATTACTTCACTGTTTTTGCTCCCTGTCGTTTTGCTTTATTCGATGATTGATTTCCGCGTACGTCGTATTTATGCACATGTGACTCTTCAAAAAGCAGCTGATTGTTGACATGCTAAAATATATAGATCAAAGTGTATATGTACCTATATTTAAATGGGATGAAAGATAGAATGTCCATGTAATCACCGTTTGCTTGCTAACTGTGCCCAAGAGCAGATCTATTTAAGGCCACATGTCATTTGAGCAAAAAGTATGCTTCTAAAAACAGGTCGAGAGCTGTAGCTCTGTCCACGTAAGTTTGCCACGCTGTTTGCGAATGTTCATTGTAAAAATTGTTCAACTATGTTGGTAATGATGGAATAGTTGGCTGACTATACTTTTGGAAAACACCCCTGTTTAGTTCCTGTTGCTATGAAGCTCCTCCTTCTGAAAAGTGCAATGTGCTCTGATTGGTCGGCCAGGCCAGTGTGTTTGGTGATTGGTCAACTGCCTCAAGTGTGTTGGGAAATGTCACGCCCCTTACTATAACCATATTAAGTTTCAACACACTACTAACAAACTCGATTAGGTCTCGTCCATTTATTTTGCGTGTTCCTTGAGCGTGAATTATTTAAATGAGGAATACTCAAGACTACAATGGAGACGTTTCAGGGAGTTCAGAAACACTGATATAGAGCATTTGGAGTGATTGTGTGCTTTGTAACTTTGCAGACCTTTTTCATGCTCAAACAGCAACAGTTGAAAATGTAAAAAAAAGAATAATTAGGTAATTTTTAAAGTGGTATTTTGGCTGGTATGTTTTATTTGGTTAAAATTGAGTTCTTCACACTTTTGTTTATTTATAACAAAAAAAATAACGTTTGACAGTGGTAAGCACTGTTGAACACATTTTACATCAGTTCCACTGCATAATTTCCCCCTACACTCAATGTGAGCTTGCAGATTCTGTGTGGAGAAATTCGTAACACACTTGTGTATCTCTCCATGTGTGTTTTCCAGAGCGAGAGCGCTGTCGTGAAGGAGAGGGAGTTATCCCTACAGTTAGCCAGGATCAGGGATGAAGTGGGTAAGTCTTCTCTGGACATCACACACAACAGCAGCACACTCACAAATGTTAGAATGAGGTCAGCCACTCAAGAAATTAAAACCAAACTGACCTTCTCAGATTGCACATTTTTTCTCTTTCCCCTCATATTTCATTTGGCACACGACTCGCCCCACATCATTTTGAAGTGAAGCAAGAACACTTCTTAATAAATCACTGAGTATCATATTCTACTAATATGGTACACTTTTAAGCTTTATTGGCACAATTCCATTTTATTTTGGTTATAAAGGTTTAAATTTGGCACATTAACCATTTTGTAATATACAATTCTACCGTGCAAAGGCAAAAGACTGTAACTTTGTTTTTGGTCGAAAATGAGTCATTGATATTTTTGGCACATTCAAGACCTCCTTTATCATGTGGATAAGTATCTTGAGTCAATTCCGTTGTTTTTTCCCCGAGAAAATAATGGGTTGTCTTAACAGTAACTTCCAAAGGCGCATGAGAAACCAAGGCAGAACACCGTAACGCCAGTTACCGCTCTTTGGCTTTGTTTTGGAAACAAATGCGATCAGAACATTTAGTACGGTCTGAACCCGCTCCATCGACAAACGTGCTATTAAAATGGTGGTCAAGTTTGAGCTCAAGATTTTATGTAGATCGTTTTCATTACTAAATCATCTAATTGCAAGATATCCAGTGTCCTACCTATAATTAATTTGGCGGGACAACTAAAAATCTTTAAAGTCATTTTTCTCAGTTCCACACTCTAGCGAGTTAAGGTCTTTTGCCTTTGTAGTGCAGAATTAAACTAGCATGAAAAGCAGCTAGTTTTAAACGCATCAAATATCATATAAATTCATATATTTAGTTCATCAGAGTAAAGTTTTTAAATGTATCTGTTATTTTGCAATGAACCCTGTTACAGCATGATTTCCCCTTATAATGAAAAATATGCTTTTCCTTCAAATTGAGAAACATGACTTGGTCTCTGTCAACAGTGTGTCTTTCCATTGATCAGTTTTATATTGATGTGTTGACTGCATTCGTCAAGCTTCAACCCTGTTATTCAAGTTATTCGAACAAATTTTTTCTCTAACTTATGGGAAATTAAAGTTTATCAATAGCTACAAACCAGGTTTATTCTCACAACTGAAAACAATTCACTACTTTAAGTTAAATTAATTTTAACTGAAAAAAAAAAACACAAAACAACCTTGATTACAGCTAATTGCCAAGGCAACATTTGCCATTCTTATTTAGTTCTTCTTGATAAACTAAACTAAACTAAACAAAACTAAAACTAAACAAATAAAAATAATACAAAACTAGTGATTTTTTTATAATATAAATGTACAAAGAAAAAACGCAAAATTACCAAGATTTTAACTGAAACTCAGATGAAAACAAAAAAATATTAACATAAAATCTCATTCAAAACACCGAATGTTGGTTTATAGCTACTAGCAATCAACATTTTCTCACGGTTAAGTGTGTCGTTTTCAAACTATTTTGGGTCTCTCCAGTGGTCAGTGTTCAGCGATGGGAGCGTCTGCAGGGTGAGAAGGCTCAGCTGGAGCAGAGTTTTGAGCGGGAGCTGAAAGCACTCCAAGAGGAGCAACAGCAGGAGCTCAAGGCCCTACAGGAGAGACTGGTAGAGGAGCACAACTCTGAGATTCAGCGACTCCGGCAACAGCAGAACAGTCACCTGGAGCAGCTACGCTCCCAGCACCAGGAACAGGTGAGATGAGATGAGGGAGTAACAGGGTGTAAAGACTGAGATATTCATTGACACACCTTGAAGAGGCTTTTATTTAAGCATTATACACAAAGGACTGCATGGTGTGAAGGCTCAGCGAGGATTACGAATGCCTGGAAGGTGGTTGCATGTGTATGTAGTCTGAAAAGTAACCCAAAGTATACGTGAACTAGTTTAAACTAGTTCTGCTGGCAAAGATATTTACCTCTTTGAATTCAAGTTTGGTGAACTTTGACACACAAGTTGACATTCTATGTGAATTTACTATGGACTATCAGAATCCAATTTTCCAGAGCACCTTTTAAACACTGAAAAAACAGCCGTTTTTGTTGTTAGATCGAGGAGATGAGTGAAAACCATGAGACGGCCATGGTGGAGATGGAAGCGACTCATGGTGCCACACTGGCCACTTTACAGGAAGAACACACCAGAACCATCAAGAGTGAGTCCTGCTGACAGACACATCCATCACAGAAATCAGAAATCAAAGCGACTGAGTCTAAAAACCTAGTGAGCTGCCTACTTAGACAACGTTATTTGGGCTAAAAGGTATATAATAGCAAATAGGTTTGGCCCACTAACAGAGCTCTGGTAACTTCTGCTTAAAAACATCACTACAACCTGTTGAATCCAAACTCTGTGTTAATTCTTCTTCTTCATCAATGTGTTCTTACTAAAATTAACTGGGTGTTTCTTTTTAGACCTAAGGATGGCACACGAGCAGCAAAAGAGGTCAATGGAAGAGGAATTTGAGAAACTCAGACTGTCACTGCAGGTACTGTATGTCCTCGCTCTGAATGCCAACATGGGTTGTACAGTGTTTTTTCCCCCCCCTTTTTTATGAGGGCACGTGTAAAGGGGTGTGTTTCCGTGCTGTGTTTAGGATCAGGTGGACACGTTGACATTTCAGAACCGCACTCTGCGAGACCGAGCCAAGCGTTTTGAAGAAGCACTGCGCAGAAGCACGGATGAGCAGATAGTGGTACTGTCCTTGATGTTCTCTTTTGATTTGTGTGTGGCCAGTGGTATTGAGAGAAAAGTTCATCCCCAGGAAATGCTTTTTTTGTGTTTTTTGGTTGCACTCTATTTTACAGTTCGTGCATTTTCAATGTATTTACAGTGTACTTACCAAGAAAGTACTGAGTATTAAGGTAACTACATGGGTTAAGGTTAGGTTTTGGGGTAGGTTCAGGTCTAGTACATAGTTATTACCCAGTTATTGTAATTACTACAATAAGTATATAGTATGTACATGTGAAACAGGACTGTAAAATAAAGAAAAAAAAAGTGTCCTCTGTGTACTACAAAAGTAAGATCTGGTTTTACCAAATTTTTTGGTCACCGTCCTTTGTCTAGATTACACCTCGGCTCACTCTGGACATCCAGGGATGCGTTTTAAACAGTGTTGGAGGAGTTTGCATACTGGACACTTGTTAACTTTCTTTCCTTCTCTATACTCTTAAAAATAAAGGTTTCAAAAGTTTTTTTTTTTTTTTTAAACACTCCCATAAGGGGTTTTTGCACTGGAGGGACGTTTTCATAGTTCCTATAACTATTAAGAACCTACTTTTTGGCGTGTTCGCACCGCAGGAACTGGGAATGACTTTACTTATAGGAGCACCTTTTGGAGGAATTAAATTAGCTCTTACTTCAGAGTAGAGTCTAATCCAGGAAGTACCAGTGATGTAAGTGTACTTTAATTGGCCATACGAAACACCAAAACCCGCAATTTTTAAAAGGCCATGTAAAGACACATATTGTAAACACAAGTTGTCTAGTTAAAAATTGGATCTGAGCGCCCCTCTCAAATCGTATGTACCACTGGGAAGCTTGGGGAAAATTTTGATGCCCAAGTTCCTGAGTTGGCCGTGCCATAAACTTAAAACATAAACTAAAAAAAGAGAGGAGAACGATTGCTGCTGTGACTGCAATTCTTCGGTAGTTTTTTCCACAACAGCTACGCCGTCTTGTCATTAAAGTAGTGCATATTTACATGCGTATATAAAAAAATCATTTGAAGCGTATTGTATGTTAATACACAGCTAAAATAGCCTGTATTTGAATGCAAGTCCAGAATCTTCAGTAAGCTGACTATAGATAGCGTTGTCAGTGAATGGGATGCTAAATATCTTTTTGGCTTCAAGAATCCTCCATGATTCCTGTTCTTTCGGAAAACAAAGCACTTGAATGCGACGAGCTTCAAATCACGACTTCGTGGGAAGTAGAAAATTTCCAATAGCACGTGAAGGCAGGATTACTCTACAAACATGGAAAACAGCGATGATATACAAACATAGAGAAAGTGAATGTTATCAGCATTTACCTGTCACCTTTGTCTGTGGCGTTGTGTTCTTTTCTCTGCCTCGAAATGTAGCGCTTCAAGTTGTCGTCGGATATTTAGTCTTTTAGCCCTCCTTTTTGCTCTTTCAATCGCATAATGTATACGTCTATATTCCATCTCCGTTATCACGAAACCCATGACACAACAAAAACACAGCTCCGATCACACCGTCCTTCATCCTCC
Source organism: Tiaroga cobitis (assembly GCA_030578255.1). Classification (NCBI taxonomy): domain Eukaryota; kingdom Metazoa; phylum Chordata; class Actinopteri; order Cypriniformes; family Leuciscidae; genus Tiaroga; species Tiaroga cobitis. The sequence goes on from CM060605.1 coordinate 35,168,258, forward strand.
AGTTGTTGAATGCTGTGCTTTAATTTGTCACTTCAGAGTTCCTACTGGCGTTGTAAATGCAACCAGAAAAATGGCCCTAGAGGAAATTTAGTCCTCAGGGGACCGTCCTGGTGGCTATATCCTCTAACTGAGTTCCTATAACTACCCAGTGCAAAAGCCCCTATAGAAGAACCTATGTGCCTATGTGATTCAGATATGTAGTAATTTGAATTTTGTTTGTACAGGATGCTCTTGCTCCATATCAGCATATTGAGGAGGACCTGAAGAGTCTTAAAGAGGTCCTGGAGATGAAGAACCAGCAGATTCATCAACAGGAGCTCAAAATTTCAGAGCTGGAAAAAATGGTGAGTTACAATGGAGAAAGAGATGGCTTTAATTAGTAAAATCTCCATGAAATTAGATGTTTTGTGACTTTTATTCCCTGTACCCATTAACAAAAGTTTAGTTTTAGCAGATATGTGTAAAATGTAAAGTTTTTTTAATAGGAAAATAGGGCAAAAATATTGACTCATGTTGCACTACATAGATTTCTGTCCAATCAAATGCTCTTTAAAATAAGAATTACACCCATTTTATAATGTCACTTCACTGCCATTCATAAATCCTCTCCCAGTGGCCTCACAGGATAGTAAAGTGTTCATCGAATGCACACTTCAGAATCTCAGCGGAAGTAGTAGGTCATCCGGGGATTTTCGCCTTCTGTTTTTCAAATACAATGTATTCGGACATACTACTCTTTTGGTGTACTGTTTTTTGCATACTATATTGTAGGGAAGTTTTCGATTTTGGACCCAGTGCACCTCTTCCATATGTCCCGCCCCCACTTCTATTTCAAAATGGAATCGGTCAACATAGGACAGGTTTCAGGGGGTCCATAAAGTTGTACTTAAGTTTTACGATACTTTTTAAACTTAAACTGACAGCTATCAGTGTGGATGTGGTATCAGGCAAAAACAAAGGTTTTACAAAGGCCATAAGAAATGCCCTATATGCAGATGTATTTGTAACACTAAAGGTGATGATACACAGGGCAACTTTTTGGGCAATGTTGCCATCAAAGGGGAACCAGTTGAGACACATAGATTATCCAGATAGAAATGTATTGCCATTCAATGGGAAAGTGCCCAAGCAACAATCGCTCTGCACCTTTAACAAGATACATTGTTGATACCCCCCCCATATAATTAAACACTTATTATATCCTCTGATATGACTGGAGTTTCCATCTCATTTGAAATTTACATACCATAATAAGGAATAAATCACCAAGTTCTCCTTTGAAAGTAGAAATGTCACAGTTTTTCAGTGATTTGGTGTGTTTGTCATGATTTTGCACAGGCCCAGAAGAACGTTCTGTTGGAGGAGCGTATTCAGGTGTTGCAGCAGCAAAATGAAGACCTAAAAGACAGGATTGACCGCAACGTCGCAACGTCCAGGTTTTTATAAAACATTTCTAGTTTATACCATTAAAGGTACTGAGTAGGAAGTAAATCAAATAAATTCTAGACTGCGCATGCTAAGAGGTCCTTAACTCAATCTGCTCGCAAGTCATCACATCACTTTCTATAAGGCACAGCTGGTTGGTTTCTGCTGTATTAGTAGCCAATGATCTCGCTGCTCAACTTTCAAATACTGGTCAGCATTTGCTGTTAAAACGTGTATCAGAGATGTGTGTCTCTTCTGTATGTGTGCGTAGCAAGAATACCACAGGGAAAGAGTTACGAGCTTATCTCGCCAGATCTTATTACAAAAAACAGTGAACAAGAACAAGCCCATAATAAACTAAAGTACCGCAAGTACAAATACTTAATATTGAAAATAAGACCCAAAATATTGCGACCCGCACCTTCCCAACTTTTAATAACTCCATAAACTTGATCACTTTATGAGCAGACAACAAACCCAAAAAACGCTTATAATAAGTGGACATGGCAGAACTTCAAGATCGAGCTCTGCGTAGGAGCCTTACAAGCATAAAGAAAACGCCTCTGTCGACGGTGGTTTAGTTAAAATTTAAGAACATAACGAATCTTTTGTTGCTGTAATATTACTTAACGGATACCAATACCAAACACACAAGATGTCAGAACGTCGCTATGACTACCATGCTGTCAATCATCACAATTTTGAGTCGTGTTCCGTACAAACACGGAACGATATTTTAGGGGATACACTCCTGTATTTAAATGCGGTTGTCACTCCTGAAACTTTACAGTGTGTACGTGGCCTAAAGCTACAGAATAATTCTCATTAGTTGTTTCCTCTATTCTACCAGGCAACTGTCAGAGGAAAACGCCAACCTGCAGGTGTACGTTGAGAAAGAGAGCAACGAGAAGAAGCGACTGAGTCGCACCAACGAAGAGCTCATGTGGCGTCTTCAAACGGGCGAGTTGAGCCCTCGAATGTCTCCCACCCAGTCGCCTCTTCATCGACTAGCCTCTGGTCCTTCTTCACCCTCCCGACAACAGCCCTTCCCTAGATGAGTGTCCAATTCTCCGTCGCTGTCTTTGACACTCTGTTTTGTTCCTTTTTGTATATTTAACTTCTATTTCTCATCATGTGGTTTCTGATTGGATGGAACAGAAGATGCTTCCACACCTCTTACACCCAGTGCGTTTTCTGTTTCCAGTCTGTCTCAACTTACTTGTTACTGTATTCGTTGCAAGTTGCTCTTACTGAATATTGATAGGCTTTAATACAGTGATCAAGGTTTGAGTTTGAGCATTACTGAACAAAATAGTTGAAGGCAAGTATTAGTGAAGGGATATTAGTGAAGGGATAGTTCACCCATTATTTTGTCATTATTTACTCATTCCAAACCTGCATGACTGACTTCAATGTGGAACATAAAACATAAAATTGTCATTGTTGCTCTTTTTCATGCAATGACAGTACAGTTAATGGGGACTTAAGCTTTTAAGCTTTCAAATTTAATTTCACTGATAATTTTCAACTGTCAGTGAGTTGAACAAAACCAGTCCTATTCATGAAAGAATCAATCAGTGGTACTTTTTCCAAAAGCATTGCTAGCCAATTATGGTCTCAAGTTCTGTTGTTACCAACAAAGTTCAACGTTTCTGTTTCCCGAAACCATAGTCCCAACGAACATTTGCAAACAGCATTGCAAAGTTGTGTGGTTGGCACAACATCTCTCAACCTGTGGTTAGCAGCATAGTTTCTTGTTAATATGACATGTGGACTTAAATTGATCATGCTCTTGAGCACAATAAGCAAGAAACATGCAGTACATTCTACTGTACAGTATACCTTTTATTAAATACATATTCCAGTTTCATTCTACATCTTGTAATTTGTCAAGAGAATGAAAGTGGCGTTTTTAAAGAATGCTCATGTGCTCTAGTACTCCGGGAAGTGAGGTAAGAGAAAACCCACAATTGAATTGAATCATGCTTCTGGAAATAAAGCAAAACAATGGGGAACAAAATTAGTCCTTAGACACCATGTTCGTTATTTAAAGCGATAATCTGACAATAAATCATCTTTGACCGGTTAATTAGTAGAAGTTATTACTCCACCACATGAGGGACATCATAAACAACTGCTCTTTATTGTTGAACCAATGTGGTTTGAACAACAGGTTTGAGACCAAGTTACTACGGTTTGGGGAAACAGTCATAACAAGCAGGTTGATTTCTCCAAAGATGCATCTTACTATGGTCGTTGCGCAGCGAGTTATGTTGTTGTACGGGAAAAGCACACCAAACTGTTTAACTGGATCACCCAATTAATTAAAAACCAATTCATTCATACTCAAAGGAACGGTTCATTCACCAATTGGACATTGCTATTTTTCTCCCAAACAGCCCAAAGACCAAGGAAAGATGTCAAGATTTTCAGTGAATTACGACAAAATAAGATTTTGTTCGGTTCTTACAGTCATGTGACTTTAGTAGACCTGGAAGGTATGGCACAAGTTGTATAGATCACTTTTGATACACTTTTATGGTGTTTTGTGTGAATTTTTTTTTTTTTTTTTTTTTTTTTTTTTTTTTTTTTAAAGCTTGAAAGCATTGGTCCCCATTCGTTGTAATTGCATGGAAAAGAGCAAACAGCACATTCATCAGAATTTCTTCTTTTCAAAAAGTTTTTGTGTTCCACAAAAAGGTTTGTCTTATTCATTTGTTAACGTTGTTACTTGAACAAATGTAACGGAGGCAACCTTGTTAGAGCTGTGCAAGTAAACCTCACTCCCCTGGCCGCGAGAGGCCTCCCATGCCGGAGACGCAGGTTCGAATCCCGCTCAGAGCGGGTTGAGTTGGACCAGTTATATTGGTGCCGTGACCCGGGTGTGAGTGAGGTTTAGGAAGTTGATTAACAGAGGCCAGGTAGTAAGAGCTGTGCGAGTAAACCTCACTCCCTTGGCCTCAAGAGGCACACTGGAGACTGCAGTTTTTTAGCATCCTTGTTAGCGTGCCGGCCTCCCATGCTGGATACGCAGGTTTGAATCCCGCTTCGGAGCGGGTTGAGTAGGAGCGGTTTGACAAACATTATCCTACATTAGAGAGAACAGAAAAAGGAACATTTATTCTCCTTTCTTTACTTTAATACTTTATTGTGTCCATCACAATGTTGTGCATTATGATGCTTCACAGGCCATTTTGAAATGTACCTTTTTGTACCTTCTACTCTGATGGATTTGGCTCTTGGGCTTGCGCTGAGGAGAAAAATCTTCAACCTTTGCCTATGGTCTGAAGCTTTTCCAAAGATTGATCAGGACATCATGTATACCAGTTTTACAAGGAATATTTGCCTTTTTTCAAAGGAAAGCCACCCACCAGCAACCTTCTGTGCAAGCCGAGGCATTACTGCACTTGACACACTCAACGCAGGAAAACATCTCAACAGGCAAGTTTATGATGGACATGTCATTCAAATGAGGTAAATACTTTGTCATAGTTATATGGTCTAGGGGGTTAAATGTTGATGCAAACGTAATTTTAACAACTTTTTAAGGTGGTTCATCCACATATTGTAACCACTACACAAGGATGCTAATATTAGCATGGACTGACAATTCAGTAGTGTAATTGACTTGCAAAACTTCAACCTGCCGTCTTTACCTTCGTCTTCTCACTCATGTTTGTGAGGGAAAACAACCCTCATGCCTTCATCTCAACTATCCTTGTTTACAGAAATCTCCGGAATGCATTACACTGTAAGAACTGCCTGTAAACTTGACGCCATAGGTATCAGTCATGGCTGTTTGTGTCTCTCTTCTCTGTACAGTATGTATCATAAGTCTTCCGGTTGCTCTAACCCAGATAATATGCTTAAACTGCATTCACGTGGACACTGCTGAGGGCATTTGACCTACTTTGTAGAGACTTGGCTGCTTAATATCAAACTGAAAGGTTTGTGAAAGTACTACAGAACATAACGTTAGCATTTTACGTTAGCAATGCGCTATCATGAGTACCTCACTTCTTGAAATGAAAACCCAGGCCTCTACGGAGATTTCTTGTTTATTATAATAATACATTCAGGGTCTCAAAGCCATGGTCTCTATACAGGAAGTAGGCTACTCTAGTCGTGAATAATAACCTGAAACTATTCAAACTGCACCTGTGTTTATCTTCCCTGAATGTCCTATAACAACTGTCCTGTATATTAGGTGGATCATTTGAACGTACAGTATATACGCACTTGCATTCTTGCTGACGTTGAGGTAAAAGTCTAGATTCAATCTTTGAGAACAGTAGAAAAGAGTTAGGAAGTCATATTGTTCATGAATGTTCAATTATTTGATGTCTTTAGGGGAAAATATACACTTTTTATGTCCAAGTGTACTTAGTAGTGCAGCTATTAGTGATTACATTTTTATGAGTTGCTCAAATGACCATGATTGATTTTTATAAGAACATAAAATCATAACTTTACGTTATTCAGCCTTAACATTTGTGCAGATAGAGGCAAAAGTGGCTGTTGCCGTTGCAAACCATGATGGCTGATGTTATACCATTGTACTGGTGAATTTATTTCCTGCTCATTCTCAGAGAATCATTACCTCCCGTCTCAGTCAGAGATCTTGCTCAGGTTAGGAAGGTGCGTTACAAATGTCATTTCACAGTACATAATAATGTAAACTAAATGTACTGTATCTACAGTATATAATGTAAACTAAATGATACATTTGAAGGTTGGTGTCAATGTAATATTAGACTTGTAAATGTATTTCACTCAGCAATTAAATCGAAAGCTCTGAATGAAATATTGAAATATCAAACCAACTACCTGTCTGCCGAGGAAAATGCTACTCTGTCAAGGTTTCTTGGGTGTGCGCTTAGATTATTTTCATCTCTGCTTTTGACATATAAATGAAAGGAAATCTTCAATTAACCAGGTTGGTTTTTTTTGTTTTGTTTTTTTCTGTGTGTGTCCCATGGACATGAGTATGGAATTTCTGAATGTTTCTTCGTATTCTTGAAGGAATAGTTCAGCCGAAAATGAACATTTACTCACTTTCAAACTCGAAAGTGTTGTTTTTGTCCACAAAACGAGTTTTGAAGAATCTTACCATTCTGGAAAAGAAGTGCACTTAATTGTATTGAATGTGCGCTTGTAGTGTACTTTAAAAAAATATGGCAGAAAATATAACAATAATAATAAAAAAGCCACTTTAGAGTAATTTTCAATTACGATGTTTATTAGCACACTTACGTGCACTTTTAAATCATTGTTTAAAATACATATTAAAGCACATACTTGATTATAACGAACTGTAGTGTGTTATTCAATATTCCATTTAAAGTTAATATATTTAAAATTGAGTTAAACTTTATTTTAAGGTGTCACATTTATTACATTTATTTACATTTATGTAATTATACATTTAAGTACGGAGTAATAATTAACTACATGTACTTACAATTAAACCAGACCTTCATCCTAATCCTATAGTATGTAATTATGCATAATTTATAGTTATTACTATAGTAAATACATGTAACATGTATAACAATGACACTGTAAAATAAAGTGTTACTTGAAATCGTCTTAATTGCAACTTCATATAAATGTGTAATTACAAATATTACAAGTATTAGCAATTATTTTAGTTTCTCATAAATAGTTTTAGCTTGTCAGTACATTCGGCAGTAAAATCCAGCCATATTTCAAAGACAATAGAATTACTCAATTAAATATAAAGATGTAAGTCCTATGTAAGTGAAAAGCTATTATGCATTTTTATTGAATGGAAAATAACACGCAATTACCTGCCTGAAAACATATCATTCAGTTCACTCTTAAGTATATTTATTTAAAGTATGCTGTTTTATAAGTACTCTTTTTATGTTAATGTATACTTCTTTTTCATAAGGGAATGTAGTGTTTTTCCATACAACAACATTTCATAGTTCATGAGAAAAACCAATAAACATCATAAAATGTAATACATATGACTAGTGTTCTAAATTCATACTATGAACTGGCATTGTATGGACGAAAGCGGCTTGAAGACTTCAAATTTCTTACGAGTTTGATACAATATAAAGGCCCGTTCACACCAAGAGCGATAACTATAACAATAACTATATTAGCGTCCACACCAATGAACAATATTGTTCTGTTTATTCTAAGTGCGCACTGCAGTTTTGTTGCCTGTCACTTTAAATGCTCGAGCTCTTTAAAGCAGGATGGATTCTGATGGGCTGTCGATGTTTTTATCCTTCATCAGCTGGAAAAAATGCTTCTGAAAGTGATTCTAACGATATCGTTTCTCTGTGCCGTTATCATTATAGCTTTGGTGTAGAATCTTTTATTCTTTTATATTTCGAACGATTTTTAGAACTATATCTTTATCGTTATCATTATAATTATCGTCCTTGGTGTGAATAGATCTTAAGGGTGAATAAATAACGACAGAATGTTTATGTTTTGATGAACTATTCCTTGAAATGGAATAAAAACACAACTGTCAGTTATTAAATATTTAAGGGAGGATTGTACCATGATTGTGTTAATGAAATGTCCTCTGGGTTTTTTTTCTTTCTTCCTCTTCTCCTAATTTGTGTTGTACAGCTTATATGTGATCTATGTTACAACACGTTATTGGAAAAGCATGTCTTAACGCTGTGATATGATATGCAGTCGTTTGTTTGATTCAAACCTTGTTAGTGTAGCTAATCACTGTTGCGATGCATTCAAAAAACTCTTTTGATGATTATGTTGCACTTTATTGCACTTTGGGTTTAAATATTAAAAAGATCATGTAAAAGCATCCTGTTCCTACTTTTAAATTAGCTGAAAGTCAGCTACTTGACTTTTGAAGTCTGTTGAAGAGTCATGGATAAATCTACATTTCACCAGTTAATTTAATGGATAATGGCTGCGTTGTTTCTCACTGAATTCTATTTCACCGTCACCATATTTCCATATGTTACATTACACAACTTTCTATGAACACAAGCACACGATAGCACACGTACATCACAGAGACGTATATTTGATGTGTGTGTTTACATGTGGAAGACGTATTTTTTAGAGTGTTTGCTCATCTGCAATACGTCTATAGGACGTTTCCTGTCAGATGTCAAATAGACGTTTAGAAGATGTCTTTAAGATGTAATGATTTAGAATGTATGTTAAATTCAGATGTTAGTAAACAGCAGATGCTTTCCAGATGAAGTGATCTTTAACAGACATCTTTCAGACCTACGTGTGCTGGGTAAGAGCCTAATCTGGATCAAATTTTTTTTGACATGAAATGCTGAATGATATCAATGGGCAAAGGGAAGATGATGGTGGAGTTTCTTTCTGCTGCGATCGTGTTTAGAGTCTGGAGGTATCGCAGCTGAAGAGCTGATGGAGACTCGGACATCACCAGAGACGCTTCCTTCAGGGCCCGCGAGGCGTTCATCTCACCCTCAGCTGCAATCACCTGCACACACACATACAACAATAATACACTGGAGCCGCTTGTGTCATACGATGAGCTGCCTCGGCTATAATATTGGATTGTAGGGCTGTATTTAAATTTTCTCTAAATGATCCCTGAAGGCCCTTAGAGCATTGAGAAATCTCAAGACAAACAGCTTAACTTAAGGGGAAAGTGTGTATTTCTTGTCATTGAAAAAGAATTTCTCAAATGCAGTTTACAAAATAGGGCCTGAAAACAAAATGGGGAAAAAAAAGGTGCTTAACCTTTAGAAAATGTTGTTTTATTTTCAGTCACACTTCATATTAGGTGGCGTTAACTACTATGTACTAACATTCAATACCTACAAGACTGGATTTACTGTGTAATGTTATTTAACTACATATTAATACTTATCAAATTTATTTAACTACAGGACAAATTCCCACATTTACTGCTAATGAGTTTGAGACATGGTTGTGTTTAAGTCTAGGGTTAGGCTTGTGATTATAGGGGGCTGAGTTGTGGTTACGTGTCGGGGTAAAGTTAACAGTGTAACTACACATGTTAATTAAATGTAATTGCAATGCACCAACATATATTTGAGTCAAAATCTGGTGAATCGTAATAAAGGAACAACAGTTTTAGAACGTGATTTTTCACTATTATTTACAGGATCTGCATTTCCATGGGTTGTTATAAAAGGCAATGAAAACAATTTAGTGCATCAAAACCACTCCTTTACTGGCAAAAATAAATTTAACTTGACTTTCAAAATTCGATGAATTTGTGCCAGCTTTTTGACAAGCCAAAACATGTCAGTCTCTGAGTAACATGTAATTTATTTGAGCATCGAAATAAACATAATTCCGTACAACAAGTATAATGAACAACGCAAAAGAATTTAAGTCAAACATACACTCACCTAAAGGATTATTAGGAACACCTGTTCAATTTCTCATTAATGCAATTATCTAATCAACCAATCACATGGCAGTTGCTTCAATGCATTTAGGGGTGTGGTCCTGGTCAAGACAATCTCCTGAACTCCAAACTGAATGTCAGAATGGGAAAGAAAGGTGATTTAAGCAATGTTGAGCGTGGCATGGTTGTTGGTGCCAGACGGGCCGGTCTGAGTATTTTACAATCTGCTCAGTTACTGGGATTTTCACGCACAACCATTTCTAGGGTTTACAAAGAATGGTGTGAAAAGGGGAAAAACATCCAGTATGCGGCAGTCCTGTGGCCGAAAATGCCTTGTTGATGCTAGAGGTCAGAGGAGAATGGGCCGACTGATTCAAGCTGATAGAAGAGCAACTTTGACTGAAATAACCACTAGTTACAACCGAGGTATGCAGCAAAGCATTTGTGAAGCCACAACACGCACAACCTTGAGGCGGATGGGCTACAACAGCAGAAGACCCCATCGGGTACCACTCATCTCCACTACAAATAGGAAAAAGAGGCTACAATTTGCAAGAGCTCACCAAAATTGGACAGTTGAAGACTGGAAAAATGTTGCCTGGTCTGATGAGTCTCGATTTCTGATGGTAGAATCAGAATTTGGCGTAAACAGAATGAGAACATGTATCCATCATGCCTTGTTACCACTGTGCAGGCTGGTGGTGGTGGTGTAATGGTGTGGGGGATGTTTTCTTGGCACACTTTAGGCCCCTTAGTGTCAATTGGGCATCGTTTAAACGGCCTACCAGAGCATTGTTTCTGACCATGTCCATCCCTTTATGGCCACCATGTACCCATCCTCTGATGGCTACGTCCAGCAGGATAATGCACCATGTCACAAAGCTCGAATCATTTCAATTTGGTTTCTTGAACATGACAATGAGTTCACTGTAATAAAATGGCCCCCACAGTCACCAGATCTCAACCCAATAGAGCATCTTTGGGATGTGGTGGAACGGGAGCTTCGTGCCCTGAATGTGCATCCCACAAATCTCCATCAACTGCAAGATGCTATCCTATCAATATGGGCCAACATTTCTAAAGAATGCTTTCAGCACCTTGTTGAATCAATGCCACGTAGAATTAAGGCAGTTCTGAATGCGAAAGGGGGTCAAACACAGTATTAGTATGGTGTTCCTAAAGTAATTTTATTACATTAAGTTGGTCAAAGTTTCCATTCAAAAATGAAAAGTCAAAAATAAAAAATCAGTTCACAAAGTTCACCAGCAGGTGTCAGGCTTGGATCATCAAACAATGGAGAGGCTGGCTCATCTTCCAGCGTCTAACACATACATGGAATGCTGCACTTTTTATAATGCATATTTCGTATCACACCTCTTTTTTACATACCGGTATTCAACAACATATGCACAATTTATCCAATCCCATATCTCGATCAATGATTAACTGCTTCAAGTCCTTCAAAGTTCTTTTATAAGAGGTCTTGTACTCCTCCATTCTTCTTCGTCGGGCCCGTCTTCTCAACTTTCTCCTTCTTTTGGTCTGTAACACAGCACTTGACGTAATACTTGCTTTCTTTATGCATTCTCAATACATTAACACTGGTTACATTTCATTAATTTGTTCTTTAATAAAACAATTCAATCAAATACGGCTTTGTGTCTTCTTTTATCATTTTATAATAAACATTTTATCAAATCATTTGTGTCTTTCTTATAAACCCAATAAAACATTTTTGTCAAATCAGTTCTCTGTGTATTCTTTATAAACCCAATAAAACATTTTTATCAAATCATGTGTTGGTGTCTTGTTCTTTTTTAGTCTACATTTCATGACCAGTTCTTACATGTTTGTTAATAAAAGACTATACATAAAGTCTCGCATATAAAAGTTGTAATGAAAGACTAACTACAAGGTCTTATAAACAACTTACATATAAAGGCTGTAATAAAAGACTATCCATAAAGTCTTATAAACAGCTTACATATAAAAGCTGTAAAACAAAATAAAAGACTATTTATAAAGTCTTATAAACAGCTTACATATAAAAGCTGTAAAACAAAATAAAAGACTATTTATAAAGTCTTATAAACAGCTTACATATAAAGGCTGTAACACAAAATAAAAGACTATCTATAAAGTCTTATAAACAGCTTACATATAAAAGCTGTAAAACAAAATAAAAGACTATTTATAAAGTCTTATAAACAGCTTACATATAAAAGCTGTAAAACAAAATAAAAGACTATTTATAAAGTCTTATAGACAGGGATAAGTGAACAAATTGCATATTTATCACAACACAATCCATCTGTTTTCAAATTCATATAATTTGAATACCACGACATCGATTTCTGTCAAAAAATAACGCGCACAATACACGGTAGTATTTACGAGAATTTTCCAATAAAAGATGATAATTTTAACATGATTTGTTACATTTAATTAGCAGATTTTGACTCATGTACTATATGTAATAAGTTAATTCTTTCAAATGGTAAGTGCATAGGCTAGTAGTTTTTGGAAAATCTGTTAGGAAACAATCAAGGTTTATTTATTATGTATGCTGCCATTGTGTTCGGTGTGGATTGCATGTATTTGCTAAGAAAATGCACATGCAACCAAACAAGGCTTCTTCTTTTGCCGTGTGTTATTGAAACGATATATTCACACTGTGCGCACTATTGTGTGATATCTTCGTTTCGCTTGTTTTTACAACCCACATTCAAAGTTGGGCCCTTTATTTGGGCAGTATTGAGCTGACTTTCATAATTAAATAGACGAAGCACTGCATTAGAGTTGGTCTCACCTTGGCACGGGCTTCTCGAGTTGCTTCAGCCTCTGCAGCCATGGCTCTCTGGAGCTGGAGCGGCAGTTTAACGTCCTTTATCTCCACTCGCTCCACTTTAATGCCCCACACGCCAGTGGCCTCGTCCAAGGCAATCTGTCATCAAGATGTTACAAAGCTTTCAGGATCTTTGAGTAGCCTATGATATACCATCTCAGGGGGGGCAGATGCCTGGGTTTAGCTTTACAGCTGAATAAGGTTAACAGCAAAGAAATAATCCTGGGTGTCCACAATGGCTCCTTAATATACCCGTGTACACGGCACTATTTGCGATTTATTTATTTTTTTTTAAGATTTTTATTTAGTCGGCATCAAACGTGTGTTCTAATGTGTTCTTCCCTATTGTGACGTATAGCTGAGAGAAACGAATTCTTGAACAAGAACAAATGTAGGACGGGTCTATTTTTTGTCCATGGGGAATTGATTGAATGGTTGTGGTTTGCTATTGGTGGATCTCATGTGAGTGACAGGTGGCCATGCCCTCACGCCAGTGAACACATCATCAGAGAAGAGAGTTCTTGTACCTGCATGCTAGATGAGATGCCCTCTCGGTCAGACAGCAGCTCAGACAGGTTCTTTGTGCCCAGGACATTTCTCAGGGTGGTCTGTGCCAACAGCCGTGTTGCCTGGTCTGCGTTGGACACATTGACCACGGAACAGATCGGGTCAAAGACACGGAAGTACACCACACCGTCCACACTCACGGTCACAGAGTCCTTCGTCAGGAACTATTCTCACAAAAACACACATATAGATGCTCTTCTGAAAATTGATCTAAATCTTTAAATGATTCATTCAGATTTTGCCAAGTCCTGTTGATTTAACATTCTATTGGCATGACTCTGTTTTATTTGGCAAACTTTGGGTTGTCATAAGGGCTACATACCTGTAACCAGTGTTGGGGGTAATGCATTACAAGTAACGCGAGTTATAGTATGTAATCAAGTTGCTTTTTCAAGTAACTAGTAAAGTAACACATTACTTTTAAATCTACAACAAAATATCTGAGATACATTTTTCATACAAGTAATGAAAAGCAATTTATTGACTGACGTCCTCATGTTGAGAGAAATCACAAGAAAGTGCGGAGGCCTTGTGTGTGAACATGCATTTTACTCCGATTCAGAATGGATAGATTCCTCAAAATGTATAAAAATCTGTGAAATGTTAACTCAGAATATTTTGGAAAGCTAATTAAATATGTTAAATTACACAAATATACTTTATGTATTTAATCTTTCTTTATTATCCAATGTCTTTGCTGCAGACCATTGATGATCCAATTCAACCATACTAAGCAAAAATGACTTTAGTTAAACATCACATTTGCGTTTCATTTTTTTGTTTGTATTGCTGAAGTAAGAGTGTCAGAACAGCAGCAGCTGAAAGAATTGCTTGAGCCGAGCGGCGCCCTCTACTGGACAGGAGTGAATATGCATTTCCATCAGCCTGAGGGTTATTCAGCTCACTTTCGGTGTGAAAGGGCCTGAACATTTGCCAAAAATAGAACTTTAGTTTTTTTGTTATTAAAAAAAATCAAACAAGCAAGTCCAGCCCAGGTGAGAAAAATGAACGCAAAAGTAGCATAACATCACGTTCCATAAAAAAATTAACTAAGTAACACAATTAGCTACTTGTTTAGGGTTCCCTCTGTCAGAATAAGTATGTTGCCATTGTTAACTAAAAGTATAAAAAAGTATTCCTTCATTGAAATAAAGTATGATTTCAAATATCATCAGTTTCTAAAAAAAAAACACTTACTTTGTTTGTGAGCAAAGTAAAAAACTGAGCTTAGTTTGCTTAAAAAAAACTTTACTGAAAATTTGAAATATTGCCTAAAATAACTGGAAATAAACCTACTAAAACAAACTAAAATGAAAAGTACATATATAGGCCTATACTTTATACAGTGTGTATACTTACCTCTTGAGCAGGAATATCAAATGTCACAGTTCTCAAGTCCACCTTCCTGAATGTATCAGTACAAGGCAGCACAAAGAAAATTCCTATAAAAGAAAAGTATAACCATTCAATATTTCAAACATTCAAATATAGAAAATTATTTTTATTTGATCAGGGATACTCTTCATTAATGACTTATTACATTATATAAATATGCACAGTCACGTGAAAAAGAAAGTACACCCTATACGAATTCTATTGTTTTGCATTACAGGATTTAGGACATATTAAAAAGTCATCTGTTCCTTAGCTGGAGCCTACACCATGATGCTAGTTGAACAAACTCAGGGTTACAGGATTAGTTTCAAGTTGGCGAAACCAAACCAATTCAATCAGTCTTTGTTTGTACAATTACCTATTTTTTACAGTCTATGACAACTACACTGAATGTCAACTTTCCCTGTCCACTCAGACTTTGATCCCGAGTTTATGGAGTCCGTGCACATGAAAGTGACATCAATAGCAAACAGCCAATCACATGCCTTGAAACGTAGAGATATCTCCATTTAGGGCTCATTTGTCATGGTAATTTTTTTCGAACCACTTGAGGGCAGTATGAGTAGACTGACAGCACTGTTGTAACCGTGCTCTTGCATTGCAAATATTCATTGCTTGATGAGCAAGATGCAGCGATAATTAATTAATAATAATTAATAATAATAATAAAACAGCGATAGCCATGTGCTAAATGCCCCAGGCATATGTGTGAAAAACTTTTATACATGGTTGTCAATTGAGGTGGGAAAAAAAATGTGAATGTACTTTACAGTATGATGAATATGTTAGTATTTTATAAACAAAAATTTAGAGAAAAATTTAGTTTTTATACACCACAAACTAACTGTCCACTGTAAAACCCAACAAGTTCAGCTAACTCATTTCATTTGAGGAAACCGATTGCCTCAATTCATTTAAGTTTATAAAATACAATAGTTATGAGTACTCTGAACTTATTTTATTCGAGTTCACTGAAACAATAGTATTTCTTAAAACACAATTAAACTTCATTTAATACTGTATATAGCTGAAACTTTATTGCGTAAAAACAGTATAATGACCAACTTTAAATGAACTCAGAGCACTTGCAGTTACTGCTAGCTCACAATATCACACACAAAGTCAAATCCAATGAGTTAAGCTAATTCGTTTCATTTGAGGAAACCGATTGCCTCAATTCATTTAAGTTTATAAAAAAACAATAGTTCCCCTTCAGTCGCTCACGTTCGACGTGACGTCGACGTGACGACGTTAGGGGATCACTTCAGGGAGCCCTATCAACTTCGAGTATCTAAGAACAAGCCAATGAACGTTGGCGTGCGTGAACGCGTCACGTGCCCCCGCCCCGCAGCGCGGGTATAAAACAGGAAGCGGCGCGCGCACCCACTGTCTTTCATTTCGGAGCCGAGTTTCCAGTGTCTGAGAATTCAGCGCTTTGAAGACTTCAAGGAGATCTCTCTGCCTGCAGTGTTGGTGTGACGGCGCGATCAGCGGTGGCCGCAAGCAGTGCAGCTCTCAACTGCTGTTCTCACAGCACTATTGTTTGTGTGTGTGTGTGTGTCCACACAGTGGCTACCCCTGGGCGCCTCAGCACTGTGAGAGCTTTTTCCTACCTTTTTTATTTTTCGAAAAGAGCAACACAAGCGGACCCTGCATCTTTTTCAAGATGTCATTCCGCTTGTGCGTTTCTGGATGCCGTCGTTCCCTGGCGCCAGCAGATGGCCACAATAGCTGCATCTCGTGTTTGGGCATTCAGCACGCTGAGGCAGCTTTTGTGGATAGTTCATGTTCCCATTGCGGGAATATGACTATCGCAGCACTTAGATCGAGACTCGCTTACCTCAAGGGAGGTGCAGTCCCCTCGCCTATGCCCCGATCTAGTGCTTATTCTGCCCCGCAGAATAGGCCTACTTCGGCGCATGACCAGGGTGATCTGAGGATTACCGTGAGGGCTTCCCCGCCGAGGCAATCTCCGCGGGCCCCTCACGCCTCTCATGTGCTGTTGCCATCGGCGCCCCTTTGTGAACGGCTCGGTCCTTCTCCGGAACGAACAGTCGTTTCCTTTGGGGCACCAGCTGACGATCAGATGTCGATCGCAGCATCGGAGGGGGAGCGGTCATCTGGAGATGACGACTCGGCTGCGTTGCCCCCTTCGGGGTCAGGGTATCTGCACATTTTTTAACAGCAAATTTAATGACTTTTAAGACCTTTTTAAGTCCTCTAAAAGGCAAATTTAAGACCTTACCACAACAAAAAAACAGGAAAATGTTCAACACGACTGTTAATTTTGGCAGCCATTTTTTTTTTAGTCTTAGTCTTCAGATAAAAATGCTTATTGGTCACATTTTAGTAATTTTGTCTTTCATAGTTTTAGTTGACAAAGTCAAACTTCAGTTACCGACATTAATTTTGGTAGCTATTTTATATGTAGTCTTTAGACAAAAAATGACATTATAATTTTTCGCTTTAGGCCAATTCAATTAAGCTTTTGAGACATTTCAATCAAGGTAACAGGCTGTATTGACAATGCACTCTTTAGCAGTAGCACTTGTGCAATTCTACATATCCCTTCAGTGGTTCTCCAATCTTTTATAGTGCCGTAACCCCTCTTGCACTTAGACTGCAGTCACACCTTTTCCATTAAGGGACAATATCTGCCCATTTTAATCGATTTTTTCCAGTTCATTTTTTACCTTTATAAATACTTTTATAAAATAAATAATGCTTTAAATCAAACAATGTTCAATAAATATGCAATGATGGTAAAAACGAGGTAATACTTTTAAACATTAAATTAAAATCGCCAGTAGGTGGCGGTAAGTCACTGTCTTTATGAGCGAGTCATCCGTCATCGAGTCATTCATTTATGGTAACAAAGCAAGTGGCTGTATTTATGAACGGGTCATTGAATCTCACGATTCGTTCAAAGCCACAGATTCGTTCTCGAATCACCGCTGTGTGCTGCAGTTCTGCCGTGGCTTTCGTTGCAAAACAGCAATAAAATGATCAACATTAAAAACACTGCTAGATATCAGCCTGTACTGATCGCAGATTTAGTCGCACAAACAGCGCAAGCGGCTCGTGACAGAATAAAGACCAACTGTATGACACTTTAATTAATTTAAGTAGAAAATATCAAATGAAGATCACTGAACTCCAGCTTACTTGTCTGTGTTTTCAGATCATCCGCGCTTCTTCAGCAGTGTAGAGAGCGCGCGCGCGAGCATGGTTGCCAGATACCATTGACAAGACCAGCTAGAAAACGTGTTATTTTAACAGAAAAGCTCTGACTGGGGATTTAATTATTTACATCTGGCAACCGTAAGCATGAACGCTCGCTCGTAAACACAGTCTGTAATGTGTTGTTGTCTCCTTTATTCGACAAAAAAGTGGTTTTAGTCAAGTTTGTATTTTTTTTAAACACACTTTAGTCTCGTCTTTTTTCGTCAACGATATTGTAGGTGTTGATATAATACCGGTAGTCACAGTTATCGTTTAATGACGTGGGTATCGTCTCTCATGGTCTTGTCTTAGTCAGGGGAAAAAAAGTCGTCAACAAACATTTTTTGTCATGGTTTTCAATAACGGAATTAACACTGCGACACGACACAGAATGGTGTGGCAAACCATCAACGCGCCGCATTCATCTTCAGTCACCTATGGAATGAAGCAGGTTGCACCCACATAGAAAAGTGCTGCCCCCAAATGGTGCGAACTGTTCAAAAAACAAAACAAAATAACGGATGACGAGTCGGACAAGAAATTTAAGGCCCGTACGTGAAATTTAAGACCTCCTTATCGGAAATTTCAGATTTTAAGACTTTTTCAGGCCTTAAAAAGCGAAAATTTTATTTAAGACGTTTTAAGACTTTTTAAGGACCCGCGGGGACCCTGGGGGTGTGTAGCGTTGTCCGAGCCTGATCCAGAATGGGCCGCTATGCTCTCCCGGGCCGCCGAGAACGTTGGGCTTGCGTGGAATCCTCCACCACGTCCCGAACCTTCTCGGTTGGACGATTGGTTTCTCGGGGCGGGCCGCTATGCCTTGTCACTCCCGAGTCCCTCTTTCATCGCCAGCGGGCAGCAGTGGCTGTGTCCTGGATGCAGTATCGCCTACGCACACTCACTCTGCCTCCCGACGGAAGCAGGTACGTTTTGCACCACACGTTCAGACCCCACTTCGGGCCACTATGCCGCCCGAGTCGGGTCCCTGCATTCCGCCGCGCTGCCCCACTCGGGGTACGTCTGTGGTGCCGTTGGCCCGTCAGACTCGGCTGTGCGATTCAGTTCGCCCGGCGCCCCCCTGTTTCCAAGAGCATCCTGTTCACCCGTGTTCTGGCAGACAGTGTCCCTGTTCTCAGGGCGAGGATTGCAGTCCTACTAGCGAAGGACGCAATCGAGCTGGTCCCTCCAGCCGATATGAAGACCGGCTTCTACAGCCCGTACTTCATTGTACCCAAGAAAGGAGGTGGGTTACGGCCAATCTTGGACCTGCGCGTTCTGAATCGGTCCCTTCACAGGCTGCCGTTCAAGATGCTTACGCAGAAACGCATTTTCAAATGCATCCGTCCCCAAGATTGGTTTGCAGCGATCGACCTGAAGGACGCGTACTTTCATGTCTCGATTCTCCCTCGACACAGACCGTTTCTTCGCTTTGCGTTCGAGGGACGGGCATATCAGTACAAAGTCTTACCCTTCGGGCTGGCCCTGTCGCCCCGCGTCTTCACGAAAGTCGCGGAGCCGGCCATTGCTCCCATGTGCGAGCGTGGTGTTCGCATTCTCAACTACCTCGATGACTGGCTTATTCTCGCCCAGTCGAGCAGTTGTGTGAACACAGGGATATGGTGCTCAGTCACCTCAGCCACCTAGGGCTTCGGGTCAACTGGGAGCAAACTCACCCCCGGGCAGAGGATCTCTTTTCTCGGTATGGAGTTGGACTCGATCAACATGACAGCGCGCCTCACCGAGGCCCGCGTCCAGTCAGTGTTGAACTGCGTGAGTACGCTCAGACGCAGAACAGCGGCACCACTGAAACTATTTCAGATGCTCCTGGGGCATATGGCATCTGCAGCCGCGGTAACGCCGCTCGGATTGCTTCATATGAGACCGCTCCAACACTTGCTCCACGATCGAGTCCCGAAATGGGCGTGGCAGAGCGGCTCGTGCCGGGTTCCAGTGACCCCGCACTGTCGCCAAACTCTCAGCTTGTGGTCGGACCCTTCGTTCCTGTGGGCAGGTGTTCCCCTAGAACAAGTGTCCAGGCACTCTGTGGTCTCCACGGATGCCTCTATCACCGGCTGGGGGGCCACATACAACGGGCATGCAGCTTCAGGTCTGTGGACGGGGCCTCAACTGCATTGGCACATCAACTGCCTCGAGTTGTTAGCAGTACATCTTGCGTTGGGCCGCTTCAAAACGTCGCTACAAGGCAAGCATGTACTGGTCCGTACGGACAACACTGTGACCGTTGCGTACATCAACCGTCAGGGTGGTCTACGCTCCCGCCGCATGTCACAACTCCCCCGCCATCTCCTCCTTTGGAGTCAGAAGCATCTGAGGTCGCTTCGTGCCGTTTACATTCCGGGTCTGCTCAACCGTGCAGCCGACGAGCTCTCACGGCAGCAGGTGCTACCGGGAGAATGGCGACTCCATCCCCAGGTGGTCCAGCTGATTTTCAGGCGCTTCGGGACCGCACAGATAGATCTGTTCGCCGCCCCAGACACGTCTCACTGCCAGTTGTTCTATTCCCTGACCGAGGGGACCCTCGGCACGGATGCTCTGGCACACAGCTGGCCCCGGGGTCTTCGCAAGTATGCGTTTCCCCCAGTGAGCCTTCTGGCACAGATCTTGTGCAAAGTCAGGGAGGACGAGGAGCAGGTGTTGTTAGTTGCGCCGTATTGGCCCAACCGGACCTGGTTCCCGGAACTAGTGCTCCTCGCGACAGCCCCTCCCTGGCCCATCCCTCTGAGAGAGGACCTGCTCTCTCAGAGACGGGGCACCCTGTGGCACCCGTGTCCAGACCTCTGGAAGCTCCATGTCTGGTCCCTGGACGGGACGCGGAGGTTCTAGGTGACCTACCCCCAGCGGTAGTTGACACCATCACTTCCGCTAGCGTCCCCTCTACGAGGCGCCTCTATGCATTGAAGTGGAACCTATTCGTTGATTGGTGTTCTTCTCACGAGGAGAACCCCCGATCATGCTCGGTCAGAGCCGTGCTTTCCTTCCTGCAAGATGGGTTGGAGCGAAGGCTGTCTCCCGCCACCCTTAGAGTGTATGTTGCCGCTATTGCCGCACATCATGATGCTGTTGATGGTAAGTCTTTGGGGAAGCACGACCTTATCGTTAGATTCCTGAGGAGAGCGAGGAGACTGAATCCTCCTCGCCCACTCTCTATACCCTCTTGGGATTTGTCTCTGGTCCTTTTGGCACTTCAGAGACCACCCTTTGAGCCTATGCAATCAGCTGAGTTGAAAATCTTGTCCTGTAAGACAGTTGCTTTGGCCTCTATCAAGAGTGTAGGGGACCTACATACATTTTCGGTCGACGAATCGTGCCTGGAATTCGGCCCGGATAACTCTCACGTGATCCTGAGACCCCGGCCCGGATACGTGCCCAAGGTTCCTACCACTCCCTTCCGGGACCAGGTGGTGAACCTGCAAGCGCTGCCTTCGGAGAAGGCAGACCCAGCCCTGGCTTTTCTCTGTCCCGTCCGCGCTCTGCGCTTGTACGTGGACAGAACGCAAAGCCTCAGGACCTCAGACCAGCTCTTCGTCTGTTACGGAGGCCAGCAGAAGGGAAAGGCTGTCTCCAAGCAGAGGATGGCCCACTGGATAGTGGATGCCATCGCCTTGGCTTATGAAGCCCAAGGCGTGCCTTGCCCGCCCGGGTTGAGAGCCCACTCCACTAGGAGTGTCGCTTCTTCTTGGGCGCTGGCACACGGCGCCTCGCTGACAGATATCTGTAGAGCTGCGGGCTGGGCGACACCTAACACGTTCGCTAGGTTTTATAGCCTACGTGTTGAGCCGGTTTCTTCCTGTGTGCTCGCTTCAACCAGCCGGTAACACCGAAGTTCCCGCTCTAGTGTCGGCTTGCTGCGCCACTCCCCTCCACGGAGCGGATACGTGTGCTTTTTTGCTCCAGTCGAGTTCCCCACCTAGGCGAACCCTGTGAGTTCCTCCACACCCCTTCGGCAGTCGGACGCTTCCCAGTGTTATTCAAGAGTTCACTGTATGGGTATGTGGAATAGCAGTTGTTCTCCCTCTACGCAGGTCTTCCGCCCCAGCAGTTGGGGGTCTGAGAGTCTTGCGTAGGGCACTGGATGTGGCAGCAACTGATGGCGTTTTCCATGGGATTCCCTAACGTCGTCACGTCGACGTCACGTCGAACGTGAGCGACTGAAGGGGAACGTCTCGGTTACTGATGTAACCCTCATTCCCCGAGAGAGGGAACGGAAGACGTGACGTCCCGCCGCCACAGTTGCTGACCATCGCTGTTCGGCCGTCATTATCTCGGCTCCTCAGTGAAAAACAGTGGGTGCGCGCGCCGCTTCCTGTTTTATACCCGCGCTGCGGGGCGGGGGCGCGTGACTCGTTCACGCACGCCAACGTTCATTGGCTTGTTCTTAGATACTCGAAGTTGATAGGGCTCCCTGAAGTGATCCCCTAACGTCGTCACGTCGACGTCACGTCTCCCGTTCCCTCCCTCGGGGAACGAGGGTTACATCAGTAACCGAGACGTTCTGAGTACTCATTTCAGTTGAGTTCACTAAAAGTAGATATTGCAGTCAAGAAATTAAGTGATTAATTATGTGATTGTTGAGCATTAATGATGAACACCTGCTGTTAACATCACTGACGGAAAGAGAAACACAAGAACTACAACTGACTTCCAACCACAATATTAGATGAAATCAACTGAAGATAAAATATGTTTTAATCTCTCAAGATCCCAGCAGAGGAGGATTGAACAACTCCACAAACAGCATTACCAGCTTCACTTATTACTAACCAGTTTGACTTTTATCATGCGTCTACAGAAGTTGTTATTGTGAATGAACAGAGGTTTAGATGAAGATGATTTAAAGAGTTTCATTCATTATTATATAACACATTTGTTATGGCACAAAAGCCAAAAGAAATGTTTGTTTTGATGATGATTTATGGAATGATGAATCATCATTTGGTGTCTTGATTCTCTGATCTTTTCTAGAGAATAATCTCTGATTAAACAGGTGATATATAACTTGTATTATTTATTATAAAAGAACTGTGATTCTGCTGCAAGGCCCATTGTTGTTTCAATCAGATCTTAAAAACCTCTATGGTATCATTCTGACTTACACAGACATCAAGAATCAGTATATGAATCTCAACAATGGTGACCATTAAAAAAATGATTCATGCTGCAATGCATTCTGGGAGCCATGGATAAGGTTTGTATTATGGTAGTACCCAGCATGCATTGCAGTATGAATCGTTTTTTAATGGTCACTATAGTTGAGATTCATATGCCGATTCTTGATATCTGTGTTAGTTTTGGTAATGAATGACATTTTCTGTAAAATCCTTCATACTATCTGATAACATTGCTAGTTCTTATGTTGTAGAATCTATTTTCGAATACAACTAATAATATAATCAGAGATTAGACTCTGAATGAGATCAGTGAATCAAGTCATAAAGTGATGATTGTCATCATCAAACCTTGACTATCATCACCCGATCATACTTTTCATTTTACTTTTACTTTTTGTGCCATATCAAATGTTTCATAAACACTCAATTACAGCAGCCAAAGAAAAACTTGTACTCAGACTTCAAGGGTCAAGAGCAGTGCTGGGCATGTTACTTAAAAAAAGTAAGTTAGTTACTAGTTACTTCTCACAAATAGTAACTGTGTTAGTAACTGAGTTAAATCATTATAAAAGTAACTAATACCAGGGAAAGTAACTATTGCGTTACTTTTTTTCTTAAATGTTCAAATAGGCCTATGTCAAATAACTTGGATGCCCCCAATATTAAATGTTAAATTAATGAAATGGACACTATAGAATAAATTATTATTATAAAACATTGTAAACTAATCTACACTATTGTAATGTTGCTGTGGGACAATGTGAAAGACACCTATTCAATTCAACAGCCTATATTAATTTAAATATTATCATTACTATAGTATAACAATAAAATATAACAGATGGTTTAGAACTTTTAATATTTAATATTGCACAGACCACAACTGGCCAACAAATAAATCTAAAAATAAATTATGCTTCTTAAGAAATGTACCAAAAATGAATAAATAATAATAATAAAAATATATACACTTTTTTTGTAGTGCAAATTAAAATGATAAACAGTTTAACAAGAAGTGCTCCCAGAACGTTCCCTGCAGGTAATTTTTTAGATTTAACAATGTAAATTAATTAAAACGTTGCAGATGATACCAATAGGTTACAGAGATTAGTCTAATGCTGAAATTTGTAATTTATTTATAAACAAACTATATAATGCTCGGACACCCTCTGTCTTTCTCGCGCATTGTCGAGCGCGCTCTCGGACACACTCGGTCTCTCTCTAGCGCAGTCGAGCGCGCTCTCGGACACACTCGGTCTCTCTCTGGCGCAGTCGAGCGCGCTCTCGGACACACTCGGTCTCTCTCGCGCAGTCGAGCGCACTCTCGGACACACTCGGTCTCTCTCGCGCAGTCGAGCGCGCTCTCGGACACACTCGGCCTCTCTCGCGCATTGTCGAGCGCGTTCGCTTCGCTTTTGTCCAGTCCGGCGCCTCATAAACACACACACACACACACCAGAGAAAAAACTTTGCAGGTCCTATGGCGGAGAGAGAGCCTACACGGATGAAAACCGCTTCAATGAGCTTAACTAGGCTATAGTAACGCCGCATTTTATTGTCAGTAACGGTAACGGCGTTGTAACGGGGGGAACAGTAATTCGTTTGATTACTCATTACTGAGAAAGATAACGCTGTTAGTAACGCCGTTTATTTAGAACTCCGTTATACCCAAAACTGGTCAAGAGCCCAACTAAAGCAAATGCTGATCTCCATCATGGTGACCTTAAACCTTGTATTTCTTGTATTTCTCTTTCCTTCAGTGATTCTGCTTGTTAACAGCAGGTGTTCATCTCCAAGGAGCAATCATCACTTAATTGATGATTAATTAACTTAACTATACAATTCTTATCCAATTATCATTCTGGGATCTAGAAATGTTCAGTTTGAGTTCTGTTTCAGTCATTCAAGCCACTTCAATTGCAGTTATTTGAGTGCAGTGAACTCAATTTAATTGAGCAAATATTACTGTTAGGTTTTACAGTGTCCACGTATGTGGACGTCATGCAACAGTGGAGTCAGATTGCATAAAGTCTGATATCCTGCTGGTATATCTGTTCTATTTTTTTTCAAAGATGTTATGAATTGTCTTATATTGTAATAAAACAGACATTTAACAAATATATCAACATAAATAACCATTAAAAATGACATATAATGGCATTAAATGGGAACTTTACACATACATACCCTAGACAAATTTATGTTACATTTTAGATGTTGATATACTATAACTGAGATTATTCAATATGAAGTAAGATAAGGAAGAAACTATAATAAGTTGTTACAATCAGCAGTGAATGTTTTCCATGATTTTCCCATATTACTAGGTTTCCGCATTTAACTATCATTAAAGTTCCTACAATATGTGTTTTATTGTTATTATATTGTAATATTATTGTTTTTATTAACTGAGCTGATATACATAGCATAACATGCCATAATAAAAACACAATGTGCTATATTGTCATTTGTAGCTTTATGTCCCATTTTTTACGCCTTTGTTGCATGGTGTACACATACGTAGACAGTTAAATAATTTTTAAATAAAACTGAATTTTGTAAAAATGAAAATGCATTTCAATTTTAGCATCATAATAAAATAAAAAGAATCTTAAAAAAATCTAGATAATGTTTTCCATAATTCATACATGAAAGGATAAGGTCCCGCCACAGCATTTTGGACTTTGACTGGGCCACTGCAACACCTTGACTTTTTTCTTTTTCAGCCGTTCTGTTGTATATTTG
The DNA here is from genome assembly GCA_030578255.1 of Tiaroga cobitis. NCBI lineage: Eukaryota > Metazoa > Chordata > Actinopteri > Cypriniformes > Leuciscidae > Tiaroga > Tiaroga cobitis. Next base: position 35,193,960 of record CM060605.1, read on the forward strand.
CTGGTGTTCTTGGGATCATTGTCCTGTTGCATGACCAAGTTTCGGCCGAAGCTTTAGCTGTCGGACAGATGGCTTCACATTTGACTCTGGAATACTTTGGTATACAGAGGAGTTCATGGTCGACTCAATGACTGGAGGTGCCCAGGTCAAATGGCTACAAAACAAGCCCAAATCATCACCCCTCCACCACCGTGCTTGACACGTTGGGACCGTTGAGGTGTTTGTGCTGAGTTGGTCTCATCTGTCCAAAGGACATTGTTACAGAAGTCTTGTGGTTTGTTCAGGTGCAACTTTGCAAACCTTAGTTGTGCTGCCATGTTCTTTTTAGAGAGAACAGTCTTTCTCCTGGCAACCTTTCCAAACAAGCCATAATTCTTCAGTCTTTTTCCTATTGTATACTGTCAGGAACTTTACAGACTGAGGCCTGTACAGACTGAGATGTAGCTCTTGGGTTTTAGCAGTGTCTGACTGCTACTTACCCTTGTAAGTTATCTGGCTTAGTTTTGGGGAATATGTATTCAATAATTAATAATTATTCATACGGGTTTGAACCAGATACTTATACATGTTAAATCGCCCAACGAGGGGGATGATCTGTTACCTGCATCTGCATTCATATCTATACATCAGATTTTAACCACAAGGGATTATGGTCCACCGCTGAGGTACAGATATTTTACAGACAGGTTAAAATTAGCTCAATTGTCAGAATGATATTTGTGGTTGATCCACAATATCATCCTACTTTATAGGATTTCAGGAAACGCAATTCTGTGGCCACAAGAATGGGGTTTCCTGCCCTATAAGCAAATACTCTGTAAAGTATCTTTAATTTGTGAGCCTGTAGCTATAAGACCTTTGACACTTAAAGGGACTGGAAAATGAGCATACAATCAGAATCAATGAATGAATATAACGAATTTAATAAGGAAAACTATGTATACGGTTGCTAAGCGTTACAAGGAATACATGTATTTACAAACACAATACAACGACAATGAACAAAACACTAAAAGGATCTGAGAGTGAAAGAAACAGGGAGAGAGAGAGATGGAGAGAGACTGGAGGTATCAGTGGCAAATTACAGACTTTAAGACCATTGAGAGACACCCGGAAAAATACAATCTTACTGCTCTGAATACTCGTAAACGAATAGCTGCATTTGGTTCTTATGTGGCTGAACACGGCTGCGTGAATGAGCTGCGTGTCTTGTGTGTTCGTTGGGGCGTCACGTGGTTGCGGCTCGTTGGAGGAGCGCGCACATGTGGCATTGGAGCGTCACGTGGTGTGCGGGTGCGTCCGGAGAGCGCGCAATTTTAAAGCTTAAAAGGTCTTTGACGTAAAGTTACCAAAAGAATAATTCAGACTAAGTTCATTTCCCTTCGTGGAAGTAAACAGAGTCGAACACAGAAAACAAAACTCAATGAAACAAAACAAAGAACAGAAAAGATCCCCGGGGCGGGGATCACGAGAGAGGATTACATGGTGCATCCACAAGGTGAGGTACGAGAGAGAGAGAGGCTGCATTCCAAACCGCATACTTCCCTACTATTTAGTATGGGAAAAAGAGTAGGCGAGTGAAAAAGTATGTATGAATCCAAAAGAGTAGGCGAGAATTACCTGGGTGACGTAGTAATTATCGCGAGATTCGGACTTAAGTGCGTTCGAATATGCCTACTTTCCTACTATATAGTAGGCGAAAACAGTACGTGAAGGAAGCAGTACGTTCGAAACATCAGTATTCATAAAAGAGTAGGCGAGAAGTTCCCGGATGGCTTACTGCTTGTGCCCAGATTTTTGAGTGCTCGTCCGATGGATACTCTTCTATCCCAGGAGGCCACGCGAGAGGATACGTCATTATCAAACATCACGGAGATCAGCGGCGCGGGGGTTTTCAAATGTGAGTAAACACGGTTCCTTGTGTCGTATGTGTTAAACTACTAAAGAGTAAACATTTTAACTGTTCAAGGTGTAAAGGAGTTGGACAGTATAGTATTGTAATAACTTGTAGTTATTCAATATAACGTGGGACTGACCGGAGCTAAGCTATGCTATTTCACTTTTACTATGCTAATTACTAGCACGAGATATGAACACTCGTGTCCCATACACCGCACGACCATGAGTGTTTCAGCAGGTGAAGCTTTAGTTAAATAAACCAGCAGGAGGCAGTACTGTGTCTTTCTCCTCGTTTTATTCTGAACATAGAACAAATCACACAGGCAAGGCCCTATCACCAAGACCCTCCCTTACACATCTCTCTCCATGACGGTGAGAGACACATTATTACATAACAAGGCAGTAAATGAACCAAGAACACCTAACCTAACTTGAACATAAACACACATAATTTTACTATCACAAAAACTCAAACGATCTTGGTGTAATAACACATAAATCAACTCCCAACAAACAATTACCCATAATGCACCCAGCTGCTAGTGCTGACTGCCGGGTCATTACAATAGCCCCCACCCAAGAGGGTTAGTGTCCCCACAACCCTAATCTCCCACAGCAAAATCCAACAAATGTCCCGGCCGGTGTCGAACACGCTTCGGCCTCCCTGGTGTTCTACCCCCAGCGCCAGGCTCAGCCCTGAGTCCGTTATTGTCTGTTTCAGCGCTGGGAGTGGATTTCGGGGAGCCTCTCTGGCTTCCATCAGTCTTTTGCTCTGGGACCAGTGGGTGGTATGGTGCCAATCGGTCCTTATGAAGCACCACCCGTCTACCCCGTCCCGGCATTCGGACCCGGAAGACCACCTCTGAAATTTTGTCCAAAATCTCCCCAGGTCCCTGCCAATGAAGAGTCAGTTTGGGTGACAACCCCCGCTTCCTCTGGGGGCAGAACACCCACACTCTGTCCCCTGGCCCAATCGTAGGCCCGTGGGCCCGGGCGTCATATGCCCGCTTCTGGCGGGCTCCAGCACCCCCCAGAGCCTCCCTGGCCATTTGATGGACCGTGCTCAGATGTTCCTTCAATTTCCTGAAGTAATTCAATTCTGGCCCACCAGCAATCTCCGGCTCGGGGGGCGACCCGAACACCAAGTCCACCGGCGTGCGGAGCTCCCTCCCAAACATCAGCGCCGCCGGTGTGCACTGACTCGACTCTTGCACAGCTGTCCTATATGCCCACAGGACCAGAGGCAGATGCTGGTCCCAGTCTCTCTGGTGCTGGCTGGTCAAGATGGCAAGTTGGGTGGCCAGGGTGCGGTTGAACCGCTCAACTAGTCCATCGCTTTGCGGGTGGAGGGGAGTGGTTCTTGTCTTCTTCACCCCCAATCGCTGGCACACCTCACTGAACAATCGGCTCTCAAAGTTACGCCCCTGGTCACTGTGAAGTTCATCCGGCACCCCAAACCGGGCAAACATCTCGTCTACTAGTCGCTGCGCCGTAGTGGAAGCACTCTGATCCGGCACCGCATACGCCTCCGGCCACTTCGTAAAATAGTCCATAGCAACCAGGACAAAACGGTTGCCGGCATCTGTGATGGGAAATGGACCCAAGATGTCCACCCCGATCCTCTCCATAGGCGCCCCGACTAGGTACTGCTGTAATGGCGCATGAGAGCGTTGGCTGGGTCCCTTCTGTGCCGTGCAAATATCACAGCAATGAACGTACAGCTCTGTATCCTGCCGACATCCTGGCCAGTAGAAACGTTGCCACAGCCGCCGCACTGTCTTGGAGTTCCCGAAATGGCCGGCTCCAGCTGCCCCATGAACCCAACGGAGGACCTCCGACCGCAGAGCATGGGGAACCAGGAGTTGCAGACGGTCAATCCCCCCTCCCGGCGCCTGCCATCGCCTGTAGATCACGCCTTCGTGGAGCTCCAGGCTGCCCCACTGAGAATGAAGCGTCTTGATCTCGGGCCCCTGGGAGGACACGGCTGGCCAGTCCGGACGTGTTTGAGCCTCCAACCAGCCCCTGACCTTCACCAGTACTTGATCATTCGCCTGCTGTTGCCTCAGCTGCTCGGTAGTGAACGGCTCCCCATCTCCGCCGCAGTCACCCGGCCTTACTGCTGCCGACGATGGCCCCAGACCTCGTTCTTCCTGTCGACTGCAGTACCGACATTCGTCAACAAAGCATGGACGTCTGGAGAGGGCGTCAGCATTAGCATGCTGCCGCCCTGGTCGGTGCTGAACCTCAAAGTCGTATTCTTGAAGGATCTCCAGCCACCTTGCCACCTGGCCCTCTGGCTGGCGGAAATTCAGCATCCAAGTGAGGCTAGCGTGGTCTGTCCTCAGTGTGAACCTGGTTCCCAGGAGGTAGGGCCTGAAGTGACGGACGGCCAGGACCACTGCTAGCAACTCCCGCCGGGTGACGCAGTAATTTCTTTCTGGGCGACTGAGGCTGCAACTATAGTAGGCCACCACTCGCTCTCCATTCTCCCCCCTCTGGGATAGTACGGCCCCGACCCCCACGTTACTGGCATCAGTGTCCACAAGGAACGGTTGGTTGGGATCAGGGTAGGCCAGGACAGGAGCGTCGATGAGAGCCGCTTTTAGCTGTCGAAAGGCCGCAGCGCAGTCGTCAGACCATCCAAAACGCCGGCCCTTGTTTGTCAGCTGATGTAAGGGGCTGGCAATGGTTGCAAAGTCTCTGACGAACCTCCTGTAATAGGAGGCCAGGCCCAGGAAGCTCCGCAGCTCAGTGAGGTTGGTTGGTGGGGGCCAGTCCCTCACTGCGGCCACCTTTGTTGGGTCCGTAGCCACCCCGCTCTCACTGACCACGTGTCCCAGGAACTGCGTCTGGCGGGTGAGCATGTTGCACTTGGCTGGGTTCAACCGCAACCCAGCGCTACGGATGGCCGTCAGGACCTCCCGTAAGTTGTGGACAGCCTGGTCAAAGTCTCTGGCATGGACCAACAGATCATCTAAGTAAACCACACAGCGGGTGCGGGGAATGTCTTTAAGGACCCTCTCCATCAGCCTCTCAAAGGTGGCTGGGGCATTACATAGTCCAAAGGGCATCACTTTAAACTGACACAGTCCTTGCCCTATTGTAAATGCAGTTTTGGGCCGGGCCTCTGTCGCCAGCTCCACTTGCCAATACCCACTGCGCAAGTCCAAAGAGCTGAACCAACAGGACCCAGCTACATAATCCAATGCATCGTCAATGCGTGGTAGTGGGTATGAGTCCTTGCGGGTGACCGCATTTAGCCGCCGAAAGTCCACGCAAGGGCGCCACGCCCCCGTTTTCTTCCGTACCATGACCATGGGTGCAGCCCAGGGACTGTCCGAGGGCTCAATAATGCCGTTAGCTGCCATTTCTCGGATCATTTCTTCAGCAGCCTGGTGCTTGGAGAGAGGCAGTCTATGGGGGCGCAAGCGAATGGGGGCAGCGGGGCCAGTGTCAATGTGATGCTGCACCAGAGCTGTTCTGGTACAGTCCTTCTCACGGGCTGCAAAAATGTCCACAAAGTCTCCCAATAGGTGTTGTAACTGCTCCTGCTGCGGCGTGCTCAGATGCTCACTGCTTCGCCGCCCCAATTCCTCAACAGCAACAACAGCAACAACAGTTTCCGGTGACGGGGGGGGCGGATGGAGCGTGCGGTGGTAGTGGCTGAGATGCACTAGTCTGAGCTGCAATACTCCCCCGGGGCTCCCCCTGAGTCTCTGCAGCTCTCGTGTGGCGGTTGGGAGTCAGAGCTGTTCCATGACGGCTCCGGCCCAATCGGAGCGGCACAGTCTCGTTACCTAGGCATAGGGCGGCCCCCGGCACGTCGACACGTGCTCCCCAGTGGGCTAACAAGTCCAAGCCAACAATGCACTCATCTCTGATATCGGCGAGCCAGAACTCGTGGCTCGTCTGGCTCATCCCCACCGCCACAGACAACAGCTACTTTCCAGGCATTACTGTCCTTTCACCCGTGACGGTGAGCAGTTCGGTATTGGTGGGGGTCCAGTCCCCCGGAAGAGGACCGGCCGTTCCTGACAACAGTCCTTTTCGCAGCAAGCAAATGGTGGACCCCGTATCCACCAGGGCGCTGCAGGGCTGACCGTCAACAACACAGTCCAGGTACAGTCCTTTGGCAAACCCGCAGCGCCCCACAGTAGGGCAGTCGTTGTGGAGGGGTGCTGAATAACGGGGTGAGGGTCCCCTCACTGCCTCACTCCGAGGTCGTTTCCCGGGGGTGACATTGCCCGGGGCCGGGGGCTTGGGGCAGGGCAGTCCCTGGCGAAATGCCCGGGTTCTCCGCAGCGGTAGCAGCGGTCTAGCCTCATCCTCCGTCGCGGGGTCTGTGCTGGTTGAACCCGGCTGACCTCCTCCTCAGATCGGACCCCATCCACCTCCCGTTCAGCGGCTCTCGTCAGATGACGCTGGAGTGGAGATTGACCTGTTGCCGGCCCAGCCTGTAGCACCTCCTCAGCTCTCTCAGCCTCTCTCAGCGCCTCACTTAGATCTCGGGGTGACAATAGGCGGACATGTTGGCGGAGTCGCTCAGGTGTAAGACCCCGCAGGAAAGCATGGAGGCTCAGCTCTTCCCTTGCTGCGGCCTGGAAGGTAGGGTAGCCCTTCCGGGCGTAAACCCGGATGTCAGCGGCGAAAGCGCCCACACTCTCTCCTTCACGTCGACGTCGGTTAGTTAGCTCCTCCCTGCTCTGTTCTGCGGAGGTTCTCTGCCCGAAGCGGCGGTTGAGAGCAGCAGTGAGGGCCTGGAGATCACGCCGCTCCTCAGGAGACAGATCGATGAGGACCTGGAGTGCGGGACCCTCCAAGGCGAGGGCCAAGTGAATCGCTGTCTCCTTACAGCTCCATCCATCGTGGAGAGCGGCCAGGTCAACTTGTGCCAGGTAGGGCTCCAGGGGCGTCAACCCGCTATATCGTGGCAGCTTAGCGGGCGATCGTGAGAGGGAGCCCGGTCGGCCATTCATTTGGAGTGTCGGTGAGAAGACCGGAAGTTCGTTCTGCCTGCGACTAGGAGAGCGGTACACGGTCCGGTGAACGCTGGCACCGTCAGGCTGGTGCGGAGCCCTGCTCCTCCGCGTTGTCTCGCTCATCAGACGCTCTAACATGATGCTGTTCTCTTGAATGGCACGCTCTAATTCGCCTATACTTCGCTCCATAATGGCGTCTTCTAAATCCCACTTCTGACACCACTGTAATAACTTGTAGTTATTCAATAACTATTTTTATGCTATTTCACTTTTACTATGCTAATTACTAGCACGAGATATGAACACTCGTGTCCCATACACCGCACGACCATGAGTGTTTCAGCAGGTGAAGCTTTAGTTAAATAAACCAGCAGGAGGCAGTACTGTGTCTTTCTCCTCGTTTTATTCTGAACATAGAACAAATCACACAGGCAAGGCCCTATCACCAAGACCCTCCCTTACACATCTCTCTCCATGACGGTGAGAGACACATTATTACATAACAAGGCAGTAAATGAACCAAGAACACCTAACTTGAACATAAACACACATAACTTTACTATCACAAAAACTTAACGATCTTGGTGTAATAACACATAAATCAACTCCCAACAAACAATTACCCATAATGCACCCAGCTGCTAGTGCTGACTGCCGGGTCATTACAGTATAGTTGTGATTTAGCTGTGAAAACATGTTTTATTATGTATAGCTAACAGGGGAGCACCAGTAAGGACACGTAACGTTATAAGTTACGTCTCTAAACTGAATTTAAATAACCATATACATCTTAAACACGCTTATTTAAAATGTCTATTTACATCTGAAAGAAAAATATTGTATAAGTATTACAGATGAGCACATCCCAATATGAATAAGACATCTGAGCGATGAATATGTGCTATTATGTAGGATAATTCACTGTTGTCAACACTGTTTACATTAGACAAATGTGCAATAAATAAGGTAAATAAACAAATCTATAAAGTAACTAAACATGTCATATATTTTATTTGTCCCTTATTACTGTTGATAAATTGAGGAACATTTAAGTTGGATAAAAAGTGAGTTAACACATCAGCTACAACCTCAGCATGTAAATGCAGTATTGAGCTTATAAATCACAGAGGTAACGTTAATGTGAATCTTGTCTGTATGTTACAGGGACGGAAGAACACGCGTGTGTTTATCCGGTTGAGAGAGGCTTATGATGCTGAATGCTGTCATCAAAGGCTTTGAGTGAGTACACTACAGAAATGGATAACAACATCTATTAAATCTTAAGTTGTAGTTTATTTGAATTATTGTAATTTCATGGAGAAATTGCAGCACTTTTCTGATTCTTGATTTCTGTGCATTTGCTGCAGAGCTTTTGTGGCGGAGCAGGACCTGCAAGGAAAGATGATGGCAGCATTTGTTGGGGAAAAAAGGTTTTAGGGATTTTACTCAAATATAAAGGTCATTTTTGTTATTTTGAATACATAAATCAAATGACATTGTGCTGTTAAAATGACTGCTTTTGTATAATGTTTGTGTCACGACTCTGTCACGACACACACACACTAGAGACGTAAGATCCAATAGCAGTATTTAATATAGGGTAATCCGTACTCACAACAGTCCAGGCAAGGGTCAAAAATCCAATAAGGCAATCCAGAAACAAACAAGAAACAGGCAGATACATGAACGGAAGTGTGGGGACAAAAACAAGGACTCCGTAACAAACACTAACACAGACAGGGCATATATACACACAGAACTAACAAGGTGACGGGAAACAGCTGAGTGCAATAATCAGATAAGTGGCAGAACAGAATGCTGGGAATTGTAGTCAATAGTGAAGGACACCGTGATAACGAGGACCTCTAGTGATAACCCAGGGAAACACAACCAGACACTGTGACAGAACCTCCCCTCTACGGAGCGGCTACCAGACGCTCCATGACAGAAAACAAGACAACACAAGAGTCCAAGAGTAAGGTGGAACGTGGAAGATCCGAGGGAGGGATGGGAGGGCCAGGACCATGCAGGGAGACAGGAACAAGGGGTGAGGGTTTAACCGGGGACCAGGGCAAAACAAAAAGTCTACCGGCATCCAGGGGGAAACACAAAGTCCATCTGGCGGCCAGGGCGAAGCACAGTTCATCGGGAGGCCAGGGCGAAACGCAAAGTTCATCGGGAGGCCAGGGCGAGACGCAAAGTTCATCGGGCGGCCAGGGCGGTGCAGACCCCTCGGGCGGCCAGGGCGGTGAAGACCCCTCGGGCGGCCAGGGCGGTGAAGACCCCTCGGGCGGCCAGGGCGGTGAAGACCCCTCGGGCGGCCAGGGCGGTGAAGACCCTTCGGGCGGCCAGGGCGGTGAAGACCCCTCGGGCGGCCAGGGCGGTGAAGACCCCTCGGGCGGCCAGGGCGGTGAAGACCCCTCGGGCGGCCAGGGCGGTGAAGACCCCTCGGGCGGCCAGGGCGGTGAAGACCCCTCGGGCGGCCAGGGCGGTGAAGACCCCTCGGGCGGCCAGGGCGGTGAAGACCCCTCGGGCGGCCAGGGCGGTGACGACCTCTCGGGCGGCCAGGGCGGTGAAGACCCTTCGGGCGGCCACGGCGGAGAAGACCCTTCGGGCGGCCACGGCGGAGAAGATCCTTCGGGCGGCCACGGCGGAGAAGACCTCTCAGGCGGCCACGGCGGTGAAGACCTCTCAGGCGGCCACGATGGAGAAGACCTCTCAGACGGCCACGGCGGAGGCTCAGGAACCAACACCGGTATAGGGACAGCCACCGGCTCGGGAACAGACACCGGCTCCGGCTCCGGCTCAGGAACAGACACTGGCGGAGTCGGCAAGACGAACAGCTTGGGCGGGGCCGGCAAGGCGAGCAGCTCGGGCGGGGCCGGCAAGGCGAGCAGCTCGGGCGGGGCCGGCAAGGCGAGCAGCTCGGGCGGGGCCGGCAAGGCGAGCAGCTCGGGCGGGGCCGGCAAGGCGAGCAGCTCGGGCGGGGCCGGCAAAGCAGGGCGACTGGGCGGCGCGTCAAGGATGGCAGTCACCTCTGGAATGGTCTCTGGGTTAAGAGTCACCGGACAAGTCGTTGAGAAGGCCTTTCTCCTCCTCCTCCGCCTCCGGACCCCCGGCCTCGGGACCACCGGACTCAGGACCACCGGACTCGGGACCACTGGAACTGGGACCCCCGGAACTGGGACCACCGGACTCGGGACCCCCGGAACTGGGACCACCGGACTCGGGACCACCGGACTCGGGACCACCGGACTCGGGACCACCGAAACTGAGACCACCGGAACTGGGACCACCGGAACTGGGACCCCCGGACTCGGGACCACCGGAACTGAGACCACCGGAACTGGGACCACCGGAACTGGGACCACCGGACTCGGGACCACCGGACTCGGGACGGCATCGGCATGGCGAGGCTCCGATACATCCCACTGGCTCCGATGAATTAAATAGCTGGTAAACCCCCAAAAATCCAGTATCTCCAGCCCCTTCATCTCCCACCCAGGCAATGGATCATCGAGACAGACATTAAAAAAGTTTTTCAATGTTGCATCCTTATAGTCCAAACCTCTAGAGAGAGTCCAAAACTTCTGAGCCAGACAACTCACCGTCTGGCCCTGCTGTCGAAGGGTCATTAAATTTTGAACTCTTCCCCTCCTCTCCTTCGCCGTTCTGGGGGGAAGGATACGAAACCCCATACCGCTGGATCTTTGCATTGACGGAGTCCTTCTGTCACGACTCTGTCACGACACACACACTAGAGACGTAAGATCCAATAGCAGTATTTAATATAGGGTAATCCGTACTCACAACAGTCCAGGCAAGGGTCAAAAATCCAATAAGGCAATCCAGAAACAAACAAGAAACAGGCAGATACATGAACGGAAGTGTGGGGACAAAAACAAGGACTCCGTAACAAACACTAACACAGACAGGGCATATATACACACAGAACTAACAAGGTGACGGGAAACAGCTGAGTGCAATAATCAGATAAGTGGCAGAACAGAATGCTGGGAATTGTAGTCAATAGTGAAGGACACCGTGATAACGAGGACCTCTAGTGATAACCCAGGGAAACACAACCAGACACTGTGACAGTTTGAGAATTTTTGTAGGATCTGAAGTCTCAAGACTGGTGTGAGCACTGAGGATGAGGAGCCCAGAGCTGAATCCTGGAACTGGTGCCATGGATGAGACGCTCCATCTCTCCATCTGCCCTTACGAGCCCCTCCATCACTCCATCTGCCCTTACGAGACCCTCCATCACTCCATCTGCCCTTACGAGACCCTCCATCACTCAATCTGCCCTTACGAGACCCTCCATCATTCCACCTGCCCTTACGAGACCCTCCATCACTCCACCTGCCCTTATGAGCCCCTCCATCACCCCACCTGCCCTTACGAGACCCTCCATCTCTCCACCTGCCCTTACGAGACCCTCCATCACTCAATCTGCCCTTACGAGACCCTCCATCATTCCACCTGCCCTTACGAGCCCCTCCATCACTCCACCTGCCCTTACGAGACCCTCCATCTCTCCATCTGCCCTTATGAGACCCTCCATTTCTCCATCTGCCCTTACGAGACCCTCCATCACTCCACCTGCCCTTACGAGCCCCTCCATCACTCCATCTGCCCTTATGAGACCCTCCATCCCTCCACCTGCTCCACAAGCTCCGGCACAAAGGCACGGTCACCTCTGGTGAATTCATCAGAATAAAGCCCTAGAATGGGAACCGCTGTGTTGAGATGGCAGTAGGATTTGGGGTTCAGCGCCTGTAAATACATGCTTGTAGTTTGAATAAAGCTTTGTTCCATGTGTTGTTGACTTGTATATGCATTTGTTTATTGTGAAGGTTACTTTTATTTGTTCTTTTACTCATTTATTCATGTTTTTTATTGTTGTCAGTATATAAAATATAATTATTTCATTGATGTATGCATTAATTCATTGTTTGACTGACAATTGAGATGTTTCACTGCATTTATCAATATAAATGTATTCATGCATAAGTATGTCAAATGACAAAACAAATAACATTTAGCTTGTTTTATTCAATTATATCATTTTTAGTATGTAAAAAAAGTAATGTAATTAAGTATTGGACAGCATTTAATATTATTATTTTGTTTATGTTTTGAGGTGGGCTAACAATGCAATTCATTCTGAGGTAATATTAATTTTTAAGGAGTGATACTTAAATTTTTCGAGTAAAAAATCAACAGTTTTCTCCAAAGGAGAGATCTTCGAGCAGCGGCCCGTCTCCTTTGTGCAGACATTACAAACGCCGAGGAAAACTGTTCTAGGTTGTGCTGTCGAGTTACTGATGTTATGAAGTGTTAGTGCACCAGTCACTCATATAATTTAAAATTATTACATACAAGATCATGGAAAGATACCATAGTTGTATCTAACAATGAACAATCATGATGACAAAACAGAAAACATAAAGATCATTGGTTTGTATACATTATAATATGATATTTATACACAGGAAAAAAGAACAATAACAAGGCTAAATATCTTTAAATAGTTCTTCATAATACATTAAAACAAATTGTTGTTATAAGTCTGAGGGATGAAACGAGAGGTTTCATCAAGAAAAAGGAAAACTTAAAGGAGAAACTTTTTGGGTATAAAATAAAGAAATTAACAACATATTCAAGAGATGACGATTTGGGGGTTTCTTAATAAATAAATATATCGTTATAGCCTAAGGATAAAACTGGGTCACATTAGTAGGGTTTAAAATATAACAACTTAAATCAACTATTCACCAAATAAATGGGCAGCTGTTTCTTCAACAATACTACCACAAAATGAGCAAGTTTCATCAATATCAAGATATTTACAGATAGATCAGATGAATTAAACGTGTCGTTCATATATTTTAAGTTGTCGCGCTTGTGATAACGCGTCGTAGGTCACATGATAACGTCAACATGGCAGATGTCCGGATCGCATTCATACTGCAACGAGATTTGGCTATAAAGTACCTACTCTTTTCGAGCTCGTTAAGTAAGTACTTATTGAAATTAAGTACCTACTCATTGAGTATGCGGTTTGGAACGCAGCCAGAGTGTGTGGCGCGCCAATATTTATCACCTCGGAGAAATCCAGCCTCTTCCTGTCGGCTTGGCCAATCGGAGGGTTGGAAGTCACAGGCGGAATTTAGTTTTTATTGCTCTTTGTCTAAGAGCAATAAACTTAGGTGTGTGTGTGTGGGGAGGGGTTACAGTGTAAAGACATTTCAATCTTCAATGACAGTAAAACTTATCAAAAATACACTTTCTTTTTATGCATATTCGCGTTGTTCACACCACGAGTGTTCTACTGAACGCTATGTAAAAGTTAAAGGAATATACAGTTATATTTAAAATGCATAATGAAGGCATTTACAATTCACTTTAGGCTACGACAAAATCATAGCCATTCCAATGTGACATGGACAAACAGACACACATAAAAACACATTGAATATATCTGGTTAAATGTCTTTTAAAAAGAGAAAAGAAGTTTTTCTCTTTAGAATCCACTTCCAGTGGGACATTCCGATCAGTCATAAAATGTCTTAATGTCTTGTAAGCGAACACCACGCTCTGTCCTGAGTGTGGGTGTCAGCTGTGGGGGAGGTGTGTGTGTGTGTGTGTGTGTGTGTGTGTGTTTGTGTGTGTTGGAATGTCTTCCGGGGTGAATCTGCATGCGTGGGGCACGCAAAGTTGTCAGTGGGGCAATCAGTACTCAAGACTATGCGGTGCTAGGCCATATTTATGGACCAGAGTTAGAGAGAGGTTAGGAGCATTTTGACATCAACAATTTAATGGGTCATCCGGACAACGCAGATACCCTACACCCTCTTAATTCCTATGGAAGCAGTAAGGTGTAGTTTTTCACACATGGCTTCTCCATTTTGGCCTAGTTTTTGTTAAATAAATAATTAAATGGTGTAATATGTCATGCGTTGTTTTTCATCTGAGGTTGTATTTACCTAATTTTAAGACCTGCTAAAGACCAAATGATTTTTTGATTTTTCACTTTTTCACATCTTCATCACTAACAATTTTGATTAATCTTATGTGACCCTTCGATTAACGGGATCCAGGTGTTAAATGGATTCCAATAAGCTGAAATTGAAAATGAAAAGCTTTTTCATACCCGGTCCTTTTGGTTTCTTGTCCACAATACGACCCAATCGAAAAATCACGGCCCTTTCATACTCCTTCACAATCTAAGAGTGAACCAATGATTACATTGTACATACAATCAGTCATCATTTACATAGATGATAATTAGTGTGTTGAACAAGACATTGATTGCATATGGAAAATCTTCTTAAAAACACACCTTACCTTGATGCACATAAAAATGGTAACAGGAAGCAATCCAATGGTGATAATGATGGCGATAAAGATAATGAACCAGCCGAAGCATCCCAGCGAGGGCGGTTTATCATCTGAAAGACATGGAGCCAAACATTTTGTAGGACTTTTTGTTGTTGTTGTGGGAGATCATTTAGAAATCAGCTTAATGATAATGATCTTGCCTGAAATTGCTACAATCAACCCAGTTACAACTTTTCCCCAATCAATCATTCAAAATCAAATCCAATCAATCAATCAATCAATCAATCAATCAATCAATCAATCAATCAATCTATCAATCAATCAATCAAATCAAATTTAGACACTTTTCTACAGCACGATAGCCTATAATTAATACATATAAATAAATATAAGTAATGCATTATATTCAATCTTTTGTTCTCTTGGCAGCATTTGTCAGCTCAGTCTTCAATCATGTTACTCAAGTAACAAAATAAAAAAAGTTTAATAATATTTCTTTCGAACTAGCTAATCCTTGCTAAATTATCTTAAATGTTACTAAATGTCCAACCCTATTACTAATAACAGTTATTTTGTTGTTTTATTTATTTTTTTGCCTATTTGAAATTGATGTCAATTGCTAGAAAATTAAAAATTAAGTTTATATAATGAGAACAAAAAAGTTAATCTTTCATTTGACCTGAGTTGGAGGTGAAGGTTCTACATCAATATAACTGTTCAGTACATGTATAACTGAAACACATAAATTAAATGTATAACTGAAACACATTTCAACTTTATTAAAGAAGCCTCTTGAAAGTTTACTTGCAAACATGATACATGCAAACCAGACATGGAGATAATGCCCCTATATTGATATTGTAACCCTGGATTACATGTCAGGTAAACATATCAAATTCCACAGAGACACTAATACTGACTCACGTGCTTAAGATCACGCATACAACATGTATTAGCATCACTGTCTTGAGGAACTTAGTCATGTACAGTACAATTGACGGTGACATTTTTGCTATGGTGCATTATTGTACATTACATATAAACCCTATTTTCATGTTAATGGCATTGTGAATTATTACAATCACAGGTTTTTTTTTAAGTTTAAAAAGGAATGTTTTATTTAATATTGTTTTAGTATTTTAAAGATTTTGTTTAAGTTCTAGAAATGTAAACAGGGATACCTTGTATTATATGTCTGCCATTCTCAGTCTCCCGGTCTTGAACTCGGATTACGGTGGTCATGTTGAGGTGCGACACAAGTGTAAGATGTGTTATGGCAGAAGGCAGGTAACAGAAGCTTTAAACGTGTACTCACCTTCCCATGAGGGTGTGTCCTGCTTCCCGATAGACCAATACTGGAGGAGGGGAGCATTCAGACTCATTTGATATCAGATGTGACTGTGAATACCATGAACCTGAATATTGTGTGGTGCAAAATTATATTTTATTTGTTCAGGTATATTTATTAATTATTGTCTTAGCTGTGGTGGGAACTTTATAATTCAAAGATTTCCTGCACCATCACAAGGAAGGAAATATGAGATGTGTAATCACATAACATACCATTATACATAAAAAATACTGATGTAGGCTACTGTATGACCAGATATGACCTGTGTAAAAAAAATGCTGATATACAGTATGACCACCTGTGTATTATGTCTGCTAACCTAAAAATCCAATATCATATTGTTTTGCTGTTATTGTTGGTTAAAGTGTTCATGACATAGATTTTTTCTATTTTAATGTTTCCTGAGGTTCACTTATAATGTTAATAAAGTTGTTTTTGCACTATATATATATATATATATATATATATATATATATATATATATATATATGTGTGTGTGTGGCAAAACGTTTTGGTTTCTAACATAACCTTGGTTCCTTGAGATAACGGTAATAAGCATTGTATCAGTTTTGCTGACACTATGGGGAAACTCGGTTTCTCTGAATACTGAAGACGGATTGGATCACGTTTTTGCACCTGCAAATGGCATTTCAGCCCGCCAAAATGGGTTGTAAATCATTAGAATCTCTTGACTGAGGAGCGGCAAGCGTTGATTAATGAGTGAGCATAGTAGCACGGCCAGCTACGCAATGATCGTTCCAGTTATCTGGATATCAGTATTTCAGTAACCAATACGTTCCCTTTCGATGCGGTTCACTCACATTTTCGCTGCCGAAAAGTGGACGGCAAGAAACAGCCGGCCGCTGCACAGATGTCACCAATGGACACCCCACTTGACAACAACCAGGAGGACCTTGTTTTAAGGGCGACTTTACTGTCACTGGATCCAAGATAAGACTTACTGCAGGTCACTCTTAAGCGTAATGGGGCGGAGTTCAGCCATCAGAAGTGGCTTGGACGGGGGGTATCGAAGCGCCCTAAGTACTGCGGATAGATCCCAGGGTGGAACTGTAAGGGAGAGAGGTGGATTCAGCGTTCTGGCTCCCCGAAGGAACTTCACAATTAGGTAATTCCTTCCAACTGATTGGCCGGTAGTAGGGGCGTGGTGCACCATAATGGCTACCACATACACTTTGAGCATAGCATTGGCTGCGTCCTCCATCTAGAAGCTCTTGCAGGAATTACAGTATTGGCACAATGCCACAAGATGGGGGATCTACGTTCCGGACCGAGTACCAGTCAAAAAAATCAGTTAAGGACATTTAGGTGCCTACTAGTAGTGTGTGCCCTCGCCTCAGAGATAGTGTTCATGATGTTCTGGGAGAGGCGTGAAGGCTCCTGTCGAAGGACCACAGATGGAGGCTCCACAACTCGGGTTGGGGATGCCAGATCCTCCCTTCCGCTTGGGAAAGGAGGTCCCTCCTTAGTGGAATTGGCACCATCCTCGGAAACCAACACTTGTTCTGCCATAGCGGGGCCACTAGCAGGACCGAGCATCTGTTCTCCCTAATTTGGCTGATGACCTGAGGGAGCAGAGCTACCGGATGGAAGGCATACAGGCGTGAACGGGGCCGCTTGTGGGCAAACACATCCTGATCCTTCGAGAAGAACGCTGGGGAGTGGGAGAAGAGGTCTATTTCCACTCGCCGAAGATACTCCAAATCATCTGTACCATCTAGGGTGGTCTCCCTTCCCACGGAGACCGTTCGTTCCAGGACAGCATCTCTGCTCCCTTGTTCAGAGAGCCATGGCCTCACTGAGGGGAGGTTGTGCTGAGCCCATAGGAAGAGGCGACTCACCAGAATGTTCAGCAGGCATGACCCGAGTCCCCTCTGGGGATTTATGAAGGCCACCACTGTCCTGTTGTCCGATTGGACCAGGACGAGGTGCCCTGTCCGTTCTGGCTGGAAGGCGTTGAAGGCCATGAAGACTGCCATCATCTATTTGATGTGCCAGTTAAGCATCAGACCCGTCCATGAGCCAAACTCTGGCCTGTCGTCGCACAGGGTACCCCAACCCTATTTGGAGGCGTCCGTCACGACCACCTTCCTTCTGGAAACCGAGCCCAGATCCACACCTGACTGGTACAGACAGGGTGATTTCCAGGTGACATGGGACTTGACGCAATCGTGGGTCACCCTGAAATTGAGGTGTCCCATATGCCATGCACGGGTTGAGACACAGGCTTTTAGCCAGTAATGTAATGACTATTACAGCATTTATTATTCTTAATTAATGTTAACATCCACATTTACTAATACATTATTAAAATGAACAGTTGTATTTATTAACATTAGTTAATGCACCATGAACTAACATGAATAAACAATGAAGTTATATTTGTATTAACTAATGTTAACAAAAATGAACTAATACTGTAACAAATGTATTGCTCAACACCTGTGTCTTGTTGCAATCATTGGTGTGGAGAGACAGGATAAAAGCCACCAGGAAACGGATACTGAGAAATACGAGACCAATGGTGTCGCTCATCATCAATCCCGCCACCGGCCTCGCGCCGTTCTCTCACGGCCCTCGACCCCGCCCTGCTTGCCACAATCACATTCAAAATAAAAGTTTGTTTACATAAAACATGTGTGAACTGTGTATAATTATTTTGTACATATAAATACACACACGTGGATGCATTTATTTAAGAAAACTTTGTTATTTATATATAAAATATAATATAAATTATGTATAAATGTACAGTATATACATGCAAATATTTCTTAAGCATATACCTGCATATGTGTGTATACGAAATAATTATACACAGTACTACACACACATATTATGTAAACACAAACTTTTATTTTGGATGCGATTAATCGTTGCCCAGCACTAATATTAATAAATATTGGTATTGTTACTTTGTAAAATGTAAATATTTCAAAATATGTAATAAATATAACAATTTCAAATTATTTATTTAAATGTTTTAAATATTTAATAAATATTTAATCATATGAAGTCAAAATGACAGTGTAGTGTACATGTTTGTAAAGTCGTTGAATGACATTTATTTGTGTGACCATGCCCGTGAGGAAATGCAACATAAGGAATGTATTTAATGTCAAAAACATGGCATGCGTAGCAATAAAATACAGTATTGTTTGTTCACACATTTGTCACACACATGTCTATTCAGCCAACTATTCAGTTGTTCAGATATGCATAAACCAAGACCTCATTAAAAGGAAACTAGTCGAACAATAAAAGCAGAGGTTTGGGTCTCTGGAGAACCGAGTGTAACATGCAGTCAAGAGCTGCTCACCATAGAGATAGGCTATGTGTTAACCACAGATCAACTCAATGGAAACACTGAGCCACCATTACAATATATGTACATGAATTTGGCCATTATGACATAAGCTGCATCCTGTACTTTATGGCCAGGTATTTTCTCTGTATCCTCTGCTGACTATTTCACACAATCCAATGTGTGCGGTTTGTCAGAAGGGATAAAAACGGTTTCTGAAACCGTTCAAGAATTGCCTGAAAGTATTTGTTGCGCTATTATTAACTGATATAATTAATATCACATGAACATACAGTATATTTAAAACAACTACTTAATGCAACTCAAAGTTTTAAAATAAATATTTTTATAGCAAACAAACAAACAGGAAAGTTCTACTGTGAGACCAGCAGATATGGACACTTGATAGCTCATAAAATGGTTTGAATCAGTGTTGTTTTAGTTTTATTAATATTTTGAATTAGCTTCTTTTTATATTTTTTAGTTTTCATGTTCATTTTAGCTCAATTATTAGGAATTTCAGTATGTGCGTTTATCATGTTGCTAGTTTATTTTATTGCTATTTTTTTTTTCAGTTTTTGTTTTTATTTATTTCCAGTTAATAATTTTAGTGCTTCAACATAAGTTTTTCCAACTAATATTTCTATTTTATTTTATTTCAGCTTTATTTCAATTAACAAATATTTTTAATAGTTTTAGTTAATGTTACGTGGAAGTGTATTTGCCTTGTGTTGAAACAGTGTATTGGTGTAGTTTTCCTTGTGTGCTTTCTCTCTCGTTTCTCTCTCTCACTGTAATGACTCACAGGTGGAGCTGCTAACGAGTGACCTGATTGGTGACGGGAGTCCTTGGCGCTGTATTTAAGTCTCCTGAATCATGGAACTACAGCTCCCCGCTCTCATGGCTTCCTTGATGAAGAGATGTGTTACTGTGATCTAGTACATGTTTAAAAACATTTGATGTGAACCACAACCTTATGTTAAGTTGTGATTAGTAGTGATGGCAAGATGAGGCTTCCTGAACCACTGAGACCTCGCAGGCCATTGCTTCAACCAAAGGTTCATTACTCGAAGCTTCATTCAGCATTGCTCACTAGTGACACCTAGCTATTGTGCAAAGAAATTGCAGGCAAATTAATTCATTCTGAACCAATGACCCGCCCCCCTCCCGCAATGTTTTATTTATTTATCTTCTTCTAAATATAAGTTAATGTCTCTGTAACCTTTCATTTGCAATAATAAAGAGATCTGTGCAGACATTTGTCCATTGCCTGGGTATGCAATAAAACGTGTATATTTCTCTGTCTGCATTGTACAGAGACTGTCACACACACAGTTAATTAATTATTCCAAAAAATATTGGATAGGGACAGTATGAACAACAAAAGTGACTGTGTTGAGTGCAGTGCTTATGGTGGAGGGACTCGAGGAAGTGTAATAAAGTAAACTGCAGTAAACACTGCAGTTTGGGGTGGATGGAGGAAGGATTGCAATAGATTTTTATTGAGAAAATGATTTTTTTGAAGTGTTGGGGTCTAGACAATTCCTCTTCTTGGACAAAACCTCACCAGCCTTGGAAAAATATCCTTTCACAAGGAACAGAGGATGCAGGGGAACATAAAATGTCAGTGCCAGCGGGTATAAATGAAGATACTGATGCTTCTGTTGAGCCCAGACAGGGGAGGATTTCCTCTTTCTTGCTGGCTCCATTACCATGAAAAAGGAAGATGTCATAAAAAGCAAACAAATCCAAAAGGGCAATCCAAATTAAAAAGCAGTCCAGTCCAGATACAAGAATCTAAGCTACCAAAAATCCAAAGCAATCCAAATAATCGTATCTAATTAATATAACAAGACTATAATATAGCTACAATAATTAATAATAACAATTATTCATTATTATTAATAATTATTCTAACCTGATAAAGTGTAATAATATAGGCCTACAGCCCTAACACATATATGACACAATAACGACAATGAGATTTCTCTAACTCTGACTCAGACATACTACACCTGCTTCTACTACTCCTGCAACAGCCACGAGGTGGCGCGAGTTTCGAAGCCCCTTTATCCAGAAGCGACACTCCGAACCGATGACGTATCCACACAAACCGAGGCCTCGTTTGTCATTAGTCACGTGATTTTCACGTTAACAACACAAGCCTCGAATCGCGGCTTCATCTGGCACGCCCATTTTTTCTCGACACAAGCTCCGATGCCTCGGTTCAAATGTCACATCACTAACGTTAGTGATTAGTTATGTTCAACCCTTTTGGAGCATGCTAGGGAGGTGGGTGCCTCTTTTATTTATTATTTGTTTTCTCCTGTTTTGATAGGTAGGGAGGGAAGGTTTTGTATCTTTTGTTTATCTGATTTCCAGGTTAGTATCCTTAAATTAGTTAGCTTTGTTTTGTTATTTGTTTTGGCTTTTCCCCCTCCTGAACTTTGTGGCTCTAGCTACTTCTGTTAATAAATATACTTTTTGCACTTTAAGAGTGTTCCGGTGTTTTTTGAAGCCTTGGGAGTGAGAGCGGGGACTCCAGGGATCTTGTTGATCAGATCCCTGTTAATTGTTACGGATGATTTTGTTCTCTTTGAGTAGAGTTATTATTTAATTCGTAACAAATGGGGGCTCGTCCGCTTGTTTTTTGTGTTGATTTAATGAATGATTGTTTTTCTCTTTTTTATTTAATAAGTGGGAGTGTCCACTTGTAAAATTTGTATGTGTACTAAGTCGAGTACTTCTGTCGTCTTGGTGAGTAAAATGTATTCCTATTTTGTCTTGCTGATTTAAAGTGTAAAGCAGTAACGAACATTAATAATGGAGGTAGAAGTAAGATCATTTATTGCAAAACCTACTATACAACAGTTTGATGCATTTCGAAAGAAAGATCTAATACAGATTGCTGAAATTTGAGGTTTCTGTATTAAGCTCTGCACCTAAACAGGTTGTTAAAGCTGAAGTTTATGCTAAACTGGTTGAGCAAGGTTTTTAGTCTGCTGATGGGGATAGCGAAATTGAGAAGAGTGTTTTGGAAACTGATAAAACCGATTTGACATCTCAATCAGATCCTTTGCTCATGTTGAAATTAAAAGAAATGGAGTTACAAATAAAACGACAAGAACATGAAAATCGTATGCTAAATCTATGTGAGCTAGAGATGGTGCACAGAGAAAAGGAAAGAGAGCGTGCGTTTGCTGTTTCACCTGCTGTGACTCCAGTGCCTTCAGCTATTCAGCCTGCTGCTGGTAATTCGTTTGATCCAAGTAAATAGCTCGTTCCTCCTTTTCGAGAGTCAGAGCCCGATGCATATTTTATCGCATTTGAGTGCATTGCTGCTAAACTAAACTGGCCTAAAGATATGTGGGGGTTAATGTTACAATGCAGTTTAGTAGGTAAAGCTCAAGAAGTATGTTCTGCTTTGCCCATCGAGGAGTCGCTTGATTATGATTTGGTGAAAGCTGCTGTTTTGCGAGGTTACGAGCTTGTGCCTGAAGCGTACAGGCAAAAGTTTCGCAACTATATTAAATCGGCTAAACAAACGTTTGTGCAGTTTGCACGTGATAAGAGAGCTCTGTTAGAAAAGTGGTGTGGCGCTTCTAAAACTACTACGTTTGAGCAATTTCAAGAACTGATCCTGTTGGAGGATTTTAAAAATTGTTTTTCAGACAATTTAGTGATTTACCTGTGAAGGTGAAGTCCCTCTCAGCTGCTGCAGTGTTGGCGGATGAATATATTCTGACACATAAGACTGTATTTTCTTCTGCTGCTAGCTCGAATCATAGTACTGTGATGTCTTCAAGTGTGGAGAAACCTTTGATGTACACTCGCTCAACGAGACCTATGATGCGCTCTACAGTGCAGGGTAAGGAAGAGAGCAAGAGTGTTGAGAATAAAAGAGTTTGCTTTTATTGCTTGGACCCAAATCATCTTATTGTTGATTGTAAAGCCTGGAAGATTAAGAATGCTGCCTTCAAGCCTAAAAGTGTAGCTAATATTGTTCTTGAGCCAATGTCTGGTGCTGAGAATTTTTCCGACAGTTCTGCTTTTACTCCCTTTGTGTTTAAGGGTAGGGTGTCAGTTTCTCTGGATGGTACTAGGAATTCAATCACGATTTTGAGGGATACAGGGTCAGCTCAATCGTTTATACTGGAAAGTGCATTACCATTCTCAAATGTGACATACACTGGAACTGATGCGTTGGTTCGTGGAATTGAATTGAACGGTGTTAAAGTTCCTCTTCATACTGTGTTTTTGACTTGTGATCTTGTTTCAGGACCTGTAAAAGTGGGGGTACGCTCAAGACTGCCTGTAGAGGGCGTAAGTTTAATCCTGGGAAATGACCTGGCCGGTGCTAAAGTTTTTCCTCACCCAATTGTAGCGAAGAATCCGCTTTGTCATGGGGAGCTTGCCAGTCGATTCCCTTCAACATTTTTAGCTTGTGCTGTCACTCGTGCACAGGCACGCAAAAATGAGGATGTGATTGATCTATCTGACACTTTTATCGTTTCTCCAGATTCTCCGTCTGAGTTAAGATTATCTGTGTATTCCAGTGTGGGTAACACCGATGAGCCACCTGATCAAGAAGCTTCCCTGACGATGGGGAGAGAACAACTTTGTAAAGCCCAAAAGTCTGACCCTTCTCTAACGCGCTGTGTTGAGGCCGAGGAGGATAAAGTGAAAGGAGGTAATGCTGATGGAGTACAGTATTTCTGGGACCGAGGCGTCTTAATGCATGAGTGGCTGTCTCGAAATGCGAAAGTGGCTGGGTTAAGTCCAGACAACCAGATTGTATTACCCTCTGGTTATCGAAAGGCTGTGCTTAAACTTGCTCATGACCATCCACTGTCTGGTCATTTAGGCAGTACTAAAACATTCATGCGAGTGGCAAAATATTTTTATTGGCCTGGTTTAAGATCTGCTGTGTCAAACCATTGTCGTTCATGTCACGTGTGTCAACTCGCTGGTAAACCCAATCAAACAATTCGTCCAGCTCCTTTGCAGCCTATTCCAGTGATGGGAGAACCATTTAAGCGGCTTATTCTAGACTCTGTTGGTCCCCTACCAAAATCGAAAGCGGGTTATCAGTATATTTTGACGCTAATGTGTGCGATGACTCGTTTTCCAGAGGCAATACCATTGCGAAATATCAAAGCGAAAACCATTGTGAAAGAGTTGATTAAATTTTGTTCAACGTTTGGGTTGCCTTGTGTGATCCAGACCGATCAGGGAACAAATTTTAAATCTAAAGTGTTTGAGCAAGTGTTGAAAGGAATTTCCGTTAATCACGTAGTGTCGAGCGCGTATCATCCGCAGTCGCAGGGAGCTCTAGAGCGATTTCACCAGACGCTCAAATCAATGATGCGGGCGCACTGTGTAGAAGCCGGTAAGGACTGGGCTGATGATCTCCCTTTGCTTTTATTTGCGAAAAGGGAAACCGTTCAAGAATCATTAGGGTTTAGTCCTGCAGAGCTCATTTTTGGACACACAGTTCGGGGTCCTTTAAAGTTATTACGCGAGCAACTTGTTAATGATAGAACACCGCTTGTTCTCCTATCTGAGTATGTTAGCTCTATCCGTGAACGTCTTCAGAGGGCTTGTGAGCTGGCGAAGAAAAATTTGGCTGAGTCGCAGTCTGAGATGAAGGAGCATTATGACCGTAAAAGTGTCGCTCGTTCTTTTCAGCCTGGTGAATCGGTTTTGTTGTTAACGTCAGTGCTAGGGTTTGCTCTGCAACCAAGATTTTCGGGTCCTTATTAGGGGTGGGGGAAAAAATCGATTCTTAGATGCATCGCGATGCGGACGTGGACGATTCTGAATCGATTCACAAATGTCAAAAATCGATTTTCAAAAAAAAAAAACTTTTTTTTAAGATATATATTTATAATAACTTAATATTGACGGAACGCAAAAGACGGAACTCTGAAGCGCGAAGTGCAGTGCCCGCCCGGACCGTCTGTGGCGTGCACATAACAGAGACGCTATGGCGCGCGAGATCCAAACACACTCGTTAAAAGCTGACGTGTGGAAATATTTTGGCTTCTGAAGTTGAAGGGGGAAAGGAGCTGAACAGTCAAGAGTCACACTAGTTGTAAGCTTTGTAGAATAAAACTAAAATATTTCGGAAACAATACAAATATGAGAAGCCATATGACGCGTTTCCACCCAGAGGAGGAAAAACACTCGGCTGTACCGGTCGTTGTTATACTATTAATTTACTACAAGTATGCTGCTAGTTCAGGCACACATTTATTTTCCTGTTGGTTCTTTGCAATGTTAATAAAATCTATTGTACGTTAATTCTTTATGGGTCATTACTTACTTTTAAAGCAAAGTATTTATAGTCACACAAAAAGATTCAGATAATCGATTTAGCATCGAATCGCAGCCCTCTGAATCGTAATCGAATCGAATCGTGGGGTGCCTAGAGATTCCCACCCCTAGTCCTTATAGGGTGACGAAAAAGTTGAGTGACACGAATTATCTGATTTGCACGCCTGAACGTCGGAGGAAGTCGCGGATGGTTCATGTTAACATGTTAAAGTCTTATGTGACAGACGAGTCTACCCTTGTTGCCAAGCCGAGTGCCGTTGTTGTGTCTTCTGTAGCAACTGAGTTGGAGCAGGATTTTTCTGTACCTTGTGGTCGTTTGTCGAACTCCGTAATTTTAAATGAGTTGGAGTCTCACTTAAGTTATCTGTCTCCGAATCAAAGGAAAGATATCGTCGAGTTAATTGAAAGTCATCATTCACTCTTTTGTGACATTCCGTCGCAGACTACAGTACTTAAGCATGATATCGATGTGGGAAATGCGCAGCCCATAAAACGGCATCCTTTTCGGCTTAATCCGAGAAAGCGTGATTTAATGAAAGCTGAGGTCGAGTATTTACATCAGAATAACTTTGCGAGTCCCAGTCTGAGTCCGTGGAGTTCGCCTTGTTTGCTAGTTCCCAAGGCTGATTCGTCGGTTCGGTTCTGCACTGACTATCGAAAAGTCAATGCAGTAACTAAACCTGACTCTTTCCCACTTCCACGTATGGAAGACTGTATCGATCGTGTTAGTCCCGCAAAGTTTGTTTCGAAACTAGATCTTCTTAAGGGGTATTGGCAGGTTCCTCTTACTCTCGGGCCTCAGAGATTTCAGCATTTGTGACCCCTGATGATTTTATGCAGTACTCCATTATGGCGTTTGGAATGCGAAACGCACCGTCAACATTTCAACGCTTAATGCGTATTGTACTAAGTGGAGTGCAGAAGTGTGATGCCTATCTAGACGACATTATAATATATTCTTCTAGTTGGGAAGAACATTTAAGTTCTTTGCGTGAAGTGTTTTCACGTTTTTGTGATGCATCTCTGACGTTAAACCTAGCCAAATGTGAGTTCGCCAAGGCAACAGTGGTTTACTTGGGGAAAAGAGTGGGTCAGGGTCAAGTATGCCCGGTTGACGCGAAGATTGCATCTGTTATGAAGTTTCCAGTTCCAGTGAATAAAAGAGAACTGTGTCGATTTTTGGGGATGACAGGGTACTACACAGGGTTCTGTCGTAACTTTGGCAGTGTTGTATCACCTTTAACCAATCTCCTCAGCACAGCTCGAGTATTTGTGTGGTCTCCTGCTTGTGAGCAAGCTTTTTGTGCAGCTAAGGATTTGCTGTGTAATGCTCCTGTTTTGGCAGCCCCAGAGTTTACACGCTCTTTCAAGCTGGAAGTGGATGCATCTGCTACTGGAGCTGGCGCGGTGTTACTTCAAGAGAGTGAGTTAGATGTTGATCACCCAGTTAGTTACTTCTCAAAAACGTTCACGTTATGTCAACGCAGATATAGTACCATCGAAAAGGAGGCTCTTGCGTTGCTGTTAGCGTTCCAACATTTCGAGGTGTACTTGGGTGGAAGTTCATTTCCAATACTGGTTTTTACCGACCACAACCCGCTAGTTTTTTTGGCGCGGATGTCTAATTCGAATCAACGTTTAATGCGCTGGGCATTAATAATTCAATTGTTTAATTTGGATATCCGACATAAAAAAGGCTCGCAGAATACTGTTGCGGATGCAACAGTCTCGAGTTTATGGTTCTGAAGTGTAAAGTAATTGCTGTTGTGCAGCATAGTAGATACAAACTTCCTGTTTGCATCTTTTTGGTGGGGAGGTGTTACGTGGAAGTGTATTTGCCTTGTGTTGTTGGGGAAACAGTGTATTGGTGTAGTTTTCCTTGTGTGCTTTCTCTCTCGTTTCTCTCTCTCACTGTAATGACTCACAGGTGGAGCTGCTAACGAGTGACCTGATTGGTGACGGGAGTCCTTGGCACTGTATTTAAGGGCGCTTTCACACTTGGTTCGATTGCCTGTTCCGAACCCGAGTTCGATTGCTCCCCCCCCCTCCCCCCTCCCCCTGCCCCCGATGGACTGTGTTCACATTATATTATTTCTATCCGAGCCGCGGTACGCTTGCGTCATCAGGCTGGAGCTGGCGTAATGGTGTTGCTTGGTAACCGCGAATGAAAAGGCGCCCAAAATGGAGACTTGCTCGGTTGACATTTGTTCTTCTATTTTTTTTAACCTTTGGTTTTGTTTTCAACATAGACATACAGAAACACACTTGCGTCTGTCTACCGCAAAAATTCTGAAAACGTTTCAAAGACAGCGGGCTGTCCGCCGAAGACAATTTTTGCGGAGGCAAGCAGAAATTATCTCTCTGCTTGCAGTGCGTCAATCCCGCTTTTCATCAAGGTATATATACACACACATACACACACACACGCACGCACGAAAGAGAAAGTGATGCGCGTGCGACAGCCGACTGTCCTGACGACCACATACATCAATAACGGTTCACTTCCGCGGTTTGGTTCGATAGCGTTCATATCAGCAGCGAACCGTACCCGAGTTCACATGAACCGTACCCCAGACCACCTTTTTAAGCGGACCCGAGTACGGTTCGCGGGTGCGCACCCGAGTTCGGAAGACAGTGTTCACATCATCCAAACGAACCGAACTCTGACGTCATTCGAACCCGGGTGCGCACCGAAAGTGCTAGTGTGAAAGCCCCCTAAGTCTCCTGAATCATGGAACTACAGCTCCCCGCTCTCATGGCTTCCTTGACGAAGAGATGTGTTACTATGATCTAGTACATGTTTAAAAACATTTGATGTGAACCACAACCTTATGTTAAGTTGTGATTAGTTATGTTCAACCCTTTTGGAGCATGCTAGGGAGGTGGGTGCCTCTTTTATTTATTATTTGTTTTCTCCTGTTTTGATAGGTAGGGAGGGAAGGTTTTGTATCTTTTGTTTGTTATCTGATTTCCAGGTTAGCATCCTTAAATTAGTTAGCTTTGTTTTGTTATTTGTTTTGGCTTTTCCCCCTCCTGAACTTTGTGGCTCTAGCTACTCCTGTTAATAAATATACTTTTTGCACTTTAAGAGTGTTCCGGTGTTTTTTGAAGCCTTGGGAGTGAGAGCGGGGACTCCAGGGATCTTGTTGATCAGATCCCTGTTAATTGTTACGGATGAATTTGTTCTCTTTGAGTAGTTATTTAATTCGTAACAGTTAACAATAATAACCCTGGTTTGAAACAGATTGATTTTCAGTTTTTTTTATTCATTTAATATTCTTTCTCAAACATAAAATATTCAAGATGTGCATAAATGAACAACACTTCGAGAGGCATGAGCTCTGTGCAACTGAAAACACTAGATGGGATTAAAACATTTCTGAAAAACCCCAGAAACTGAGAGATAAACTCAGGGATCAAACTTTTGCATCATGATCTTGCGAGTGACTTCATAGGCCAAAAAGAGAGCTCCGTTGGCAGGAAAAGTTCGGATCATAGTCGGGGTCAAACCAGAATACAGAGGCGCCACTCCTGTGAACAAGACACCAGCATATTACATGGTGCAATCCAAGAACAACTTGTTTTGTTACATCATATACAAATCTGATTCAGTTTGTCATGAAACGTACTACACAAATGTTAAATTTATTTTTAAATGTTTTTCATTGGAATATCATCCCAAGCATGTTGAATAATAAAGTGAAATCTACCTATTTTTTATTTAATTTTGCCACTATTTTTCCCACCCAAAAAGCTTTAAATGTAAGTCACTGCTGTAAAGGGTTTAAATATGCAAAAGATGCTGGAAAACTGAAGAATTTTTCGAGACCTGGAGGATTTTCTGAAGAACATTGGGCATTTAACTGCTCAGGACAAACAAGGGACTCAAGAACAACTATCACAAAACAAACAGTTGTGGATCATCCAGGTAACAACACTCAGCATTAAGAATCAAGGGTTCATTAACTTTTGAACAGGGTTGGTTTTATAAATTAAGCAGTGTGGACTATTTATGTAAGATATCTTATTCAGGACAGCACTAAATAAAATAAAAAAAACATGCATTTTGTATGATCCCTCTTATTTTGTTAAAATTCACATTTTCACAGATTCTTCATGGGGTGTGTAAACTTTACACTGTAAACGGCATTTTATTATAATTCTAATAACGTCCAACATCTGGTCGTGGAACATGTGACTTTTTGCTGTCAAATCTTTACTGATTTTTATAAAGTAAGCATTAAAATAACTTATATTGTGTAATGTTAGTAATATTTCAAGATGATCATAAAACTAGGCATTTAAAAATCACTTTACTAAGACATTATTGGGAGATATAGAGTACTGTTATAAAAATCTTGATTTACATACAACCATCAGAAGTCCATCTTACTTTCTGGCTATGTAAATATCAGCAACTACACCAAATTGCATATTTTGCCTTAGTTTGGTGCTCTGAATGAGGAACCGTTTACACATCACATATTGTCTAAATTATAAGCACACTGGTTTATAGCGCAAACAGTTCTACGTTTACTGTAAACACATTATGCACATATGCAAAACACATGCAAACTTTTTTCTTTATTTATTTTTATATTTGGACAAAATGTTCTAATTTATCAAATGTAAGGCTTTTAGGACATCATGTTCTGGCAGAATGGTTTCCTGAGAATGACCCATTAAACACCAGTAGCCAGACAGCAACATAGTGTCGGCCCACATCTGGGCCGTGTGGAATCCACTTGTATCAGATGTGGGCCAAATCTGGGCCGACACTATGTTGCTGTCTGGATGCAATAAACATCCACATCAGGAAAAAGGCATTATGATTTTTTTTTTGAGTAGTGTTTTGAAATACTAATTCTAAACACCCAGACAGCAACATCGCATCGGCCCAGATCCGGCCCACATCTGGAATCCACACAGCCTGGATGCGGGCCGGATCTGGGCCGGTATGATGTTGCTGTCTGGGAAACACACATCTATTCAGAGGCTGTTTTCTGTGTCCTTAAGCCATTAGCCTAGCAACATGCAAGCTAAAAGTTTCCTGTGCCAAGAAACAAGGATAAATACAGAAATCTCACCCTCATTTCGTAAAATCCCCATAAGAGTCTTGAGGAAGCCTTCCTGCTTCCCTGCTAAAGACAGAACCTGGATGCGAGACTTCACACAGTCAATGGGGTACACGACCAACCACAGACAGGCTCCGCCGAAACCACCGCTGAACATCAACGGCACCACACCTGTCAGAAACACACGGATCATTCGTGAGGAGCATTTCCTGGTAAATACACTGAAAAAAGTCAAAAGCCAGTGTCATTTGTTTAAAGTGCATTTTTGTATTGGTCTATTCGAAAATCATGGTTTCTGGTTTAAACCCGTTTCGTTCAGTTTGACTAAAAGCAAATAACACTCCCCATCACTGCTGGTCTAGGATCAGTTTTCGCCGTGATAATAGCATATTGGCAGAAGAGATTTGGTGTTTGCCCTGTAAAGCACCAACGTTTTTTCTATATTTTTTACAACGCGTTTTTGTAGCGGTGAGAAATGTAGCCAATCACAGACATATTTGTTGATCTGGTGAATGCAATGGCCAATCAGAGTGACATGAAGGTGAGTATGTGTTCCTCCCGTGGGCTGACCTATGTGCTCTTTGTCTCTGTCCATGTGGTTGGCAAACACGGAGCGGCTGAGTTCATATCCTCCGAAGAAACAGAAGTATCCAGGTATCTCACGGACGATAGTGGTGGTCAGACCCTGATAGAAGCCCAGAGGACCGTTTGTCCGCAGCACATTTCTCACAACGGACCACACCGTGCTGAGAGACAGAGAGGAACTTCAACAAGCTATGACAACTCTAGATGGTAGAACTGCTGAACAACCTGTTTTGAGGTCATTTTTGTCTTAATTTAAAAGTTCAAAAACACAAAAAGTACTCCCAACTTAAAAAAAAGTAGTTGGCTTCAACCAAATTCAGCCACTTAAATGTTAGTTCATCCCAAAAGGAAAATTCTGGGTAACACTTTACAAAAAATGTCCATTAGTTAACATTAGTTAACTACCTTAGTTAACATGAACTGAGAATGAACAATATTTATTAATGAACACAATTATCAATCTTAGTTAATGTTATTTTCAACATTTACTAATACGTTATTACATTTCACAGTGGAGTTCCTGGTAAAAAAAACTAAATTACACCAATCAGAGAGTCGAAAAAAGCAAAACGTGCCAAAAGAGCTCTTTACCACAGTGAATGACGTAATCGAGTCGATCTCTCTACACTCAAGTATTTAAATGTTTGTGTATATATAGTATTGTACTGTAAACCAAAACATTTGATTTCTTATTTCAATTGAATGACTAAAAAAATTGACATTGGAGCTTCAGTCTGAATCAACTCAAATAACATTGTACTTTTTAAATTACAACTAAAATACATACTTCTAATAATGACCAAATGATGTGATTAACCCTTTATCATCCCTATTAAAATGGACATAAAGTTCCCACAGGCCTCATTTCTCATTTTCAATTGCCAAAACCTCCTCTGTCCAGACCGACCTTCTTTGTCCACTGGCAATCTTGCCGGACGCCTCCATTTCATGCATGGCCTGCAGTCGACATTTAACCAGTTCAGTGGGGCATAAAGCCAAAGAGGAGAAGACAGAGGCGACAGAGCCTGAACAGGCCTTCTGAATATCACTGAAAACACAATCACACACACTTATATTTGGTTCATCCTTTCAGGTCAAATCAAATGTAACATGAACGACTGGATTTGCATCAAGACATACTACTATTTCTCAACAGTGACACCAAACTAAACGGCTACATTTTTACATTTTCTGAAGAAAACTAAATTACACATCTTTAAATGAAAAAGGAATAATACTGTCCCACCAACCTGACAAACTATATTTCATTTGAAAGCTTTCAGACTCTAGTTTTCATGTTTGGCGGCTGATTTTCGATAGAACAGTAATATATTCATTTGTGACAAGAGTATTCATCAGAGTCATAAGGAGTGCTCAGACCTTTATTTTGAAATAGTGATGCACATGAAACATTATCAAAGATCAGTAGAAACCTCGGTTCGTTTTCACGCCAAGAGTTCAAAAGATAACCCACGTCTCAAAATGTCTAAAATAATTTTAAATATAATGTAAAAGCGATTCTCCATTTTTGATGTGCCGCCGAACTAACAGCTGTCCGGGTATTTTATGTGTTTGTTAGAGGTTAAATACACTGCCCAATAGAGCTGCGCGATTCTGGATATAGTGAGAATCACGTTTTTTTTTTTTAAATAGGGATCACGATTCTTCCATGATTCTGAAGAGACAACTGAACAAAATAACATGCAATTTACAAGAGGTTCTGACAAAATGTTAATTGCTGCAGTGACAGTCTATTTAAAAAAAAAAGATTGTATTGATTTGAAAAAAATTATCAGTCAAAATAGGTTTAAATGAATGATTCAATGACTCATAAAGACTCACTGAGACGCCCCCGTCTCGTAAAGATCGGATATTAAAGAAAATTCGAGAGCTTCCCACCCGTATTTATGACTTTGTGGTAGCATTCATATGCATTCAACTCAAAAATACAATCTTTCTGACATGACTTGAACGCACCAAGACACAGAAGAATCGTTGGCAATGCATGTGTTTGAATCGAGATGGCGACCTTTTAACGATTAATCGTGCAGTTCTACTGTCCATACTACTTATGAATATGATGTCTACTTCATAAATAGCATGTGGAAATAAAATAAAAGTGTGTTTTTTTGGTTCAGATCACTCAAACCTTATATGGAAATTAGTCCTTGGATGTTATTGGAAAAGTTTGGTACTGCGCCAGGACAAAATCGTACTGAAAGCTCACCCAAAATTTGGAACACTTGGAAAACTGTAATTTGGAACACTTGGAGCTTGGAACACTGGAATTTGGAACACTTGAAACTTGGAACACTGGAACTTGGAGCACTTGGAGCTTGGAACATTGGAATTTGAAACACTCGAAACTTGGAACACTGGAATTTGGAACACTTGGAACACTGGAATTTGGCATACTGGAATTTGGAACACTTGGAACACTGGAATTTGGCTTTGATTTTCTTGCAGCTTTAGAGTCGACCATGTTTTGGTAAATATGTATATAATAATGTTAATAATAATGACCATTATGCAATAATTAAATTAGTGGAAATTCTTCAAAACATTTTCAGTATATTAAAAATTAAGTTTTTAGTTTATTTAAAAAGTAAGTAGTACTACGTTTTTAAGTCTATGGTATTTTTGAAGAACCTATATATGGTAGCCTATAGTACATATCGTGGTTAATATTATGGTAATAAAAGTACCATGGCATACTATATCAAAGTAGCCTACCACAGTATGGCCATCTGATCCCATAAAGTTGAATATTACTAATACCTCACCTGAGTTCTGTGCCTCGGTCCAGTCCTGAAACAAAGCGCACGACATTCTGGCAGAAGCCGTAGCTCATGAAGAGCACAGCGTTTTCTGCGATGTTGGCTATGAGGGCGGGTGTGGTCCCCTGATAGAGGCCTCGCAGTCCAACCTGTCTGTAGACAGAGACAAAGCAGTGGACAAAGCTTCTGTACAAGCCGGGGAAAGTCTGCATCTTCACCTTGGCTGTATCGAAGGGCTGCCCACTAAACACACACGCAACCCCACCTTACAAAAAAACAAGAGAGGAAACAGAACATGCTTCAATGTTTTTAAATAACTGATTATATCTTGTTCCTTACATTTACAAAATTTCCCATCAACATGCTAAATTTGAGCAATCCAGACAATAGGAAAACACACTGTATCGTGGCAGCCTGTCAAAATGGCTCTGACGTACATTGGGATTTTTAAATTTAATCCTGGTACATTGTCTTATTTGTTAATGTAGACACAGGAAATGATAAATAAAGGCTGTTACCACATGCTCCAGCTGACAGATCAATGACGGCTTGAGTGACAGGATGTGGAGCCATGGTTAACTTCTGCAATTTTGCATCACTTCCTGTGTAGGAAAAGTGCAGAAAAAAAGTTTTACTCAAGATTCACCCTCATTAACATACACATCTGCCATCTTTCGTATATCTATATATATATATATATATATATATATAGGTGAATACTGGTAAAGTGGGACAATGGGTAAAGTGGGACAGTTAAGCTTAATAATTTCTATCTTTACATGGATATATTTTTATTACTAAAAATCAACACTGGGCTCATCATTAGCAAGTATGTGATAAAAAAAAAATACTGTGGCTATGACATTACTTCCGGGGTGTGGCACATCATATTTAACAACCTTGTAGTGAACTGTGATGGTAAGTAAAATGACATAGCATTCTGAGGTAAATAATGTTAAGGTTATAAAAATAAATAAAAACTCATGGATCATTTGTAATTGTCATATATTTTGTTATAGGATGTAATGGTGTGTCAGAATTTTTACAAATCACAATTATATTAATCTTCTTGGGGTTTTTTTATGCTATTTTGACACTGTCCCAGTTTGCTAATAGCATATTGTTAAAGTGGGACAGGGTATTACTGGCAAACTGGGACAGCTATTCAAGTTATTCTAATGGATGAATTGAGTTCCCTTTTTATATGTCCCTCATAAATTTAGTTAGTTAGCTAGATATTTCAACAAAGACTGACTTAAACTACTTTTTATTGAGCTTGCTTGCTATGCTAATGCTAATCGCGATGCTAATCGCTAGCTAACTATGTTTTTTGTAGTTAGATAGTTAGCATAATTAATTTGCCAACTTCAGATTGATAGAATAATATTAATTATGATAATAATCATGTAATTAAATTTGTATGAAATAAATTAAACACAATATAAAATTTTGTGGGCAGGCGATGGAGGGGGTGGGTTGAATCTGCTGTACCTGCAACCCTTCTTAAAAAAGTTATGTTTATATTATTGTTGTTGTTATTGTTTATATTGTTGTTTATACTGTTATTGTGTATTTAATGTATAAGGCCTACACTTCAATAACAATTTTATGTGTTTTAAGTGTCCCAGTTTGCCAATAGAGTGCCGAAGTTTCGACGTCACTCTGTAAGCCAAAACGCGGAAGTGAGTTAGCATTTTAGCACTCCCGGTTCCCTCGCTCTAAAGTCTATGGGATTTTTGAATGGGTTTTTGGCTAAATCGCCTGAAATAAGGTCTGTGGTGAACAAAGCCTCTAAATATTTTCACGTTTTGATCTATGACATATAACACACAGTTATAACCTGCATGTGGTTTTTTAAACTTTATTGTGTCTGCTTGTGTTTTTTAAAAACTTTATATAGGCTTCAAAATGTATACATTTTGGATTAACTTGTAAAGATTATCTTGATAGACAAAACGTGTAAGGGTCACAACTCTTTGTTAAACACAGATCTTATTTTTTGCGATTTTACACAAGTCTATGGGGAAAATGCATAGCTTTTCGATCGAGGGAACCCCATGCGCCGCTAGCTTCCGAGTTGTCCTACAAAGTGACGTCATCACTTCGGCACTCTATAAAGGTGTCCCAGTTTGACAGTACCGCCTTGAAAAATGTGGTTTGGGGTCATTATGTGTTTGAAGAAGAGTCATTCATCCTGTGTTTAATGTTTATTTCTGTTTTATTGTGCATAGTATAGTAGAGCTCTTAAGCTATTTAGAATAGTATCATATGAGTGGCTACGACATTTGGATCATAATAAAAAAGTATGCAGAATATAAATTATCAGAAAGTGTCCCACTTTGTATTCACCATATATATATAT
This sequence comes from Tiaroga cobitis, assembly GCA_030578255.1. Lineage (NCBI taxonomy): Eukaryota > Metazoa > Chordata > Actinopteri > Cypriniformes > Leuciscidae > Tiaroga > Tiaroga cobitis. The sequence continues at coordinate 35,229,993 of CM060605.1, forward strand.
ATATATATATATATATATATATATATATATATATATATATATATACACACACTCACCTAAAGGATTATTAGGAACACCTGTTCAATTTCTCATTAATGCAATTATCTAATCAACCAATCACATGGCAGTTGCTTCAATGCATTTAGGGGTGTGGTCCTGGTCAAGACAATCTCCTGAACTCCAAACTGAATGTCAGAATGGGACAAAAAAAGGTGATTTAAGCAATGTTGAGCGTGGCATGGTTGTTGGTGCCAGACGGGCCGGTCTGAGTATTTCACAATCTGCTCAGTTACTGGGATTTTCACGCACAACCATTTCTAGGGTTTACAAAGAATGGTGTGAAAAGGGAAAAACATCCAGTATGCGGCAGTCCTGTGGGCGAAAATGCCTTGTTGATGCTAGAGGTCAGAGGAGAATGGGCCGACTGATTCAAGCTGATAGAAGAGCAACTTTGACTGAAATAACCACTCGTTACAACCGAGGTATGCAGCAAAGCATGTGTGAAGCCACAACACGCACAACCTTGAGGCGGATGGGCTACAACAGTAGAAGACCCCACCGGGTACCACTCATCTCCACTAAAAATAGGAAAAAGAGGCTACAATTTGCAAGAGCTCACCAAATTGGACAGTTGAAGACTGGAAAAATGTTGCCTGGTCTGATGAGTCTCGATTTCTGTTGAGACATTCAGATGGCAGAGTCAGAATTTGGCGTAAACAGAATGAGAACATGGATCCATCATGCCTTGTTACCACTGTGCAGGCTGGTGGTGGTGGTGTAATGGTGTGGGGGATGTTTTCTTGGCACACTCTAGGCCCCTTAGTGCCAATTGGGCATCGTTTAAATGCCACAGCCTACCTGAGCATTGTTTCTGACCATGTCCATCCCTTTATGGCCACCATGTACCCATCCTCTGATGGCTACTTCCAGCAGGATAATGCACCATGTCACAAAGCTCGAATCGTTTCAAATTGGTTTCTTGAACATGACAATGAGTTCACTGTACTAAAATGGCCCCCACAGTCACCAAATCTCAACCCAATAGAGCATCTTTGGGATGTGGTGGAACGGGAGCTTCGTGCCCTGGATGTGCATCCCACAAATCTCCATCAACTGCAAGATGCTATCCTATCAATATAGGCCAACATTTCTAAAGAATGCTTTCAGCACCTTGTTGAATCAATGCCACGTAGAATTAAGGCAGTTCTGAAGGCGAAAGTGGGTCAAACACAGTATGTTCCTAATAATCCTTTAGATAGAGAGATAGAGAGATAGAGAGAGAGATAGAGAGAGACACACACTATTTTTAGCCTGATCAGGACATCCCTGATAATACACACACATATATACACACATTATATATATATATATATAGTATTTTTATACACTATAATTTATACATAGTTAAAAAATTAAAGAACAGGGCAAATGCTCATTACAAACAAACCCTATTTTCATGTTAATGGCATTGTGAATTATTACAATCACAGGTTTTTTTAAGTTTAAAAAGGAATGTTTTATTTAATATTGTTTTAGTATTTTAAAGATTTTGTTTAAGTTCTAGAAATGTAAACAGGGATACCTTGTATTATATGTCTGCCATTCTCAGTCTCCCGGTCTTGAACTCTGATTACGGTGGTCATGTTGAGGTGCGACACAAGTGTAAGATGTGTTATGGCAGAAGGCAGGTAACAGAAGCTTTAAACGTGTACTCACCTTCCCATGAGGGTGTGTCCTGCTTCCCGATAGACCAATACTGGAGGAGGGGAGCATTCAGACTCATTTGATATCAGATGTGACTGTGAATACCATGAACCTGAATATTGTGTGGTGCAAAATTATATTTTATTTGTTCAGGTATATTTATTAATTATTGTCTTAGCTGTGGTGGGAACTTTATAATTCAAAGATTTCCTGCACCATCACAAGGAAGGAAATATGAGATGTGTAATCACATAACATACCATTATACATAAAAAATACTGATGTAGGCTACTGTATGACCAGATATGACCTGTGTAAAAAAATGCTGATATACAGTATGACCACCTGTGTATTATGTCTGCTAACCTAAAAATCCAATATCATATTGTTTTGCTGTTATTGTTGGTTAAAGTGTTCATGACATAGATTTTTTTATTTTAATATGTTCCCTGAGGATCACTTATAATGTTAATAAAGTTGTTTTTGCACACACACACACACACATATATATATATATATATATATATATATATATATATATATATATATATATATATATATATATATATATATATGTGTGTGTGGCAAAACGTTTTGGTTTCTAACATAACCTTGATTCCTTGAGATAACGGTAATGAGCATTGCATCAGTTTTGCTGACACTATGGGGAAACTCGGTTTCTCTGAATACTGAAGACGGATTGGATCACGTTTTTGCACCTGCAAATGGCATTTCAGCCCGCCAAAATGGGTTGTAAATCATTAGAATCTCTTGACTGAGGAGCGGCAAGCGTTGATTAATGAGTGAGCATAGTAGCACGGCCAGCTACGCAATGATCGTTCCAGTTATCTGGATATCAGTATTTCAGTAACCAATACGTTCCCTTTCGATGCGGTTCACTCACATTTTCGCTGCCGAAAAGTGGACGGCAAGAAACAGCCGGCCGCTGCACAGATGTCACCAATGGACACCCCACTTGACCACAACCAGGAGGAGGCTGTTCCCCTGGTGGAGTGGGCCTTCACTTAAATAGGACACTTTAAGCCCAAGGAACTATAGGCCAGTGCTATTGCTTCCATTATCCAACGAGACAGTCTCTGCTTTATGACTGACAGCCCCTCCGAAGCACACAAACGGCTGCCCTGATCGCCAGAACTGGCTAGACCACCCAATATATACTCTGAGGACCCAGACTGGGCAGAGTAGATGTAATGACTGCTCATCTTCAGAAGCAGGAAGAGCAGAGAGCATTATGACCTGAGCTCTGATTCACAGCGTGGAGAGTATCTTAGGTACGTAGCCTCGCCTTGTTTTAAGGGTGACTTTACTGTCACTGGATCCAAGATAAGACTTACTGCAGGTCACTCTTAAGCGTAATGGGGCGGAGTTCAGCCATCAGAAGCGGCTTGGACGGGGGGTATCGAAGCGCCCTAAGTACTGCGGATAGATCCCAGGGTGGAACTGTAAGGGAGAGAGGTGGATTCAGCGTTCTGGCTCCCCGAAGGAACTTCACAATTAGGTAATTCCTTCCAACTGATTGGCCGGTAGTAGGGGCGTGGTGCACCATAATGGCTACCACATACACTTTGAGCATAGCATTGGCTGCGTCCTCCATCTAGAAGCTCTTGCAGGAATTACAGTATTGGCACAATGCCACAAGATGGGGGATCTACGTTCCGGACCGAGTACCAGTCAAAAAAATCAGTTAAGGACATTTAGGTGCCTACTAGTAGTGTGTGCCCTCGCCTCAGAGATAGTGTTCATGATGTTCTGGGAGAGGCGTGAAGGCTCCTGTCGAAGGACCACAGATGGAGGCTCCACAACTCGGGTTGGGGATGCCAGATCCTCCCTTCCGCTTGGGAAAGGAGGTCCCTCCTCAGTGGAATTGGCACCATCCTCGGAAACCAACACTTGTTCTGCCATAGCGGGGCCACTAGCAGGACCGAGCATCTGTTCTCCCTAATTTGGCTGATGACCTGAGGGAGCAGAGCTACCGGATGGAAGGCATACAGGCGTGAACGGGGCCGCTTGTGGGCAAACACATCCTGATCCTTCGAGAAGAACGCTGGGGAGTGGGAGAAGAGGTCTATTTCCACTCGCCGAAGATACTCCAAATCATCTGTACCATCTAGGGTGGTCTCCCTTCCCCCGGAGACCGTTCGTTCCAGGACAGCATGTCTGCTCCCTTGTTCAGAGAGCCATGGCCTCACTGAGGGGAGGTTGTGCTGAGCCCATAGGAAGAGGCGACTCACCAGAATGTTCAGCAGGCATGACCCGAGTCCCCTCTGGGGATTTATGAAGGCCACCACTGTCCTGTTGTCCGATTGGACCCGGACGAGGTGCCCTGTCCGTTCTGGCTGGAAGGCGTTGAAGGCCATGAAGACTGCCATCATCTATAGGCAGTTGATGTGCCAGTTAAGCATCAGACCCGTCCATGAGCCAAACTCTGGCCTGTCGTCGCACAGGGTACCCCAACCCTATTTGGAGGCGTCCGTCACGACCACCTTCCTTCTGGAAACCGAGCCCAGATCCACACCTGACTGGTACAGACAGGATGATTTCCAGGTGACATGGGACTTGACGCAATCGTGGGTCACCCTGAAATTGAGGTGTCCCATATGCCATGCACGGGTTGAGACACAGGCTTTTAGCCAGTAATGTAATGACTATTACAGCATTTATTATTCTTAATTAATGTTAACATCCACATTTACTAATACATTATTAAAATGAACAGTTGTATTTATTAACATTAGTTAATGCACCGTGAACTAACATGAATAAACAATGAAGTTATATTTGTATTAACTAATGTTAACAAAAATGAACTAATACTGTAACAAATGTATTGCTCAACACCTGTGTCTTGTTGCAGTCATTGGTGTGGAGAGACAGGATAAAAGCCACCAGGAAACGGATACTGAGAGATACGAGACCAATGGTGTCGCTCATCATCAATCCCGCCACCGGCCTCGCGCCGTTCTCTCACGGCCCTCGACCCCGCCCTGCTTGCCACAATCACATTCAAAATAAAAGTTTGTGTTTACATAAAACATGTGTGAACTGTGTATAATTATTTTGTACATACAAATACACACACGTGGATGCATTTATTTAAGAAAACTTTGTTATTTATATATAAAATATAATATAAATTATGTATAAATGTACAGTATATACATGCAAATATTTCTTAAGTATATACCTGCATATGTGTGTATACGAAATAATTATACACAGTACTACACACACATATTATGTAAACACAAACTTTTATTTTGGATGCGATTAATCGTTGCCCAGCACTAATATTAATAAATATTGGTATTGTTACTTTGTAAAATGTAAATATTTCAAAATATTTAATAAATATAACAATTTTAAATGATTTATTTAATTTTTAATTTTTAATAATTTTTTATATTTAATAAATATTTAATCATATCAAGTCAAAATGACAGTGTAGTGTAGTGTACATGTTTGTAAAGTCGTTGAATGACATTTATTTGTGTGACCATGCCCGTGAGGAAATGCAACATAAGGAGTGTATTTTATGTCAAAAACATGGCATGCGTAGCAATAAAATACAGTATTGTTTGTTCACACATTTGTCACACACATGCCTATTCAGCCAACTATTCAGTTGTTCAGATATACATAAACCAAGACCTCATTAAAAGGAAACTAGTCGAACAATAAAAGCAGAGGTTTGGGTCTCTGGAGAACCGAGTGTAACATGCAGTCAAGAGCTGCTCACCATAGAGATAGGCTATGTGTTAACCACAGATCAACTCAATGGAAACACTGAGCCACCATTACAATATATGTACATGAATTTGGCCATTATGACATAAGCTGCATCCTGTACTTTATGGCCAGGTATTTTCTCTGTATTCTCTGCTGACTATTTCACACAATCCAATGTGTGCGGTTTGTCAGAAGGAATAAAAACGGTTTCTGAAACCGTTCAAGAATTGCCTGAAAGTATTTGTTGCGCTATTATTAACTGATATAATTAATATCACATGAACATACACTCACCTAAAGGAATATTAGGAACACCTGTTCAATTTCTCATTAATACAATTATCTAAATCAACCAATCACATGGCAGTTGCTTCAATGCATTTAGGGGTGTGGTCCTGGTCAAGACAATCTCCTGAACTCCAAACTGAGTGTCAGAATGGGAAAGAAAGGTGATTTAAGCAATGTTGAGCGTGGCATGGTTGTTGGTGCCAGACGGGCCGGTCCGAGTATTTCACAATCTGCTCCCACTGTTGTTACCACTGTGCAGGCTGGTGGTGGTGGTGCAATGGTGTGGGGGATGTTTTCTTGGCACACTTTAGGCCTCTTAGTGTCAATTGGGCATCGTTTAACCCTCTGGGGTCGGCAATCACGCCGGCGTGATCTGCTCGCTTTTTTTCTTATCAGTGCAAAAGAGACTCAAAATACTCGGTTGATTTTGATCTTACATATAAGTGTTATACATCATTAGATCCTGTTAAGTTTCTTTTTTTTGTGGATACTCACAATAAAAACAAAGTGTTGTGCTTTTCACCAAATAAAGAAAAACAAACATGATGCGAGTTCTGCGTTCTCTCTGTCAGTGAAGTCCATTCTGAAACGTGTCCTAAGATTAACTGTAACTCCGCGATTACTTGTCACACAGGCACGAGAGATTTTTCTTTATGAAGCTTGAATTCTCTTCTTTTAAATGAAGTAATTAATATATAAAAACAAATATTCTCAGTTTATGCAATCCGTTTGAAACCAAGGAGAGGTCCATTTTTTCTTTCTCCCCTCATTATTTTTAATGAGTTGAGTCCGCCACGCCCCCGGGCGCTGTTCACATGTAAATAGTTCAGGTGATCGCGCACACGCCCCCGATCAATGCCATAAAAACACAAAGATTCTTCATGAGATTCACTGATAGTTCATCGCATTTTGAGGATGGCACGCTACTCCGGTGAAGAAGCCCTTCAGATGATTCTGGACAGCGAGGATTCACCTTTTCCTCAGAGGAATTTGAAACTCTTACGACCAACGGCAGCATTTTGAAGAACGAATTGACCCCGCCGAGGATACAAGTTCGGAGTAAGTTGTTTAGTGTTATATAATTCCTTTTCTGATTATAGAGCTCAAATGAATTTTCAGACTATATTTTTACTAGTTTTGGCTAGCTTTTGACATAGGAAAGATTACCTCACAGTCACAATATCCCTATACGCTCGTGTAAACTTTTTAAATGTGATATTAGACTACTACATATATTTCACTCAGTTTTGAGATTAGTTTATGACACTGATTATCATGCTAAAATACTGCCTTATGCATAATTTATTTTGTTTGCGAATAACTGCTTAGGTTATAATGATTTAGTGAAATATATTTCAGCGTCCGGTAAAATATGTGATACTGTCTAAATACAATATATTATTTATGTATAAATGTTCAGTTAGGCTAACTGAAATTGTGAAGGGTAGTCAACTTTAGCATGGGTGTGTTCACTTATTCTAAGCACTGTGTGTGTGTGTGTGTGTGTGTGTGTGTGTGTGTATATGTATATATATATATATATATATATATATATATATACAGTGGCGGCTCCAGACAATTTTGATTGGGGGGGCAATGGGGGGTCCTGGTTATTTCAAGGGGGGGTCTCATGAAAACCAACAAAAAATACAGTGGACACGGCTAATAACTGCATATTGCTGCTACTTAACAACAAAAACAACACAGCATATCAACTACTTTGTTTTTAATTAATTAATCAATTGCAGTTTGCAAACAATATGCTCGAACTTTAATTGCCATAGCCACACCCATGACAGAAAACATATTTACAAAATAGTATCCTCCTCATCCTCCAATTCCTCGGTGTCCTCTGTTTCCAGTCTTTACTAAGAAATCCTATGAAAAATTATTTACAAAATCTTCTGCAGGACAGTTCAATTCTTTACAATAATATAATATATTATGAAAGAAAATTAAGCTGTTACACTGAGATGGTTTAGGAAAACCATAAAGTTTTTTTGTACAGTCAATTAATTGTACAGGCAGCATTAAACCATCAAAGTTAAATGATTGTTTATAGCTTATGCATTTCCTAGCCTATATTTTCTTTAGCTGGGGGTTTCAAACTTTTTAATGGCAATGAGCCCTAAACAATACCCTTGTGAGATTCTTTATTTAGGCTTATAATATAATAAAATATAGGCCTAATATAATATAAAAAAATGAATTGAAGTATTTGAAGTGATATATATCAGTTTAAATGCTTCAATTTGTTTTCATATTATATTATTATAATATGAAAACAAAACTGAAGCATTTACTGTAAATAGCTAGATCTAATAGCTAAATATTTTCAAGAAAAGTGAATATGTGAACTCTTTTATAGTAGCCTAATCTAACCATGCCTGAAACTATTTAAATCTATGTAAACTAATGATGTATTTTGAGTTTGCACGCGGGTGTGTGTAATTGTTACCGTTCTGTGTCCATCATCCGTTATTTCCACCACTTTAATCAAACCATTCTAATTTAAAACATGATATTATGATTTTATTTCACATGTCTTTGCGTTTCTCGTCGCCTCTCGTATTGAGATATTTGGTCTGCACATACGACTCACTGCCAATCACACGCGCTCACATCGTTCTCTTTCTATGAGACCTGTAAACTGCACTCACCAGTTTGAGCACTGCAATTATTTCTCACATACAATCAAATGGATTTCCCCACACATTTCGCGTCAGTCCTCTGCGTGGCATATTATTCTTTTCTGCGCGGCCGCAGCATCAGAAGTGCACGACCGCGCACGCGCGCAGCTTAGAGGGAACGTGATTCTTATGTTTATAAACATATTTTGTATGTCGAATAAATTATTAATTATTATTGTTCTGCGTAGTTTGAAGATAAACATTTTTAAATATTTATCCCGGATATATATTTTTTAATCAGGAAGGGGGTGGGGGGTCAAATGGGGGGTCAAAGCATTTTTTGGGAGGGTCTTGAGACCCCCCAAGACCCCCCTGGCGCCGCCGCTGTATATATATATATATATATATATATATATATATATATATATATATATATATATATATATATATATATATATATATATATAATTAAATCGGAATTTTTTCTACAATGCATGCCCAAAGTCGTGCAGCCATATAGTTTCTCTTGATATCAGCATGTTCAAAGGTGTTTATTTTTTTATTTCATTTTTTACAGGGAGAGATGCCACTGAGTCCTGCTGACTTCAACATTCAACAGTCTCTGTACATGAACATGGTAAAATGAAGAATCAAACACCTTGGAAATGACAGGTATGTACTATGTTTCTATGTACTATGTACTATGTTGACAGGTATGTGTGTATCTTTGGATTATGTTGTGTTGTAAATAAATCCAAACAATCTAAAAGCCATTCTTTTTTAAATCTCCTCATTCTTTGTGCAAGGCTCCTTATAATGATATGGCCTGATAGCACCTAATAGGGCCATTATGGGAGGGTTTTTGTCTTTCTCAGGTGTGAAATGCATACATGCTAATGAGAGATCACGCCTCCTCGCATAAAGCTTTCTGACACAAAACACGTCATTAAAAATGTAAAAATACTTTATTGTCTTATCTGAATGAGTAGTCAGGATGATTCTCACATAGTTTTGGAGCAAATATTCTAGGCTATGTGATACAATTTTCAAAAGTCTTGTGAAGAAATAATCAATATGTGTTATGTGGCCTTATTTCAACAACTTTCGTTTTTATTTTTTTCAATAACCACGCATAAACATTATTCTCTTAAAAATACAAACATGTACATCCATGTTGCTTAGAAATTATGATAGCCCAGTTTGTGCTATATAGAGTGAATTTACACCTTTGCCATTAACATGTTTATAAATAACTGAAAAAAGCACAAATGTAAGGGCATATCAGAACATCCCAATGGCCCCAAAAACACCTTAGACCCCAGAGGGTTAAACGGCCTACCTGAGCATTGTTTCTGACCATGTCCATCCCTTTATGGCCACCATGTACCCATCCTCTGATGGCTACTTCCAGCAGGATAATTCACCATAACACAAAGCTTGAATCATTTCAAATTGGTTTCTTGAACATGACAATGAGTTCACTGTACTAAAATGGCCCCCACAGTCACCAGATCTCAACCCAATAGAGCATCTTTTGGATGTGGTGGAACGGGAGCTTCGTGCCCTGGATGTGCATCCACAAATCTCCATCAACTGCAAGATGCTATCCTATCAATATAGGCCAACATTTCTAAAGAATGCTTTCAGCACCTTGTTGAATCAATGCCACGAAGAATTAAGGCAGTTCTGAAGGCGAAAGGGGGTCAAACACAGTATTAGTATGGTGTTCCTTATAATCCTTTAGGTGAGTGTATAACAACTACTTAATGTAACTTAAAGTTTTAAAATAAATATTTTTATAGCAAACAAACAAACAAAAAGGAAAGTTCTACTATGAGACCAGCAGATATGGACACTTGATAGGTCATAAAATGGTTTGAATCAGTGTTATTTTAGTTTTATTCATATTTTGCATTAGCTTCTTTTTATATTTTTTAGTTTTCATGTTCATTTTAGCTCAATTATTAGGAATTTCAGTATGTGCGTTTATCATGTTGCAAATTTATTTTATTGCTATTTTTTTTTTCAGTTTTAGTTATTTATTTATTTCCAGTTAAGAATTTTAGTGCTTCAACATAAGTTTTTCCAACTAATATTTATATTTTATTTTATTTCAGCTTTATTTCAATTAACAAATATTTTTTATAGTTTTAGTTAACAATAATAACCCTGGTTTGAAACAGATTGATTTTCAGTTTTTTTATTCATTTAATATTCTTTCTCAAACATAAAATATTCAAGATGTGCATAAATGAACAACACTTCGAGAGGCATGAGCTCTGTGCAACTGAAAACACTAGATGGGATTAAAACATTTCTGAAAAACCCCAGAGACTGAGAGATAAACTCAGGGATCAAACTTTTGCATCATGATCTTGCGAGTGACTTCATAGGCCAAAAAGAGAGCTCCGTTGGCAGGAAAAGTTCGGATCATAGTCGGGGTCAAACCAGAATACAGAGGCGCCACTCCTGTGAACAAGACACCAGCATATTACATGCTGCAATCCAAGAACAACTTGTTTTGTTACATCATATACAAATCTGATTCAGTTTGTCATGAAACGTACTATACTGACACCGTTAACAAACGTTAAATTTATTTTTAAATGTTTTTCATTGGAATATCATCCCAAGCATGTTGAATAATAAAGTGAAATCTACCTATTTTTTATTTAATTTTGCCACTATTTTTCCCACCCAAAAAGCTTTAAATGTAAGTCACTGCTGGAAAGGGTTTAAATATGCAAAAGATGCTGGAACACTGAAGAATTTTTCGAGACCTGGAGGATTTTCTGAAGAACATTGGGCATTTAACTGCTCAGGACAAACAAGGGACTCAAGAACAACTATCACAAAACAAACAGTTGTGGATCATCCAGGTAAAACAGTTGTGGATCATCCAGGTAACAACACTCAGCATTAAGAATCAAGGGTTCATTAACTTTTGAACAGGGTTGGTTTTATAAATTAAGCAGTGTGGACTATTTATGTAAAATATCTTATTCAGGACAGCACTAAATAAAATAAAAAAAACATGCATTTTATATGATCCCTCTTATTTTGTTAAAATTATTCACATTTTCACAGATTCTTCATGGGGTGTGTAAACTTTACACTGTAAACGGCACTTTATTATAATTCTAATAACGTCCACCATCTGGTCGTGGAACATGTGACTTTTTGCTGTCAAATCTTTACTGATTTTAAAGTAAGCATTAAAATAACTTATATTGTGTAATGTTAGTAATATTTCAAGATGATCATAAAACTAGGCATTTAAAAATCACTTTACTAAGACATAGTATTGGGAGATATAGAGTACTGTTATAAAAATCTTGATTTACATACAACCATCAGAAGTCCATCTTACTTTCTGGCTATGTAAATATCAGCAACTACACCAAATTGCATATTTTGCCTTAGTTTGGTGCTCTGAATGAGGAACCGTTTACACATCACATATTGTCTAAATTATAAGCACACTGGTTTATAGCGCAAACAGTTCTACGTTTACTGTAAACACATTATGCACATATGCAAAACACATGCAAACTTTTTTCTTTATTTCTTTTTATATTTGGACAAAATGTTCTAATTTATCAAATGTAAGGCTTTTAGGACATCATGTTCTGGCAGAATGGTTTCCTGAGAATGACCCATTAAACACCAGTAGCCAGACAGCAACATAGTGTCGGCCCACATCTGGGCCGTGTGGAATCCACTTGTATCAGATGTGGGCCAAATCTGGGCCGACACTATGTTGCTGTCTGGATGCAATAAACATCCACATCAGGAAAAAGGAATTATGATTTTTTTTATGAGTAGTGTTTTGAAATACTAATTCTAAACACCCAGACAGCAACATCGTATCGGCCCAGATCCGGCCCACATCTGGAATCCACACAGCCTGGATGCGGGCCGGATCTGGGCCGGTACGATGTTGCTGTCTGGGAAACACACATCTATTCAGAGGCTGTTTTCTGTGTCCTTAAGCCATTAGCCTAGCAACATGCAAGCTAAAAGTTTCCTGTGCCAAGAAACAAGGATAAATACAGAAATTTCACCCTCATTTCGTAAAATCCCCATAAGAGTCTTGAGGAAGCCTTCCTGCTTCCCTGCTAAAGACAGAACCTGGATGCGAGACTTCACACAGTCAATGGGGTACACGACCAACCACAGACAGGCTCCGCCGAAACCACCGCTGAACATCAACGGCACCACACCTGTCAGAAACACACGGATCATTCGTGAGGAGCATTTCCTGGTAAATACACTGAAAAAAGTCAAAAGCCAGTGTCATTTATTTAAAGTGCATTTTTGTATTGGTCTATTCGAAAACCATGGTTTCTGGTTTAAACCCATTTCGTTCAGTTTGACTAAAAGCAAATAACACTCCCCATCACTGCTGGTCTAGGATCAGTTTTCGCCGTGATAATAGCATATTGGCAGAAGAGATTTGGTGTTTGCCCTGTAAAGAGCGGAAAAGGTTTCTATATTTTTTACAACGCGTTTTTGCAGCGGTGAGAAATGTAGCCAATCACAGACATATTTGTTGATCTGGTGAATGCAATGGCCAATCAGAGTCAAGTCAAGTCAAGTCACCTTTATTTATATAGCGCTTTTTACAATACAGATTGTATCAAAGCGCTTCACAGTGATAACATGAAAACAATATAACAAAGTTTGTTTCTAAAAGATATTGCGTCAACGTCCACCTTAAGGCAGATCAATAATATTATTGAATATTAAATGTCCCCAACTAAGCAAGCCAAAAGCCAAGGCAACAGTGGCAAGGAACCAAAACTCCATCAGGTGACAGAATGGAGAAAAAACCTTGGGAGAAACCAGACTCAGTCGGGGGCCAGTTCTCCTCTGGCCAACGAAGGAACAGTGCATGATTCGGGCAGCATTACAAGTCAGATTGGATCGGAACATTTAGAGTATTTTTTGGAAGTCCAAGTATGCACGTCGGTCTTAAGACGAGTTGTTGAGGATCAGTGCCGTCCACCATAGAGAGTCCATATCGCCCGTGTTGAGTCGTCACTTCATAGGCTTTGTGATTGGAGCATCTGAAGTCTCCGTGAGAGGCTGGATACAAACTGGAGCTGACGAACGCCATTTTCTCGGGACTCGCGTCCCGAGATAACAGCAGAAAAGCAAAGGGAAAATAATTAGCGTAGCTGCTGTTCATAATGATGATTTCCATAACACAGGCGTAAATGACAAAACATGAAGACAGTGACTCTTGCGTCCCAAAATCACCCCCCTCCGTCCCCCACTCAACTCAGCCCAGCTTACTGACCTCTACGTCCCTCCTGCTGCTGAGACCTAACCACAATCTCACAATCTCTCCGCAACCCAACCATACGCGCCAACCCGTTGACTAAGGCTGTCGAGCCCCACTGGTGCGTGAATATGCAGTTTCAGTGGACAACGGTTCCGTATGGCATACTACCTACCGCAACACAATATCTGCCCAACCACCCGTCATTCACGCAATATACACAGGAACGTAATGACTGCAAATACTATGCAACCTATACAGATAACCTACAGTCTCTTCAAGTTTTATAGTATTAAATGCATTTGATCTGATTCAGCAGTGGTATAAAAGGTAAGCATTATGTAAATGCTTGGCTGAAGAGATGCGTCTTTAATCTAGTTTCGAACTGGGACAGCGAGTCAGAGCCTCGAACAATATCAGGAAGGCTATTCCAGAGTTTAGGAGCTAAATGTGAGAACGCCCTCCCTCCTTTAGTGGACTTAGATATCCTAGGAATGACTAGAAGCCTCGAATTTAGTGATCTTAAAGAACGCGATGGATTGTAGGGCGATAGAAGGTCCATTAAATACACAGGAGCTAAACCATTTAGGGCTTTATAGGTCAGTAGTAGAGTGACATGAAGGTGAGTATGTGTTCCTCCCGTGGGCTGACCTATGTGCTCTTTGTCTCTGTCCATGTGGTTGGCAAACACGGAGCGGCTGAGTTCATATCCTCCGAAGAAACAGAAGTATCCAGGTATCTCACGGACGATAGTGGTGGTCAGACCCTGATAGAAGCCCAGAGGACCGTTTGTCCGCAGCACATTTCTCACAACGGACCACACCGTGCTGAGAGACAGAGAGGAACTTCAACAAGCTATGACAACTCTAGACGGTAGAACTGCTGAACAACCTGTTTTGAGGTCATTTTTGTCTTAATTTAAAAGTTCAAAAACACAAAAAGTACTCCCAACTTAAAAAAAAGTAGTTGGCTTCAACCAAATTCAGCCACTTAAATGTTAGTTCATCCCAAAAGGAAAATTCTGGGTAACACTTTACAAAAAATGTCCATTAGTTAACATTAGTTAACTACCTTAGTTAACATGAACTAAGAATGAACAATATTTATTAATGAACACAATTATCAATCTTAGTTAATGTTATTTTCAACATTTACTAATACGTTATTACATTTCACAGTGGAGTTCCTGGTAAAAAAAACTAAATTACACCAATCAGAGAGTCGAAAAAAGCAAAACGTGCCAAAAGAGCTCTTTACCACAGTGAATGACGTAATCGAGTCGATCTCTCTACACTCAAGTATTTAAATGTTTGTGTATATATAGTATTGTACTGTAAACCAAAACATTTGATTTCTTATTTCAATTGAATGACTAAAAAATTGACATTGGAGCTTCAGTCTGAATCAACTCAAATAACATTGTACTTTTTAAATTACAACTAAAATACATATTTCTAATAATGACCAAATGATGTGATTGACCCTTTATCATCCCTATTAAAATGGACATAAAGTTCCCACAGGCCTCATTTCTCATTTTCAATTGCCAAAACCTCCTCTGTCCAGACCGACCTTCTTTGTCCACTGGCAATCTTGCCGAACGCCTCCATTTCATGCATGGCCTGCAGTCGACATTTAACCAGTTCAGTGGGGCATAAAGCCAAAGAGGAGAAGACAGAGGCGACAGAGCCTGAACAGGCCTTCTGAATATCACTGAAAACACAATCACACACACTTATATTTGGTTCATCCTTTCAGGTCAAATCAAATGTAACATGAACGACTGGATTTGCATCAAGACTACTACTACAATACTACTATTTCTCAACAGTGACACCAAACTAAACGGCTACATTTTTACATTTTCTGAAGAAAACTAAATTACACATCTTTAAATGAAAAAGGAATAATACTGTCCCACCAACCTGACAAACTATATTTCATTTGAAAGCTTTCAGACTCTAGTTTTCATGTTTGGCGGCTGATTTTCGATAGAACAGTAATATATTCATTTGTGACAAGAGTATTCATCAGAGTCATAAGGAGTGCTCAGACCTTTATTTTGAAATAGTGATGCACATGAAACATTATCAAAGATCAGTAGAAACCTCGGTTCGTTTTCACGCCAAGAGTTCAAAAGATAACCCACGTCTCAATGTCTAAAATAATTTTAAATATAATGTAAAAGCGATTCTCCATTTTTGATGTGCCGCCGAACTAACAGCTGTCCGGGTTTTTTACGCATGTATTTTATGTGTTTGTTAGAGGTTAAATACACTGCCCAATAGAGCTGCGCGATTCTGGATATATTGAGAATCACGTTTTTTTTTTTTAAATAGGGATCACGATTCTTCCATGATTCTGAAGAGACAACTGAACAAAATAACATGCAATTAACAAGAGGTTCTGACAAAATGTTAATTGCTGCAGTGACAGTCTATTTAAAAAAAAAAGATTGTATTGATTTGAAAAAATTATCAGTCAAAATAGGTTTAAATGAATGATTCAATGACTCATAAAGCCTCAATGAGACGCCCCCGTCTCGTAAAGATCGGATATTAAAGAAAATTCGAGAGCTTCCCACCCGTATTTATGACTTTGTGGTAGCATTCATATGCATTCAACTCAGAAATACAATCTTTCTGACATGACTTGAACGCACCAAGACACAGAAAAATCGTTGGCAATGCATGTGTTTGAATCGAGATGGCGATCTTTTAACGATTAATCATGCAGTTCTACTGTCCATACTACTTATGAATATGATGTCTACTTCATAAATAGTATGTGGAAAAAAAATAAAAGTGTGTTTTTTTGGTTCAGATCACTCAGACCTTATATGGAAATTAGTCCTTGGATGTTATTGGAAAAGTTTGGTACTGCGCCAGGACAAAATCGTACTGAAAGCTCACCCAAAATTTGGAACACTTGGAAAACTGTAATTTGGAACACTTGGAGCTTGGAACACTGGAATTTGGAACACTTGAAACTTGGAACACTGGAATTTGGAGCACTTGGAGCTTGGAACATTGCAATTTGAAACACTCGAAACTTGGAACACTGGAATTTGGAACACTTGGAACACTGGAATTTGGCATACTGGAATTTGGAACACTTGGAACTTGGAACACTGGAATTTGGCTTTGATTTTCTTGCAGCTTTAGAGTCGACCATGTTTTGGTAAATATGTATATAATAATGTTAATAATAATGACCATTATGCAATAATTAAATTAGTGGAAATTCTTCAAAACATTTTCAGTATATTAAAAAGTAAGTAGTACTACGTTTTTAAGTCTATAGTATTTTTGAAGAACATATATATGGTAGCCTATAGTAAATATCGTGGTTAATATTATGGTAATAAAAGTACCATGGCATACTATATCAAAGTAGCCTACCACAGTATGGCCATCTGATCCCATTACTGTACCATAATTTACACAGTATTTTTTCGAAGAGGTGACAAGAAAGAAACCCCTGTGTCAACTCTAAACATGTAATGTTTATGGAGTCAAGAAAGGCGTTCTGAACCCGCTGGCCGTGGGTCACATGACACAGCGTCTGTCCTTGAAGATTGAATTGCATCATGCATAGTGAGTATAAGAATTACTGTATTACTTTTATTGGATTTTCATAGTTTGAGTGCCCAAAAAGTTGAATGTTACTAATACCTCACCTGAGTTCTGTGCCTCGGTCCAGTCCTGAAACAAAGCGCACGACATTCTGGCAGAAGCCGTAGCTCATGAAGAGCACAGCGTTTTCTGCGATGTTGGCTATGAGGGCGGGTGTGGTCCCCTGATAGAGGCCTCGCAGTCCAACCTGTCTGTAGACAGAGACGAAGCAGTGGACAAAGCTTCTGTACAAGCCGGGGAAAGTCTGCATCTTCACCTTGGCTGTATCGAAGGGCTGCCCACTAAACACACACGCAACCCCACCTTACAAAAAAACAAGAGAGGACACAGAACATGCTGCAATGTTTTTAAATAACTGATTATATCTTGTTCCTTACATTTACAAAATTTACCATCAACATGCTAAATTTGAGCAATCCAGACAATAGGAAAACACACTGTATCGTGGCAGCCTGTCAAAATGGCTCTGATGTAAATTGGGATTTTTAAATCTAATCCTAGTACATTGTCTTATTTGTTAATGTAGACACAGGAAATGATAAATAAAGGCTGTTACCACATGCTCCAGCTGACAGATCAATGACGGCTTGAGTGACAGGATGTGGAGCCATGTTTAACTTCTGCAATTTTGCATCACTTCCTGTGTAGGAAAAGTGCAGAAAAAAAGTTTTACTCAAGATTCACCCTCATTAACATACACATCTGCCATCTTTCGTATATATATATATATATATATATATAGGTGAATACTGGTAAAGTGGGACAATGGGTAAAGTGGGACAGTTAAGCTTAATTTCTATCTTTACATGGATATATTTTTATTACTAAAAATCACTGGGCTCATCATTAGCAAGTATGTGATAAAAAAAAAAAATACTGTGGCTATGACATTACTTCCGGGGTGTGGCACATCATATTTAACAACCTTGTAGTGAACTGTGATGGTAAGTAAAATGACATAGCATTCTGAGGTAAATAATGTTAAGTTTATAAAAATAAATAAAAACTCATGGATCATTTGTAATTGTAATATATTTTGTTATAGGATGTAATGGTGAATCAGAATTTTTAAAAATCACATTTTAATCTTCTTGGGGTTTTTTTTATGCTATTTTGACACTGTCCCAGTTTGCTAATAGCATATTGTTAAAGTGGGACAGGGTATTACTGGCAAACTGGGACAGCTATTCAAGTCATTCTAATGGATGAATTGAGTTCCCTTTTTATATGTCCCTCATAAATTTAGTTAGTTAGCTAGATATTTCAACAAAGACTGACTTAAACTACTTTTTATTGAGCTTGCTTGCGATGCTAATGCTAATCGCGATGCTAATCGCTAGCTTACTATGTTTTTTGTAGTTAGATAGTTAGCATAATTAATTTGCCAACTTCAGATTGATAGCATAATATTAATTATGATAATAATCATGTAATTAAATTTGTATGAAATAAATTAAACACAATATAAAATTTTGTGGGCAGGCGATGGAGGGGGTGGGTTGAATCTGCTGTACCTGCACCCCTTCTTAAAAAAGTTATGTTTATATTATTGTTGTTGTTATTGTTTATATTGTTGTTTATACTGTTATTGTGTATTTAATTTATAAGGCCTACACTTCAATAACAATTTAATGTGTTTTAAGTGTCCCAGTTTGCCAATAGAGTGCCGAAGTTACGACGTCACTCTGTAATCCAAAACGCGGAAGTGAGTTAGCATTTTAGCACTCCCGGTTCCCTCGCTCTAAAGTCTATGGGATTTTTGAATGGGTTTTTGGTAAATCGCCTGAAATAAGGTCTGTGGTGAACAAAGCCTCTAAATATTTTCACGTTTTGATCTATGACATAGAACACACAGTTATAACCTGCTTGTGGTTTTTTAAACTTTATTGTGTCTGCTTGTGTTTTTTAAAAACTTTATATAAGCTTCAAAATGTATACATTTTGGATTAACTTGTAAAGATTATCTTGATAGACAAAACGTGTAAGGGTCACAACTCTTTGTTCAACACAGATCTTATTTTTTTGCGATTTTACAAAAGTCTATGGGGAAAATGCATAGCTTTTCGATCGAGGTAACCCATGCGCCGCTAGCTTCCGAGTTGTCCTACAAAGTGACGTCATCACTTCGGCACTCTATAAAGGTGTCCCAGTTTGACAGTACCGCCTTGAAAAATGTGGTTTGGGGTCATTATGTGTTTGAAGAAGAGTCATTCATCCTGTGTTTAATGTTTATTTCTGTTTTATTGTGCATAGTATAGTAGAGCTCTTAAGCTATTTAGAATAGTATCATATGAGTGGCTACGACATTTGGATCATAATAAAAAAGTATGCAGAATATAAATTATCAGAAAGTGTCCCACTTTGTATTCACCATATATATATATATATATATATATATATATATATATATATATATATATATATATATACAGACACCTAAAGGATTATTAGGAACACCTGTTCAATTTCTCATTAATGCAATTATCTAATCAACCAATCCCATGGCAGTTGCTTCAATGCATTTAGGGGTGTGGTCCTGGTCAAGACAATCTCCTGAACTCCAAACTGAATGTCAGAATGGGAAAGAAAGGTGATTTAAGCAATGTTGAGCGTGGCATGGTTGTTGGTGCCAGACGGGCCGGTCTGAGTATTTCACAATCTGCTCAGTTACTGGGATTTTCACGCACAACCATTTCTAGGATTTACAAAGAATGGTGTGAAAAGGGAAAAACATCCAGTATGCGGCAGTCCTGTGGGCGAAAATGCCTTGTTGATGCTAGAGGTCAGAGGAGCATGGGCCGACTGATTCAAGCTGATAGAAGAGCAACTTTGACTGAAATAACCACTCGTTACAACCGAGGTGTGCAGCAAAGCATTTGTGAAGCCACAACACGCACAACCCTGAGGCGGTTGGGCTACAACAGTAGAAGACCCCACCGGGTACCACTCATCTCCACTACAAATAGGAAAAAGAGGCTACAATTTGCAAGAGCTCACCAAAATTGGACAGTTGAAGACTGGAAAAATGTTGCCTGGTCTGATGAGTCTCGATTTCTGTTGAGACATTCAGATGGTAGAGTCAGAATTTGGCGTAAACAGAATGAGAACATGGATCCATCATGCCTTGTTACCACTGTGCAGGCTGGTGGTGGTGGTGGTGTAATGGTGTGGGGGATGTTTTCTTGGCACACTCTAGGCCCCTTAGTGCCAATTGGGCATCGTTTAAATGCCACAGCCTACCTGAGCATTGTTTCTGACCATGTCCATCCCTTTATGGCCACCATGTATCCATCCTCTGATGGCTACTTCCAGCAGGATAATGCACCATGTCACAAAGCCCGAATCATTTCAAATTGGTTTCTTGAACATGACAATGAGTTCACTGTACTAAAATCAGAGCCGGCCCGAGCCTTTTGGGGGCCCTAAGCAGAATTTGATTTGGGGGCCCCTCCCGCTACGCGGAGTCAACTGTGCTTGACAATTATTGACACAAATATCACGCAGCAATGATACATTATAAATTAATACAGTGAAGTTATGTATAAATACAAAATAAATACTTAATAAAAAATAGATAGCCTACTTAAATTTTTTTTTTAACTTTTACTTTACTCTTTTACTAACTCTTTGAAACTTCTTAAAACAAACTGTCTCAAAACATATCAAATAAATTATTTTCTAAAATAATGACAACTGAGAAATCAAAAACATAATAAGAGCAAGGGTTCAACAATGACAATTATTGTTGAAAACTGTTAAAATATTATTTCTCAACTGTCTCAATACAGTGTAACTGTCCACAAAGTCTTTTTTTATTATTATTATTGTAACAGACTTTGTTAGATTGTACATGACAGAATCCAACAAAGTCTATTACTATAATACCGCTAATGATATACTGGCGCTCGTTGTATATGTGTGTGTATGCAATGTATTTTTCCCCTCTGGGCTGGCCGTAGATAGGAATGGTTCAATTGCTGCACAAAACATACCGTAAGTAATCATGCAAACATACTTTTATCTTGCTCTTTTTTTCTCCTCCTCTGTCATTTTCTTCGTTCTATTTTCGGCACCAGAGGGATACGTCCTTTTTTGTGACATGGCTTCACATTACCGCGACTATGCGCAGTTGCGCACGAATTGTCTATGCACGCGCGAGGTGTCTAGATTATGCGCATGACTTAAACACTGGCAGACACAGCACAGCAGCAGTTGTAGGGGGGAGGTATATTGATCATGAAATCAGAATGTTCTTTTATTGTCTTTAATTATTCTTTCATTCATATTAATTCATTCATTTATGACACTTGTTTAAGTTATCAAAAAATATTTTTCGATTTTTCGACTCGATTGGGGGGCCCCCTGGTGGCCAAGGGGCCCCAAGCAGCTGCTTAGTTCGCTTATGCCTCGGACCAGCCTCGACTAAAATGGCCCCCACAGTCACCAGATCTCAACCCAATAGAGCATCTTTGGGATGTGGTGGAACGGGAGCTTCGTGCCCTGGATGTGCATCCCACAAATCTTCATCAACTGCAAGATGCTATCCTATCAATATAGGCCAACATTTCTAAAGAATGCTTTCAGCACCTTGTTGAATCAATGCCACGTAGAATTAAGGCAGTTCTGAAGGCGAAAGTGGGTCAAACACAGTATGTTCCTAATAATCCTTTAGATAGAGAGAGAGATAGAGAGAGATAGAGAGACACACAAACTATTTTTAACCTGATCAGGACATCCCTGATAATACACACACATATATACATACATATATATATATAGTATTTTTATACACTATAATTTATACATAGTTAAAAAATTAAAGAACAGGGCAAATGCTCATTACAAACAAATTTGTTTGTAATGAGCAAACAAATTGAGCAAACAAAATGAGTTGAAAATCATGCATGACTTCTGAAAAATAATTGAGTAAATTAACAGGGGTTGACATGGGTTAACCCATGTCAACCCCTGTTAATTTACTCAATTATTTTTCAGAAGTCATGCATGATGTAACAATTCTATTGGAATCAGAATTCATGTTGAATCAGAATGGCGATGCCAAATTCGCAAATATATCACTCTTTTTTTATCTCATCTGTCAAACAGGTTTGCAAAAAGGTCAATTGTTCGCTATATTCGAACAATTCACTCACACTCACTTAATTGTTTTCAGTAGGCCTACCCAAAACGTTACGTGATACTTTAAGCAGAACACGGGACCAACACAGTGATCACACGTTTCCATGCTTTTCCTACATGCACCAGACTGATCTTTTACCACTGCACTCGCGTCTGGCTTCTTAGGTTTACATAAAAATGGCGTTCCGAAAAACGCCTTAAAAAAGGAAAGAAAAAGAATACAGTATAGTATTTAAACATTCTTTAAAATATATTATTTTGTGTTCAACAGAAGAAAGAAACTCATACAGGTTTGGAACAACTGGTGAGTAATTTAAATTTTTGGTGAACTTAACCCTTATTTGTTTTCTAAATTTAATCGGAACGTTGGAAAAATATTTTTGTTTGCTGGGAATAAGCAGCTCTTTATTGCCTGCTCAGTTTGTGAACGAATCTGTACAGCAGGTAAAGACAATTTATCCATAACAGTATCAAAATCTGGACACTTTTTTAATGAGCGGTCGTCTGTGGAAATACGATACATTGTAACTGTAGTGCAGTGTTAAATACATCTGTGGTGTAATTCCATATTTACTCCACTAGAGGGCCACCTTGTTTCTTATAATGGGGTTACCGACCGTGAAGCAGTGAGTGAGTGTTACTTTCACATGCTGGTGAGCAGCGCACGCTGCTAGTGCTCAGTAATAAACAACGAGTTCGGAGATACATCTTTATGTGTCGGTAGTTTATTAAAGGCACCACACGACAAAGATAAAGGAACACTACATGGTGTCAGAAGAGAGTCGTTTCATGAACTCATGAACCTGCATTAGACAGCACTGAGACGCAACGGAGAAAGCCGGCGCATCGTGACTGAAAGTTAGTCTGACGAGTGAAAATTAATCATGGATCAGTTCAGATTGCCACCCCCATTAGTCCTGTCTGGAAATACAGGCGGAAATTGGAGGAGATGGATACAGCGGTTCAACATTTACATGACTGCTACAGGATCAGACTCAAAAAGTGAGAAGGTAAAAATAGCCATTCTACTACATGCATTAGGAGAGGAGGCCTTAGAAGTGTACAATTCGCTGTCCGTTGAGCCTGAAGAGGATGAGGAAAAAATGCAAGATATTGTAACTGCACTTGAGAAGTATTGCTTGCCGAGAAAGAATGCTGTATTCGAATGGCAGCAGTTTTGGGCTTACCCCATGCCTGATTCAATATCCATCGACAAGTATGTCACAGAAGTAAAACAAAAGAGTAGACTGTGAATTTGGCTCAACAGAATCTGACATGTTAAGAGACTTGATCGTGTTTAGCATCAGTGATCAGCGTTTAAAAGAGAGGCTCTTAAGAGAAATAAACCTGACCCTTGAAAAACTGTGGACATTTGCAGAGCAGCAGAGGCAGCAAAAACACAGATTCAAGCAATGGGAGAGCAGAATAAAACTGTCCACGCCATTAGAAAGAAGACAAAAGATGCAAAACCGAACAAGAGATATGAAAGAGCGACATCTCAGCTGCAAAAACTTAATGTGAACTCTTTCATCTGCAAAAAGTGTGGAGAATCCCACCTTCCACGATAGTGTCCAGCCTTCGGAGCAACATGTCATCATGCCTGTGGAAAACGTAATCACTTTGCCTCAGTGTGCATGTCAGAAAAAAAAGACACTCAGCCTAAACACAAAAGAAATGTCACTGTTGATTCATTATTCATTGGGACAGTGGAATTAAAAGTGACTCCCACCTCTGCACAGAAAGCATGGTACACAGACGTGGACATTGGAAATGTGACAGTGAAGTTTAAATTGGACTCATGGGCTGAAGCCAATATTATTCCTCTCGACTATTATCAATCTCTGCAAGAAGCAGCGTTGTTGCAACCGACTTCGACTATGCTGGATACGGCTATGTATGGTGGAACAAAATTAAGGCCAGAAGGTCTGGCCAAGCTGCAGTGCATCATTCCCAAAGTGCAAGTTTGCTTACCCTTTTACATCACCAGACACTCATCCATTCCTATACTTGGTAAGGACGCATGTGAAAAATTTTGGAGAGAGCGAAAACACACAATGTGATATTCAACCCTGACAAGATTCAGTATAAGGTGAACAAAGTTAATTTCATGGGACACGTGATAACTCCACAGGGTGTGAGAGCAGATGATGGCAAGATACAGGCAATAGTAAACATGCCAACACCCACAGACAGACAATCGCTACACCGTCTTTTGGGCTTGATCGGATATCTCGCCCCATTCATCCCAGGTGAGGCATCACTTACAGCACCTCTCAGGCAGCTGCTGAGAAAAGACATCGCATTCCAGTGGCAACCTGAACATGACACAGCATTGTCTGTACTCAAAACTGCACTGACCAACACACCAGTTCTCGGGTAGTATGACCCCAACACAGCGCTCACCATACAAACGGATGCATCCAAAGATGGTTTAGGATCATGTCTGCTGCAGGAGGGGCAAACAATAGCGTATGCATCTAGGGCTTTAACTGATACAGAAAGGAACTATGCTCAGATCGAGAAGGAGCTACTGGCGATCGTTTTCTCGACCAAAAAGTTCCATCAGTATGTATATGGGCGCAGTGTGAATGTCCAGTCGGACCATAAACCATTGGAGGCTATCTTCAAGAAGCCACTGAGCAAAGCACCAGCAAGACTCCAACGTATGCTCTTGCAGCTACAGAGATATGACCTCATTGTCCAGTACACGCCAGGGAAGGACATGTTAATTGCTGATGATGCATTGTCACGTGCCGTTGCTGAAGGTCAGCACTCAAGTACAGACGACCTCAGTGATGAAAGAGTTGTGTATGCACTTGAAGCAACACAGGCTCTCAGTGACGACATGCTAAAACAGCTTGCAGACGCTACTGCAAAAGACAGTACTCTCCAGATTCTTATGAAGATGCAAAAGACAGGATGGCCAATGCATAGAAAACAACTTGATCTCTCAATTCAACAGTACTGGCCTGTTAGACACACTGTGGCTGTGCAAGATGGTATATTAATGGTCTCTGACAGGATCCTGATTCCTGAGACAATGAGATCAGAGATGCTTAAGAACCTACATAATCGCAAATCAAGGTATGCAACGCACGAAAGCACATGCCATAAAGTTCATGTATTGGCCTGGTATGACCAGACATATTGAACAGATGGTCGAAACATGTCCAACGTGTCAACAGTTTCAGCCCAGGAACCAGAAAGAGCCACTCATCTCTCATGAAGTACCAGAGCTCCCCTGGTTAAAAGTTGCAGCTGACATCTTCGAAATCAGAGGTCAATCGTTTCTTCTAATTGTTGACTATATGTCAAAGTTTCCTGAGGTGATGAATATCAAAGACAAAACCGCATCCACAGTCATTGCAAAGATGAAAGCAGTGTATGCCAGGCACGGCATCCCTAAAGAGCTAGTGTGTGACCATGTACCATTTGCAAGCTACGAAATGAAGAAATTCGCAGCTGAGTGGGGCATCAAACTGACACACTCAAGTCCGGCCTACCCTCAGTCAAATGGGTTGGCAGAGAGAACTATCAAAACTGTCAAGTGTCCTGAAAAAAGCGGAACAATCAGGGACGGATCATCACCTTGCTTTGCTGTCGATAAGGAATACTCCTGTCACTGGCACGCCTTATTCACCAGCGCAAGTTTTGATGGGAAGAGTACTGAGGAGCACATTACCAGCATCCAGTGAAGTCCTGCGACCAACCACTCCCAAAGGTGTTCATCAGGCGCTCCAAACCCTGCAAAAGAAGCAAGCGTGTCACTACAAAGTGGGAGCAAAAGCCCTGCCAGAACTGCATGCAGGTAATACCGTACACATTGAAACAGACAAAGGGTGGCAGCCGGGTCTCATTGTTTCCAAACGAGATGAGCCAAGGTCATACAATGTTGGTAATGCAGCTGGACGACAGTTTCGTCGCAACAGGCGCCACCTAAGGAAAACAATTCACAAGCACACAGAAACATTTGATCCTGCAGATGAGCCTAATGACGGTGCACACTCTACCATTTCAGTGGCACACGAAGTGGGAGATCGGTCTGCACGGTCTGTACCACATCATTCCTTACGCAAAACCAGTACCACAATCACCAGGAGTGGTCGAGTTATGAAAGTTCCTGTGAGGTTTCAGGACTACAGTATGAACTGACTATAAGTTTGCCTTGTAATTAAGCTTAGACATGTTAAGCGTTGAATTGCTTATCTGACAAAATATTTGCTACAAATGAGAAAGTCAATGTTCCTGTTATGTGGACTTTAAGAGCTATATTTAGTGTTTGGTATCCTATTTATAGCTAGTTTTGTTTCCCTGAGAAAAAAGGGGATGTAGTGCAGTGTTAAATACATCTGTGGTGTAATTTCATATTTACTCCACTAGAGGGCCACCTTGTTTCTTATAATGGGGTTGCCGTGAAGCAGTGAGTGAGTGTTACGCCCGTTTCACACATACTCCGTGTGCAGTGCGTATGCGGTGCGTATTTTTTTTCCATACCCATGTTAACAGGTTAGAGCTTTCACACTGCACGCGGATGCAGTCCGTCGATCCGTTCCAGGTGCGGTGCGTATACAGCAGTGCAGAGATCGTTTACGCACCGAGTCTATTTTTGCTGTGCCGCAAACGCTGAATTAAAGTGACAGCGCACGGTTCGTGGTCAAAATGAACAAAGATTGACCTGAAAATGTAGTAATTTCACCATAAATGCATTTAATTCAATAAAATGTAGTGATCTCACCATAAATGTATTTAATTGAATATACGTTTCATCTTTTTACTTTAAGACCGGGGTTTTAAGCAAGGAAAACGACAATTTACCTCAACAAGGACATAATGAACTACACTCGACTCATTCGTGGAGGTGGAAAAACAAGTTATTTGTGACATGCAAGATGTATTGTATTGAAATTTAAATGCAAAGAAAAGGCATGATCGGCTGTTTTTGTCAATTTTAAGTTTTACTTTAAAATGTTTGCGATTTTAATACAAGTATGGTTAAATATTTGACCACTTGATTAAGCAACTTAATATATAAATATAGAAGTAATGCATGGAATTATAGGGCTATGTTGTTTAAATTGTGTTTAAACGTGCATACGTCCATTCAAGTTTGTATAGCTATGTGTACAAAGAGAATCGCAATGCTGACAAAACATTTTTTTTAATAAGAGTTGCTGCATACCTTCTGGATTTGAAATAAAAATAGTGAGTGTTTGTGGTAGCCTACAGCCGCGGATCAGTTACGCACGGCAAACGCAGCATATGTGAAAGCACTATAGCCCTTGCTGTTTGTACCGCAGACGCACCGCAACACGCACCGCATACGCACTGCACACGGAGTATGTGTGAAACGGGCGTTAGGGTGTAGGCTATTCACACCAGGGGCCCGTTCTTCGTACGTTGCTTAAAACATCCGAGATCAAACGAGACATCCAAGATAATATCATCGTGCTCATCATGATCCGGCTAATTAGGTTCTTCGAACACTCCTGCCGGTTATGATTAGTATAGCTGGATTGAGTTATCTGAGATAATTGCGCGTTCATGCGCTGGGTTAAAAGGGGATATGTATCGATAGTAGAAACATTGATCAGCAACGCTGCTATTGGCTGCTCACCGTGGCCAAAGAGCGCTTAGTTTTTTCTCCACAGAAGAGCAAGAGTTATTGCTTGACGGATATTCTGAATTTGAAAACTTAAAACGCCAGGGAACACCTTAAAGTGTGCAAAAGCCAGGAGAGAGGGCTGGCAAAAAGTAGCAGACAAATGAAGTTTGTAATTAGATGTTTTTATCACTTATTACAGTATATATTGTTATATTTTAATTATTTCTAAATAATGAATCACTTTGTTCATTGTAATGTCAGAGTCACCACCCACTACTAGAACATAGGAACAAGTAAAAGTGAAGTACTAGAATATTCTACATAATAATTTGTACTAACTAATCTCTTTTAAAAAGGCACTGTTAATAAATCTTTGCCTGTTTATAAAAGCAACAAAGAAAAAGGCTGAGAAATAAAAAGAAAAGAAAAACAAACAGGTGGTGGTCCTGGACCCCCACATTATACCCAGGCAGAAGAGCTGGCCCTTGGGTTGAATGTGAACGACCCTTTGTGGAGGGCATCGCTGGGTTCAGCTCTTCCTCAGACCCACAGCCAGAGGCCAGGAGCTCAGGAGCAGAACACCTTCACTGCTGGGAAATCAACTTTAAATGAACCTAGTACACTGTAAAATATTTTGTTGCTGCATTGAATTAAGTAGGCCTATAGGCATATCCAAAATGGCTGTCCAGTCATATCACCTGTTAAACCTTGAGTAGTAATGAATTGCTTTGACTTGTGAAAGTCTACATGTTTGACTGTGAAACTACACAGTTAATGTAAAAAAAAAATGTTGCCATGAGTTATTGATCACATTTCCCCCCAGTGTACTTCATTGTAATGAAATTGTGTTTTCCTCTTGTGTGCAGTATTAAACAATACACAAACACTTTTATGTGTTCCCAAGCAAGTGGCTGAAGCATGTGCAGTAAGTGGACTTTTTCTAATGTTACATCAAACGGGAAGACAGTACAACACTTTGTAATGCCCATTTTTCCCCCAATGCACAGGACAGTGAAGAAACCCTCTCAAGTATCTTTAAGTGCATGCATAACTTTACTTAATTTACACTTGAGTACCTATTATTTCTGAATGCAATATGAGTTGCAAGAGTCCACATATACAGAAGAGTCTGCACAAAGCAGTGATGCAGAGGTGGGCAGTGTTGTACTTTTCCTTTTCATTTTTGATGCATAAGCCATGTGTTTGACAGGTTTACCCCAAAACAGAGTATTTTGAAAATACTTGACAACTTAAAGAAAAAAAAAAAACTGGCACTAGAGATAGAGTTGCTTCATAGGAACTTCAGAGTAAGTGTAATAATATATTACTTCACACAGAGTACAATATATATTATTTGCAGGCAAAAGATGACTTGATCACTGGCTTTTCTTTACAAAGAACAATTAAAATAAAACTCAAAGAACTAAGCATTTGTCTTGTCTTTTATTAAACATTAATGAAATGTTTTATATTTTTTCTGATGGTGCAATGTTGTGTAATATGGCCCATGCAATGTCTCAGGCCCTGTCAGGTGCAAGCCTCAGACTTTTCAGACACTTTAGCTGGCAGAGCCGGCCCGAGCCTTTTGGGGGCCCTAAACAGAATTTGATTTGGGGGCCCCTCCCACTACGCGGAGTCACCTGTGCTTGACGATTATTGACACAAATATCACGCAACAATGATACATTATAAATTAATACAGTGAGGTTATGTATACATACAAAATAAATACTTAATAAAAAATAGATAGCCTACTTAAATATTTTTTTTTACTTTTACTTTACTCTTTTACTAACTCTTTGAAACAAACTGTCACAAAACATATCAAATAAATTATTTGCTAAAATAATGACAACTGAGAAATCAAAAACGTAATAAGAGCAAGGGTTCAACAATGACAATTATTGTTGAAAACTGTAAAAATATTATTATTTCTCAACTGTCTCAATACAGTGTAACTGTCCACAAAGTCTTTTTTTATTAGTATTATTATAACAGACTTTGTTAGATTGTACATGACAGAATCCAACAAAGTCTATTACTATCATCCCGGTAATGATGTACTGGCGCTCGTTGTATGTGTATGCAATGTATTTTTCCCCCCTGGGCTTGCCGTAGATAGGAATGGTTCAATTGCTGCACAAAACATACCGTAAGTAATCATGCAAACATACTTTTATCTTGCTTTTTTTCTTTTCTGTCATTTTCTTCGTTCTATTTTCGGCACCAGAGGGATACGTCCTTTTTTGTGACATTGCTTATTACCGCGAGTCCGCGAGACCGTGACTATGCGCAGTTGCGCACGAATTGTCTATGCACGCGCGAGGTGTCTAGATTATGCGCATGACTTAAACGCTGGCAGACACAGCAGCAGTTGTAGGGAGGTATATTGATCATGAAATCAGAATTTTCTTTTATTGTCTTTAATTATTCATTCATTCATATTAATTCATTCATTTATGTCACTTGTTTAAGTTATCTAAAAAAATATTTTTCGACTCGATTCAAGTACTGGTACTGGTCGATACTGGTCTGGGGTTTGGGTCAGGGAATGGGGTCATAAAACACAGGGTTAAATAAGCAGGATCCTGTTGTAATCACCTGTATAATGGAAAAATTCAGTTCTGTTAGGATAAGCATTGTGTATGCAATACAGTGAGCTTTATTTATATTTTTCCTTACCATGTTCAAATGTGCATAAATCTCTGAAAATTCTTGAGTCATGCACATATCCTGGCCATATTTGTAATATGGAACATAGTCACATCTAAGCTATTTTAGTCGGTCAACTGCCTTTTTAAAATTTGATATAATATTACTAATCTGGATAAGAATCGCAATAGTAACTTGCCTGCACTGTTATTAAAGCCCGACTCCGACGAGTCGAACATTTATGCGTTTCCAACAAATTATTGATGTAAACGACATCCTCACGAGTCATGAGAAAAATGATAGGCCTATCTCTCAAAAAGTAGCCTACACTATCGCGCTGCGCTAAAAGACTTCCCGTATCAGCTCCGTTTATAAAGCCTTCAATCTAATCCTGTTAACATGAAATAAGCCTTTTTTTTGGTACGGTTCGCTTTCACACTGCTCTTTTTGCACGTGAACCAAAATTTGTAAGCAAAACCACACGTGTGCTTAAGGTCATTCATTCATTGGACAGAAATTCGAACCGTACCAGAGTTCGTTTGGAACCGTACCACCTCTTCAGTTGGGTCTCGGTTCGGTTGTTTGGTCCGCACCCGAGTTCGATTGCTGTATTCACACCTGCCCAAAAGGTCCGCACCAAGGGGGGAAACGAACTAGAGTTTGATTAAATCGAACCAAACAAGGCAGGTGTAAATACACCCTTACTTTCACATGCTGTTGAGCAGCACACGCATAGTGCACATTAATAAACAACGAGTTCGGAGATATATCTTTATGTGTCGGTAGTTTATTAAAGGCCTCGGTAAGAGAAGGATATTTATATCTGACCTAGGAGATCTCTATTAATAGCCAGCTAGTCTAAATCATTAAACTAGATTCAGAGGGAATACAGTCCATGTATTCTCACACTCACCCGCCCCGCCCTTCCTCGAGGACCCAGACACTTCTACAGACTATTGGTGCAAGAGCCTCGGAACGAAGCGTCCTGTGAAAGTAGTATTCTATACTGACGCAAAAACACACCTGAAGCCTGCAAACACCCACACTTCCTCGATCACACACACACCGCCACAGGTGTGTACATGGCAGGGCAGGTCTGTGTGTGTGTTGTTGATGCGGGGGCTTCCTGGAAATAAGACCAGGGGGCAGGGGCCCGTTCTTCGTACGTTGCTTAAAACATCCGAGATCAAATGAGACATCCAAGATGATATCATCGTGCTAATCATGATCCTGCTAATTGGGTTCTTCGAACACACCTGTTGTTTATGATTAGTATCGCTGGATTGAATTATCTGAGATAATTGCGCGTTCATGCGCTGGTTTAAAAGGGGATGTATCGATCGATAGTAGAAACATTGATCAGCAACGCTGCTATTGGCTGCTCACCGTGGCCAAAGAGCGCGCTCAGTTTTCACCGCAGCAGAGCAAGAGTTATTGCTTGAAGAATATGCAGAATTTGAAAACTTAATTAAAAGTTTGCACCTCAAATGTGCAAAAGCCAGGAGAGAGGGCTGGCAAAAAGTACCAAATTAAGTTTGTAGTGACCCATGTTAGATGTTTTTATCACTTATTACAGTATATATTTTTGTATTTTAATCATTTCTAAATAATTAATAACTGTGTCCAGTTTAATGTCAGAGTCACATCATGTAACAGTATGAGATCCACCGGGGTGATATGTAATATAATGAAATAAGGATTTTGACAAAAAACAAACAAAAAAAGGATTTTGAAAGCTTTTTATTCAACACTGACTTTTCAATATAACTGATGTGTGTGTCTGTGTGCGCGTCACTCTTAGTAATTGACCACTATAAATTTAACTTGAACACAAAACATTGTTTATGTGTAAGCTTGTTTGTTACTGTCAGTCATCGTATTGGCCATAATAAATTGAAATTGAACACTTGTGTTGGTGTAAGCACGTTTGTTACTGTCAGTTATAGGCTAGTATGGCCATAATAAAATTTAAATTGAACGTGTGTGTGTGTGTGTGTGCGTGAGACGCGTGTGAAGTGTGTAAGGTGTTAGGGTTAGGTTGTAACGTTTCATTGTTACAACTAACCCAGAGTCATGTAGCCATGAACTAGCTCACCTTACAGCTAACAGGCAAAACATTTGCACTTACAACTTACATGAAAAATATCTACACAGACACACAATAGCTACACATAATTTAAATTTGATGAGTTTAACTATAAAGCAGAAATTCCCATAACAAAAATAAACAAAGTAAAAAAAGTGACTTTCATACCTCAAAATAGTTTTTTCCACTCTAACATCTGCTGTGTTTGCCACAGGGCTCTACTTTATTACATGTGGAATAAGGACTAAACTGAGCATGTGCGAAGTGAATCAGTGGATTGGTAACTAGTTCCTGATTGGACAGATTGGAATTGTTACAACTGACCCGTGTTACAACCATCCCCGCTCTCCTATTCTACATAATGATAATTTGAACAACTTATACTAATCTCTTTTAAAAAGGCACTGTTAATAAATGTTTGCCTGTTTATAAAAGCAACCAAGAAAAAGGCTGAGAAAAAAAAGAAAAGAAAAGAAAAACAAACAGGTGGTTGTCCTGCACCCCTATATTATACCCAGGCAGAAGAGCTGGCCCTTATTGAATGTGAACCGACTCATTGTTGAGGGCATCGCTGGGTTCAGCTCTTCCTCAGACCCAGGGACCAGTCGCAGCAACACCTTCATTACTGGTAAATGAACTTTAAATTATCTTAGTACACTGTAAAATAATTTGTTGCTGCATTAAATTAAGTAAGCCTATAATCCCAATGGCTGGTCATCAACTGTTAAACGTTGAGTAGTAATGAATTGCTTTGACTTGTGAAACATGTGTGAAACTATATGTAAAAAAAGATGTTGCCATGAGTTATTGATCACATCCACACAGAGTACTATTGCTGACCTTGCATAATATCTCTTATTGCAGGCAAAAGATGACTTGATCACTGGATTTTCTTTACAAAGAACAATTGAAATAAAACTTATGGAACTAAGCATGTTTGCCTTGTCTTTTATTAATGAAATGTTTTCTTTTTCTTTTTCTGATGATGGCAATGTTGTGTAATAACATGCAATGTCACAGGCCCTGTCAGGTAGCCTGACTACGTCAGACTTCCTACTTCCGCTAATTTCATTTCGCTCCTATAGTCTGTGTACGAAGCAAAGTGAAGTAGCGGAGTCTGGTATTACCAGGCTACCTGTCAGGTGCAACCCTCAGACTTTTCAGACACTGAAATCTTCCCTTTAGTTGGCTAAAGTTCACTTCATTGTGTGCCCTTGTCCTGTTAGAGCTGCATTAACTGGTCTGGGTTTGGGTCAGGGAATGGGGTCATAAAACACCTGTTTGCCTTTGTGTATATAACACAGTGAGCTTGATATTTATATTTTCACTTACCACGTTCAAATAATGTGCATAAATGTGAATCTCTGAAAATTCTTGAGTCATGCACAGATCCTGCCCATTTTGTTTCCACATTTGTGATATGGAACAGTCACATATCATCTAAGAGATTTTAGTCTGTCAACTGCCTTTAAAAAAAAAATATATATATAATATTAAGAATCTTGAATATTAAGAATCACTATATTAACTTGCCTACACATTTACATTGTGATCCCCCTTTCGGTTCACAAAATCCCCTTCATTGAGGCCTTGATGGGAACATGTGCAGTCTATGGCACCAATCACATTAGGGAAGCCTGAGGGACATATGGGCTACTGTAAGTCATATTAATTGGCATGGTCATGATTGCATGATATTCATTAAAAATTATAATGTACCTGCGTTGGCAAAAAAAAAACCCTGCTATAGCCTACAACATTGGGTCTTAAGTGGCTTGGAAATGCCACAAAAAAAAAAAACTAAACTTTGCGAATGGCACAGACAGACAGCACTTATCAAGTTCTCCGCATCTCTGCATTAAAGAGCCACTCACAAAAAAATCGCAGGACAATGCACACAGTTTGTGCTCTTATTAAAGGCCAACTCCGACGAAACGAACATTTAATGTGCGTTTCCAAAAAAATAATGATGTAAACGACATCCTCACTAGTCATGAGAAAAATTATATCTCTCAAAAAGTACACTATCGCGCTGCGTTAAAAGACTTCCCCTATCAGCTCTGCTTATAAAGTTGCGATCTAATCCTGTTAACATGAGTTGAGCCTGCTCGCGAGCAGGTTCAAGCTTACGGACCTGTTGCTATGACAGAGTCTAGGATGAGCTTCGAAGAACCAAACAATCCAAGATCAAGCCAAATCGCCAACAATCAAATCCAGCTAACTGAGTTAACGACGTACGAAGAACGGGCCCCAGGTCTTTCGTGTTTCTGTCATATCCTGCAGATTCAGAAGTTGTTGACTCATAATCAAGATTGTGACACAAGGTAATTTCATCAAACGCGATATTCGAGCAGCGACAGTGAGGGATCTTATCCACTAGATGGCAGGATAGCCTTGAGCTTATGCCAGTTATCTAAGCACCTGCACAAACTTTGTTCAGATTAAAAGGTTAAAAAAACAAACAAACCCTGTCACATATTAGGCCTATTTTTATTCTGGAAAAAGTAATTTTTTTTGTAATGTATTGATATTACATCATAATTAGGCTATTCCAGATGTCATTTCCATTTCAGATTTTCATTTAATAATCAATAAACTAAATAACACAACTGAATATATTTATCCAAGCATGTATTTTACTACACAACGTAGCATGCAGCAAAGCAGGCTTTGCATGTTTATGAAAGAGCAGGCTATTGCAAATAAATGTAGCCTAATTAGTTGTATTTATAATAAATCCACCAAAATAAATGAGAGATAAATAAAAAGATATCCATTGTCCTCATTGGTTCCCCCTTATGTAGGCCTACAAAATAGTTAAAAATGCAAAGAGGTAAACACTACGGTTTATGCGATCTGCTGTTTCCAGAATCATTCGCATGTTATATAACAAGCTTTCCTTTACTATTTTGTTACAATATAATTAAACAAACAAAAAGAACTGCGTTTCTGTTATGTCCAAGCAATACAAAGCTGGAAGCCATGCGGTCAAAACGAGTGAGTATTTTCATAATATCCAAACTCCGTGAAAGTTTGTTTACTAGTTTTCAAGAGGACGAAAACACGGCTTGTTTCGCTTTCAAAAGCACCCCTGTGATTGGCTCTCGGCGCTTGTCAATCATACACGGGGGCGGCGTCAGGTGACATATGATAGTGAGTTCCAGTAAAGCGCACTTAGAGTTTTAGTACACAGACATTCAACAAGCGACAGCAAGAGGACTATCACACACTACTGGACTGGACTGGATTACAAAACTTCACAACAAACATCAATCTGATGCCGTTCTACCCGCACTGTGACCTTTCCGTCGTTTCCAATGTGACTAAGTCAGCTTAAAGTAGGAACTCATTTCCTTTCTGTCATTGTTTTGCGTTTCACATCATTTTTTTCTTTTCTTTTGACAATCATATGTGACATTTTAAGAGGCAAACAGTATTGCTGGTACCATGGCTGACGCAGCCCAAAACCAGATGGTCGAGATCGACCCGGACTTCGAGCCACTCTCCCGACCCCGCTCCTGCACTTGGCCGCTCCCGCGACCGGAGTTCCCTAACGCGGCCGCCGCGGACTCCAACACCTCGTCCCCGGCCCCGTCCGTCAAGCAGGAGCCCTGCAGCAACGCGGACTTCATCAACAACCTCAGTCTGCTGGAGGAGAATGAGGACTACCCCGATCAGAAGCCTCTCATGCTGTGCGGCGACTTCCAGTGCCAGGAGAACTGCATCCATCAGCAGCAGCAGCAGCAGCAGCAGATCCCGAGTCACCAGCAACAGGTGCCCGTGCTCTCCTCTCCGGTGGCCGCAGCCGCAGCCGCGCAGCGCAAGAGCAGCTCGTCCCGACGCAACGCCTGGGGGAATATGTCATACGCGGACCTGATCACCAAAGCCATCGAGAGCTCCCCCGAAAAACGGCTCACCTTGTCTCAGATCTACGACTGGATGGTGAAAAGCGTCCCTTATTTTAAGGACAAGGGGGATAGTAACAGCTCCGCCGGTTGGAAGGTATTTATGTTTTCATTATTTTGGTCTATATGCGTCACCCAGTTGCGCCAGGAGTTTTGCGTTTTTACGCGGGCATCTTTTCAAAACAACTTTTTATAAACGCGTGTTGGTTATTGGCTCCCTTTGAGTTGCGCTCCCCTCCAGCTGTTTTGAAAACAAAAAAGCGTCTTGTGTGATTTTGTCTCGTTTCAGGGCTGATATTTTTTTTTTTTTTGGTGCATCCTTCACTTATTGTTTTTAGGATTGTCATGGGATTGTCAATAGTCTCCATTCACTGTTGTGTAGGACAGATGATTGGCTCTCATTACAGGCAGCGCATAGTGAGGTGGTTCAGCACAGTCAATAGTTCAAGTGCTGACCTTTGTCACATGACAGGTCCCGAGGAACAAGTGTTAAAGTGCCTGTGGACAGTCAGGGCTTGGAGGTTCTTTCAACAGTTACAGGTAGAGGTCGTTGGAGTTAGGACAAGATCAAGATTTGGACCCAGACCATTGCCAGAGCCCCGAAAGTTGCAGTCACATTAATGAAATTTCACGGGCAAAAAGGTGAATTGTCTATTGTCAATATTGTAGCAAAGCACACTATGCAGCACAATTCACATGAATAAATCACTTTCAAACAAACAAGCTTTCTGTTGGTTAACAGTGAATCCGCATGACTAACTTGAATCCCTTAAATCTTAAAATCTTTCGCCCTCACGCAAAATTCCCATTTGCGTTGATTCATTTTAAAATGACTGGATTTCGCTCGTAAAAATTTGCTATTGTAAATGTGATC
Source organism: Tiaroga cobitis (assembly GCA_030578255.1). Lineage (NCBI taxonomy): Eukaryota > Metazoa > Chordata > Actinopteri > Cypriniformes > Leuciscidae > Tiaroga > Tiaroga cobitis. The sequence continues at coordinate 35,267,539 of CM060605.1, forward strand.
GTATCTTATCTCAAATCACATAGTAGGAATTCATAGAAAATCGCCACCTCTAACTGGTTGTTTTCCCATGAGATCTGGTTGATTTTATCGGAACAGAGAATCAGGTTTTCGCTGTATTTTCAATTTTTCCAAAATGAAAAATTGAAAGATCAAATTCATACGAAATTTAAATGAAATCAACACTTCTTAACTAAAAATAGTTGTTTTCTCATGAGATCTGAATTTATCGCAAGATTCTTTAATCAATAGAATCAGGTTTTCATCTCATTTTCAATTTTCTTAAAAAGAAAAATTTAAATAAATTAAAGTTCGAATTCATACGAAATGCATACGAAATCGCCACATCTTAACAAAAATTGTTTTCTGGTGAGATCTGTTTGAATGTATAATAACATTCTTTTATCAAGAGAATCAGATTTTCATTTAGGCTAATTTTCAATTTTCCCAAAAAGAAAAATGTAAAGTTCAGATTCATATGCAATGCATACGAAACCGACACTTCGTAACTAAAATGGTTGTTTTATCATGAGATCTGGTTGAATTTATCGCAACATTCTTTTATCAAGAGAAACATGTTTTCACCGTATTTTAATCCCCCCCCCCCCAAAAAAAAACATTAGCTAAAAGTTCGAATTCATACAAAATTCATACTAAACCGACAGTCCTTAACTAAAATAGTTGTTTTCTCATGAGATGTGATTGAATTTCTTACAAAATGATTTAAACAAGAGAATCAGGTTTTCACCATAATTAAAATTTTCCCAAAAAGTAAAATTGAAAAACTGAAAGTTCGAAATTATACGAAATCGACACTTCTTAACTAGTAATTACTTAACTATAGTTGTTTTCTCATGAGATCTGGTTGAATTTATCACAATATTCTTTAATCAAGAGAATCACCTCATATTACATTTTAAATTATTTTTTTTTTTTTTAATTCTCATTAAATAAAATGTATATATAAAATAATTTTAGGATAAACTATCATATTGGCACTGCCAATAAAAAATACAAAAGTTTAATGAGGTAATTAAAGTTTTTGGGCTCATGAAAATAAGTTTTTCATACACTGGAACTAGAGTTGGACATAAGCAGTGACGCATAAAACTGAGCTTTGTCATGGTTATACGTCATCAAGATTAAGACTTAAGCAGAAGTGATAAGGAGGATCCTAATAAATAAGTTCCGGTAACATGCTTGTACCACCGGTATGCCTGAACCACCCTGGCAACCGGAGAAACAGGAAAACTGTGGTTTTCATATCCATGGGTCCAAAGTTGTGTTGTTAGGTGTAGTGCATCATCACACAACACGCTATTAATATCCGCGGGATTAACCGTCAATACCCCTCTGATGTTTGCCAAATATGCTACGCGTGCAAGTAAGGATCCGCCCCACACTTGGATTTATTGTGTGTCTGTGTGCCAGCATTCCACAATTGTTCATGCTTTTGTGCGTCGACGACTGAACACGCATGCGTTTACCTCTCTTACGACACACTGACGACACACAACTCTCAGTAGCACGGGAAAGCTCTCGGTGGCGTTCGCATTGTTATCGGAAGCACATCTGATAAACACCCAAGGTCAAATCTGTGTATGTTTGTGTTGTGGTTGTAAAACTGATATGATCTGTTGAATCTGTGCCGTGATTGGATGCTCAGTACGCGTGACTTATAACGGGGCAATGTTTTTGAGAAACCCCAGGAAATTTCCCGCAGGAACCGTTCAATTTTATTCTCTCATAAACAATGTGGCGCTGGTAATGATCAGGTTCCCTCGGGGGCTTTTCACACACACATACACACATCTGACCGTAGATCAGCTTCTGTCAGTCCAAACCGATGTGCCGAAAGGAGGCTGAGAGGAGTTGAAAACCACCGGGTTTTGAGTCGCTAAGTCATCATAGACGTCATTTCATATTTTTGTTGGCGAATGACTGATATCCATAATGTGTTTAAGCTTAATTGCCTTGTTTATTATACAGTTTATGTTGACTAGATATGAAATGGGATTAAAGTGTGTTTGATGTTTCAAATAATATTAATAATTGGATAAATTGAGAATAATAACACTTTTATAAAAAAAAATACATTTTTATTTTTTTGAATGAACTAATTGAGAGACTGCATGGTCTTTTAAAATGCATTTGTCATATTGCATGATATTGCAAAATTGAGTAGTGAAATCAAAACATTGATTAAAATGTTCTCTTTTACATGATTCATATACTTTTTTTTGTAAAGTATTGATGGTGGAATAAAAGATCAACCGTTCTCCAGGGGGAGCAGGCACTGTTTTATCCAGCTTTGTCTCTCCTGAGAGCTGTATTCACCCAGAGAAAAAGGCAAAGGGTGAGGGGGGCAGAAATGTATCAGTGCTGCTTCTTCTTGCACACATGGGCTTCGGTCCTGAGGATTTGACAAAGTAACTTTCGGCTGTTAATGTCACACACCTCCAAAGGGTAAATTCCTGAAGCCAGGTTACCGTACTCTGGTCACCGTTTATCCAGTTCCCACAGTCCACTGAAATCCAGTGTCAGTTAGTCTTAAGCATTGATGTATTTTCGTAACAAGATGTTGGCGAACTTTGGCATGTGAAATGTACATGGTAGCAGACTATAGAGTAACTGAACACTGGTTAAATGGCCACATTGGTTGTTTAGCGAAGGGAATACAGTTCAAAGTGAATACCAGACGCTAAATACACATTCCTTTGAGATAAATCTGATGTTTACTGACTCTTAAGCTGCTGTTAAATCAATGGTTTGTCACTGTTGTTCAGTTTAGATGCCTGTTTTTAATATATTTGAATATTTACATAATAATAATAATTATATATATTATATATATGAAATAAATTATATACATACAAATATATATAACTCATAATTTATAAGCTAATAATATAAATTAACAGGCAAATTGAAGAAATTATTTATTATTAATAAATAAAAATATTTATATTAAATAAAATATAAAAGTATTAGATGAATAATATACAATAATATAAATTATATATATTTATATGTATATATATATATATATATATATATATATATATATATATATGTATGTATACATATATAGCCTATACATATGCAAACAATTATTGTACGATGCAAATGAATAATGAGATTAAAAAAAAAAAATATATAAAATTACATATAAATTATAACTTATAAATTAATAATTAAATGAATTAATAATACAATTTATTTAAATAAATGATTAAATAATGAAATACAATATTTATATTAAATAAAATAGTAATAAGTCTTTGAATAAATTATATATAATCATACAAATACAAATTATATATATTTATTTTAAATGAAAAATGTGGTCATATATATAAAATATATATTTTAATTTAATATAAATAATAATCTGAATAAATAAATCAACTAACTATAACCTATTTTTCATTTGTCATTTTTTTATTTTATTCATATTTAATTATGATTTATTATATATTTATTTATATGTATATGTATATGTATATATATATACATCAAATACAATTAAGTAAATAACAATAATGAAAACAATTTTAATTGTCATTATATATTTCTTTTAAAATTCTGACTGTAATAACTGTTATGATATCTGTACATAATGGACATATTTAGACATGTACTGTTTTCAGCATGTTTCATCCAGCTTTTAGCCAATGACAAATGTCCTCTAGGCCTATTAATAGTATATAAAACCTGGTGAGTCAGTCATCTGTGAGCAGCTTGACATGATCGCATCCAGAGCACATCATTTGCCATCAAGAGACATTTGTTCAGATTTCAAACCAGATCATTCCTGTTTTATTTACTTAAATTTTGTTTGTTTTTTCAGCATTGTGACTCCTCTGTTATGAATAGGCGCGTGCACTAACCACTAGTCCACACGTTCAGTCTAATTTGAGTTTCGTTCCTGGTCTCAACCCATGTTTTAGTTCAGAATTGTGCACAGGCACCAGCTTTGCCTGCATGTGTCTGATGGTTTCTGTCGAGTGCTCTTGTGCCGTGGTGTGAAGCTCCTGTGGTGTATGTCATGTGTCTGTGGAGTGGTCAACTCTAGTGCTCTTGCATGTGTTGGGTTTGAAAGGTTGCACGTGATATGAGGTCTCAGAGTGTTTCTAAACAAACATGCCTAGACGGTTGGGTTTGATCTGTGCTGTGTTGCTCTCGCTAGATCTATGAAACATACGTCACTCTCGCAGTGTAAATATTTGACGCAGGCCGCTGTCGCCAATCACGTTGATGTCCCCAATCGATGTTCCTGTCCTGTGGGACGTCACACTATCACTTCTGTGATAAACCCTCCTCCAATCACCTCTTTCAAAACAAAGCCCTCGGTACAATCCCAAACAGTTCGGCCTAGTGAGATTCTACAGTTTTTTTTGATGATGACAGATTTTGATTGACACATGTCAATCAAGTAGCGACCGATATGTTTTTTTTTGGGGTTCAGTGGCGATATGATAACTAGAGACTGGAATGACCGATAGTTAATGATATTTATAAATACACTGGTATAAAATGAACCATTTACATAATAATAACAAATAACAACAATAATAATAATGTTATACCTAAAGAGTGGAATGACCAATAGTATATGAAATTTATAAATACACTGGAATACAACTAACCATTTAAATAATATTAAGTTGGGGAATAATAATAATAATAACTAGATAAAAAATGTAGTCGAGACAAATTTTCAGTTGGCTTGAGAAAGCCGGACCAGAAAGTTTGAAGATTAAAAATAATAATATAACTAGACAGTGAAATGATTTGGTTGTAAGTGTTGTTAAGTTCATATTTATGACATACTAAACTGAATTAGGTATTAAATATACCCCTTAAATGTTTATTGAGTTTACTTAATAATCAATAAATTAATCAGATTTATTTAATTATCAACTCTCAGACAAAAACATTGAGTTGTATATAAACATGTATATTGCATAAAGGCAATTGCATAAATATTAATTTATTATTATTACTTATTATATGTATTTATCATTTAATATATAATTGATAATTATATGCCATTTTTCAGAGAGCTTTTTAATTTAGGACACAAGTTGTGTTCCATGTGCCCATAAGCGCTCGCTGTGTTGTTTTCACATCGCCTCCTGCTCAGTTCATTCCTTGAAGAGCTGAGAACATTAGCTGGAACATCATTCCAAGAATCACATATTTTGGCTCAAGGAAATCTGTGCCTTGCTTATGAAGCTCCTGCTGGGACAGTGCAGTTTGCCCTTAACTTCATTACGTGCCTACATCCGTCCAAACGCCCTTGACCGTTCTCACCTCCCTCCTCTCCTCTCTTCCAGTTGTCGTTTTGTGCTTACGCGCGGGCCGCTAACACTTAATCGAATATGACTCTGCAGAAAGTGGGTCGTCGGCTGTTATTTCTTAACTGCGAAAGCTGTGAAAAGCCAAAGTGACGGATAGAGATCTCCTCGGTCGTCTCCTCGGGCTCTGGCTGCCCGACACACGTGCCTTTGCTGGAGTTCAGATAAGGCGACACTCATTAAAGGTTGCATAAGGAAACGTTTACTGGAATCCGAGAGCTTCGGGCCAAAGTCTGGTGCCACTTGTTAGTCAGTGGAGCTCCTTCAGCGGAGCGTGAGCAGGACGGGGGCGTCTCTGCCCCTCTTGTGCACTAATGTGACCTGCCTTTCCCAATGCAGACCCAACAAACTGACGTATAAGGGCCGGTGGACATGTCATTTCGTGGCACATTCTATTTCAGGCTTTGGTCTTGCAATAAACCTCTTTTAAAACCAATAAACCCAGATACAATATCGCTGTCCTTTCTGTCTACACCCTGTTAGGGTGAATGTTTGAAATGCTGAATCACTATTCCTGGCATGCAAGTAGTAGTGTGTATGCAAGTGCATAGGCGTGTGAAGGTGTTGTGTGTGAAGAAAGGAGCATTTAGTTTGAAAGGCTTGTGTGTTTACTTCAGACTCTTTAAAGCAGGGGAATCCAATCCCGCTCAAGATTTGGACACCCCTACTTTTAAGAGATAGTTCTTCCAAAAGTGTTTATTTTTGATGATTATTCACTCACCTTCCTCTTCTTTTCTTTTGTGGAACAAAATCATTTGTTATTTTGAAGAACATCCTGGTCACTATCCTGGGAACATGAGGCTTTCAAGCTCCAAAATGATTTAAAAAGCACCATAAATGTGGACCACATGACACAGGATAAGTTTGTGTGTAGAAGAGATGGAATGATTTTTTTTTCACTGAAGGTCTTGACATTCTCTCTTTGGCGCATTCATGAAAGTTTGTGAGACAATTAGTAACGACATCGATAATTGGACAACAAATAATTGGAGTTGGATTTTGAATTCAATATAGCTGAAACATTCTAAGACTGAACACACTTACAGACGGTTTCCATAGACCGCAGTCCCCGTCTTAAGTGTTCAATGAATCGATTTATCTAGGTAGAAAAGTGGTTGGAATGATTTAGGACTCAGGAGTCAAACCGATACGTTTTCTCTTTCATCGGTTAACTTAGTGATCCAGTCACAACGGTTAACAACAGCTAGGCTAACTGGAGAGGAAGATTTTCAGTGAATATTGACTTAAATGTTGGTATGTCAGAAATCCATTGTATGTATCTATCTATTTCACGAGTTCACACTTACATACAATTAGAGTGGATAAGGTTTAATGCGTATTTGGCGTGCTGTCCGGGGGGAGGGCTCCGAGCTCGGAGTTTGGCCCGAACCCAGAGTACTCCCCCCTATGTAAGTGTTTAGGACTGGAAGTGTGGAGAAGGGGCGGTGGAGGGATGCTGCTAAACTATCAATGGAGTGAGGTGAGATTGCTGAATCTATATATACCTCTTATCATTGATTGCTGGGTGCGCTCCACTTGTGTTAATTATCTGAACGTGTTCCTCCCGAACTTTGTTAATGCAACATTATCTATTGTTTCCATAGTTTTGGAGCCTGACAGTCCCAGTCCTCATTAACTTCCATTATATGGAAAAAGGCCAGGGGATTCTTCAATATCACCTTTTGTGTTCTGCAGAGCTCCGAATTTGAAACAATTTGAGAGAATAAATGGGAATAAAAAGTATGTACTCCTGGAGGGCCAATGCTCCGCAGAGTTCAGCCCCAACACCCTTTCCAAGTTCCAAGCAATCCTAAAGACCTTTATTAACAGATTCGGGTGTGTTTGAACTAAACTCTGCTGGATAGTGGCCCTCCAGGAGCAGGATGGAACGCCACTGCTTTAAGCTCATGAAAACAGAAAAAAATGTACTTGGCTTTAGTGTTGTCAAAATATTCGGTACTTCGGTACCAAGTCGGTACTAAAAAAATTTAAACGTCACGGTACCAAGTCCCGGTGGTACCAAGTACCCAGTCAAACCCGGTTCTGGATGCGCATGCATGCACGAAGGGCGTGAAGTTGCGTCCGCTTCATGAAAGCGCTGAGACATGGCGACCGGCGGCGCTGCTGATGTGGTTGGTGTCTGTGTATATTAAACTGCAAAACGACTATTTAAATATGAACCCCTTCATGTTCTGCTTGTCTCTGTGTGAATGAACGGCGCAGACGCGCGGTTTCATTAAACGTTACCTCACACACACACACACACACTGAAGCACGACGTGACGCTCGCGCTGTTTTCAGTCTCTGCTGCCTCACGATATGATGACATGATTCATGATTCCATTCATCTCCGAGAGTCACTTCATGAGCATTTTACCGTTTCATTTGAGAAAAACTATCGTCATATCATACACGCACAGAAACTCAAAGGTCTTCAAGGCAACCCGTCAAAATAAAAGTTTGGTTTAACTTAAAGAAATTGACAGAAATAATTATATTAGGCTACTGAACAATAGATTTAACTACGTCTCCATTAATTAAAGATACTACTACTAATAATAATAATGTGTGCATAGAAGGTTGCTTATTTTTCTCTTGACTTTTTTTATAAGCAATATTTCTCAATATCATCAATATTTTCGTTTAAACAGCATGTAGCCTTCAATCCTTTCATAAATTTACCATCATAAATAATAGTCATTGAATTGAATTGAATTGAATTTAATATATATATATATATATATTCAAATAGTTAAATAAATTATTAAAAAAGATAGTTCAAACTGATTTTGCTGTGGTACCGAAATTGGTACCGAGAACCGTAACATTTTAATGGTATCGGTACCGACTACTGGAATTTTGGTACCGTGACATCCCTACTTGGCTTGACATTTTATTTTCATGGAATTTGAGATTCCCAACCTGACCCTGTATTGCTTCAATACTCTTGTTTACCTCTTTGACCTCAGAGAACGCAAAAAGAACCAGAGGCAAGAAGCGGAGATTTATGTCGTGCCCTTCTCCAGACTAAACACACCACTGACAGAGAAAAAGGAATTAAACAAGAGCAATGTTTGATATTCTTCAAGTACCGTGAGATCCAAGGGACATATTAGCTGGCAATGATCAAATGTTCTGCGGATTTCTGCTCTCCCGCAAGTGCTTGGTAGTCCAAAGAAATCAGACTCAAACTATTCATCGTCATTATAGAGTCTGTTCTCAATAGCTGCACAATTTCCAAAATGGAAAGAAATTGTCAGAGCCTGAACTCTGACTCAAGTTTACTAACTGTTGTTCTTATTTCGTTTATCAACAATGAACTTAGGCAAGGCGGTGTATTTTGAGCCGCGTTACATAGCAATCTGAGTTCCCTCACCTATGATGTAAGAGTGCACTGTGGTAAACCCTTCCAAGTAGGACAGTTCCGGCAAGTCCGCAGCCGACCTTTAAAACCATCTGCTGAATTTAAACTGGTTGACGAGGTGGAGGGGGAAGTATTTCGGGGCTCGGCAGAGCCAACGGGGGTTAGCATGCCTCTCCCCGCACCCTCCTGTGCCCATCTGCCTGTCCGGGCAGGGTGACGGGGTGGCGTAACTGCCCTCGCTGTGGTCAGAGCGTGCTGGCATCTCGGCAGACCACTGACCGCAGCCCAGGGACAGAACATCGCATCCTCATGGCTCAGTTTAGCAGGGCTGGGGATTGCATGAGGAAACGGGCCGCAGAGCTGCATGTTGGCAGGATTGCTCTTGCAACATGCTCCCTCAACGGGCCCATAACATATAAATACAAAGAAAGATGGGAGATGTTTGGACATACATGATGTCGGACAGTTTCGCCACTGATTATATGTTCCAGCAGTGATGTAGACGTTTGGAGCCTCGGGCTTATTATAAGGGGACCAGATTTCTGAAACAAAACTTTCCTAGTATGTGAAAAGCAATAAGTCAAATGAATACACAGGATGCATAAAGCCATAACCGAAAAGTACCCTGATGACCTACTGCTTCTGGTCAGATTTTGAAGTATGCATCCAAATGACACTATTTTCCCATTAACCCATTGGACAGTCAATGGCGAGGAATGGCAACATATGGGATGCACTTATTAATATATAATTATAGTATTATCAGTAGGGATTTTTTAAGAAATGTATACTTTTTTTCAGCAAGGACAAAATAAATTGATCAAAAGTGATGGTAAAAAATGAGTGCAGACTGGGTGAGTATAAGAGACTTTTTTTTTTTATTCTCCCGGCCCCTAACTTTTGAATATTATATTATATTATATTATATTATATTATATTATATTATATTATATTATATTATATTATATTATATTATATTATATTATATTATATTATATTAAAGGGTGGGAATCTTGTGATAACTCAAGATTCTAGATTTTAAAACAAATTTCGAATTTGATATTTGCATAGATTTGATTCTACTTTATTGTTTTGTGCTACTTTTCCTAATTAACTGCGGTAGATAGTTTAATAGGTCTAGAAGAAAAAAAACAGACAGAATTAAATTAATTTTTAATTTTAATCCCACTTTAGTCAACCCAATATTATAAAACAAATGCCATTTCAGCTGACTGTACTGTATCTTTTTTACAAATTAAATAAACTTTACGTTTAAACTTGACGTTTTTCAGGTATAGTAGCCTAGTATGTTCATTTAACATGTAGTAAGAAATACTACAGAAATGTAATAATCAAATATAAAAATAAAACACTGTGTAGTCTTCACTGTATGATTTAAATATAAATGTATTCATATTAAAGATACAAAAGTGATTCAGTCAAAAGCAGTGAGTCATTTGTTTTTAAATTAACATTAATGAAACAGACGGCAACAGTTTATAGGCTGCTGTCCCTTTAAGAATGAATGTGCAGATCTAATATACTGTTACACATCCGAACTGTTTACCTTCATGTAGGACATAACAGACTATGTTTACATGAATACTCCACACAATGTGCATTTTGACTTAATTGTGTGTGTATTTGACCTTCCAAGCGCAATAAGCTGATGTGAAAGAGAACTGAAATCGGGATTGCATGCATCTGAGAGCCGGCATCTGTACCTATCTATTATATTATATTTATTTTGCTATGTTATTATATTATATATCAATATGAACATTTCGAGGATAGGCCACCAAAAACAGGGACGTCTTGTCACCCTCGGCTATTACCGCACAAATAAATTTAGGCTTCCCCATTTGTATTTAGGTAGAAAATGACTTAAAGTTTGTAGCGGTTGTACAATGTTCAACATGGTTGCGTGACTTCAATCACGCAATACTCACCTAGAGCTCAACAAATCCAACTGAAGGAATTTGCACCAACTGGTTTGTTTTTCCTTCTCTTTGCAAGATTTAAGAGCCCATCAGATGGTGAGGGTAGACATGCTGGACCATTTAAAACCAAATAGTCTTGGAGAGTGAGTCAGAGTGAGTCACGGAGTTGTTTGCTATGGCAGAAGGTGAGCACGGCACCAGCATAAGAAACTCATCTACTCCATCTTTACTGTAAATCAACACTCGCGTTAAAGGGCTCACGTCACGGGAAACGAGATTTCCCTTGTTCTTTTGAAATTACAAGCTACACAGATCATTTTCAGATCATGTTCACAGTGCTAAGCATATCCTCCCTAGTTCACCTGGACCATTTATTGAAAACAAATAACAAGAAGGAATGATTCTTGAGCATCAAATCATCATATTAGAATAATTTCTGAAGGATCATGTGACACTGAAGACTGGAGGAATGATGCTGAAAATACAGCTTTGATCACAGGAATAAATAATATAATATTACAGAAGAAAATTGTTATTTAAAATTGTAGTGATATTTCACAATTTTACCGTTCTTACTGTTTTTGATCAAATAAATGCAGCCTTGGGGAGCAGAAGAGACTTCTTTCAAAAGCATAAAAAATGATTGGTAGCACTTTACAATAAGGTTCATTAGTTAACATTAATGTATTAACTAACAGGAAGTAACAATGAGAAACACATTTCTTGCGGTATTTATTAATCTTTGTTAATGTTAGTTAATAAAAATACAGCTGTTCATTGTTTGTTCATGTTAGTTCACAGTGTTTTGACTAATGTTAACAAATGCAACCTTTGATTTTAATAATGTGTAAGTAAATGTTGAAATTAATATTAACTAAGCTGAAGAAGTATTGTTCATTCTTAGTTCATGTTAACAAAAGTAGTTAACTAATGATCCTTGTAAAGTGTTACCAAATTATAACCAACTCCAAACTTTTGAACAGTATTGTAAGCGCACTTAAATTATACAAAAGCATAAAAACATGTGGTATTTTTAAAACAGGAAAACTCTGATGCTCTTTCTGAGCTTGCACGTTGGCACTTTTACGTGAATGTAGGTCAGCGCAACATTATGGAAATATAATTGCTGTATAAAGGTGTGAACGATGAAAAGAAAATGCTTTGTGCGCTTTGCCGGCAGAAGTGATGTTTTGTAGAAGCGGCTCGCATTCAGAAGCAGACCTGAGCCGTCACGTCACATTTCCTGTTAGAAAGAAGAGCTTCATCTGCTGCTGACTGACAAATTAGGGAGCGAGAGCGATAGCGGCGACGGGCGGGGCCACCCAGACTGATCACAGGGGCCACCACTCAACACGCTACATTTCTCGGCTCAGTTTTGTGCATGGAAGTGAAAGAGAGAGAGAAGTATGTCTTGATGCCAGTATTTGTGTGCGAGTATATTGTAGCCGTCACTTTTATGAGCCCGCCGGCTGCCGAGGCCCCAAACCGCAGGCATTACCCTCTCCGCTGTTGTGCAACTCTTTGCCCTAAAGTGATTAATGTGGTGCCTGTCAGACTGGCCCCGCTATTATGACACATAGACACACAGTGAGCGGCTTCAGCTCTCACATACATAGACACACACAATATTCAAACGCTTGACCCGCTTCCGTGCCGAAAAGCGTATCGGGTGTTTCATCTTGATTCTGTTTCGAGATTGTTGGAGAATATGGATGTGTTTGGCTTTTTTTTATCTTCATCAGGCTCACACTGAGGGATTTCCTTAAGCGCCATTAACATATCTAATATAACAACTCTTTTAGTTACCAATATGAGCATCTTAGTTCTGTTTAACACATTTGACTTTATTCAAATCCCCCCCCCCCCCCCCCCCCCCCCCCCCCAAACCAACAAAAGAGAAAATATCCAGTTATTTGGCAGTTCTGTGGGTGAAAATGGCTTGTTGATACCAGAGGTCAGAGGAGAATAGCCATGGTTCAAGCTGATTGAAAGGCAACAGTAACTAAAAAAAAACACGTTACAACTGAGATCTACAGAAGAGCATCTCTGAAAACACGTCGAACCTTGAAGCAGAAGAGCTACAGCAGCAGAAGACACGCCGGTGTCACTCCTGTCAGATGAGAACAGCAAACTGAGGCTACAATTCACACCGACTCACCAAGATTAGACCATTGAAGATCGGAAATGGGTCTGAGGAGTCTGGATTTTTACTGCGACATTCAGATGGTCGGGTCAGAACTCGGCATAGACAACATGAAAGCATGGATTCATATCTACAGTTCAGGCTTGTGGTGCTGGTAATGTAGTGTGGGATATTTTTCTTCACACACTCTGGGCCCCTTAGTACCAATTGAGCATCGTTTAAACACCACAGCCAACCTGAGTATTATTGCTGATCATGTCCATCCCTTTATGAACACAGTGTATCATCTTCTGATGGCCTCTTCCAGCAGGAGAACACGCCGTGTCACAAAGCTCAACTCATCTCAAACTGGCTTCTTGAACTGACAATGAGTTCACCAAACTCTCCACAGACACCAGATCTCAATCCATTAGAGCCCTTTTGAGATGTAGTGGAACGGGACAAATCTGCAGCAACTGTGGGATGTTATCCTGTCAATATGGATAATATCAGCATATTAGGATCATGTGACACCGAAGACCAAAGGCGGTACAGAACGGGTCAACATTTGAATATTGTATGTGGAAATGTATCAAGTAGTTCATCTTGATTTTGTTCAAGACTGTGTGATTTAGTTTAAATATCTGCATGTGCTTCTTCTTTTGTGTGACCTGTGACTGTAAACTGTTTTCTCTGGCTCTTTTGAGCTCTGCGTGTGTGGCGGCTGTGCTGTTTTTGTGCTGGTGAATTCCTGTGTTGAGGCCGAGCCAGTTGGGCAGATTAAACGTGTGCCCACATGTGCTCTCCGTTTTGTTTCAATGAATCATTCATTTTGTGTTGGCCTGCCGACTCACTGAGGTCGAACACAACACAGCGGAGTGAAAACAAGTGGCGGGAGTTTTAAGCCTCTCCACTCGGGTTTGATTGGTTTCTGCATGTTGTTGATGTTTTGGTGATGAAGGTTTCCATGCGTCAGTCTCTTCCTGTCCCAGACGCCGGGATTTCCGTGACTCATGCAAAACTTGGAGTGAAAAGCTGGATCGACCTCTCTGTGGAATATGTGTCTGCATCAGATAGCCTATTATATTCATATTATGGTGACTGCGATTTGCATTAAATGTTGAATACAACCCCCCCCCCCTCCAGTATTTATATATATATATATATATATATATATATATATAGGCCTATATAAAAAATCTTTAACAAATCTATTTTATTTATATAGCCTATATCTATATATATACATATATATATAAATAAAATTGATTTATTTTTACATTTTAAAGATTTATATATATATATATATATATATAATTGTTATATGTATATTCTAATGCATGTTATTTATGTGTATATAATTTTGCATTACATTTTTATTTTTATGGTAGTCTATATTTTATGACATTAAATGACATTTTAAATGTGATATTTTTATAATAAGGATATTATCATTTATAATTTGTATTATCATTATTATTATTATTAAAATACAGGTGTATTAATAGAACATAATTAACTAGTAATATATATTAGATTATATAATTCATATGTAGCCTAATTATTGTAGGCTACTAATTATTCTATAATTAATTATAATATTATAATGCCTTTAGTAATCACTTATCACTAATGGTAGGCTATATTAAGTAGAATTTCTATACACAGAGGACACTCATACATCCTGTGTTCACATTAGTCACAAAATGCCATCAATCAGTTGAAGTTCTCCTCGACTCTGACCGGAAGTCATCATCAGTGTGACTAAAGTGATGTCATCATCGCTGAAGGAGAGAGTGCTGACACCTGTTCCCCTGTTTCCTCTAAATTACCACCCAAGCCTTCCCTTCATCCTTCCCTTTCCTCTTCCACATTCCCGTCTCCCACACGGAACCGTCGGAATGTTTCAGCAGTCGCGGAGGAATCTGGCCTCTGATCCGCACACGTCTTAACCATAGGGTCTGAACCTGATCTGAACCAGAACCGCTCGCGCTGCTTATGTTACGACAAATCACCAAACCCTTTACTCTTCCTCTCACAATTCCTGAACGATCAGTCACATCAGAGACAGCTCTTAAACTGGATGAGCCTCACGATGACAAGACTGAAAGAGAAAATTAAGCACATTTTTGTTCCTTTACGATTTTTTTTCACAACAATTAAGCAACTTTTTCCTCCCAAGTTTTTGTTATTATTCTCGAAGGAGATTCTCGTTACTGTAATTACAGTTATTTCCTCATTAAAACATTACTGCAATAATGTTTTTTTTTTCATTTAAATCAGTGCTATGTTAGTATCATCTATATACTATTATAGTAGGCTACTGTCAAATCAATTAATCGCATCAAACATAAAAAAAATTGTGCTAATACATCATTGTGTGTATATATATATATATATATATATATATATATATATATATATATATATATATATATATACTGTATATATACTGTATATATACTGTATACACACACATTTATATATATATAGATGCAAATAATTGCGATAAATTGATTTGACAGCACTAGTTTAGTCATATTTTAAATTAGTTGTTAGATTTATTTTATGTTGACTTTCATTTTAGTATATTTTTCTTGTACTTCTGTCATTTTTATTTGTTTCTATTTAGCTTTATTTATTTTTATTTCAGTTTTAGTTTTTTTTTTTTTTTCATTTTAGTTCTTTAACCTAAAATATATTTTATATCAGTTAGTTGGCAAGGCAACATTTCTAATTTTCGTCTAGGTTTTATAGTTGTTGTTTCTTTCAAAAACAAAAATAATTTGTAATATTTTTTGTTAATAGTAACAAGCCTGATTTAAATCTGCATAAATTAAAAGCTTCTATAATGTATAAATACTTCTACAATTAAATATATGACCACTTCCTGTTGCTGAAAATAAGTGTTCTCCTCTCCTCAGTGAATGCGTTTTCTATGCCCTCAATTCCCTATTGGTAAATATTTCACATTCTTATACCATGAAGTGATTCAAAACATACATACGTCTAGTTTAGATACCTCTCGTTTGCTCTGACAGATCCACTCAAACAGAAGACATCTGGGATGATATCACAAAGCAGACGGACCTATTCAACACAAACCAAGCCCTTTTCCCCTCTTACACATATAGTGGCATGACAGACTTAAGCAATGGATTATTAGTCATGTATTTGCGCAACAACACATTCATTCAGCTGTCTATTGTACAGTGCTGACTTGAAGCGCCAGCATTGTTGGCATATTTAATTGATTGTACCGACATAATTAAAGATGATGCATTTGTGAAACAGCAGCGGTAGCCTCATATTTGATGCATGAGTTGAATATCAAATAGTGTTCACATTCAGAAATGCACTTTATGTAAACCCTGCAGGCCGACCACTCACAGGTCAAATTTGCGTGACCTCAAGTGAAGCCTTGCTCAGTATGCAATTCCAGCGAGGATAGGCACTGCTGCCAAAACAACCCCAATTTTCATATTTGACAAATTAGTTGAACAGTTAAAGGGTTAGTTCACCCAAAAATGAAAATTATATCATTAATGACTCACCCTCATGTCGTCCCAAGCCCGTAAGACCTCCGTTCATCTTCAGAACACAGTTTAAGATATTTTAGGTTTAGTCCGAGAGCTTTCTGTCCCTCCATTGAAAATGTATGTACGATATACTGTCCTTGTCCAGAAAGGAAATAAAGACATCATCAAAGTAGTCCATGTGACATCAGTGGGTTAGTTAAAATGTTTTGAAGCATCAAAAGTACATTTTGGTCCAAAAATAACCAAAACTACGACTTTATTCAGCATTGTATTGTCTTCTGGTTCTGTTGTCAATCCGCGTTCAGTGACGCTGCTGACGTGTGTCTGGTGCGCCCGAGGTTCGTTCACAGTCTCTGAGGGTAAACAAAACAATCTTCGCAAACATGTCTAAGGATTTCGACACAGAGGAAGACTTGCATTTTTTTGCCCAGCCATATTTATTTGAACCCGAATTGAACACAAGACAATACAGTGCTGAATAAAGTCGTAGTTTTTGTTATTTTTGGACTAAAATGTATGCTTCAAAACATTCTAACTAACCCACTGATGTCACATGGGCTACTTTGATGATGTCTTTATTTTCTTTCTGGACAAGGACAGTATATCGTATGTACATTTTCAATGAAGGGACAGAAAGCTCTCGGACTAAATCTAAAATATCTTAAACTGTGTTTCGAAGATGAACGGAGGTCTTACGGGCTTGGAACGACATGAGGGTGAGTCATTAATGATATAATTTTCATTTTTGGGTGAACTAACCCTTTAACAATTAACACTCTTACTCTAAACTCTGTTTCTTACTAAAACCTTTCAGTCAAAAAAAAAAAAAATTAAATGACCAATTATTTTTGCATACTAGCTTGTACTATAAATATGAATATGTAATATAGTGCAAATACAGTATTTAGCAAAATTCTCCTCTTGAGAGCAATTTTGCTTGCTAACTATCGAATTTAGGGTCATTGAATGGCTTTACTGAGGTAAATAACGTTACGTGACATTGTTTGCATGGAGTTTTATTGACGTCTTTCTGCGGTTGAAACACTCATTGAGCATTTAAATTAGACAGGGTACATTTAAGAAAGTTGTACAGTATCTATCAACATACCTTCTGATGTTCATTCATGTTTATTTCATGCTGTAACTAGTGGTAAAGGGGAATAAAATCTTCTTCCTCTTCAAACGTGCTGCTTAAACTGAGGCGCTATCTGTCACGCCACATTAAAAAGAGCCACAAAACCACAATCATTGTTTGGATTTCATAGTAAAATTAACAGAATTTAAAGCAACACCAAGTAATATTTTTACCTTAAAATAATGTTTTCAAAATCGTTTCAGTGGTTCATCAAGTCGTGACATGGTGAAATGCACTTATGCCACTGCTTTGCGGTCCTTTATCTGATATATCCACGCTATGTAAGATTGCCAGATCGGGTCGCGTTTCTGTAGTCCGAATGAGACATGAGAAAACTACAAATTTGACTTGCTTTACGGCAAGCGTTACAATTGCCGATAGGTGGAGCGTAGGCTACTCGACAGTAGACTACAACTACATGTAAGATACCTAGCAGCCAGGTAGGATTTGAATTGTCATCATGATTTCAAAGCCGGTGCTGGATAAACAGAGAGCATGTGCGTGCGTGCGCGTGCGACAGTAGGCTGCGGTTGGCTAAATTATTTACGACAGCAGTAATGGACAATTCTGCTACCAACCTGTAGGGCGACCGCAGAGGAAAAGTTGCTTGGTGTTGCTTTAAAAGCTGAGACTTTGTTTTATATTTAAAAGTAACCTGCATTGTCTTTTTTTGTATTTTAAATTTTTTTGTTGATATTACTGCAGCGCCCCACTGGTCAAACTACGTTATTACAGGCTCTTAAAATAGGTAACATGCGATCAAAAGGTCAATAATGTCGACTAATCATTTCAGCCCTAATTGAGTGCTTGAAGTGACCAGCACTCCACACTTCTGGGTATTTGAAGTGCACTTTTTCTCTGTGGCATCCTTAGTGTGAACACACTCACACTATTTACACTACAAAACGACATAAAATAGTGCACAAGTACGCCAATTGGGACGCACCTTATTTCTTACTAAAACCTTTCAGTAAAGCCACCCACGGTTCAAGGTTGCGTGACAGTTAGCGTCTACGGTGCTCAAATAAGGTCTCTTGCGGCCTGGCTGCAATAACACCCTAGAGGCAGACATCTGTCTGGCTACACTCGTCTACTGTACCGTAGCCTAGCTGTCGCTAACACTCGGGCCCACCTATGAAACCCCACCTCACCACAAAGACATGGAATAGTGTGTCGTAACCACACAGAGTCTTTATCCAAGCACAGAAAAAGACACTTTCTCTCGAGCACACTCTAAAATATCTCCTTCCCTGATGGCCACAAACGTGGCTCTGTCCGTCCACAGCGCCATTCTGTACAAACCTTAGCTATACGGATACTTGCAGCCCAGAGGATGCAATTAAACATCATCTTAAGTCACTTAAGTAGTTTTAATGTTTGTTAATTGTGTACTTTGGGTGTAGATGCAGTATATGTGGCAGTGGAGGTACTTATAGTATGGTGTGGTTACAAGTAGGGGAGATGTAAGAAATGTGGTGTGAACCAACAGTTTTCAAACCATGCAGGAAGGAATCCTAAACGTCATGTTCATATGGAATATTAGTAATGCATACTGCACAGTATAGACTGTACAATGGCAATGAAATGGTTCATTTTTTAATATATTCAAAAATACATTAAAGTGCCCCTATTATGCCATTTTAATAAGACAAGCATTTGTGGTTAATATATATATATATATATATATATATATATATATATATATATACATATATTATTTTTATTTTTTTTAGAAAATGACCTATCATTTAGCTAGATAAGACCCTTATTCCTTGGCGGGGATCGTGTAGAGCCCATTTGAAGCTGCATTGAAATTTGGACCTTCAAACCATTGTACCCCATTGAAGTCCACTATATGGAGAAAAACCATCCTGGAATGGTTTCTTTAAAAACCTTAATTTCTTTTCGACTGACGAAAGAAAGACATCTTGGATGACATGGGGGTGAGTAAATTATCAGGAGATTTTAATTCTGAAGTTTTTGATAGGCTTTTATTCTCATATTAACACTGATCAGTACACATAATGTACACACATAGTGCACATCAAATATCCTAAAGTGAAGCTCGACCTTACTTGCTTGGCACATAAGAACAAACCTCATTGGTTCTTGCAGAAGCTGAAATGTGCTTGCGTGAAGCGAGAACAAACTTCATTGGTTACAGAATTTTTATATTTGTGTGAATAACCCTTTAAGATACTACAGTATGTTAGTATGGATAGTAAGAGTGGTATGCTATTCCAAATTCAGCCAATAGGTCAAGAAAAAATCATTCAGAAATTGTGTGATATTACTTTCAATTTATTCATTTCTATAGTAGGTCAAGTGGGCCGCACTGCATTGTGGGTACAATATTTCTTCAAGTGTGCTCTATTGCATCTGGGTATTCTACTTCACACCATATTCAAAATGCATACTGCAGAAATGAGTAGTATGGTAGCATTTTGTTTAGACACTAATAATAAGTTGCTTTGGATGAAGCATCAGATAAATCACAAATTAGTCATAAGTAGTCATGGATAATCAAGCAGTGACTTAGTTGTAGATTTAAGGTCAGTTATCCCCTTATAGTTTTTATTCGCCTAGTCTTTCCATTCAAAAATTTCCAACAAAACTCGTATCAGAAAATGCAAGTTGGCGCAGGGCCTTGAGTGTAGAATCACTAGCAAACCACCATTAAAAGGTCACGTTGATGCACTTCCTGCCAATGAGAGCATCCGCAACCTGCAAAATGTGTGAGAAAAGAAGTGTGAGAGGTGCTATATCTATTTCCTTCTGAGGCCGCCCACCTTGGCCCTGGCAGCTCTCTCGGTTTGATTCATCAACTGTTTTTGATGACGCCAACCTGATTCGCAGGGCAGCCTACCTCACTTGACACCCCATGGCCAAACCACACTTTTCCACCAGCGAACTGCAAACACAAGTAAATATATAGAATTTCATAAAGAGGCTGAGTTGTTTGCGCTGCTAAGAAAGGTCACTTGGATTAGCGATGGAATCTCCTCCATTGATGTTACGGAGGGTCCTTTGAGACCAAAACAGTGCCTGTATTTATAACGTTAGCGTGTTTTCTGTCGGAACAGCTGTGCAAATGCTCAAAGGAAATGACTTTTAGATTGAGGCTCTTAAAATTTGGTGTGCACTACAATCATGGAAGTTCATTGTTAGCAATGCCGTTTTTATCTCAGTGTATGGCTTCAAAAATCATTGTCGTTTGTTGGACTTGCTCTGTCCTTTTTTTCCCTCCCATTCTCCCACCTATCGGACGCCTGTGTTTGGATAAGGAAGCGTTAGCTCTCGAACCCGTGCTTTTCGGGGCAGCGTGTGCTACTTGCCCTTGTGAGGTGGACTGTGGCTCCAGTGTTTTTGCGCGGAACGGTGATATTAGCTGGATTCGTATCAGTGCTAGCCAGTACTTCCTGCTCTAATACAATGGAGAGGAAGTCAACTAATAGTGCTGCACTCGACTGTTATGCTCTTTGAAACTTTGTGTTAACCTTTCCGCCATCAATTTGTATGCCACAGCAGGGCCATCGGGGGCATAACATACACACATTGACACTCACGTGCATACAGTATGCACATTATGACATTATTACAAGGTGCACTTTTTGAAATTGTGCCTAAATGTGTTAAGAAACAGTCATGAACGTGTACTTGATTTTAAGTACACTTAAGTGGCCTTTTATTTCAGTAAAATGATCTAGAAGTACAGTTTATAAAAATATACTTTTATGCTTTAAAGGACATTAAAAGTGGACATTCAATACAATTTTAGAAAGGGTGTTAGCATGATGTGCTAACTGTAGCTAAATGTCTGTGGTTTGCAAAGTTCACTAGTTGTCCATCAACTTGTCCATTTAGAAAATATGTGGTTTTACACATCATTAGAACCAATCTTTCCTTGTTCCAAGCCGATAAGTAGTTCAGATATCTGTAAGACTCGACCTTGAGGAGCTATTATGTCTTTGCAGGCTAATATCAATCAGGCTAATAGAAAGCTAAACTGTAAAACCTGGAGCAAGAACATGATTTATGCAAAAACAAATTAGTTGCTGGTTTGCATAACACTAAAAGACTGCCTTAGGAAACCACTGTGGTGTATCCTAGTGGGATTTTGCTCTCAAATACTGAAGAAGTGCTCTTTGGCAAGCGATAAACTGCTTGGCTAATGCTCAGCTATGCTAGCTGACGGATATTGTCTGCGATGTGTGTACCCCGAATCTTTTTTGCAGATGTTATGAAAGAAAATTGCCAGCAAGCCTTCAGCCATGGCAGACCGCCTCGTCTTTTCACACAATGTATCAAAGCTCTCTGCCTCCAACAACATCACTTGCGCAAGAACACATAATCAAGCACACACTGGTGAGAATAGTGTAAATGTACTTGTGTTTTTTTTTTTTTATCACACACACACACACACACACAAACACGCACACACACACACACACACACACACTCACACTCACACTCACACTCACACTCACACTCACACTCACTTACTGTATACATATACGATTATATACTGATGTTACTAAGAATTTTCTAACCATTAAAACATGCGTTCTATACAGTATGTGTGTTGTAGAAATGAAAACCAAACTACATTGCGCATGTTGACGTCACGTGACCTACAGCCCCACTTCACTGCCAGTCACAACTCCTCTCCCGTGGCCTCATGGGATAGTAAACTGTCTATCAGGTCAGGTGTGCACTTCGAAAACCCACTGTTTTCTGACCATTATGAATTCTAACACTTTGCCTATAGCCTATAGTAGGGATTTAAGTAGGCAATAGGCATATTTTGATGCATGGATTGTGTCATTCGCAACATCACATATGATCCGTTCTCCATCTCCATTTCTAATATATTCATTTTGGAGTTTTGTTAGGGAATATTTTCCACAGATATTTTGCCATGTAAACTGCATCCAAAATCATGTACTTAGTAGGTACTACATTAGACAAAGAACTTCCCTCACAACCGTTGTTGTAATGCAGTTCATATACTACATCCACCATGTTGGCATTGTCATGTTATCTACGACATCAGTGGCGTCGCTTCTCTACCAACTTATGGCTTTATGGGATGGAAGAGTGTCCATCGGATGCACACTCAAAAATCTCGACAGAAGTAGTAAATCATCTGCCTCATACTGTGTCATGAAGGATTTGGACATATTAGGCCTACTTCTTTGGATATTCTACAGGTGAAACTCGAAAAATTTGAATATCGTGCAAAAGTTATAATTTTGATGATTATGGCTTACAGCTTATGAAACCCCCATATTCAAAATCTCAGAAAATTTGAATATTACATGAAATGAATAAAAAAAAGGATTTTAAATACAGAAATGTCGGCCCTCTGAAAAGTAATCATGCATATGTATATAGTTATATACTAAATATATTAGTTTCACCTTTTAGTTTGAATTACTGAAATACACAAACTTTTGCACGATATTCAAATTTTTCGAGTTTCACCTGTATGGAAGTATGGTTTCAGACGCAGGGATAGAATTATAAAGGGAAAGAAACTGTAGGTGTCCTCTATAAACTCCTGATGGTAAATTTTTATCACTGAGGTAAAAATTGAAAAGATGACTTTGATTTGAATCGCTCACATCATTCACATCAGCAAGAGTCAGATTGTCATACATTTGTAATTCCCAAAAAGCGGCCACCAATTTACTCTGCTCTGCATGTTAATCTTACAGCAGAATGGCGGTAATGTAAGTGGAAAGAGTGGTATTTCAAGGATACCAGTAAAAATGAGGTTTCTTCCAGGAAAAATGGAGAGGAGCTTTGAGAAAATTGGATTGAGGAGTTGCACACTGGGAGCTCTGTCTAGCAGGTTTCTCCTCGCCCGAAATTCGATTAGGAGGAGCTGACGTCATCACGTGACACAGGTTTTCTTTTGTGACAGCACGAGTATGTGATCAACTGGCTCATGATCCGATGGTGTGTCAGAGTGGCGTGTTTGAGAGAATAAAGGGGACGAAAGGACCATGGAGAAAATTCAGAAAAGAGAATCCAATCATGTATAGATGGTTACCGTTAAATTAAAAGCGCATTAAAATCATTGCGATGTTGTTAGACAAATTATTGCGAATAAATTGTGAATATTTTACATATCGCCCAAATTTCACATTTTTGAGGGGTTTAGCAGTCATCATTCAAAATTAAGGAATGTGGATTTTTCCATACTTATACAGATTTCAACATGTTCTTTCACATTTGTTTGGCACTGTGTTCTTTTACACCCTTGCAGCTCATGATCCGATGTTTTCAGTTGCTGCATCCCAATTTGCATATCCGTCCTAAATAGTATTCGAAATTATAATTAGTGTGTCCCCCAAATCGTAGTGTTGAAATGAGAATTCCAAAGATACCCGGATGGTCTACTTTTTCCGGTTAGAATCCAAAGTGCAGATCCGTGCACACTCTTAACAGCTAATATTTCCCACAATCCATTGCGCGTTGGACGAGAATTCGATTAGAACTACAAACATGGCGGATGTCGGAGTCCAACGGTTAAGTAGAGAGGTTTAGATAAAGGGGTTTAATGATGAGTATCTAACCTGACGAAATTATATTTATTACATTATATCCACTTTATTTTTAATCTGTAACAACATTGTGAACTTTTGTAATGATACGGTTGGTCATTATCTTTTAAATGCATCATAATGCGAACACATGAGGAGAGTTCATTGCATGAAAGACCCACGACTGGCAGGTCAACGTGCTACTAGATTTCTCTTTAACTAAATTAAATTAAATTGAATGTGAAGGATTTTAACTGTGTCAAGATGATTGACAGGACAGTTTAAACGGTGCATGTAATGATGCATGTAACTAAGCGTGTAGCGACAGAGCGTCCGTTGAAGACGCGATTATGACGAAGTAGTGTGTCCCAAAGCTTTCCTACTATTCTGATACACACTCAAAAGTATGTACTTTTTCTTCACAAAAACAGTACATACTTTTAGGACATAGTATATGTGGGCGAATTGTGTCTCAGAGCGGCTCGATTCACAGTAAATGCTGCTCCGCACGTTAATTATTGAGAAAGAAAAACAGTAAAATAAAACATAAAAAATAAATAAATAAAATTCAATAAAAATAATACACAATAGTATTTAATTTGATTATTTTTACAATATATTATTATTATTATTATTAAATGTTTGTTTTTATTTCACAGTACAATTGTATTATTTAAATTGGGATATATTTCTTTAGTGACTTGTTTATTATAATTTAAAAAAATAAAATTGTTATTTTGACTTATAGTTATGTTAATTGACAAAAAGACCAGTACTTTATCACATGCCTGAAATTTGTCTTGGAACTATTCTTTCAGTATATTATAACAGTCAATACTGCGGCCCAAACCACAAAACCAAGCTGGTTCATTTTTACGCCACTTTCTTCAAAGGTCCAGCTTCTGTTCAGGGATTTCCTCTTGAACTGTCACATTTCCTCAGTTGCCTTTCCTTGGCAACACATAGCGGTTGCCAGGTACGAGAGGATTGTAATGACGACTGTCATTTCCGCCTCTGCGGATGATTTTTAATGAAAGCAGGTATGTAAATACAACAGGACGCCAGGCGCGTCATATTTCCCCATCCGCCTCTCTCTCACAAGCCGGTTAAGAGCTCCTTTATTGACTTTTAAAAGTAGGCCAGCGCGTATTACCGTGATTGTGCCCCGTTGGCTAAGATAGCTTATCAAAGTGCAAACACAGGAAATCAACACAAGCTCGAGGAGACACAACTGTCCCCTGTACACTCGAATAGACATTAAGATTTTCTTCTTTCGCAGCTCACTAGGCCAAAGTGTGGCGGCAACTAGTGTGGTGAATATATTTCATTTCACCATGCCTTGAAGGCCGACCGATTCAGGGATAGTTTAACTAAATAAGATTAGGCCAACCTGGAGGAAATGGGATGCTAAATCGGTTCTCTTACACCAGCATGATCCAGGGTTATGGAGCGTGATCTTTATTTGGAAGGAAAAGGAGCCCACACTGAAGTCTCGTGTTCAGCTATCGACTGGCTGTATTGAGTTCAGCTGGAGTCCAATATTTCATTTCCCCGGAGTGGAATCCGAAACAGAGAGACAGACTAGAGGCCTGGCGAGACCTCAGCTGGAGCTGGTTCTGATTTGGGAAACATTCTGATCCCGTGAGTCAGGCGGCCCCACAGACACACATTCAGGCCAGAGTCAGTCACGAAGGACTTGGCAACCATCGCTCCAAGCGGGTTTAGTGTCCTATTCTAAAAAGGCTTTGAACATTTCACCCCCTTTTCTGAAAAACACCAGCTATCTTTAGAGGAATACTCCGGGTTATTTACAGCTTAAACCAAAAAGGACGATGTAGTCCTTTACTATGCCAATAAACGTTTTTACTGCAGAGTTAATAAACGCACATTTTTGCTTTTGAACTCTCAAACCCATTTGTCTGCTAAATTTACATTGAAAGTGCGTTACTTTAAACACGGGCTGCGTCTCAATCAGCTCCCTAGTTCAGTAGTCAGGGCACTGATCAGGGAGTTGGCCATTTAAAGGGCTGTCTCGATCGCAAAATCTTTCCAGCGCACTGAAACGTTCGCTCCCTAAAATGTCCCACAATGCACCGTGAAAACCAGGGAGCATCAATGTTCCCTTAACGGAAGTCCTGAAGCACGAAACCACTCAGAATGACACAATAGATGTTTTAAAACTGTTATTTAATTATACTTGAGCATAAACATTGATAGACAGGTGGTCAGCATAATCTAGCTACCATTTATAATGTATGCTGCGCCCCAAATCGAAAACTTCCCTACTATATAGTATGCAAAAAACAGTACACCAAAAGAGTAATATGCAGGCGAAAATCCTCGGATGACCCACATCTTCTGTTGAGATTCTGAAGTGTGCATGCGATGAACACTTTACTATTTCATGAGGCCACGGGACAGGATTTACAAATGGAAGCGAAGCGATGCACCTGACAGTAACAACATGGCGGATGTAGTACATCCAATTTTCATTCATATTACCCATTTCCATACTATAGAGAGCCTAAGTCCCTCCCCTCCGCTTCCGGCTCATGGGACCTTATTTCGGAAAAAATATGTATGATAGTCAATGGCGAGAGACAACTTATCTTGTTATTCCGTCTGAACTGTGCCCTGAATTACGCATGTGATGTTTGTCAATTTAAAAGATAATTATGAAAGTCAAGAAAGTCGCAGTTTGTCATAAAACAGAAGAGTAACATTTAGTTTTGTGTGAAAATCGCTCAAGGAACTACATCTCCCGGGAAGCAAAACCACGAGCAAGATCCGTTGCTCGTGTGTGTGCAGTCTGGTACAAAACACTCAGGCATGACGGCGTAACGTTACGATTATAACGTAAGACTATAGAAAAAACGACAGACGTTCGCTTCAGTAAAGTTAGCTTCATTCATTGAGAGAAAATGTGCGCCTTTGGGGTTTGTAGTCTTTGTAATTACGTATTTTTGACAGTCTTACACCTCAACAGTTTTACATCAAACTGCGACTTTCTTGACTTTAAAATGTATCTTTTTAAATTGACAAACATCATATGTGTAATTCAGGGCACAATTCAAACGAGATCAAGATATTTGTTGTCTCTCGCCATAGACTACCGTACAATATTTTTTCGAAGTAAGGTCCCGTGGTGGTCGACCGGAAGGGGAGGGGCTTAGGCTTTCTATATAAAGCATACTTTTTTAATGGTAGCGAAGTAAATTCTAATTCAAATGTAGTACCTACTCAGACAGTACGTGATTTCGGATGCAGCGTTACAGTTGAAATTTTGAAAGGATGTGTAACAATCAAAGTATTTATCATAATGTACTCTAAATAGAATTAGAAAAAAGTAATGTCAAAAAAATATCAGTTCTGCTGTTGGTCATAAATACCAGTAGTGATGTTTCGTGTCATGTCGCCATAGTGGGACTTTCAAACTGTTTGATGCCAAGGACCCCCACACGTGATAATTCACTTGGATAATATATATAGACAGCTATATATTTTGACACTTATTTATATTGTGTGAGAAAATTAGTAAATGTGATGGTATGAATAATTAACATTTACATTGTTATTGTACTAGCCAAAAGAAATGACTATAACTGGAAATATCAATAAAGTTTTAGTACTAATTAATTGTTCTCAATAATTCATTCAAGTCTTCAATTTTTATTCTGTAATGCTTTACACAATAAATATTGCTTCAAAGCAACCTTAAATAATGAAGATTTCTCTGAATTTTTTCATGGACCGCCTAGATTTCTGTTGTAACATGTCAGTGTCAAAAATAGGAAAAAAGATATAATTACTGTATGTTTCTGCGGTTTTATCCTTCCAATTTGCACAACAACATTTGCAGTCTAGTATGTGGAATCTATATGACCATTGTTACAAATGAAATCCCAACATCTAATGAAAAGTTCCAACGATAAATCCCTATCTCGATTTTGTTTGATTAACCGTGCAGTCGTGCCATATATTGAGGAAGTTGGTGATATGCAGCCCAATTGCTGAAGACTTGATTGAAAAAGCTGATTTTAATAAAAAAAATTTTAAAATCTTCAGCTTCAGCACGCCACAGACGCAATTTACAGGAAGTGCGTAACAGGAAGTGGCGAGCACAGTATGTCTGCATACTGCAAATCTAATAGAAGATTGTTTCCTTGTAACCGTTGAACTTCTGACACTCATACTGACCTGACTTGGCTTGTTCGAAACGTTTGCCCCTGCCCTGTGTGTGAGGAGAGTTGGATTTGGTAGTGTGTATTTCTGCTCATCTGAATCTATCTGTGTGTGTGTGTGTGTGTGTGTGTATGAGAGTTTGTGTGTTCACTTTAATGTGGCAATAAATCAATGTGTCGTTCTCTGCTGAGTACGGAGATATACTCGTGTGGGCGTCTTATCTGTCCCTGACTGTTTATGATCTCCCAGTGCGACTGCATACTGGCGCTGTTCAAAGACAAAACCCGCACCCCGTTTGAACCAGTAATAGGAACCGTTGGCATTGGGCACTTTGCAGGTTCGAATGGCGAGAGCTGAAAAAAAAAGCCAAACGGCTGAATGATCATTTTAAAATGGACAGAACTTGGCACGGATATTGTTTTTTCGAGTTTCCAGACTTGTTGCCAACTCAGGGAATTCCCTGATGTGCGGCCTGGAGGAATGCGGTTGCATAAGAAGCAGAACTGTCAATCGATTAAACATGTTAATCAAGTTAATTACACAGTATGGTGATTAATCAATCAATTGAATTGCAATTAATCACATATATCAATATTAGCTGTGAAGAGCCCCCAAATATACACTACCGTTGTTCAAATGTTTAGGGTCTGTACATTTTTTTTATGTTTTTGTAAGAAATATTTTATGCTCTCAAAGGCTGCTTTTATTTGATCAAAAATACAGTGATATTGTGAAATATTATTACAATTTAAAATAACTGTTTTCTATGTGAATATGTTCAAATGTCATTTATTTCGGTGATGGTAAAGCTGAATTTTCAGCATCTTTCCTCCAGTCTTCAGTGTCACATGATCCTTTAGAAATCATTCTAATATTAAATTTTAAAATACACACACATTTTTATTTTGCTGCTTAATGGTTTTGTGGAAACCGTTATACATTTTTTTTTTTCAGTATTCTTTGATGAATAGAAAGTTCAAAAGAACAGCATTTATTTAAAATGAATAATAATATAATATAATTCATAGTTTTAATGAAGGGAAATAAGTGCAATTTCATTTGTGTTTCTCAAAGTAAATCTACCTTGACTAAGGGCTATTATGTCCATGAAGGATGGATGTTAAATGTTTTTACTAGACTTTATTACTAATGAGCACAGTGTTATGCGTACTCAAGAAGCAAGCATTTACATCTTGACGAAAACAGTCATCAAATAGTGTCATGTCTGGTTGGGGGATAAGAAAAACAGCAACTGAATATGAAAGTGTGTATGACATCAAGTGCAACACCACCACAAAGTCACAGTATTTGTGAAAGCACAACTCATCATGTTAGCATATTAGCGGTCATGAGAGACATGACACATCCTGAAAAGCATGAGCCAATTTTATGTGAAGACTGTAATTTGAGTTTAAGTCAAATGAGATTACCTTCTATTTGTAAAGTATTTAATTTGTTTGATTATACAAAATTAGGCATTACCGAATGGGTAAATAATGTACTTTTTTTATGAAATTCCCCACAAAAGTACCTTTAGATGCTGTGATGTAACTCATACTGTCATTTAAAGAGGACCTAGTATGCTTTTTTAACATTTTCAACTTCCTTGAGTGTGTAATGTTGCTTTTTGAGCATGGAAAATGTCTGCAAAGTTACAAAGCACAAAGTCACTCCAGAGGGAGTTATTCTCTATATCAGTGCGCACTGATTCTGAACTCCCTGAAACGCCTCCATTGTAGTCTTGAGTTTTCTTCCGGGAACGAACACATCACAGCATTCCTCATTTAAAGGAATAGTTCACCCAAAAATGAAAATTATACCATGAATTACTCACCCTCAAGCCATCCAAAGATGTATATCTTATTTCAGACGAACACAATCGGAGTTATATGTAAAAATATCCTGGCTCTTCCAAGCTTTATAATTGGAGTGAATGGAGATTTTGAAGCCCAAAAAAAGCGCATCCATCCATCAAATAAGTAATCGACATGGCTCCAGGGGGTTCATAAAGGCCCTCTGAAGCAAAGCAATGCATATTAGTAAGAAAGATATCCATATTTAAAACACTGGAAGTTTGGAAGAGCCAGGATGTTTTTTTAATATAACTCTGATTGTGTTCGTCTGAAAAAAGATAGTCACATACACCTTGGATGGCTTGAGGGTGAGTAAATCAAAAATTTTGGGTTAACTATCCCTTTAAATATTGACGTATGCAAAAAAGGGGCGGGGCCTGATTGTGTTCAGGGTTTGACATTCACTTTTTTGCTCACCAGCCACTGTAGCTAGTAGTTACCCAAAGTTACTAGCCACTCAGCATTTTCACTAGCCACAATTTGCACTTGGCGGGTGTTAATGTCAAGCCCTGGTTAGTAGTGTTAGTAGTGTCTTGAAACCTGTGGTTATGGTAAGGGGCGTGACATTTCCCAAACAGGATCGAAGCAGTCGACCAATCACTACACACTGATCCAGCCGACCAATCAGAGCACATTGTGCATCTCGGAAGGAGGGGTTCATAGAGACTGTAACTAAACAGTACGATGCATCGCTGAAGAAATCAACTAGCTAGCCACGACTTTTTCCCAAAACCGTATTGTCGCAAATTTGTCGTTCAACCACGTTGGTTAATGATGTCATGTAGGTGGTGGAGTAATAACTTCTTTTAATGAATCCGCTTGAGATCGAATTAATGCAAGATTTTTGCTATAAATTACGGACATGGCATCTGAGGACTGATTCTTATTTTTCTCAGTTATTTTGCTTTATTCCCATATTCAATCATAGGCTCGTTCTTACGTACTACGTACTTCTTACGTTCTTACATTCGCACATGCGCAGTCTTCAAAAACGGTTCTTTAAATATCTTGACAAACTAAAAGACGTAAATTAAAGGTGTATATTCTAAATAAAAGCTATAGATTGTACTGAATGTCAGCTTGCTTATTTTGCTCAAGAAACGGATTTATTAAGTCCACGTCATGCAAACAAGAAACTCTGCTTCTAACCACAGGTCGAGAACTGTCGTTACAACCACACAACTTTGCGATGCTGCTTGTGAATGTTCGTTGGAATGATGGTTTCAGGAAATCTATGCTGATAACAACAGAACTTGTGACCATGGTTGGCTACCAATGCTTTTTTGAAACGTTTGAGCATTACAGACAGACTGGGAAGAGAGGTGCTGCAACAATGTCGAATATGTGAAAAATATCCAACCGTGAAAACCGATTCTAGTAGAGCCCAAAAACCAAATCACGGCTTTGTAAAGGGGCTTAATAGGTCCGCTTTAAGATTTTGGTCCTAACACTGAACTTCCAGCTTATTTCCAGGGCTAACCTTTGGATTAGTTTCCACCTGACTGCTTCAGTTCTGAGGCTTGGGTTATACTTAGTATGTGTGAGACCTGCTGAGCTAGTGATGAGCTAATGACAGGTCTGGGCGCTCTCTCTGTCTCCTGCTAACCACACTCACACATTCTTGACGTCTGTCAGCAGAAAGCAGCGCTGTCTACACCAGACATGACCCAACACGAGGCCAAGGCTCAAAACGAATGCATAATTAGACCCTCATATTTTTCTGGACTTTGTGTTTTGAAGACTTGAACGCTGTGAGGTGCATAACTGCATTTGTTGTGGCCTTTTTGCGGCCTCTGCTTTTCTCCTGCTCATGCGTCACAGCATTCGCTCCCCCACGGCTGTAAGAAACCGCTTTGAAGTTCTGTAGGAACTAGATCATCTTAGCACGCTTCATGCTCCTTTTCAGTCTTTTCTGACGTCTGGTTATCATATGCAGGCTGGAGATTGTCTCTATGTCTTTCACCCAGAAGAAAAGTTCCTACATGTGGCTACATCTGAATCACACCGGCCTTCTCTCTGCCAACCTTTCCTGGGGAGATTGTACATTTTAGAGCACAGAGGACAATATTAGTGACATTTGAATTCTGCTTAAGAATTTGTTCCTTGCTTCTCCAGGCCTACAGGTTCTGTCATCACATTTAAATCAGGCTGCAAACTCACAAATCAGCTAACACATGATTTATGTTGCTGTTATGCTGAGTCGCCAACTTTAGAAAGTTGCTCCGTCATGAAAATCATTTTCTTGAACCGGTGCTAAACAGATTCAACACATTTATTTAGATGACTTCTTAGATTTTGTTTAGATTGTTATTTAGTTTTAATATATATATCTTTACACTTTTCAATTAAAAGTTATTGTCATTTTGTATGGTAAAACGGAATGGAAAGTTCACACTACACTTTCCATTCCATTGACTTCCATTCATAGACCTAAAACGCTAAGCTCATGTGAAGTTGTTCCAAATTTCAAGGTTGGTGAACTCTGACTTGCAAATTTGTAATACAATATATATATATATATATAAGATCATTCAGAATACAAACTGAAAATGTGCAGATCCCAATTCCTGATTAAAAGCTGTTTTTTGATTCCCAATGCTTCAGTAAATCTTGGATGCTTAGAGATGGAATGAGAGGGGGAAGGAGGGGTTGCAGTCGTAGAACAGTGTGGCCTTTCAGGCTCCTTGGAGGAAGGGATTGAAGTAAGGAGGGAGAGAAATAGAAATGGAACTCTGTGTCCTTGGCTTGTGGACTGGCCCGAACACATGACCTCCATATGCCTGTGCGGCTTACAGTGACACACACTCTAACACACACACACACACACACACACACGCACGAATGTATGTTAGTGTGTCACGGAATGAGTCACATGTTCATGTACAACCAAATATAACCGCTTAAGCCAGAAATATACTCTTCGCCAGTATGCAGACACGAATGCTTGGCCAGCGTATTGCAAGTGCGCGCACTTTGGCAGAAACCAACCTCAATACTCGATAGTTACCTTGAAATATCTGCAGTATTATATATTTAAATGCATTTTCTCCCCAGACAGCAACATAGTGTCGGCCCAGATCCGGGCCACATCTGGTACATGTGGATTCCATGCGTACCAGATCTGGGCCGACACTATGTGCCAACTAAACCAACAATGGAACAGATCTGTTCCTTTGTTGGTTAGTTGGGTCAATGTCAAATAACAATATCTACACCGGTCGCATCTATTGTTCCAAATCCATTTTTTCTGTTGTCAGAAGTCACCCAAACGCATAGAGTACATCAGACATACAACGTGGCATCATTTTCTCGCCACATCACACCATATCCAGAGTAGACAGTATCACTGACTAAATGGGTTCTCTATTATTTTGTCGTGTTGCTCACGACCGGTGTAGCAGCACAACATATTATTTTTTAGGTTCATTTAATTATGTTTTTGGGGTGTCACATCACATTATGGAAGGACAGTTGTATCACAGTGGCATTTCTGTTTTCGTGTCAATCATAGAATAGGTGTGTATGACTCTGAATTGCATTTTTAATATATTTTTGAATAAATTAATAGATCAGGACAAAAAATAAAAAATCCATCACATAAAAGAAGACGTTTTATACCCACTATAGTGCCCTTTGTGGTGACCCTGAGAATGGTGTGTTGCACTGCGTTATAAATTATGAACACATTTCCAAATGTAATGACCTGAAGCATTTGAGTTCACGTATTGGGTAGAGTATGCATATTTAAGAAATATCCCAGGTTATTTTCACCCTAATGTTTATGTATCACGTGGGGGATGCTAATCATTAGCATGCTACACATGAGGTACTTAAAACATTAGGCTACAAATAACTCTTCTCTGTAAGAATTATACTTATCAGGGCGTAGGGCTTGAGTGGCTGTGATTTATAGAGACATTTTAAGGTATATTTAAGGTCTAGATGTCTATTATTTAAGGGGGCAATGGAGTGGGCAGTAGTTGAGCTCTTGGGTTTGTATCTGTGGTCTGTAGCGCTTTGTTTATTCTCTCGGGAGTGAGAATGACTGTGGCTGGAGCTGTTGCCAAACAGAAGTCTGCTAGAGGAGGAGTGCAGTAGGGCAGCTCTCTCTCTCTCTCTCTCTCTCTCTCTCTCTCTCTCTCTCTCTCTCTCTCTCTCTCTCTCTCTCTCTCTCTC
This sequence comes from Tiaroga cobitis, assembly GCA_030578255.1. Taxonomy (NCBI): domain Eukaryota; kingdom Metazoa; phylum Chordata; class Actinopteri; order Cypriniformes; family Leuciscidae; genus Tiaroga; species Tiaroga cobitis. The sequence goes on from CM060605.1 coordinate 35,301,755, forward strand.
TCTCTCTCTCTCTCTCTCTCTCTCTCTCTCTCTCTCTCTCTCTCTCTCTCTCCCCACCTCCAGCTCGGCTCTAAGGCCTGGCATTCCAGTCCGCTCTGCACACACTCACATGCTCAAATACACAACCACTGCTTCCTGAAAGACAGGAAGTGAGGCCGGCTTCCTGTGACGGTCCTCTTTCATGTGGTCACTTCCTGGTGTTTGGCTCTTGCTGTTGGCTTTCTTCATTGTTCCTGCAGCAGGGGCTTTAAATTGTGTGTATGTGAAAGTAGTACTTTGAATATGTAATAGCAGAACATGCAAGGGAATGATGACATGTTTGTCAGGGTTCCCAGGGTGAAGGACAGCCTGGAAATATCAAGGAGTTTGACATTTTCGTTTTTTAAAAGACTTTTGCAGACATAATCTAATAATCTAACTAATAAAATCATCAAAAGTCAAGAGAAAGACATCGAAATTGTTATGCTTAGTTTGGTAAGAAATTGTTTATTATCAACACAACGTATATACAAGAATTTTGAAAAGTTATTTTTCAGTGTGTACAAATGACTAGAAATGTCATGGGAATGTGAATGATCAAAAGGTTTTAGAACCATAGTTTGATCATTTATTCACTTCCAAAAACTGAGCATTTGTGAAATATTTTTGCAATAATTGTATACTGATGATTTAAATGATTTTAATGATTCATTTTAATGATTTAAATAAAATGTAATGCATAATTGTAACTGAATGTGACAGACAGTGATCAACAGCATTTTTGTTGTATGAGAAAGAATATTTGACATTTTAGATGATAACAGTTTTGATAATAATTTATATTCCATGGGGAAAAGTCTTATTTCCAGTGCCATTAGAAGAGTGAGTTCGGAAGATACGACTCAATTGGACTGAACAAAAAATAAATAAAAAATGGGAAGCTGCATTGAAAATATACATATACATTCTGCCCAGAAAAGGGAATATGAAAATTAAACATTAAGATACAATTCATAATTATTGTATTTCATTCATTGATGTGCTCCATGAAAATGAAAACCTGAATTTCAAATTAAATTTAGAAAAGTACAATAGTTCGCCACTTGAAGTCAAACTTCCAGATACAAATGTATGACCTCAGGCAAAAATGGCGGCATCAACGGAAATGTTCACAGATAAAATCAGTTCCTTTTAAAACATAATGTAGGCACTTTGAAACATAGATGCATTTTATATGATCATAAAACTTTTATGAAAAAGTTTAGCAAACATTTGTAGAGATCGAAGTATAAACACGGTGAACGATCTTCTCTGTTGACAATCACACACCTGCAAAACAAATGTATTGCCATAGTATTCTTTAAACGTCATAAATCAGCGATGTAAAGTAAGAATATTACACTTTTTCTACACACATTGGTTACTACAAATTTATTATAGTATGACTGTAACAACTACCGTATTGTGGGCACCGTAAAATATTTAAAAATATAATATATAAAAAAAATATATTATATTTATTTATTTATTTATTTATTTATCTATAATTAATGATTTTTTTTTGTGGCATTTTTGCCATTTTATCCAGATCATAGTACACAGTTGGAAAGAGGATATGAAAAGCGGACGTTTTTTAGCGCAGCACAATGCTGACAATTTAATATTATACACACTTCCACTGTAGGTCAACATAATGATATGATTCATTTGCATAGATGACACATTGTGTTCAAACTCGATCATAACATTCCAGAAATTGCTCCGTTTTATATAATGTCGTCTCATTGTGTGTAGTGTTGTGGTATCTGTGGAATGGCAGTATTGTTGTGAACCCAAGATTATAGGACCTTCACACAACAAGAGTGATGGTTGGGGTTTAGTATCCACAGACAGGAATGTGGATTGGGACACTGTAGTTCCAGAAGAGATAGGGTATTAGCGCGCTAGCTGTGATTATGTTTGAACTTTGAACACAGTGATTAGCTGGAATGTCGAAGTTCCTGTGTTCTGCCGCCATTAATACATCAACTATTGTCAAAACAGGCTAAAAATGTGTCGATCGGGAAGGAAGCCGCAGACATGCACACAGGATGAGCGGGCTTTGATATCGTTTGGGTTCTCTTTGTCGTTTTTTGGTCGCTTTTTCGTTTCAAAACGCTCCCCGTTCACACCGTTTCAAGCATTTTCCAGAAGTTCCTCATCCACGCTGAAACATTGGAAAACGTTGAAATCATCTTACTGGGCATGCGTAACATGTAATAAAAGCTCACTGAGATAATACAGAGAGACCAGAAATAATAAAGTGCTCATGCTTTTCTTCCGGCACAACCATTATCTCACCACTTACAGGTGCGTCAAGGTCTCACTCAATCGCCATTCCATATATGGTCTAAAACGCATCTTTGCAGGAATGTAATATATGAAGATTGTACAAAGTAACATTTATTTTCAGCAACACTGTGAATGTGAATAGCACATAGCAGGCACTTACCGGTATAAACATCTATATCTATTGGTACAATATGCATCACATGACTAAATATGTGTCATCTTTTTCAAATTCCTCAATTTTTTCAGTTCACACTACAATGCAAAAAAACAACAAAAAAAAACAGCGTTTTCAAATGTATCCACTTTGTTAGAGCGTCTTCAGAAAGTTTGCAGGACAAAAATGCCGTCTCTGTGGACAGAAGGGTAGAACAAAAGATGGATTTTCTCAAATGTGTATCTGGATTAATGTGGACTCAGAATGCCACATTCTGTCCGGATATTCCCCAGTTTCCCGGGGCTCCCATTCTTCAAAACCTCTCCATATATCCATCAGTGAACTGTCTTCTAATGTGGTTGTGGTTAAATTTGTCACGCTATACAAGTTTGCGGACTGGCCAAGAGTCATTTCACATGACATGCAAAGTTGTGTTTTAAAGCAGTGATGCTGTGTTTTCTGTTCTGCCATGTGTGGAAAGGATTTAAAAATTTAAGCCAGATGGACCATGTTGTGGTTAGTGGGTTCAGTTTGTACTCTTCTGCTATGGATTCGTGTTGTGCCTAGTGTGTTGTTAAAGGGACACTATGTAGCTTTTTTAGCTTAACTGAACAGCTTCAGAGTTATTGAAATGGTTATATAACTTCTTTCGGGTTGAATGATGGGCGTCTCGACCCCCCCTGGTGCCTGTGAGCGCAAAAATCTCACTTGCAACTTCGGTGCGGCGGGCCGCCGTGCTCAGTGTCAGGAAGTATCGCGTGATATCAGCTCTCGCGATGTAACATATTCCTTTACGGCAACTGCACACATACACACAGGAACAAGGTATAGAGGGATGGAGTTTGTCACACTATCGTCATGGCTGAGCCGGCATATATGCAGAAAGCTAGGAAAGCATTGTCGGAGGAACAGAGAAAGAGGAAACGGCAGACTGACCGAGCGAGGAGTCGGACACGAGCATAGGCATAATTTGCGGGTGTGTTATGTCCCCATTGAAACCTCTCGCGGCACGGATGTACCATTACAAACAAATAAAACATCTCCAGGTAACTCTAGTAGAGCATTCATTTCGTTTGTTTGTTAAATAAGAGGCGATCTGAAATGTGTTATTTTTTAAATCAAGTGACCAAAGTGCTCGTTGCCTCTGCGATCAGTGGTGCAGATAAGTTACAGTGTTCTGTTGTGACGCGCGCACTGTCTTCAGCATAGACTGCACACGGAGGCGATGGTGAAATCACAAAACCTAATGCACAAAAAACATGTCCCTGCTTGAAATTCAACCACTAATAAACAATCGGTTTTGTTGAGGAAAATAAACTATACTACTAGTACCGATTAGAACCCAGAACCTCTGACACACTTGGCAAAAGTTCTGCCTCTGGACCATTAAAGTTCATGGGATAATTGTCGGATCTATGTATTTAATCACGTGAAAATTCTCACCACTAACAACATATATTATATCTCATTAAACGACAAATTAAACACAATGTACTATTGTATACTATGTAATAGGCCATGTCACGCTCTGAGTGATTGGTATTTACGACAGTAACGTTAAATTCAAGTACTCCACAGCAACTCTAGGGGTCGCTGTTTGACAAAAACGGGATTCCTGCATAATGCCCCTTTAATTTTCAGGTTGCTTCCCTCTGTTAATGCGGGCACATATAGTGTAAGTCTTCATAGGATATTGTCTGTCCAGTAATTGTGATAATTCCCTGTTTATGAACCATGTGATGCAATGGCAAGAGATGTTTCTGATTGGCTGGCTTCACACAAATTCTGGGAGTCCGGTTTCCGTGCATTTTTGCAAAACGGTTAGGCCTATAGCAAAATTTTGAGTTTTACTCCATTTTACTTAAAGAAAAATATGTCATTGTTTTAAAAAACTTACCGACACTGTCATGAGGGTGTACACAATTCCTTTCTGTGATATCATTTCCTGTTTTTTTTTTGTTTTTTTGTCACATGACAACAGCAAAATGGCTTCCTTGCATGTTGGTTACACCGCATGTTGGTTGAGGCTGCATATCTCGGCTTATTTTGAAGGATGCATCAAGTGTGTCATCTGTGTCCTCCAATCACCCCCTAGCCTTTGCACAAATTCCAATAAAAAAATAAGATTTGGCAGAAAATGAGTCGGCTTTGAGCTTGTCCAATTTCATTATGAAATGCAAGACAAAAAAATCTGAGATAAAGGCATTATGTAATATAATTATGTAAGGTAATATAAATAATTTTAATATAAAGTATTTTTTCCAAATTAAGTTTTAATAGTATTTTCGATATTAATTAAATTTGATCTGTAAATATCTGTTTTATTGTGAGCAGCACCATATGTGAAACTTAACAGCCACTATAATGGGTCAGATTTAAAAGAAAAGAGGGAAAAAAAAAAATCATGTCTCTGCATGTGCTACATGGAGCCTTTTAGTTCACAAACAACACCAAAGACCATCCTAAGCTGCCATCACATCCTGTAACTATCCATTAACAACTCTAAATTAGACATAGGAAGCATTAGGCCAGCATTTTAAAAATACCCAATTTTCCACCTCTCTAGGGAAAATGGTTCTAATGATTGAGATCACCATGACAACGTAGGTAATGTGTCTATGCCAGGCTGAATGTTTACCCATGTTTGCCTGACATTACGGTATGTGAACTCATCAGAATGATAGAAAAGTTCATAATTATACTAGACTAAATTCGCCCTGGTGCCAAAACTATTTTTTGGCAAGAGTAGAATAGCAGGAATAGAAATGGCTGCTTTCGCTGGTCATTTAAGGTCTTTTTAAGTGATTTGTTGCTAAGTCAATTTTTCCTCTCCTGTAAATGAACAGGTAGAGAAACCGAAAACATTCTTGAAACTTACATGTGACTGTTTCGAAATGGGTTTTTGAAACAATTCCCGTCTACCATTGTTCAGTGAACAGGTAATTGACAGGTCAAGCCACTCAAACAAACAAAGCAATTTTTTGAAATGCCAGTGTTTACTCGTAGTTGTGTTGTAAAACTGTCACCTTTAATAATTTCAAATCAAAATCGTAACTTTTGGAGGAACAGATTCTTTCTCTTGTACACAAATTTTATAATTAAAAATTGTCTACTAGATAAAGTGTAGCATTTTTAAGACAGATATTTATCATTAATAATAGTCTTGGTGGTCTAAACCTGAGGATTATAAAATTCTCACTAAAAATAGAATGATGTTTTTATGATTCACAGCAAAACATTGAAGGGATTCTCCGTTCTATTTGAATGCACCACTGAGAGCAATTTGTAAATATTTGCAAGAATATGTTTAAAAGAATGGCTGATGTTCAAGGAAAACTGTCTCCTTTGAATGACAGAAAATGATACATATAGGTGAAAGAAAGGGTGAGTGGACGAACGCGGAGGTGAAGGGAAAAGAGAGTTTAATAGAAAGCAGCTGCTGCGAGGATTTGCACTCTGCTGATTTACCGTCAGAGGGGAATTTACGGGAACGAGGCAAACTACGAACATAACACTCATGCTTTTTCTCCTTGCTCTGCTTCTCTTCCACAGAACTCAATCAGACACAACCTGTCCCTACATAGTAGGTTTATCCGTGTGCAGAATGAGGGGACAGGTAAGAGCTCTTGGTGGATGCTCAACCCTGAAGGCGGCAAAAGCGGCAAGTCGCCTCGACGCCGGGCCGCCTCCATGGACAACAACAGCAAGTTTGCCAAGAGCAGAGGACGAGCGGCAAAGAAAAAGGTAAAAGCCGCACACCAAACCTGGCTGTGATCTCTTTGATAAACAGTACACACTATCCATGAAAATCTGTTATTTTTCTCACAAGTGCTTCTGTCTCTCTCTATATTTATAGCTGGCTCTTCAAGGTGGGCCCGAGGGGGGTGCAGACAGCCCAGGCTCTCAGTACGGCAAGTGGCCCGGTAGTCCGAACTCCCACAGCAACGACGACTTTGATGCCTGGACGGCTTTCCGTCCCCGCACCAGCTCCAATGCCAGCACACTGAGCGGTCGTCTCTCGCCCTTTATTGACGACGAACTTGGCGACTCTGATGTCCACATGGTCTACCCAGGCCCTGGGTCAGGGTCCAAAATGACCTCCACCCTCCCCAGCTTGTCTGAAATGGCTGGTTCTCTGGGTCACAGTGGCCCTGAGAATGTGATGGAAAACCTTCTGGATAACCTCAACTTGCTCTCACCTAAGAACGCATCAGTGGGGCCCACAGGAGGCCCTGGGTCAGGATCCAACCAGTCCTCACCCTCTTCCCTCATGCAGGCCAGCCCTGGTTACTCCCCCTACAGTTCCCCAGGTCTGGCTGCGGTCAACCAGCAGACTCAACAAGACTATCGTAAGTGTCTCTACGGTCAGGCAGGAATGGGCAGCATGTCCCCCATGCCGATGCAGTCTCTGTCAGAAAGCAAGTCCAGTTTTGGTCCTGGTCCGGTTCCAGGAACTATGGGCCAGTTTAACTGCTCAGCAGGGCTGCTGAAGGAGCTTCTTACGTCTGATGGGGAGTCTGGAGAGCTCCTGCCCTCGGTGGATACCGTTGTCTCCCAGTCAGCTGGAAGTGGTGGATGTATGTTGCCCCCCTACAGCAGTAGGCGGAATGAACTTATGGGAGTTGGAGCATCTCATAGCCATGCCCTCTCTCATCCGCACAATATGCACGGACAAGCCCCGACCACACCTGTGGCATTGAATGGGCGATCACTGCACCCTATGGCCACGATTGGAGGTGTCAGTGGACGCCTGGGAAGCATCAAGTCAGCATTGCATATGCATTACGGAGGCACTAGTCATCTTGGAGGTGGAATTCCTTACTGCAGCATCAACAGCAACGGATATGGTCGGGGCCCAGGGATGATGCCCCACCTGCAACAGCAACACCTGGAGAAGCTGCCCAGTGATCTGGACGGTATGCCTGTGGAGCATTTCGATTGTGACGTGGAGTCCATCTTGCACGATACACTCATGGATGGAGAATCGCTGGACTTCAACTTCGACCCCATGGCCACCCAACAGGGGTTCCCGCCTCACAGTGTAAAGACCACCACTCACAGCTGGGTGTCTGGGTAGGGCACTACTTTTATTAAACTTAGGGGGTCAATAAGATGTTCACAAGGTGGCCTCTTAGACAGTAAAAAAAATTGACATATTTTTTATTTCTTCACAGGTAAAAACTCTCAACTGGAGTACAGCAACACTGAGCTGCTGTCCACATGGATCCAAACCTCTCATCAACCCCTTTTCAGGGAACGTAGCCCCTGTTATTCTTTCGCTTTCTTCAACAGAGGCGGCTGAGATGAAACCTCACACTGCCAAGCACATTGGCTCAGTGCGGAGCTAAATTGCAAGGACGTTTTCCTCAGACATTGGGACTCACATTCAAACCAAGTGCCAAACCAGGTGCCTGTGCTCCATAGCCAAATTGACAAGCTTTATTTTACTGCCTTCTTCTTGCTGTAGAGAATCTGTGCTCAAATCAGGGCAAAGAGAACCTAAGGCCCTTACATCTGCTGCAGCACACACTTACCAATGTCCACACCAATTTACAGGAATGGTTTTAAAGTCACATTTTCCATTAAGGGCAAAATGTGATAAGGTATAACACGCAGCAGCACACCTCAAGTACATTTGATACACCTCAGAAAAGTGTCACCCAAGTTAATAGCTTTCTTTTATTCATTGTGTTGTCAGTTTAAAACCCTACCCTGCAGTTATTGCTGAGGGTAACACATTCATGCTGTGCTTCATAGAGACTGATTGGCCTTATTGGGAAGAAGAACTGGAACAGTTGCAGGAAGGAATGACTGTAAATAGATTTATTTAGAAATGGTCCTGCAGAAACAAGACCTTGAAAACGTTAGGGACATTGTTGCAGACTAGTTGAACTACGTCACACACAGCACATCATAACACTTTCATTTCTGTCTCGTCACCATATTTGACGTAGAGCAGATGTGCAGTACTACAGTTCTAATGAGTATGTTACTATTAACTGGTGTACAGAGAGTTTACACAATGATATCAACAATCAGGGCAACATGTTTAATGTTGTTTTGTAAACCTGAGAAAAACTGGATTTGGTATTCTACATTTTGGTGGGCTAACATGGAAGAATGTTTCTCATCTGAATTGTATACATCTTTCCACATTTCTTGTAAATACATTAAATATATATTTCAAAAACTTATAAAGTAGAAATATTTAGTTTTTTTTTCTTTTGTATTATCATAATTATTCGTATTGCTGTTTATTATTGGCTTGAGATTTATTATTTGGTTTGAGATTTTTGTTATTTATAGGAATAGTTCGTCCAATGGTGAAAAACCTATTTACTCGTGTCATTCCAAACCCATTTATTTATTCTGTGGAACACAAAAGGTGAAAAAAGGTGGTGAATAAGTCTATCAAATCGGGCATCATTATCATTCAATGGCAAACACCAGTGGTTCATTCAAATTCATCCTTTGTGTGTCATGGAAGAAAGAATGTCACACATGTTTGGAATGACAGGAGGGCGAGAAAAGGATCCCAGAATTAAAATATTTGGATGAATTACTCCTCTAAGCTGTGTATAGTGTGTTTCTTCAGAGGTTTGTGGTCCTCAAAAGACAAATTTAGCATTTAAAAATAATAATAATAAAATTGTCTGTGCATTCCTGTATTAAAGAAAGATCAGGCCTGTCTTTGTTATGACCCATATAAGAGCTAAATCTAAAGATTCCCATGGTAAGAAAAATTCAGGGAAAAAACTGTTGGATTTTCTATTTCTCTGAATTTTTTACTGGGCCCTGGACACCACCAAAGCCTTTTACAGTGGCTAGAGTAGTTTAGAGCTACAGCGCTAGCATACTTCTATGCCTTTGCCACCATATTGAATCTGTTGCTGTAGTAATGCTGCAGTTTTCTGCCTTTAAGAAAGTGTAGAGAGTTTTTGACTTAACATTATTTATTTGGCTGAAGGAGAAGTGGTGTGATTGTATCATGTCATGGTGTACCATTTACACTTGTATTATATTTCTGTTTGATTTCACATCTCTCTCAAATTGCAGGCACTGTGATGTATACGTTCTACAAGTTTGTGGTGATTTTCCAAGTCTGTGCTTTTTCAACCTTTGTTTATCATTTCCTTTGTCATTTCTCGTTCCCTTTACCGAAAATTTCAACAGTTCTGCTTCCTTGCACTACTACAGGTGGACCTTCAAAATGTTTAAACTGGTAAAAATTGAAGCAGGGAGCCAATATCTCAGATAATTCATTAAAGACTTGAAAATATTGAAAATTACTTACTGAGTAGTCACAGACAGCAACATAATGTTGGCCCAGATCAGGCCCACATCTGGTACACGTGGAATCCACACGTACCAGATGTGGGCCTGATCTCGGCCGACACTATGTTTCTGTCAAACGCTGAAGACATTTTGATGCTTTGGAGAAGACTATGATATATCAGTGGCCAACCTTTAAATATTTAATGCTTAATGTTATTAGACGCTAACACTGTTTTCTAACCAGCAACAATCTGCAAGTTTTGGTTTCTATTTCTGTGGCTTTGTGAAGCCCTAGCCATTGTGAAATCTAATTGGTCCAAAATTCCACTTTACATAACTCTATATGTAACATGGAAATATGATGGCTGTGCCATAATTTTCACTTTCAGTATGAACAGACACATTTCTTGTCGCGCCTAGTTGGGATACAGTGAGGTTCAGTCATTGGACGAAAGTCAGACATCTGTTTACTTCACACCATAAAAATATTATTATTATCAACCTCTGACCCACACTGCCTCACTCAGCACAGGGAAAAGATTGGATGCTTTTTTTTTACTAATATCACTGTGCTCAGCATCATCATGAATATGCATTTGCTTTGTGAATTTAGCTGGTGATCCCACCTATGCACATCCATGTACTTTAATGATTATTATGATTATTGTCATCTCCAGTATGTTTTATCGATGACGAGATATTTGATATTTCATGTTTGATAGAGCTGTGGAGTCATGTTAATGTCACAGATGTTAGTACATAGTTCTGAAGAATATGAAGTATATTTAGAGAGTAGATAATTTACATGCAAAGCTTTTTGTACACTGACACTGTTATTCTTGTATTTAGAAGCAGTTTGTAGAAAACATGAACTAATGAAAAGGCAAAAAAAGAACTAATAATAATAATAATAATTGAAGAAATTTGGAAGAAAATGTAGCTGTTTTTCTTCAGATTGTGGAGTTTGGACCAATTTTTAATGAAAAAAAAAACTTTAAATTAAAATACTGCACTTTGTCTATATAGATGTAATGAGTTCTCTTAGAGATATGAAAAAAGTGAAAATTATCTATTTTGAAACAAACTGTTACATTTCTTAACTTATGTACAGAAATGATTTGATTCACAATCAACAGATGATATAACTAAAGGTGCAATTTGTTTATGTAGTTGAGAAAGTAATAATCTATAAGAGAGAAATGATATTGTTAAGCTGACATGCCAATACTGACATATGTATATTATATCTTCATTCTTTAAGTTCATCAGCAGAGAGCAAACCGTTTGTGAAATGTGAGGCTACAGAGCTCTGGTTTTTGCTCTTGATGCCGACGTTGTGCTTGTATTTCTGTACAAGAAACATGCTGCCGCTGTAAAAAGCCATGTGTATATAAATTATGTTATATAAAGAAGAATCCAATGTGACTGTCTCTCTTTATTCATTCACAAGGGTACTTTGGAAACTTTGAGGGCTTTTGGGAAATCTTAAAATCATTGTCCAAAAAGTACATTACAGGTATGTGACCACTTTGGAGAACCTGGAAAGAAACAAATTATTACGATTATGAAAAATTATGAAAATGTTATATTCTCAGGGTTATCAACACATCTTTAACAGTTTTGACAGACTTACACACATGCTTAAAGACGTTCCTCTGATTCAGACTGTCATCTGTCAGACAAGGTCAGTTGAACCTTCAAATAATCATTTGAGTCTCGGTTTGTTTTGTCGAGTACTTTAACCATGAATCAAACGGCATTATAAGCTTGGTCTTTAATAACACAAGTATAGAAGTCATGTGTGTATATTCCCTATGATACTTAGGAAAGTCCTTAAAATGATCATTGTTAATGTGCCAAGTCATACACAAGTTACAAACACAAAACTTTCTAAGTTAAAAAAAAATACTTTTTAAAGAGGGATACTCACATTTAAATGAACTTTAGCTTTGGGTGAAGAGGACTCTACTTGTATACACATCTTTTCATTTTTATGTAAACATTAGTGTCCAATGATACTTGTCAGATACCTATCATTGTCTTTCAGGGGCCATTCGATAAAAATACAGTATGACTTGGATTACATATAGTTTCTATAGAGTTTTACATACGTGGAGATCAAAATTAGAGAACAACCTACAAACCTACCTTTCCTTAATTTCAAGGTGACTGCTTTGTCCTATTTGAAGATAAAAGGAGTAGACAGGCAGTCATTTAAGCAAATAAATAAATAACTCTGATCAAAGTTGGAGAACACCTTCAGGCAACGTTAATCGGATAGATTTGAAAATGGAGCTTTCATTTCCAAACGCTCTCCGTCCTCACTAGCGTTTTCAAGCGTTTTCTTAAAGTTTCTCATCCACACTGAAATGTTGGAAACGCTAAATTTAGCACATGCGTAAACCCTCATAAAAGCTTACTGAGATGAGACAGACAACAAGACATTATTACGCAATAATTTTATTTAGCAAAGTATCTCACCATTCACTGATGCGTCCAGGTCGCTCTCTGTCACCATTATATGTTTGGTCTAAAGCGCGACTGCTCTCGTGCTTTGCCGCAGGACAGCAAATGCGAATTAATTTTCTGTCATGGTTGCAGTACTGTGATATGAAGAGTGTGCAAAATAACATATTTGAGCAACTGTGTGAAAGCACATAACAGGCACAATACCGGTATAAACATGAATATCTATGGGTTCAATATGACTAAACTTATGTCATCGTTTTTAAATACATCCATTTTCACAGTCCACGTTACAACGCGAAAACGATGTTTTCACATGTATCCACTTTGGAGAGCGTTTTCAAAAAGCTTCAGCGATTGGAGGTGGGCGGGGTGGGGTGGAGACGGACTTTTGATTTGAGCTCGGCGACTTCTCCAACGTTGGGGGTGGTGGTGGGTTGATTGACGGGCACCCCCCCCCTGTCTCGGGCCCTGGGCCATTTATCCCCCCAGTTCGGTGCCCCTGAGTGTGGACAAGGCCTCAGATACCTCCCAGTTATTGGTGTTAATCTTGCACCCATTTCCTTAATTATCTGACAAACCCTGTTTAACTGCACTTTCCAATTTTCACTAACATTGCAAGATGGCGAGTCGCTCTAAGGTTACTGACAGCAGGTTGTCCAGATAAAGGCCAAATGGAGAGACAGAGAGAGACCCTTTGAGCCATCGCAAGAGAAGTTGGTTGTTCCAAATCAGCTTCAATATCACTAATTCATCCAAGTTCCCCCAAATGGCTGGTCGTCCATGTAAGACAAATGCATGAGAGGACAGGATAATATGGAGACTCAACACTGGAATCGAGAATCCCCTCTGCAGTGACCAAGCCATGAATCGAAAGGCTAAGCTAACCTATGCTGAGGACCATATGTTGTGTGGACAGAGGACAACTGGTCCAAAGGTCACTTTAGTGATGAGAGCACGTTTAATCTATTTGGGTCCGATGGGGAACATTATAAACTGGGGAAAGACGAACCCAAAGTGCGTAAATAAGTCAGTGAAAGATGGAGGAAGTGTCTACATACATAAACATATAACCAATGACGAAAATCAGAGTACAGGGAATATAACGTGGGTTAGGATCTGATGAAATCACTATAAAAACAAACCATCTTGCTTGCTCCTACGCTCTGAAACTATCAAAAGGTCATTAACTTCATCCAGACTCTCCATGAACGGACTCATCTGGCGCCGTAATTGGTGTTATCTTTTCCATCACATAGTTGTTCTCCCTCACAGTCCACGCATACTCCTCAAATGTTGGTGGGGCTTTCTTGAGCCATTCAAACGTAATGCTTTTTTGGCAGCTGCCATAAATATTTGTAAAATGCTTTCCCCCTAAACTCTACCAATCAGGAAAATGTTTTCGGTTACCAATACTATATTCGCAGGCGTATTTGTCACCCATTGTAAATTTATTCCACAATCAAACGTATACAATAATGGGGGGCCGCCAAAATAAAGTGAGTGGTATTCGTCTGGACATGTGATCTGAAAGATAGGACCAGCTTTATGTAGACAGTAGGCCACTACTAGTACTGGTGACTTATGCGAGAATGCATCGCATTCAACACTACTGGTTAAAAGTTACTTTTGAAAGAAGTCTCTTATGCTTGCCATTTCATCATTTGAAAAAACTATTTCTATTTTAACATGTTTTAAAATGTAATGTATTCCTGTGATGTCAAAGCTGCATTTTCAGCATCATTACTCGTCTTCAGTGTCACATGATCCTTCATAAATCATTCTAATATGCTGATTTGATGCTCAAGAAAATTTCTGATTACTATCAATGTCAAAAACAGTTTTTGCTGCTTAATATTTACGTGGAAACTGTGATTTAAAAAAAAAAGATTCTTTGCTGAATAGAAAGTTCAAAAGAACAGCATTTATTCAGTGTAATCTATAGTATTAGTCATTTCTTAAGGTGTAAAAGGATCGTCATCTAAAACTGACTTGGTGAAACTTTAAAGGAGCTCCAGGATATATTTCACTAATAAATCCTAATCAACGTTTGTAAAAAGTTCTCCCTGAAATAGCACACACGTATAGTCAGAATGAACTCAGTCACCCCACTTCAGGCTTTGGGTTCTTTCTGGCTCCTCCTCAGCACTGACATGTGATCGGCTTGGGGGTTTCTGAAGCCAGATGGTCCTGTGGAAAGCAATCGTGTGAAAAGCAGTGGGGATCTTTGTCCTGGCTTTGATAGTAAAGGACGCCAGGAAAAAAAAAGTGCTTAACTGGCACTTTTTTCCTCCTTGCACTTCTCTCCAGGTCTGGGTGTTGGATTTCTATTATGGTTCAGGCTTCCAGCTGGTCCTCGTCATTAGAATGATCTTGACATCATGCCCTGATCTCTCCGACTTTGAATAACACCCAGACAAGAGAGTTATCTGGATCCAATACGGTTTATCCAATATACATTTCTTAAGATCCAGGCAAATGAGGGTTGAAAGTGTCTCTGAGTGGGTCAACCAAGGACTTACTTTGGGTTCTGAGAGATGAACAGGTGGTAAAGCTCAGTGCAAAATGAGAACTGGCATTTACTACTTTGTCTCACAACTCTCCTGAGTTTTGCCTTGCTCTCCATCTCGCTCCTTTCCTTAGCAGTGTGGTCCAGCATTGGCTTTGAGCGGCATGTGCTGACAGAGAGCAGTACGGGGAGGAGGGATCTCCACCCGGCTGAAGGCCCCTCATGAGCAGGCTCCTGTGGAATGCACTGCGTGTGAGTTTTCCGCATGCGTGTGTGCGTAAGATTGGTGTGGACGGCAGCCAAATGTATATATGGCCCTTACATTACAGAGGGCACAAGGCAAGACAGGTTATGTGAGGACACACAGATGGGACGCTAGTACAGTCTGGAGTCTTTGAAGGTGGTTTTTCAGGTTCTTTTCAACAACCTACTGTATTATTGAGTAAACAAAAAGAGTGAACAAAAAGAGTTCCTCCTTCAATTTCAAATTATTTTGGAATGTCCCACTTACTTCAACATACAAATCTAAGGTAGCAACTCAACTTAAATTTGTAAGTATAAGCAAATCGACTGTGCAAGTCATTTCAACTAACTTAAAAAAAAAAGTGTCTACACTGTAAAAAAAAGAAAAAAGGAAGTTGCCTTAATTATGAGTTCACTGAAATGAAAATTTGAGTGAATACAATAAAAGAGATTGGTTTAATCAACAGAAACTCTAAATATTATGTTATCTGAACCACATTAGTGATCTAAGGTGACAACAGCATGAAAATAATTTTTTTAGTGTAGTTGAAACACGTATAACTTAATGTCCCTCCTGTAGCCAGAAAATGTATTCCTTTGATCACCAAAATTACATATTTAAATTTTTTTTTTCTTGAAAAAAATTATTTATGCCTTAAATTAGCTTGAATGTAACTCTTCACCCTTGCCTCATTTAGTATACGTGGTTCTATGAATATGCAAATCAGCCCCGCCTCCACTCACTCACTCCAGCTCAGAGATCCACTCGTTGACGATCACACGTTGACCTGATTGGTTACAAGGTAGTTTGTGACGTCAGAAACACCAGCGATTTTTGGTTCACTGCAGTTTTAAGAATTAGCAATGCTGTTGACTTATGAATTTACACATGGTTTGTCTAAAGCATATCAAAAACACCACATAGACATATAAACAACATTAAAAGCTTGATTTTCACTGGGGGACTTTAAAAAAATAAGGTGGAAATTGGTTACATTATTTTGATGAGTTAGAGTAATTTAAAAACATGTTGCCATGATTAATTGACCATATAATGTATAAACCATATAAGTTGCAAAGAGCACAGAGAATTTAAAGGTGTTGTGTGTAATTTTTTAGAGCCAAAATGATTTAGCATATTCCAGTTTAATATGCTGACAACCATAAACATTTAGAGGTTGATTCCCCTGAAAACATGAAACTGTCTCTGTGGCATATTACGGTGTGCAACGGGGTTTGAGATATGTTTTGTCTTGTTTGGTGGATGTGTCAAAAATGTCAGCCCAATCAGCAGCAACATGTACATAAACCACGGGGTATTAAAGAGACAGCTCGCACAATAGGTCCAAGTAAAGTTGTTTACAAATGTGTCCGCTGCAGCTCGGCATACGCAACAATTGAAGATATTTGAAGACAGGTTTGTCGTAAGAGTTTTATAGTAAAAATATAGCATATCAACAGTGATCAGCAATAATGATAAGCCTAATACTCACAATAAAAATAATAATGTCATCATAACACAGTCTCGGAGGTAAGAAGTGGATTATCCTTCACCTGAAATGTTTGTCTTTTCATCCTGAAATGCAAGGCAAATTTTGGATCACAAGAATTAGGAACCACAGTATCCACAAGTCCCTTCACTCGATTGGGATGTTAGGCTATCTTTTACAAATGGCACCGCTACAATGGGCGCCGTATAGGGCATTGCTAGATGTTTGCTTAAAAAAAAGCCCACCCTCAAGTCATTATTTATGACAAGGTCCAAAATACCCATCCAATGGATAAAATGCCTCTACAGCCAAGCTAGTCCAAAAGAGGGGTTTGGTAGTCACCATATGATTTGCATGCCGTCTAAGCAGCAGCCTAGTCCAGTGTGGTATAAATGATGGCAGTCTTTGCTTGGAAGTCAGTCTAGTGGCTGGAGACGAAACGCTGAAGTGTCTCACCCTGCTTCTCCATATGGAGCCAGTTAGAGACTCTGAAAAAGCATTCAGCCCCTAAATTACACACGCTCTGCCAAGAGCAAACGTAACTAGTGCATTCATCAACCCACTTGGAGAGAGAAAAGGATGAGGAAAAAAAGAGAAGCAGATGTAGCGGACGGTTGTGTGAAGAGAGATGAGGCGTCTCAGACTGCTGTCCTCAAATGACTCCCCACTGGTGTGACGATCACCCGACTGGATGGGAAAGAACTCCAGGGGCCTCATTTATAAACGTTGCGTACGCACAAAAGAAGGCGTACGTCGCTCTCTGCGCAATAATTGGTATTTATAAAAAGCAAACTTGACGGGAAAATGTGCGGTCCTTCACGCAAGCTCTGACCCAGGCGTATGCACAAAAACGGGTGAAATGAGAAATGGCGACACCGTCGGCAGAAGGAAGAAACATGTGAAAGTGTGTGAAACTGTAGACCGTTGTGTAAAAGAAATGGCAATACTGGCTCTCATAAATAACATGAAGACTTCACAAAGCAAGTCTTACAATTAACAGCCTACATGAACACCCGTTTGATCGATATGCAGTGTAAAACGAGCAAAATCAAGCGAAGATAACAGAAATGCAAATTAACACACATTTGCAAAAATAAAAGTGAAATGTGTTCTGCAATAATAATTATTGCATGTTATGCAATTCATCCTCATAACACATCTGTAGCTTGTCAGATGCAATCAAATGGATGGTAATAAAATGCCATGCCATCACAATGCGTAATGACGTAATGCGTAATGCAACCTTTTGCCACTCAAGTGCCTTTTTTGGCATTAATGCCCACACTGTGCCCTCCAAACAACATTTTACTCCTCTTTTCCACCTCGCCAATGATAATTTCTACTTCACATTGAGTGAAGTTACGTTTTCCTCTCTGTGTTTGCCATGATTTCGCAATCGATGAATATTAACTTGTGGGCATTTCACGGACTATTTTTGGGCAAATATGGGCGTGACATGAAGCCGCAAAAGCTGCGCTACATTTAGAATTGATTGTGATTTATTAAGGGAAAACTGCCTAGGATGTGCGTGCTCACGGTTTTATAAATCTGAATATTTCTGTGCGTACGCACGTCCTATGTTTCATCCGTACGCCACTTCTGACGCAAATCCTAAGCAAAGTTTTATAAATGAAGCCCCTGGAGTCTTGGATATATTGACATGTTTCCAATTATTCCAAAGGAATAGTTTACCCAAAAATAAAAATAAAATCTGTCATCATTCTCTGTCTTAATGTTTTTCCAAACGTGTATGGTTTCTTTTTTTCCATGTAACGAAATTGAGCTATTTCGCAGAATGTCTAAGCTGCTCTTTTACATCAAATTTAAGTGAATGGTCAGGTCACAAAAAAAGACAATAAAAGTACCATAAAAATAGCCCATAATTGTACAAAAGTTATTTGTTGAAAATACTCAAAAGTAGGATCACTCATGTAAAATGAGAGTGAGGCACCATGTTTGTACCACCAAGTAGGCTACAAATAAGATTTGAACGCTAAAGTGGTGAATTTCCAGTGAACAGATACTTTCATTTCAAGATGTTCCTCCCACAAACCTATCATATGGCTTTAGAAGATTTATAGCTTTATAAGGAGTGCTTAGAAGCGCTACTCCTTTTTTGTGCATTAAAGCATGTGGTTCTCAACTAGTTTGGCCATGGTGGTCATAAGCCGCGACCCACATTTTTAGGAATTTGAATCAAGTAGCCTATTATTTCTAAAAAATGGTTGAAACACACAATACGTCCCACTTTACTTAACATAGGCTACACGTAAATTGTGAGTATATCACTAACACTGATGAATAACAGTCGCAAAATAGTTTTGTAAATAGCCTACAATAAATTTAGTAAGTTGGTATGAGCCACCACAGTCATCAAAAATATAAAAAAAGAACACAAAGTGAAAATAACTGATAGTTTTGGTTTAAGGTTATGGAAACTAGTCATCATGCTAAATGCACTAACATGAAGTGTTAATAAGACATGTACTGATCCTGATTATCATACAGAATACCTGCATGCAAATTCCCCGACACAACATATGATGTACTACCATTACGCAATTTATTGCTACTTTTTGCTAATGACTTACTAATTGACAACGTAACTAATGACGTTGCATGAGATACACAAGCGCGCCCCCGCATTTGCGCGTGCAATTAAAGAGTAGGCCTACGCACCGCGAGCACAGTTCGGCTGACATAAGGAAAGTTTGTTTTTCTGAGGTGAGAGACTTTTTATTTCTTAACCATTTACAACTATAACGTTAGAATAATGAGACTGACATAGAGCTTGACAACATTTCATCTGGCAGCAGCACATACTGAATCAAGACAACGCGTTTTTTCTCACCCACGCTTTTCCTAAACTGTCTGACAGAAAATTCAGCAGCTTTCGCGCACTTCATTCAAAATAAAAGTGTCGCATCAGTAAAACATTCAGAATTACGTCGTCGTTGTTTATTTGACTACTCTGCGACCCACTCAAAACGGTCTTGCGACCCTCCAGTTGAGAAGCAAGTTTTATTTTTTGGGAACTTGACGTCCCCATTCACTTAGCTGCAGGGGAAAGTGCAGCTTGGACATTCTTAAAACATTGTGACTTATGGAAGAAAGAAAGTCAAACATAAGAATAAGTAAGTGATGACAGTAACATGTTTAGGTGATCTTTCCTTTGCTGGTGAGAAAGTGGTTTTGCAGTAACCCATTCCAAATCACCTCCCACTGTTTCAGCTCCTTAGGGAGAATATTGGCTGTTAGCAACTTGTCAAAGTGAGAGATAAACAGAATAAGATATCTAAATATCACACAGCTACCCATCAGCACTGTTTGAGTTTATACGGTGAGGTCGAAATGGTCCGTCATATTTGTGCTGTTTGAATTTTTGTAGCCAAAATCCAGTACCATCGTCCTGAAGTCAACAGTTTTTTTTTGGGTTTGGTTTTTGGTTAAATGGCTGAAATAAGGTCTCTGGTGAACACAAGATCAAGAGATTTTCATGTTTTATTCGATGACATAAAGTACATCAGTTGTAATCATTTTTAAAAGCTTTTTTCTTTTTTTCTTGCCTCCACCATCACTATATGGCTGCATCCGAAATCACTTCCCTAAGGTGAGAACAGCAGTCCGAATTCACAGTAGGTGAAAAGTACCCGGATGACCTACTACTTCTGGTGAGATCTAAAGTGTGCATACGATGGACACTTTACTATCACATGAGGCCACAGGACAGGATTTGTGACTGGCAGTGACGCGACACAACTGAAGCTGGTAGGTCACATGATAATGACAACATGATCAATGTAAAACATACTTTTTAATGGCCATGATTAAGTAAGTACAGAAGTACCTATGTGATTTCAGATGCAGCCTAGTATCATGGTTTGCATAAGGGAGTTTAATTTTTTTGTTTTTGTACACACTACACAGTAGTCAACATTTGAAGTGGATCAAAACCTTACATCAAAGTTGTTAAACATGAATTTTAAACAATACCTGTTCTTGTCTTAGGATAACTTTGATGACATTTTTTTATCCACTTCAAATGTTGACTACTGTATGTATATTTTTGAGCTCCTTCTTGAGTCATCTTTTAATATGCATTAAAAGTTATATGTATCAGTTTAGATGAGCATTAAAGGGGTCATCGGATGCAAATTCACTTTTATATGGCGTTTGCATATAAATGTGTCTTTGCAGTGTGTGGACACAACCACCATACAACGAAAAAAAACGCTGACGGACTGTCCCGTATTAGCATATTTCTGCCCTCAGCCATTTGTATACTGTCCACCAAGGCAGGATTTTACGTGTCTTGTGTCGAAAGCCCTCATGGAAGAAAGGGGTGGGGTGAGCAGTTGCTCATTATCATTTAAAGAGACATGCACCGAAACGGATCGCTGTGAACAGAGCTGTTTTTGAGGAGGTAAAAAGGGTGTTGTTTTACACAACCATTGAGGGATTTTAACCAAAGTATGTTACAAACTTTACATGAAGACCCTAAAGAATAATACCAACTTGTGGAAAATGGGAATCCGATGACCCCTTTAAAAATCAGCACAAAAATAAACAATCAGACATCAATAAAATAGGTTCAAGGGTGTAAACCGGTCTTTTGTGTGAGA
This sequence comes from Tiaroga cobitis, assembly GCA_030578255.1. NCBI lineage: Eukaryota > Metazoa > Chordata > Actinopteri > Cypriniformes > Leuciscidae > Tiaroga > Tiaroga cobitis. The sequence goes on from CM060605.1 coordinate 35,322,824, forward strand.
GATTATTATTTATTTTTTTTGCACAGTTTGAAAAATATTTCTGTACTATGGTAAATGGACTGCATTTATATAGCGCTTTCACAGACCCAATGGCCACCAAAGGACTTTACATTTTGCCTCGCATTCACCCACGGCGGTGTCAGCCATGCAAGGCGCCATCCAACTCGTCGGGAGCAGCTGGGGTTAGTGTCTTGCTCATGGACACTTGGTCAGGTGGAACCGGGGGTTGAACCACCAACCTTCTGGTTTGTAGACAACCTACATGAACCACTGAGCCACTGCCGCCCCAAGTAGTACTAATATCTACCTGACTCTTTCAGTCCATGTGTTTTGTCATGGTGTGGCACAAGAACTTTGGTTCTCTTACGGGAAGTGCATGAGGCTGTGCAGGCAGAGTCTCATGGTTGATCATAACATGGTATTTTGAAAGTGCCACAGCGCTATAACTTAATCTGTTTCCTCTTTTGAAGACTGTGCGGTTAGGAGACTCCTGTCGAATTTCCAGTCAGCACCTCCTGTTACATGAACGACAACAAAGGTTTTATTTTTTTACCTGCACTACTTAAAACAAGTTAATCAAGTTAAAATAGGTGATTTAAAATAGAATTCATTTTCGGGAACCTCTGCGTGTGTGAGTCACACTTTTACATGTGCCGGTGATATTTCATCACTTTGAAATGATGCAGCATTTCTGCATAATCTAAGAAAGACCAGTTCCAAAGAAGGTCATGGAGTTTACACTGGGGAAGTGAAAGATATCTGGCCGCATGCTAATAAACCATGTCATGAAACTGCACAGGTGGCTAGTCTGTATGACTGAAGCTGAGAATTATTTCACCTCATTGGCAACGGTTTCAGAAAATATTGGGATGGTTATAAATATTCAACGGTTTGATCTCAGTCTCAGATACACAATGTGTTTTATAAAAAATAAAATGGATTTGGTCAATCTTGTGGCTGTGATTCTGAAAACTCGTCTAATAAAACAAATCAATATTCATTATAAATAATATCATTAAGATTGATATTTTAACATTAATTTAGTGTGATTTATTAATTTAAAAACACAAAAAAATATATTAACCATACCCACTTGGTGTTCATAAATTCTGTTATAATGGATTTTGCAACCAGAGTAAGTACCACCTTCGTGTTTTTTTTTTCTTCATTTTCACAGCCAGTGCAGCCCACCTGTTTTTAAAAATAATTGTGGACTTTAGGCCAGTACAAATTCCCTGTGTGAATATTAATATGAATTAACTAAAATAAATGACGTAATAATGAATAATTAAAAATTAAATAATGGTACATTTATATAAAATAATAATAATAAAATAGTAATACAATAAATACAATTATATACATATGGTTTAGACATGCATCTTCTGATGCTACTTGGACACATCTTCATTGATAAACCCAGGGTCATATGGTGTTTTGGGCTTTTAATCATCATACACCCTTTCTTGGGCGACCGATTTTCCCTTCATCGCTGAGCAGCGAGATGATGCGACACTGTTCATTGTTGCTTTAATCCTCTTCTTTCGGTATCCATACACCCTCTGCTTGCCTCCACTGAGCAGCAACCTTTCCTCTTTGCCAGATCACCTTCCATAGTCGCAAAAGGAGCCTTGGGCACTGCTTGTAGACCTTACATGCTACTACACTGGGGCCAGGTGTGGAACTTGCTCTCGCAGCTCTGACTGGTTCTTTGACCTCCTTCAGGGTGAGCTCAGAGCTGTTAAATAGTCACCGTTTCTGGAGGCGTCACCAGTGCCTCACATGGCTGTCACCGAAGGTAAGACTGAGATGGTGATTAACTTCTTCTACAGAGCAAGTGAAGTAGCCCCTTCGCTTCTGTCCTAGTAGTCTCTTTGTGAAACTAAAGGGATTGGCAATGAAAGCACTTCCTTCGATGCTACTCAGCCCACACCGCCCTCACTCAGCCTGCCCTAAGCCCTTTTCACACAGAAATTCTGGGAAATACACAGATAATTTGTCCCGGGATCACACTGCCAGTGATTTTCCGGAATCTGTGCTTCACACACAACACACACACACATTTCTTTCTGATTCGATCATAAACTAGCGCATCATGTACCGTTCCACTAAGCTGGCGAACAATCTCAGCTTCAGCGTCATCACTACGACACACCCCTTACACACAGGGCGCGTTCCGGGACTGATCCCGGCAATGTTACTAGGTCCCCATTCCAGGATCGATCCCAGGAACCATCGATTCGTGATCAATTTTCCAGGATCAATACTCTGTGTGAAAGGGTCTTCAGTGTATGAGCCTCCTCCTTATGATGTCTCTGAGGTCTGACAAGGCAGTTCTTTCTCCTCCTTTGTCAACATGCTTCAGGAATCTGAGGTCTTGTCTAAGCTGGCTGATCTTGTGCTTCCACCGGTTAGATCTTGCTGGATTGCTTGTACCACACTCTTCCATGACACCAACCCATTCTGAGTCTATGCTCATTATTGAGGGTGCAGTCTGGAGTTTCTGGTCAGCATTGACTGTAGATGTCGCCTCCGGGATCTTGTCTACATCCTTGTCCAACTGGAGCCACTCCTCCTTATCAGCTGCAACTTACCCCGCGACGTTGTTCCGACTTCCTGCTTTAATGGACCTGTGTTAATGGAGGTTCCTGGCAGTGACTATGGGCCTGGCTCTTCCATCTGATCTGCTTTTGTAGTCTTAACTGCAGAACTTGTGGTACTTGCTACTGCTCCTGTGCGTTGCTTCACTTGTCCCACCCTCAAACAGGCCATCTTTGTCTGGTGGATCTTCAGACCTCTGAGGTTTTTGCAAGCCTTGCCGCAGACACCGACTGCGCTTGTAGTCAATTTTCCATTTGCTTGGGTCATTACCTATGGGTCTGTCCGATTGGGATGCTCATTCTCCCCTAATATATATATAAGCTGCAAAAAAAAAAAAGCTCCCCTAAGCTGCATTTACACGCATGAACCTGCTAAATCGACGATCCATACATTTTATCGACTAAATGTATTATCGACAATTAATCGATCGTTGATTAATCTTTAACATCCCTAATATATATATATATATATATATATATATATATATATATATATATACAAAAGAGTGATGGATGGCACACAAAAACACACTTTAAAAACAAACAAAAATGACCATATCTAAAACTAAAATAAGTTGTTTCTTTCTCACACAGACAGTAATTGTCACCCCAAAGTTGCGTTTTAATATGACGGCGAGCTGCACACAATTAGGAGGTAGAGGAGGAAGTGGGTTCTGCACGGGTGGCGCGAACTGATGATTACACGTGAGGAACGGGACTGATGGGTGGTGCCGTGATGATATCCAGTGCCTGTCTCATGACTTCCTTCCCTGTATTTTACAGAAAAACACATTGGTACACTTATGCTGCCCATGTTGCATGGGTCTCAAAGTAGCGAGAGTCGTCTGAATTGCTTTACCATACCATGCCATTGCTTTATTAGATTTGTGGATTTTATTGTAGTCAAGTCACCTTTATTTATATAAGACACTGAACCAGTAAAATATATTTTGAGCAACATGACATTAGTAATTGATACTGTAGGAAACGGCAGACAACTGTTCATTTGCATTATTCACAAATTATTCACTGGTGGTGATAGTATTTGTTTACTGCTTCTAAATTATTGTTAAATAAAACACTTAACTCAGTTCGGGTGGCAAATAATTGTCATGGAATAATGTCACAATGCAAAAAAAATAGGATTAATTTACTTTGCAAATTAAAATGATTTAATGTTTAAATAATTATGGCTTTTACTCAGTTGGCGTCATTTCCACCACACTAAAAAATTTTGGCTCTAAAAAAAGTTTTCACAAAAGTTAGTGACAACTAGGTAACAATGGTGTGAAGAGCATTTCCATTTACTCAAACCAACCCAAATTGCTTTCAAGCTATACATCTTTTAAGTTCATCCATTCCCTGTGAATCGAACCCATGGCTAGCACCATTGTCTACTGTTTGAGCTACAGTAATGTTTTTACCATGATCATTATTTCCTACATTGCAAGCAAAATGTTTATAGTTATATATATATATATATATATATATATATATATATATATATATATATATATAATTCGCCCAACAGATATATCAGTGTATCACTAATCAGTATTATAATGTATATCAGCCACCCTGCTCTCACCTGCCAATGGGAAAGAAGAACAAAAACATCCAAGAACACACATCAATAGGGGAAAAAAAGATATAAACACTGTAGTACTTGTAAATTATACAACCAAAGCTGATGGCGCAAACATTAATTTCCCATCTGGAGCATTTGCCATCTTTGACCACCGATGTTTGTGATCGTGGCACGGCGTTCTCAATGGCAGGACCCATGGTTACACGCATCCATCAGCCCATGAGGCCAGTCGAAAGTCATGTAGATATTAATGAGTGTAATGGCGTCTGTTCTGCCTGCTGACCTCCAGTGTTTGTTTTCGTATTAATCGGGAACACATGGCGTTACCTGAACCCTTTCTTCACACTCCAACATGCCACGTGGGTGGCAAAGGATTGAAAACAACACCTCGTAGCACAGCGAAAACAACCGTGTGTGTGTGAGCGTGTTTCCTTCCCCTGCTTTGTTACTTTACTCCTGCACACTCCATTCAGTAAGGCTTTCGAGCCACACTCTTGAAATAACAAGCGTGTTTGCTAATAACAAATTTATTTACCGTGCTGTAAAGGATATAACTTTCACCACGCCACTCTGCTCTCACGAAAGCCTTTGTCGACAGCCAAACATGTTATTTACAGTTTTGCGTTAATGCTAAATATTTGCATTCTAAGCCAATGACCAAACTTGGAAAACTACCATAAAGTTCAACAACTGTTTTTAATTAGTGTTACACATTTGTCAGATTTTTTTTGATAGGGCTTTTTGCATGTTTAAACGCCATAATAACTTAAATGAGTCAAAGCTAGCTCTTTGTGTTCAATGTGGATGAAAAGGTTGTCTTTATTTTGTATATTATTTGCTATTTTGTAATTTGATATTCCGAGGACAATCTTGTTTTTGTTCTTTAGTCTTTGTAAAATACAAATGGGCCTTTTCAAAGACAAAATTTGTATGTTACAAACATTAATCTGTGTTATAATACATAATTTAGAGCCATGAAGCATCAGATGAGTATTTTTGGCAGAGAAGAAATGATTTGTTTGGACGGCTCATTAAAATGGTTTATTTGAGTCATCGCGCAATAGTGTTCCCAGAAGTCCGGTATTTTTACGTGTTATTCATTCATTTATTTGTGTAGTGGAATTAATATTTTGTTAAAGGTACACTATGATATCATACCTCACATAAATAAAATTCACTACTAGGTTTAAAGGGATAGTTCACCCCAAAATGAAAATTCTGTCAGTAATTACTCACCCTCATGTTGTTCCACTACGTGAACTAACTCGAGGCCCACAGAGAAGGAAATGAATAGTTGAATAAAGTAGTTATTTTTGTTTGTTTTTTTTGCGCACAAAGTATTCTCGTCGCTTGATAAACTTAAGATTGAGCCACTGTAGTCACTTGGACTATTTTAACGATGTCTTTAACTTTTCTGGGCCGGCAAGTTTCGATCCCTTAGAAGCCTATGGAGGAGTGATCCAGCTCTCAGATTTAATCAAAAATATCTTAATTTGTGTTCCGAAGATGAACGAAAGTCTTGCGGGGTTGGAACAACATGAGAGTGAGTAATTACTGACATAATTTTCATTTTGGGGTGAACTATCCCTTTAAAGGTGTTCCTTGTGCTCACTGTGGAAAAGCCCCGCCCCGCATGCTGACGGGATTAGTTACATGTTTGTGACTGTAGGAAACGGGCGATCTCAAACCGCGTTTGTGAGACTGTAGTTTTAAGGAGAAAATACTCGCTTGCACATGTTTTGTCTTAAAGCATATTAAAAACACCAGAGACATATACACAGTGGCGGTTCTAGCCCTTTTCAACTGGGGGGCCAAGCTGGGGCCAGTTGTACTGTTAGAGGGGCCAGTTACATTTAGACCTTATTGTTGTCCTATCATTTTCTGCACTGCTGCAGGCATTAACAGGCAAAATACCGTGTTTATAATCATTCAACAATGTATTTGCATTTCCATTATATTTTTACATTTGCATTACATATTCAGTATTAGTCACAGTAACTGTAATAGACATGATGTCCTTCTTTCTCTCCATTTTGAGAACTATAGAGCAAAAGCAATGGGGACCAAGAAGCTTATTAATTCATTTACTGAAAATAACTGACTTAGGTAACTACGTCTAACCGTTTACAGGGTTCCTGCACACTTTTTAAAGTCAAATTTAAGGCTTTTTAAGACCTAAAGAAATCAAAATTAATACCGTAGGGGTGTGCAATATTGACAAAAATATATTTAAATATTTTCAACGTTTTGTTGATAATAATTAGATGATATTTTACTGATTGTGTTTTTGTGCTGGTGCCATGGCTGGTTTAGGCCTGTTGTTGACAGCTGACTCACGGAGATATTAATATTTTTCATATTATATGCAGTGGTCAGTTCACAGCAGTGACAGAAATACATTTCTTAATTAAGGAGCAATATTTGATTTAATTATCTTAAATTGATTTCCAGGGGCATTTTCACCTATATTCGTGATTCTCACGAAAGTTTGGTTTTAAAAATTTCAAACATGAAAATTAAAAAATGCTTGAATTAACAAAAAAAAAAATCAGACATTAGAAACAAAGTCTGGAGAATTTGTGAACATTAATTTAAAAACATTTACTAACAATTTAAGACCTTTTTGAGCATAATTTCCAAAACAAGTCCTAAAAAATCTAATTACCGCAACAGTCTGAAAACATCAACACTGTTAGAAAATGAAATAAATTTTCACATTTTTAAAAATGGATTATTAACAGTCATGCACAGTTACTTAGAAATCTGAAATAATATTTATTTTTAAATTAGCATTATTTAAATTTTTTGTTTAATTTCTCTCATTACCGCAACACCTTCCACAATTTACAACCTTTTTTTATATATATTTTAATGAAACCTGACACATTTTCAAAAATGATGTGACAAACCTGAAAGAACATAATGTGTAGATACTGTACATACATTTAAAAGCAAACTACAAATTTTATATTAATTAAATTAACATTTCATTATCATCTGTTGCGGTAATGAAACATAGATTTTGGAAATGAGGTTGATTATTTCAGTAATGATAATAAGTTTACTATGTCTAGATTTAATGTAGAAAAATTTTTAATATATGCAAAATCATGGATTCAATTTAAAATCTGTTTTATTTTGTAGTGCTTCAATACATAACATTAGCAACAACAACAACAAAAAAAATAAAAAAAATAACTTTTAATATTCGTAAAACAATAACTTATAACTTTAATATTCGTCAAAGTGTTTCAGAGAGGGAAAAACCTCTTCATTCTTCAACCTATTCATAACTAGGTAAATGTCTACTGTTGGAAACATTTGTCAATGTATACACCTGGCTGCACAGAATAGATGATTGGGAGATGAATGAGAGGAAAATATTGCCAAAAAAGAAGAGGAGAAAGTATTTACAACATAAAAGTTAGTTTTTACTGAATCTTTCTTTTTAACGAATGTAGAGGGAATAGTATAGCTGTTCTTAAATAGTGAGAAACATGAAATAACATCCACTACATTACATGAGCTTGGCATTTACAATAACTCATTTTGATTTGGTAGGCTAATTGGATAAATAGTCTAATTCTTAGGATAAGGAAAAAAAGAAATGCAAAAACATTGCACAAATGTAATTGTGCCATGGGTTGCACTGTAAAACCTAACAGTAATATGTACTAAATAGAACTGAGTTCACTGCACTCAAATATTACTGAAACTTGAATGACTGAAACAGAACTCAAACTGAATGAGTTATAGAACATTTCTAGATACCAGAATGATAATTGAATAATAATTGTATAATTAAGTGATGATTGAGCATTAGTGATGAACACCCGCCGTTAACAAGCAGAATCACAGAAGAAAAGAGAAAAACAACTACAACTGACTTTCAGCCACAACCTTAGATGAAATCAACTGAAGATAAAAGATGTTAAATCTCTGAAGATCTCAACGGAGGAGGATTAAACAACTTCACAAACAGCATTACCAGCTTCACTTATTATTAACCAGTTTGACTTTATTACTGCCATTCGTCTACAGAAGTTCTTATTAGAAATAACAGAGGTTTAGAGGTTGATGATTTGAGTTTCGTTTAAGGTCACCATGATGGAGATCAGCGTTTACTTTAGTTTTGCTCTTGTCCCTTGACTTTTGCATACAAGTTTTTCTTTGGCTGGTGTAACTGAGTGTTTATAAAACAAATATGGCACAAAAGTCAAGGAAAAGTATGAATGGTTGTTGATTGTTGAAGATGCATGACGAAAATCATCATTTAGTGACATGATTCACTGATCTCATTCAGAGACTAATCTCGGATTAAAAGGGCAACATTACATTTGTTTTATTCAAAACTGTGATTCTACAAGTAAGTGAGACTGTTGTGACCATCAGATATTATGAAAGACTTTACAAACAATTTGTGCAGAAAGAGTTTCACAGAAAATGTATTGAATTACCAAGACTCACACAGACATCAAAAATCAGCATATGAATCTCAACAATGGTGACCATTAAAAACGACTCATGCTGCAATGCATGCTGGGTACTAGCATTATACAAAACTTATCCATGGCTCCCAGCATAAATTATTTTGTAATGGTCACCATTGTTGAGATTCATATGATGATTCTTGATGTCTGTGTAAGTCAGCATGATACCATAGGGATTTTTAAAATCTGATTGTCACAACAATGGACCTTACAGTAGAATCACTGTTCTATTATAATGTATAATACAAGTAAAACATCACCTGTTTATTCAGAGATTAGGCTCTGAAGAGATCAGGGAATCAAGTCAATAATTGATGATTTTCATCATCAAAACACAACCATCAACACATGATCATATTTCCTTTTGGCTTTTGTGCTATAACAAATGTGTTTTATAAACACTCAGTTTCAGCAGCCAGAGAAAATCTGGTGTTATAAAGTCAAGGGTCAAGAGCCCAACTAAAGCAAACACTAACCACTATCATGGTGTCTTTAAATGAAACAATATATCATCATCATCATCATCATCATCATCTAAGCCTCTGTTCATTCTCAATAGCAACTTATGTAGATGTCTGACAGAAATAAAGTCAATCTGGTCAGTAATAAGTGAAGCAGGTAATGCTGTTTGTGGAGTTGTTTAATCCTCCTCTGCTGAGATCTTCAGAGATGTAATGTCGTCTTTTATATTCATTTGATTTAATCTAAGACTGTGTCTGAAGACAGTTGTAGTTCTTGTGTTTCTCTTTCCTTCTGTGATTCTGCTTGTTAACAGCAGGTGTTCATCACTAATGCTCAATAATCACTTAATTAATCACTTAATTCTTGAATGCAATTATCTACTTTTAGTGAACTCAACTGAAATAATTTCAGAGTACTCATAACTATTGTTTTCATCAACTTAATTGAATTGAGGCAATCGGTTTCCTCGAATGAAATTAGTTAGCTTAACTTATTGTATTTTACTTTATGTGTAATATTGTGAGCTAGCTTTAACCGCTAGTGCTCTGAGTTCATTTAAAGTTTGTCATTTCACTGTTTTTACTCAATATAGTGAAGCTATATAAAGTATTTAAATACAGTGTAAAGTTTAATTGTGTATTAAGAAATATCATTGTTTTAGTGGACTCGATAAAAATAATTTCAGAGTACTCATAACTATTGTTTTTATAAACTTAATTGAATTGAGGCAATCGGTTTCCTCAAATGAAATGAGTTAGCTTAACTTGTTGGCTTTTACAGTGAACAGAAGCACAAATAAATACAATAGAATAAAGATACAACTGAAATAAAGAGTGCTTCAAGTTTTTCAGGTAGATCTAACATAAGTTTTCAGGAACAGGAATAGTATCAACTTTAATATCAACTAATTATTACAATATTATTACACAATTATTAATTTAAACTATTGAAGTTTTTTTAAAGTGTTTTATTAATATTAATGACGGACTGCTGCAGATTTATTTATTTATATAGCCCTGTTATAGTAGTGGCTAAAAGGCTGTGTGTGTGTGTGTGTGTGTACGCTCATGTACATTTCCTAGCCCTGTAGAGTGTTTATTGCTGATTACTCCTGCAACATCTCCAAACCTAACCTCTCTCTCTCTCCTTCCTTCTGTACTCCTCGAGCAGTTCTGGGTTGCTGTATAATTTCTCCCTGAACTTTGTCAACCTGGCTAAAACTTTTTTTTTTCTCACTTGCTGACTGCCTACAATGAAACAAATCATGAAGCAAAATATCAACAGTTAGAAAAAATATTTAAATTCATATTAAATCCATAAGGTATATTTAAAAGTAGTACAGAATGATTCAATTCTCATTTCCGAAACAGAAGTTCTCTCTACCGCAACTGGCCTTAAATGGTTGCAGTATATGAGAATGGTGTTTCGGAGGATGAGGTGCCTTGGTATGTTTTGCTAACAATAGAGAATCCATGATGACTTTGCTAATCTTTTACTCAGTGCATATAATTAGACATTAATGAAGTACAATTTTATAAAAAATTGTAAATCTAACAATTTTCTAAATGTAGAAAACTACTTGTTTCGGTAATGATAATCAATATGTCGTGTACACATTCTGACAAGTGAATATTTTACATTTAATTGGAGAAATATAAAGAGATCTTCTTACCTAGTAGCCATCTTGAAGGAACTGGCCCATGTGCTTCTTTATTCAAAATCAAACTTTATTTAAATTCTGAATGTGCGTTTTAACAGTCCTCAAAAAATGTTGCGGAGGATGAGAACCGCAGTCATGGACACATAATTTTCCTACTTTTTTACATTATTATTATACATGAATATTCAGTAAATAATTTTTTCTGTCATCTGAAATAATCTAGTAGAACATCCATTTATTTTTTTTCGGATTTATTTTCATTTTAATTTGTTTAAATTACATCATAACATACATTCAGTTAAGTTGGACGCATTACGGTAATGAGAATTTTCGGCGAAAATACAGTAAAATAGAAAATAAAATTATTCCCATGTTGAAATTACACATTGTGCAAGGTAGAGATCAGTATTGTCTTTATTGTGATGCTTTTTTATATTACTGAATAACATGTTTCATATTTAAAATCATTAGTGCCGTGGTGTTTTAATGGTTTCGTGAGAATCACCCATATATGGACATTTTTTCTAAACTTATTTAGAGTTATGCAATGCATCACCTTTTATGTCAAATACTAACAAATTAAACAATAATTATACTTATTTATACAATAATACTTAATTATACAATAATTATACAGTACCACTGTTACCAGTCAAATTAATTAATTCAATCAAAATCCATCTTTGCAGTGCAGAGGTGACACAGAAGTGGCATTAATATATTTACACTCCATTTACAATTGCATAAATAAAGCTATGAGATTTTTTTTAAATCAATATTTAAATATGAAATGATTTCTAATTTTAACGTTTTAATTAAAGGATACTTTAAATATGAAACTAAAACCGCCAGTAGGCGGCGGCAAGTTCCTGTAAGAGGGATTCATTCATTCAACCGATTTGTTCAAACGGCTGATTCATTCGGGAGAGAAGCAAGTGATTCGTTCAAAACGCGGATTTCAGACTAGTCAATAAATCATCGCTGTGTTGCATTGAGACTCTGCTACGGTTTCATTATGAAATTCTAGTCGGCGAAATAAAGGGAAAACAAACAATATTGACAATATTGTGTCTAAAAAGTAACTCCCAAAGTTAACTTATGTTAATTTAACTGTTGTATAACATAAATATCACAGTTGCAATTGTGCACGGGAAAACGGCACTCTTGCTGATGTGATATTCTAATATAAGAACATAATATGATATAAATATAAGACAAAAACTAATTTGGTGACATAGCCTACCTATGAACTGCACACAGCAGTGAAAGGAGACAAATGCGATGTCAGTTCACAGTGCCTCGTACATAGTTAAAACAATGATTACAATATCATAATAGACAATAGGCTACACATCATCACACCCCATACGCACATAAAGAATGAACTTACAACTGAACTGACATTTACCAACTTTCTCCTTCTCTCCTCTCTCGCGTGCAGGAGACAGACGTTAGCCTACTCTGCCGCGATTCCCGCGAATGTGATGCGAATTGTCACGTGAAAATGCAAATCCACAAAGATAGAATAATAAAAAATAATACGCATACGATTACAACGATAGCAAAAAACAGTTTTGTAAAAATTATTTCAAACTCCACATTTAGGGGGGCCACAAGGGGGGCCAAGCTTTTTGTCACAGGGGCACTGGCCCCCCCTGGCCTCCCCCTAGAACCGCCACTGCATATACACATTAAAAACTTTCTTTAAGAAAAGTTTATTATTTAAGTAATAAGTACTCTTTAAAGTCCCCATGAATTCAAAATTGACCATACTTACTTTGTTTTGCCTAAATTGATCGTTTTGTGGTGAACAATTCATCCATGCAAGTCAATCCACACAAACATTTTTTTTGGCTTTGTAATCTTTAATCAAAATGTGAAATTTCCCCTCCCCTCTGCATTGGAGGACCTTCCCTGATGACGTAGGTTTGAGGTTTGGGTGTCTGCTTAACATCCGTAACGACGCCCCTCCAACTGACAGTAGACAGGGGGACTGAAAACACCTACTTTTCTAGATCCAATCAGGTGCTAGTTGGAAGAAAAGCCACGCCCACTAGTTTACCTCATTTAGTATTCCGTTTCTCTCGGAAATACGTCACAACACTGGAGAAAAGTCGTTTGCAACTTCTGGTTCACGGGGACTTTAAAAGAGGGATGTATACGCATACACGCATACACTACATGCATACAGTACCTCTGTGAACTGCATTTACTTTAAATAAATCAATAAACGTGCAGTTTTGAACGATATGAAAGTGATATGTTTCTTCAGGTTTGGGTTAAGTCTGGGTGTTTTAAATACAGGTGAATGACTTGTAAACAAATAGCTGATTACCAATGAGAATTTGAATTTGTCTAATGCACAACAAAAGGAGAGAAAGACTGAGCACAGGGCCAAACAATTAATCCTGGAGAAATATGTTATGTTGGCTCCATCTCAGCCCATCTGCTGTGAGTCTCTGCCTCCTCAGCAGATTCCTGGAGCGAAGAGAAATAAGCTTTGAGTCGCCCACTACTGAGACACACACAGGTGCTTCAAGACTAGAGCTTGAGAAACTGTACCAACACTTAACCAAACCTGATACATCGCTTTTCAGCACTAGAATTACTCAAACAAATGTATCGGAGAAACAAAAGCCATGACCTGAGCCTGTCACAGCAGCTAAACATGACAGGAGAGATCAAATACTTTCATTTCGTTTGAATAGAAATGTAAAAGTGTTTGAGCTGTTACACATTTTGTGCTGATGTAACAGCATAACTTAAAGGGAACATGAGAAATCAAATTTGCATTGATCTTTTGACATGTAAGAGGCCTTTGTACCATTTAAACATCCTGCAAGTTTCAGAACTTAAAACGTCCTCCTCATTATAAGTCAAACTCCAAAAAACAGCTTGTTTTGATATTGCTGGATATGTGATGTCACATGGGACATTTGCATATAAATACTGTACCTCCAGAGCAACATCGACGAATAGTTAATTATACATCATCACACCATAGGCATTTAAATATATTGTATACAAAATATTAAATGATTATCATACAAATAGAACAAATCTCAACATCAAAATCTCATATAAAACATTTTCTGAATGAATGAATGAATAAATACGATTTTATATAAATAAGAAAATTAATTGGCTCTTAAAATGCGAGTGGATTGCACACATGCTCTGAACAAATATTAGATGTTGGGGACCCTGGTTTAGAGGTATTATAGCTTTTATTTTTTATATTTTCCAATTTATTTTAATTATTAATTATTTTAATTTTAGGGTAACACTTTAGTTTTGGGTCCAAGTCTCCCTATTAACAAGTTGCTTATTAGCATGCATGTTACTAGGATATTGGCTATTTATTAGTACTTATAAAGAACATATAAATGCCTTATTCTGCATGACCATATATTTGTCACGGAATGAACAAGGCAAAAAGGTGTGAGGACTCAAGTGCAGGAGAAATTATATTTATTTACAAAAGAAAACATACACAAAACAAAACCCAGGAGGGGGAAAACATAACTAATAAATATAAAACAAAAACAGAACATGAAACTTACTGGAGGATCACAGGGAACAGGAAACATTAGACAACGATCCGACAAAGACTGCAAACAAGAGGAGACTTAAGAAGGGGTCAAGTCAAATATATTTATATAGCACTTTTCACAATACAGATTGTATCAAAGCTGCTTCACAGTATCAATCAAAACAACTTAACAATGTTTGTTTATTACTGGGAAAAAAAAGACATCCAAGTTTGGTAGAGCTGATCAATGGTATGATTGGTTAATTAATTTGAATATCCCCAACTGAGCAAGCCAACGGCAACAGTGGCAAGGAACCGAAAAACTCCATCCAGTGACCTAAAGGTGTCCTAACACACCATCAGATGACCCAATGGAGAAAAAAAAAACCTTGGGAGAACCCAGGCTCAGTCGGGGGCCAGTTCTCCTCTGGCGTTTATGAACTAGAGGCCGAATTTACAGTTACTGTAAGATAAAAAATGTATATGAATGCCTGGCTAAATGCTAGATGCGTCTTCAGTCTAGTTTTAAACTGTGAGAGCGAGTCTGAGCAACGAACAATATCAGGAAGGCTATTCCAGAGCTTCGGAGCTAAATGTGAAAAGGCTCTGCCTCCTTTGGTGGATCTGGATATCCTAGGAATGACCAGAAGCCTCGAATTTAGTGATCTTAAAGAGCGCGATAGAAGATCCGTTAAATAGACTGGAGCTAAACTATTTAGAGCTTTATAAGTCAAAAGCAATACCTTGTAATTAATACGGAACTTTATAGGTAACCAATGAAGTGATGATAAAATCGGTGTTATATGATCATATTTTCTTGATCTAGTAAGAACTCTAGCGGCTGCATTTTGGACTAACTGTAGCTTGTTTATTGAAGATGCAGGACAACCAGCTAATAAAGCATTACAGTAATCTAGTCTCGAGGTCATGAATGCATGAACTAACTTTTCTGCATCAGAGACTGATAGCATATTACGTAGCTTAGGAATGTTTCTAAGGTGGAAAAAGGCGGTTTTTGTAACATATGAAATATGCTTTTCAAAAGACAGGTTGCAGTCTAATGTAACACCCAGGTCTTTTACTATAGCGGATAAAGTAACAGGGCATCCTACTATGTTAAAGTCGTGCTGTGAAAGGTTTTGTGGACGGTTTTTACAACCGATAAGTATTACCTCTGTCTTGTCTGAATTTAATAAAAGAAAATTACGCGTCATCCAATCTTTTATATCTTTAACACAATCTGTCAATTTGGATAATTTAGCGTATTCATCTGGCCGTGATGAAATATATATTTGAGTGTCATCAGCATAACAATGGAAACTAATTCCATGTTTCCTTAGAATATTACCAAGTGGCAGCATATATATTGAGAATAATAAAGGGCCTAACACAGATCCCTGCGGCACTCCATAGTTTCTCGAAGTTATGATCGATTTTTCTCCATTTAAGTAGACGAAATGGTAGCGGTCAGATAAGTATGACCTGAACCAGCTTAATGCTTGTCCTTGAACACCAGTGTAATTTTGTAGTCGATCTAAGAGTATTGTGTGATCTATAGTGTCGATACAGCCTTGGTCCGAAGCTAAAAGTAAATCATTTGTGATTCTAACAAATCAAGAGGGGACAGGTGGAAGAACTCAAACAATAATCAGGTAACGAGGGGGAGGGATCAGACAATGACAAGAGCACATTGCCCAAAATAACAAAACACCCATATGCAACACAAGACAGGACAGGCATGTGACAATATTTACATCCCTCACCCAATACCTAAACTTAACAACTACCTTTCTAACCATTAATAAGCAGTAATTAGGAGTTTGAGGCAAAAAAAATATATATATAATATAAAGTTTAATAAAGGCCTTCTGAAGTGAAGCGATGCATTTGTGTAAGAAAAATATCCATACTCAAAACTTTATCGACTAAATTGACTAGCTTCCGGCAGACGGCCGGAATATCACTAACACTTCATGAAAAGATCGTAAATTTTAAAGAATCAAACGGGTTTTTTTTCTGAAAACACGATCGCTTTATATGATGAACAGATTAAATTTCATTCTCGTGTGTTGCGCAGCATGTTTGAACTTCCGCAAGAACCAATCAGGTTCATTCTCTGGCGTCAAGTACAGTTGAGATTCCGTTTATGTTCGCTGATTAATGTTTATTTATGAACAAAATAATAAATTAACTTTTCAACATATAAAGCAATTGTGGCTCTTGGACTAAACCGTTTAATTCGTATGGATTCGTTTTACGAATCTCTTTGTGAACTTTTTGATGCGTCAAAGTTGTAGTAGACTGTCAATGTAAGGACAGAAATCTCTCTCTTCACTTGTGTTTTGAAGATGAACGAAAGTCTTATGGGTTTAGAACGACATGAGGGTGAGTAATTGATGACTGAATTTTCATTTTTGGGTTAACTAACCCTTTAACAGTTTTATTCCTATCTGTATTTTGAAGGTTTTTACAGAGGGGTTTGTTCATATATCATTTGCCTGATTTGATAATATTTTATTCATGTTGAAGATGCATTGTTTTTTTCTGGCTGTTGACTATATTCTGATAAAAATGCACATCTAAATTCCCCTCTAAAAACCATCAACTCTAATATCAACAAAAAGTGTTTTTAGTGCATATTTTGTTAGTTAATGCCTCAATTGCATATTTAAACATAACATTTCAGAAAACTTGTAATACAATTTTTTTTTGCAATGCTTAACTCTTTCCCCTCCAGCGTTTTAGTTACCAGCCAGCGCCAGCATTTTTAATATATTTTTTAAAACTTTCATGCCACCTTTTTTGTTGTAAGAATATTTGAACAGTCAATATATCAAAAGAATGAAGAGAGCCTCTGTTTTTTTTTTCATATTCATTACACCAAGAGTCATACCCAAGTCATTTTCATCTAATATTTATATATTTCTTTTATTCCAGACTTCTTTCAAAATATTTATAACACTTGCAGTTATCAATAACAACACTGCTTAATTTTAATCTCCTATAAAAAGACAAAAAAAACCAAAAATGTATTATAAAATAAGCTATATCTCACAATAAGCAAAGAAAGTGCGAGTGATTATCAAGAGGTTAGTGAGTCATGGCTCCTGGGCTCAGGTGTCTCTCATCTAGGCTTCTCGTGTTCCCAGAGAAACATCTCCAGAGAGAACGGCCATGGAGATTACAGCTCCACAGAAACAAATATCAGAAATTCTCTGATACATGTTGGCTGCGTCCGAAAGCAGAGAAATGCTGCCTACAGTATGAAGGCATCAAGTCACGTCCGAATCCAATGCTTCACTTCCTGTCTCCTAAGATACCTTCATCTGATCAAGTTTTGAAGACCGCATAGATGTATCCTTCACTGCCTTTGATATCCCACAATCCTGTGCTGACCATTCTGTGACAGTTTGGCTAGAAAAATAAAGAAGGCGTCTGAATGTTGCAGTTGGTGGTCAGTTTGTGTGTAAATGTATGTTTTTGACCAACGTTTTCCACTTTTGATGTCAATTCTAGTGATAAATTACTATTGAAGTAATTAAATATTAATTTTGGTACCACCAAAGCTCGCTCTATTTTGTTGTAGATCATTAAACCGTTACGCTGCCTCAGAAGTCTGTCCGAAATAAGTTTCGTGAGATACATTCAAGCGCAAACTCTGCCATCAAACTAATTGCCTGACATTCATTGCCAGCTGCATAAGCTTCCGGATGCAGACATTGTCTTATATTGTATAATGTGACATATTTCCAAGTAAAACAGGATATTCAAACCATGCCTGACATAAAGGTTACACTGCCGTGATCTGAATTACCTATTTTGCCTCAACTTTCACATGGTTAATCTGAAGGTGTTTACCACAGGTTGTGTGTCATTGATCTCATGCGCTCTGCATGCTCACTCCGTGTTGTTCTCCGAGCTGCATTGTCTTTGTGTGAGCGCCGCGGGGCCGGGCCGAGCGGGATGCACAGCGGGAAGCATTGAGCTATAATTCAGGGGACAGATGAAGGCCTGCTGCTGCTGAATTAGAGATACAGACTGCTGGAGACACTCTAATTTGCCCTGCCATGTGCAAAGGCATGCGTGGCTCGGAGCGCCGGCCTGATCGCATGATTAGCGGGTTTGGCTTGGTTTTAAAGGGGAGGATGAGTCTATTAGAAAACATATGAGGGGGGATTTAAAAAATGGTTTAGCTAAACAAACAGCATATTGGTTGGCGGTACTGGGGAGCTTGTGAAAATACAGTGAAAATGATTAACTCTTTCCTTGTCATTGACAAGATTTTCCAACATTTATGACAAAGCTTCCCCGCCGTTGACGAGTTTTTCCAGTAATCCATGCTTTCACTGTTATATGGTAAGGGGCACTTTTACCGATCTTCTGAAATAGTACAGCATCTCTAGGTCCAAAAAAACAAATTTAGAAGATCTGCGTAATCCAGAAGGAGCTTTGTGGGTGTTGATGGACTCCATCTACTGTATGTTTTGATCATCGTTCTGAATCTGATTCTGACAAATTTTTTGACGAAGCTTTTTGTTTATAATGTTGCTTTTTTACAAGACTTAAAGCAACACCAAGGAACTTTTCCTCAGCGGTCGCCCTACAGGTTGGAAACGGAATTGTCCATTACCGCTGTCGTGAATAATTTAGCCTACCGCAGCCTACTGTCGCACGCGCACGCTCGCTGTTTATCCAGCACCGGCTTTGGAATCAACAATGGCAGACATCCCAACCTGCAAGAAGTCATTTTAGGGAGGTATATCTTGGTGACTGTATTGTTGACGGGGGATGGCGGGTTGGTTGACTAGCTTTCGTGAGGCACACTCGCAAGGTCTCTCACGCTCTCCCTCTCTGCCGTGCTCGCGCTATGTATGTTATGCGCGCAGTATGTTCTGTATCGCATGCGCGCTCTAGATTCCGGCAGATTTGAACTAATTTGCGGACATCAGGGAGACGCTATAGACTTGGGATGTCTGCAATGGCCATAGACAATTTGAGGAAGTGGTGGGGGAAGTGACGTATGCCGTAAAGCAGTCGAGTTTTGTAGTTCTTTTTGTGCTCGGGTTACTACCCGAAACCCGAAGTTACATAGTGCGAGTAAAAGCGATACAGACCACGTCAGGCTATGGCAGACGGTACATCGACTTACAATAGGTTAAATGACACATCACAAGGGTCTTGGAAATATATTATGAAGGTTGAAAAGTTCCATAGTGTTGCTTTAATCACATTCAAGTGTTGATAAAAAAGAATGAACTAAGAAGAAAATATTTTTTATTTAAAGCAGAAGTTGTTCGTTCTCTGGATACATCGACTGCATGTCTATGAGTCTTGAAATTTTTGTGAAAATGATCAATGTTGGCACTGACTGTCAACTAATGTGGTTAAAGGTGCAGTGAGCAATTTTTGAAAAACGCTTTTGAAAGTGCATCGAGAAGCACAACACACTTACAGCCAATCAACAGTAGGGGGTGTGACCACTCATGGTGGGGGTGGAGAGAAAGAGTGAGCAAGAGGGAGATTTGAAGATGGCTGAGAGAGACATTACAAAGGGAAAGGCTCAGAGGAATATCACTGGAAAAAGAAGTGTTATGATCAGGCAAGAGCTTTAGGACCTGTGTTGATGTTAGAAAAGCTTTCCAGCGTTGGAGAGACATAAGCAGGAAGGGCTGAAAACAGACATGGTTTTGAGTGTGTGCTGCTGGCGACTAACAATGATCTCTTGCTCTTGCGTACTGTAAGTAAATGTTTTATGCTTCCTTGTCGTTCGTTCATTTTCTTCACTTTACTTTTTACTTCTGCTATTTTCTGCTATTATAAAAGAGACATCCACTCTTGCATTTCATGTTAGTGCATTTTGGGGGGGGGAGCAATGAAGGGAGGGGTGTGTTTGTTTGGGTTGATTTCAAATATCAACAGTGTTTAACAATGATTTTGAAAAATCGCATACTGCACCTTTAAAGGTATAGTTCACCCCAAAATTAAAATTCTGTCAGTAATTACTCGCCCTCATGTTGTTCCAACCCCGTAAGACTTTCGTTCATCTTCGGAACACAAATTAAGATATTTTTGATTAAATCTGATCACTCCTCCATAGCTTTCTAAGGGATCGAAACTTGCCGGCCAAGAAAAGTTAAAGACATCGTTAAAATAGTCCAAGTGACTACAGTGGCTCAATCGTTAAGTTTATCAAGCGACGAGAATACTTTTTGTGCGCAAAAAACAAACAAAAATAACGCTAACTTTAATAAAATAAAATTAATTTTAAATGAATAAAATATGAATAAAACAACCATTCACTTCCTTCTCTGTGGGGCTCGAGATTTTGCGTAGTGTAACTGCGCAACGCTTCTGTGTTGTACGTCACACGCATCACACGTATGACCAGCGTCGGCCAATAGTGAGCCTACGTGTGACGTACAACCAGTGTTGTAGTCGAGTCACCAACTGTCGAGTCAGAGTCGAGTCTCGAGTCCCAGTGTTTGAGTCCGAGTCCAAGTCCGAGTCACCAAAGAAGAGTCCGAGTCGAGTCCAAGTCGAGTCACCATTACCTGAGTTCAAGTCCGAGTCGAGTCTCGAGTCCCGTGTTCGAGTCCGAGTCGAAATTATATACACTTAAGCCAAATCAAGCAACATTTTTCAGGCACTCTTTCTTGCAGCTAGAAATGTATATGATATCACTAGAATTGCCTTTGACCATAGTTCAAATCATTGTCAACTAGCTGTGGCACGATTATATTTATTTAATTGTTTAAATACATTTTGGATGATCAGTCAACTGGAATGGATAAAGAAAACAAAAAAAAAAAGCCTAATTGGACAGAGGTGGAGAAATGCATTCTTCTTGACGAATATGGTAAAAGAAAAACAATTTTGACATTTTGAAAAGCAAACTAAATCCCAGTGTAACTGCGGCAAAAAAACAGAAAATGGAGTGCTATAAGCAGTTGTAACTCCGCAGGAAAAGAGTGGTTGCGATGTAGTCTAGGTCGCCGACTCGCCGTCTAGTTTGTTAGCTAAAATAAACATAATTGTGTTATTGTATGATAAGCGGGATTAAGCGCTGAGCACGTCCGACTTTGGCTCAGTGCCAGCCATAGCACAAAAGCACAGTTTAAATCTGGCAGTTCTGTCACGTCACTGTACATTCGCTCCTCAGTGGTCTACTCAGCTGCTGCAAAGCGTGCCAAAATCGCAATTGCTGATTAGATTAGATGTAGAGGAACTTATTTAGTGTTAAATGAGTGTACGTTATCTCTCTCACGAGAATGCAGCGTGAAGTGAGTGACGTCAGTGAGTGTGTTGTCAAGCAAGGAGAGCGAGCGGTAGCAGTGTTTGTGAGGGAAAAAATAGATCACGGCCAGTCTTGGACCCCGAAACAGAAAAAGCGTAACGTCTTATATCAAATTTTATAACCTATTTAGTCAGAAACAACGTCATTCATTTGATGAATAATCAAGTCCGATTTTATATATTCTCAAGTCCGAGTCCTAGTCATCAGTCTGCGAGTCCAAGTTGAGTCACGAGTCCAGAGAATGGAGTCTCAAGTCGGACTCGAGTCCGAGTCCAGGACTCGAGTACTCCATCACTGCGTACAACACAGAAGCGTTCCGCAGTTACACTACGTGAACTATCTCGAGGCCCACAGAGAAGGAGATGAATAGTTGAATAAAGTCGTTATTTTTGTTTGTTTTTTTGCGCACATAAAGTATTCTCGTCGCTTGATACACTTAAGATTGAGCCACTGTAGTCACTCGGACTATTTTAAAAATGTCTTTAACTTTTCTGGGCCGGCAAGTTTCGATCCCTTAGAAGCCTATGGAGGAGTGATCCAGCTCTCAAATGTAATAGAAAATATCTTAATTTGTGTTCCGAATATGAAAGAAAGTCTTGCAGGGTTGGAACAACATGAGGGCGAGTAATTACTGACAGAATTTTAATTTTGGGGTGAACTATCCCTTTAATGAACTAAAATGCAAAACACAATCTGACTGTATAGTCTGGTATTGCCAATTATAACCTGTCTGAGATTCTGAAATTCTGCGGGCACTGTTTTCCCACAAAAAAACAGTCTGATGTTTGACTCTTTAAACAAAGGTTTCTAATCTAAACATTAATGGATGGAAATTACAGCCTGCTGAAATGTAAACTTTCTTCCCCCAAAAAATGTCTAAAGTGCTGCTGAATTTAGCTGCTGTTGCACTGAGAACCAAGAAAGGGAAGTTGACTGAGCACAGAAATGGCAAAACAGCAGAGAACAATCCTTCCTATGGGAAATGACATGTAATTAATCAGAGCAAGACAATTAATCTTGAGCTGTGGGCCTCTTGAAAGAGTTTTGATTATTACTTCCATAAAACGAGTGCTATTGGAGAAACAGTAATTCAGTTTGACGCGAATCAAATCGCGCAGATGCTCCTAAAATGAAAGATCATTTTAACTTCATGCCATTTATTCAAGGTTCTTTATTGGCTTCTATGGTTCCATGAAGAACCTTTAACATCATTGGGACCTTTGAAACAAAAGGATCTTTATAGTAGAAAAGGTTCTTTAAATTACTCCCGTGTAAAATGATCACTACAGAGGCGGGTATTGGTGGTGATCCTCAGCTCTCCATCAACGTCGCTCTTCACAAAATTAATCCACCTCTTCTTAATATGATAGTTTTTCGTAAATTTAAAAAAAGACACGATCTGTTTTGTAAGTGATAGCATCCAGGTAATACGCATTTCTGTGACGAAGGCATAGGTAGCTCCTAACAAACTGTAGGCTGTAGTAACGCGATTGAGAGGCGAACTGATGCGAATGTGCTCTATTGTTAGGGGAGGGGCCAGCCTCAGTGGCTCCACTGCATCATCGACAAGCCCGCCCTGAACACAGCAATGGTGAAAAACTGTTTAACAGTCTGACTCCACAATTCAGTACTTCAGTTCACAGTCTTTGTAATGTGTTCTAACATTTATAATGTGTTTAGAATTTTTTTTTTAGAATTGCCTTTACAGTGACTTTTAGGAAAATTGTATTTCTCAATTCACGACCCCTTTAAAGAATGTAACCATATTAATTACGTTCTGTGACTCAAAAGTACATTTATACTTCAAACAGTAAAAGCACTTTTCCCTGTATAGTAGAGTTCAAGCATGTCCAGAGAGCGCTGGTTAAGCCAGGCTCCAGTTTCTAGAATGAACGGGGTTGGGAATACCGTCTTAACACTATAGCGACATATTCCCAAGACACCCCGAGCAAAGCTCAGTTAATGGCCCTCCTCTGAGATCCACAGCCGAGACCGTCGGGATCATCCTATCTAACCTATGCTCAGACAATCACACATGTCAGACAGCGAGTTAGACATTTGAAACTAAAAGCAAGTTATGGGAAATTGAAATGTTGTGACCGGAGTATGGTGAGCGGCAGTGGTGTATAGTTGAAGGAATGCTGTGAGATGAGTAATAAGAGTTGTACGGCCTCTGGGCAATCCAAGCCTGGTTTCTGTGGTGAGAGGCGTCCACAGTGGGAAAGTGTGAAGCGGGAAAGGCCTGCAGGTCTAATTAGCAAACTAGGGAGATGCTGAAGTTTGGAGGTGACGGACTGCCAAAGGGGACTCATTAGGTTGAGCATTTCCAAAGAAAGCTCACTGTATTAAATATTTAAAATGTGCTTTATGTTGTAACATCTAAATTAATAGGTTTTAGTCAAGTCTAATGATGTTGTTTCTAATGATATAATCATCCTGAATATTTCAGATTAGTCCATTTTTAATATTTTAAGGTGAGACACTACAGGTGAATAGGGTAATTTTTTTAACTAGCAGATATCATCATGAAACTTTCCCAGTTGATTACCTACATTAAGATGAGAGAATTTTTTATTACAAGTTGTCTTTAATATAATGTTTAAATATGCAAATTAGGTATAAATCTGAGTATTGGATTCAAAGCCAGGTTCAAAATATTTTTTTCATTGTGTTCACATATTAGATGGGAAAAAATTACAGAGGCATTTATGGATATCTACTTTTGTTATTCTGTAAATCAGAATATACTGTCAATAGCCTTAAAAAAATATTTTCGCAATGTTTTTTGGAATGAAATGTTATATAAATCAGGCTAGGAATAATATATTTACAAATCCCTCTTTAAATGTCTTTATAATATAACTAGGTACAAGACTGGAAAGTTTGGTGTATATAGGTGCTACTGAAGTGGATATTTTGGACTTGGAGTATGAGAGAAGTCATTTTGAGAATACGGGCTTTAAAGATTTAGCATCAGCCAATGAGATTGCGGATTAAGAGTTAAATCCCCCCTTTCATGATTGGTTGCTGATAAAGAGGAAATGACCATATTTGGATCCGACAGCATTGTACAGGAGAGAGAGAGAGAGAGCTTTCTAACGGTGTATGTGATGACAGGGTGCACCTCAAGAGGGTTTGACAGTGATTCTGGCGTCCCAGAGTCACCCTCCTCCGTCCCCCACTCAACTCATCCCAGCTTACTTGGCTGTACAGCGTTTATTTCTTTCTATTGTGCTTGATATCCCTCCTGCTGCTGAGGTTGCTCCTTCCTCTTAGTTCAGTGGCATAAACCCTTGATGTGAGCTAACCACAATCTCCTAACCACAATCTCTAACGCTACAATCTCTCCGCAACCCGACCATACACGCCAACCCGTTTGACTAAGTCTGTCGAAGCCCCACTGCCGTCGTTAATGCAGGTTCAGTTGCAACGGTTCCGTATGGCATACTACCTACCGCAAAACGCAACAATATCTGTCCAACACAAATCCTGATTCACACAAAATACAGTACACGGGATTGTAATAACTATGATAACTATGCAAACTATACAAATAATCCAATAGACTCTTCAAGTTTTTCAAGAATTCTTCGAAACCGTAGCGTGGCTGCCTGTACACAGCGATAGTCTCCCTTTTTTCTTATCAGTGCAAAAGAAACTCAAAATACTCTGTTGATTTTGATCTAACATATTAAGTGTTGTACATCATTAGATCCTGATAAGTGTCTATTGTGGATACTCACAATAAAAACAAAGTGTTGTGCTTTTCGCCAAATAAAGAAAAACAAACATGGTGCGCGTTCTGCCTTCTCTCTGTCAGTTAAGTCCATTCTGAAACGCGTCCGAAAATTAACTCTAATTCTGCGAATACTTGTCACACAGGCACGAGTGTTTTTCCATAATGAAGCTTGAACTCTCTTCTTTTAAATGAATGAATTTATATAAAAAAAAACAAATATTCTCAGTTTATGTAATCTGTATGAAAAGAGAGAGATGTCAGTATTTTTCTTTCCAGCTCATTATACCTAATTACGCGTTAATGTGCCACGCCCACGGAGAGCGCGCGCTATTCAAACGCAAATGATCTTAGACAAGCCGTTCAAACATGCCAACGCCCACCAGCTGGATTATAAAACGCATCGTGTTTAGTAAGTATCTTGCGTATCCTTTCGCTGTGAGGAATAATACTATCTAACCCTGGAAAATGTACCAGAAGTGCTGGTAGTTTCATTTCGAGGAGCAACGGATCCAGCTGATGTAGTAAGTCATTTATTCTTAAGTGCTTTGTTCTAATCGAGATATTGAATACTGTCTGACTGTAAACCGCAAAAAGACTGTTTAAATATGAATTGCGTGTCTGTGTGTAGGCTAAATGATGAGTGAACGACATAGGCGCGCACGCTTTGTTTACTACAGTTATACAGCGCGTGCCTTGTTCATTCACTCTCGCACCTACATTAGTAAACGTTATGTTTACATGAACAACACATCCAAACTATATTGCTATAGCCTACTAAGATGAGTAAAAATAGACTGAAATATGTTGAAATAAAATGTCTGTATAAGCAACAAGCTGCAAATTCACATGTATATACTAATATATCATACACAATATATTACAGACTAAATATGAATGTTTAGACACGATTTTGTGATTAGTTTTGGATAGATTATAAAGTTTTGACTGTAAAAAAAGACTACTGTCACATTAAATAGGTACGCTTTTGTTCACCAATTTCTGCTCATAGTTAAATATACTATAGTATGATGTTTTGTCAAAAATAAAGTAGGTATATTGAATTATCAACTAAGATGTTATTATAGTGTTTGTTCCAACATTCAAACTAATGAATCCTTACCTTTTTTTAATACGTATGATAAAATGTATTTACAAAGAAATACACTTGAAATATTGTTAAAATTGTAATTGGTTACAATTTCTAATTGTAAAATATGTATAGGCTATATAGATAATTTATTTTGTCCTTGCATTATTTGGGATCCTGTGACACACCTGTGTGAAAGGGCTAATTAATATGCAGCTCATTATGCGGCACATTATCCGGCCTTTGTCTTCTCAGGTGTGAACACGCCTCCACGCATATTGCCTTTCCACACAAAAGGTCTCTAATAAAATTTAAATCAGTGTATGTGTTTGTGTAAATGATTAGGCAGGATGATTTTCAGATCATTTTGAAGCAAAAATTCTAGGCAACAACACTCATTAGTCAAAAGTCTTGTGGACACATATTTAGTATGTGTTTTGTGGCCTTATTTCAGACACTTTAAGTTTGTTTTTTCAATAACCATGCATAAGCAATATTCTCTCAAAAACACAAACATGTTTCATAATTGTTGCTCAGAAATTACGGTAGCCCAGTTTGTGATATATTGAATGAATTTACACCTTTGCCATTAACATGTTTATAAATAACTGAAAAAAGCACAAATGTCAGAGCATGTCAGAACACCTCAAGGACCCCAAAAACCCTTAGACCTCAGAGGGTTAATGTGACAGTAGTCTTTTTTTACAGTCAAAACTTTATAATCTATCCAAAACTAATCACAAAATCGTGTCTAAACATTCATATTTAGTCTGTAATATATTATTTATGATATATTAGCATATACATGTGAATTTGCAGCTTGTTGCTTATACAGACATTTTATTTCAACATATTTCAGTCTATTTTTACTCATCTTAGTAGGCTATAGCAATATAGTTTGTATGTGTTCATGTAAACTTAACGTTTACTAATGTAGGTGCGAGAGTGAATGAACAAGGCAAAGACACGCGCTGTATAACTGTAGTAAACAAAGCGCGCGCGCCTATGCCGTTCACTCATCATTTAGCCTACACACAGACACGCAATTCATATTTAAACAGTCTTTTTGCGGTTTACAGTCCGACACTATTCAATATCACGATTAGAACAAAGCACTAGAATAAATGACTTACTACATCAGCTGGATCCGTTGCTCCTCGAAATGAAACTACCAGCACTTCTGGTACATTTTCCAGGGTTAGATAGTATTATTCCTCACAGTGAAAGGATACGCTGTGTACACAGCTGTACAAGATACTTACTAAACACGATGTGTTTTATAATCCAGCTGGTGGCCGTTGGCATGTTTGAACGGCTTGTCTAAGATCATTTACGTTTGAATAGCGCGCGCTCTCCGTGGGCGTGGCACATTAACGCGTAATTAAGTGTAATGAGCTGGAAAGAAAAATACTGACATCTCTCTCTTTTCATACAGATTACATAAGCTGAGAATATTTTTTTTTAATATAAATTAATTCATTTAAAAGAAGAGAGTTCAAGCTTCATTATGGAAAAACACTAGTGCCTGTATGACAAGTATTCGCGGAATTAAAGTTAATCTTAGGACGCGTTTCAGAATGGACTTAACTGACAGAGAGAAGGCAGAACGCACATCATGTTTGTTTTTCTTTATTTGGCGAAAAGCACAACACTTTGTTTTTATTGTGAGTATCCACAAAAAAAAATAGACGCTTATCAGGATCTAATGATGTACAACACTTAATATGTAAGATCAAAATCAACAGAGTATTTTGAGTTTCTTTTGCACTGATAAGAAAAAAGCGAGACTATCGCGCCGGCGCGATAGCCGACCTCAGAGGGTTAATGAAGAATGTTTTATCTACTACCTTTCCTTTAACTATCGAGATGCTCCTTGATTTAGAAGGCTTTAATTGCATTCATGCCCATTCAATGTCATCGGTTAATTTACCCAATAACGGATTAGTGCAGGCTACTGTTGTAGTCATGGTTTTCATGTCATTCATGTATTCTCTGATTGGTGGTGGTCGCATCCCAGAAGCCAAGCGCCCTCCTTCTACTACCCATTTTGATGCCCTAATGATTACTTCCATTGCCATGGTAAAAGCCAGTGGAGAAATGGTGCATCCTGCCATTATTCCAAGCTCTAGGCATTGCCATGAAGTGCTGAATTTTGACGAATCTTGAAGTTGAGAAACTAAATTGCAAATCTCCAAAGTAGGCTTTCACTAAATTAGTTATTGTCATCGGTATACACTGAAAAAATCAAATGCTGCCCAAAGAAGCTCATGTGGCACTGAACCATATGCTTTAGCCAAATCCAGGAATGTCACATGGAGCTCCTTCCTCTCCTTTTTAGCCGATTGAATTCGTTGCCAGATAACATTGATGTGTTCTAAGCATCCTGGGAACCCTGGAATGCCCGCTTTTTGTATTGAAGTGTCAACGAAGCAGTTCTTTAATAGGTAGGTTGACAATCTCTGAGCAATAATGGTGAAGAAAATCTTGCCTTCAACGTAGTGAACTTAATAGTGAAATGGGACGAAATTGACTGATGCTTGTAGCATCTTTTTCTTTAGGTATAAAGACTCCACCTGCTCTGCGCCATGCTCTAGGTACAACCTGTTTTTCCCATGCCACTTTTATCAATTTCCACAGAATTCGCAGAACTCCTGAAGCACTCTTGTACACTCTGTACAGAACTCCATTAGGCCCTGGAGATGATGAGGCCCTTGCCTTTCTCACAGCCTGCTCCACCTCTTTCCACATAGGTGCACAGTCCTCCATTTGGTATTCTGGTGGATTGATAGGTGGTATGTCTGACGGATTTGACATTGGCTCATGCCTTTTTGCATCTGTATGTGTTTCCTCCAAATATCTCTTCAGCTCAGCCTTAAATGCTTTTAACGTGTGCCATTCTTCTCACTGGTGAATAACTTCTTTACGAATTTGAATGGTTCTTTATATCTCGTACGCTCCTTTTTGTAGCGTTTCCGTAGGCGCTTAGCTCTGCGCAATGTTGCAAGATTAGTTTTTATGGCCATTTTGTAAGAGATTGAGTCCCTCCTTCTGACTTTGTTCTGCTCTTCTCCATTGCTTCCTCAATGGTCTCCTTTCTCTAATTAACCCTTCAATCTTCTGCTGACATCTAGACTTTCCAGGAGTAGTTTGTACTTTATCCTTAAAGGGTTAGTTCACCCACAAATGAAAATTAAGTCATTAATTACTCACCCCCATTATGTACCAACCCCGTAAGACCTTCGTTCGTCTTCGGAACACAAATGAAGATATTTATGATTAAATCTGAGAGGTTGATCACTCCTCCATAGGCTCCCTAAGGGATTGAAACCTGACGGCCCAGAAAGTCAATGAAGAAAATGTTTAAATATTCCATGTCACAACAGTGGCTCAACTATGTTTATCAAGCGACGAGAATACTTTTTGTGCGAAAAAACAAACAAAAATAACGACTTTATTCGACTATTCCTTTTCTTCCTTGTAGGCCTGAAACGAGACTTCAAGAGATTTCCACGACGCGCACGCGCGAGAACTTAACTGAAGTAGTTGAAGGAGATCGCAATTCTCGCGCATGCGTCGTGGAAATCTCTTGAAATCTCGTTTCAGGCCTACAAGGAAGAAAAGGAATAGTCGAATAAAGTCGTTATTTTTGTTTGTTTTTTCGCACAAAAAGTATTCTCGTCGCTTGATAAACATAGTTGAGCCACTGTTGTCACATGGAATATTTAAACATTTTCTTCATTGACTTTCTGGGCCGTCAGGATTCATTCCCTTAGGCAGCCTATGGAGGAGTAATCCAGCTGTCACATTTAATCAAAAATATCTTCATTTGTGTTCCGAAGACGAACGAAGGTCTTACGGGGTTGGTACAGCATGGGGGTGAGTAATTAATGACTTAATTTTCATTTTTGGGTGAACTAACCCTTTAATATTGTAGTGATAGAATTTAATTAACAGTTGATCAAGCGAATAAATGTTTCATTTCAGTTATTTACAGAAGATCATTTATTATGACTAAATATATTTATTGCGCTTTTGAAGTGCTTTTGATCCATAAAAAGGACATTTAAAAGAGCAGTTTTCTGTACATACGGGATGACCAATACAAATATTCTTGGTTATTGCTGAGAGTTTCTGTGACAAACTGCCCTTGTGAAATACAGTGGCATTTCCAAAGCACTTAAAAGTCGAACAAACTGTTATCTTGAAGTTAATGACAGTTATTAGAGCAAAAAATTTAACTCCCAAAACAGGCTACATCTTCAAGGCCGTCATTACGCATTATTACACCCTCTATCTACTTTACATGTGCAAATACACTTAAAGCTGCTTTCGTGAGTCAAGCACTAAATTTACAACACTAACCAAATGACGAGCTTCTCAAAAATTATGATCTGTATTGGTTTAGCTATATTTATTTTAAGCATATTTTCAATTAACTATATTTAGTTTCTGCTAAAAAAAAGATCTTTTATTTTTAATTAATGATAAAAAAATCCATTGTGATACAT
This sequence comes from Tiaroga cobitis, assembly GCA_030578255.1. Classification (NCBI taxonomy): domain Eukaryota; kingdom Metazoa; phylum Chordata; class Actinopteri; order Cypriniformes; family Leuciscidae; genus Tiaroga; species Tiaroga cobitis. The sequence continues at coordinate 35,353,784 of CM060605.1, forward strand.
TGTTGTTTGATAGCTTGATGTAATGTAATTCATTTATTTGTACATTTATTCTTTGTCACATAAATTATTCCCAGCTCAAGGAGCACGTTATTGTACACTACAGATTTGAAACAAACCTACAGAGCCAAAAGACAAAAGGTGAATAAGGCTCAATAGAAAGTTGCAAACAATAATGTAACAATTGAAAATGAATAAAAATAAAATTAGATGTTTCATAAAATGTATATGTAGTAATATATGTTATCATATATAAAATATTATTTAATAATAAAGGTAATATAATTATGATATTCTATTAATACAAAATGATTCTTCTTTTGCTAAGAAAACTACTTTTTATTTTATCAAGCTAACAAAAAAATAAAGTTCAGCTAAGGACGGTTTAATTTGATGATTGAGTTAAAATGTCAGTGAAATGTCTAAGATGATGAAACACGAAAGACAGACTGAGATTGAGAGAGAGAGAGAGAGAGAGAGAGGGAAGCACTCAGCCGCAGTAATGACTCCTGCTCCCATGAGTCTAATCAAAGATTTGTACATATAATTGCTGTCAAGTCAGCGCTTGCCACCTGCTACGCTGTACGGCACGTTCTTTCCTCTACCAATCCATCAGCGCCTGGTTAGAGAGACATTACAACACAACCTGTAGCCACGGACAAACACTATGGGGTTAGAGTTGTTGCATTATTTGTATAGATTTACAAATGCACAAGAAACGATTCACAAATGTGTGCAGCGATTTACAAATGCACAGAAAGCGGTTCACAAATAAATGCCTGGCAGAGTTGTGTTTGTGACATAAAACTAAATGAAAATAATAAATTTATTTCATTTCATCTCATTTTATTTATTTGTGAATTTTATAATTTTTTGTGAACTCTTTATATTTGTAGATCTTAATCTATTTATTTGTGAATTTGATACATTTTTGTGAATCTCTTTACATTTGTTTGTGAATCTCAATCTATTTATTTGGAATAATGCAACAATTCTCACCCCATAAAGACCTACAGGGCTGAACCAAGGAAAGGGGACGTATTTGCTTCAGAGTCGTTGTTTGAATTCACAAATCAGAGACAACATGTGTAACGGTTACTCTGATAAAAAAAAAAGCCGTAACAATGTGTGTGGTTTAGTATGCATCACTAAGGGGGTTGCCAGGCCGATTTTATCTTCAAAAAATATAAAATGTGTATTATAAGTTTAACGAATGGTAAAAAGATTATTTATAATGTACACCAATTATGTCACTTTTACATTTTTTTGTGAGTAGTAACTTTAAGTAGTGATGCTATTAACATTTTTGAATCTGTGGAAGTGTTTTACTATAATCAAGTTAATTTATAAGAATGTTTTTTTTATGTCATGTTGTATTGTGGACACAATTTCAATTGCAATAAAAATGTCTCTCTCATGCTTTTGTTAGGAAGTCTGATTCATTTGAGTGAATCAGTTCATTTAAATGAATCATGGATATGTTAAAAGAAGATACACTTATTCCCTGTGTGGCTTTTCGTGCTTTTTGTTTAGTTTCTTTGTAAAAAAAAAAAAAAAAAAAAAATAGATTTAGACATTATTGACTTGGGCTTTTATGTATTCTGTCATAAATAAATAAGTCATTAACGTATTCCCTGCGGGCTTTTATGTATAAATAAATTAATAACTTAATACAAAAATAAATAATTACCTTATTCCCTGTGTGCGCTTTTAACTCGTTTTAAATAGATAAATATATAAGCAAATATTTACTTAATCCGTGTGTGGCTTTTTATGCCTTTTGTTTTAAACAAACAAACAAATAAATATTCAGATATTCCCTGTATGGCTTTATATAGTTTCTATTTTTAATGAATGAATGAATGAGTGTGTGTGTGTGTGTTTACCTAATCCCTGTGTCACTTTTTATGTATTCTGTTTTAAATAAATACATTGTTTTGCATTAATGCAGTTAGCTTTTGTTAGTAGCTTGTAGTTTATAGCTAACTATGTAGTAGCTTTACTGCAGATTAACTGCTTTAAATTATCATGAGTTTAGCTGCAGTTAAAGTAGCTTTCCCAACAAAGACTTATGGGCTCCTTCATCACAGGGCCTGGGGGATCAATTGTGCCCCCAAAAATAGTCCTGAGTTCCATTAGCATTATACAGGCTGATTATACAAAACAACAATATTACATCCACAATTACAAAAGTACTAAATGCTTACGTAACCTGATTTAGAATTACTGTAGCATGACAAGAAATAAGACAAGACAATGTCCTGTTACCGTAATGAATTGCGTAACCCAGTTACACCCGTGGAGGTCTGAGTGCACATCTATAGTTTAAGCTCTGACAACAGGTGTCTGCATTTTCCTTTGCACACACATTCTCTCTCTCTCTCGCTCTCTCGCTCTCTCTCTCTCTCTCTCTCTCTCTCTCTCTCTCTCGCTCTCTCGCTCTCTCGCTCTCTCGCTCTCTCGCTCTCTCGCTCTCTCTCTCTCTCTCTCTCTCTCTCTCTCTCTCTCTCTCTCTCTCTCTCTCTCTCTCTCTCTCTCTCTCTCTCTCTCTCTCTCTCTCGCTCCTGGAATCCCAGGGAGAATCCGTCTGCTTTAATTAATACAGCCTGCCTTTGGCTTGTTGAATGCAGGCCGCAGTGAGAGAACTGTGACCAGGTCTCGAGAGCTTTGAGCCCTTGAGCTGAAATACTAACCCTCATTAGACTCATACTAGGAGACTGTTAAGTAGGGCCTCCGGTCTGGAGCAGAGAATAGCAGGTCAGGGCTTTTTCTTACACCTCACCCCGATTAGCTGGGTTGTGTGGGGCGGATTGACTGATCTATATCTATCTACTGTATATCTGTCTGTCTGTCTAATTATCTATTTAGTAGGGATACATCTACACACACACACAATAATCCTCAATTTATCATATTGCAATAAAAAAAGATGAGTTAGTCATTTTAAACCATGTTAAACATCTCCACCTAAAACTGTAGTGTGGAAACCTCCATGACTCCTCACACCTCCTCCATTTGATGTTACATTAATCCATATAAACACGTCTGACTCAGCCTCATGGCTCTGGTAATTATTACTTGACTTCTGTGATAAAGTTATATGCTACTATATGACAACAGGCTTGTTTGATACCAGTGGGATTTGGACTGGATTCAGACAGGCAAGTCTGAGCAGGATACCTCGTATCTCTGGGGATGTGTGTGAGAAGTGCACCTGACATGGGCAGATCTGCGTGTGATCAGGTTAAGCAAACAGCTGGAGGGCTGGCTGGGTGACAGAGAAAAGAGTGCTGGCTGGCTGCTCCTGGCATTGACTTCATTGCTTGGTTTTAGACCAATTTATGTTGGCATCACGGTTATTCAAGTTTGATTGCATGTTCGTATTGATCGCCTACTTCGGATGCAATGAACTCTCAATGTTTTCATTATAAAAATGCCACTGTATGGAGTTAAAATCAACTGTTAGTAATGTTTAGAACAGTTATTTTAATCAACTAGAGGTGTTTCGCCACTGTTTCGAGTAGTTTCGTGTGTTGTGAAATGGCGGTGGTGGATCCCCAGCACGTCATGTCATCACACACCACGTCATAGGATCTGAATTTAATACAAAGTCTGATTAATCATTTCTAGTATATAAAATGAGGAAGGTAATATATTTTGGTCGCAGAGAGTGAGAATCTCTAGTTTATGACATGAAAACATGAGCAGCCAATGGCAAATCGCAACTATTTCACGTTTTGACGAATTGGTGGCGAATTCATACAAGTTCGTACAATCTCATTCACACATTTTTATACGTTCTGCTTACACTCCATTGAGGTTTAGTCAATTAGCAAATAAAACACAAAGTTATAAAAAAAATACACCTAAAAAATTACTCAAAGGACAAGTTAGCTATTGTAAAGGACAAGTCGGTAAAATACCGAACTTGTCCTTTAAATAACGGATATTTCTGGTCTTGAGTGGATTAACAAATGTATTGGGTCCATCTGATGTTTGTCACTGACTGAATAATTAATAAATACTTTTAGATCGGACTAAACCAATTTACGGAGGTAAGAGAAGCAGGTATTTTGAGAAATATTTAACCTCGCTTTTTTTCTTATCAGTGCAAAAGAAACTCAAAATACTCTGTTGATTTTGATCTAACATATTAAGTGTTGTACATCATTAGATCCTGATAAGTGTCTATTTTTTTGTGGATACTCACAATAAAAACAAAGTGTTGTGCTTTTCGCCAAATAAAGAAAAACAAACATGATGCGCATTCTGCCTTCTCTCTATCAGTGAAGTCCATTCTGAAACGCGTCCGAAAATTAACTGTAATTGTGCGAATACTTGTCATACAGGCACGAGTGTTTTTCCATAATAAAGCTTGAACTCTCTTCTTTTAAATGAATTAATTTATATAAAAAAACAAATATTCTCAGTTTATGTAATCTGTATGAAAAGAGAGAGATGTCAGTATTTTTCTTTCAAGCTCATTACACCTAATTACGCGTTAATGTGCCACGCCCACGGAGAGCGCGCGCTATTCAAACGCAAATGATCTTAGACAAGCCGTTCAAACATGCCAACGCCCACCAGCTGGATTATAAAACACATCGTGTTTAGTAAGTATCTTGTACAGCTGTGTACACAGCGTATCCTTTCGCTGTGAGGAATAATACTATTTAATAACCCTGCAAAATGTACCAGAAGTGCTGGTAGTTTCATTTCGAGGAGCAACGGATCCAGCTGATGTAGTAAGTAATTTATTCTTAAGTGCTTTGTTCTAATCGCGATATTGAATAGTGTCTGACTGTAAACCGCAAAAAAGACTGTTTAAATATGAATTGCGTGTCTGTGTGTAGGCTAAATGATGAGTGAACGGCATAGGCGCGCGCGCTTTGTTTACTACAGTTATACAGCGCGTGTCTGTGCCGTTCATTCACTCTCACACCTACATTAGTAAACGTTATGTTTACATGAACACATCCAAACTATATTGCTATAGCCTACTAAGATGAGTAAAAATAGACTGAAATATGTTGAAATAAAATGTCTGTATAAGCAACAAGCTGCAAATTCACATACTAATATATCATACACAATATGTTACAGACTAAATATGAATGTTTAGACAAGATTTTGTGATTAGTTTTGGATAGATTATAAAGTTTTGACTCTAAAAAAAAGACTGTCACATTAAATAGGTACGCTTTTGTTCACCAATTTCTGCTCATAGTTAAATATACTATAGTATGATGTTTTGTCAAAAATAAAGTAGGTATATTGAATTATCAACTAAGATGTTATTATAGTGTTTGTTCCAATATTCAAACTAATGAATCCTTACCTTTTTTAATACGTATGATAAAATGTATACTTTTTACAAAGAAATACACTTGAAATATTGTTAAAATTGTAATTGTTGTTGTAATTGTAACCTATTTGTAAGTGGTTACAATTTCTATTTGTAAAATATGTATATATAGATAATTTCTTTAGTCCTTGCATTCTTTGGGATCCTGTGACACACCTGTGTGAAAGGGCTAATTAATATGCAGCTCATTATGCGGCACATTATCCGGCCTTTGTCTTCTCAGGTGTGAACACGCCTCCATGCATATTGCCTTTCCAAACAAAAGGTGTCTATTAAATTTAAATCAATGTATTGTTTTGTGTAAATGATTAGGCAGGATGATTTTCAGATCATTTTGAAGCAAAAATTCTAGGCAACAACACTCATTAGTCAAAAGTCTTGTGGACACTTATTTAGTATGTGTTTTGTGGCCTTATTTCAGACACTTTAAGTTTTCGTTTTTTCACTAACCATGCATAAGCAATATTCTCTCAAAAATACAAACATGTACATACATGTTGCTCAAATATTACGGTAGCCCCGTTTGTGCTATATTGAGTGAATTTACACCTTTGCCATTAACATGTTTATAAATAACTAGGGATGTCCCGATCCGATCATGCGATCGGAAATCGGGCCCGATCACATGGTTTCAGACTCGATCGGAATCGGACGTTACCTCCCGATCAGGACTCGGATATATGTAAATTAGGGGTGTAACGGTACATGTATTCGTAATTGTTCCGGTTCGGTTCGCATACAAACCGAACGATTCCTAGGACCATTTTTCCTGCAGACAAAATCCGCGCTGGCGCAATCACCACAACGTTGCGCAACATCAAATGGCAAACGTAATGAAAGCGGAACGAAACTGCGCTACTCATTATATTGTGCTTAACGGACCATTTATCAGTTCGGACCCGCAACATCTGTGCAGCGCGAGATCAAGCGACACTGAGCTAAGAGATCCAGTGAAGAAAACGTCTCAGGTTACGTATGTAACCCTGGTTCCCTGATAGGGAACGAGACGCTGCGTTTGAGACGCGGTGGGAACGCTCTGCGTGATTGCGTCATGAAGCACGTGTAAAATCAGTCCAATGGAAGCCCGATACGTCATAGGTGACGTCATAGACCAGGAAACTATAAAGCACCCTTGCAAACAGACCGCGCCAGCTTCTTAAAAGTCTGAAGCAAGTCGATCAGGGTGTGCAGGAAGTATGGCAGGCAAACGCAGCGTCTCGTTCCCTATCAGGGAACCAGGGTTACATACGTAACCTGAGATGTTCCCTTTCAAGGGAACTCGAGCTGCATTTGAGACGCGGTGGGAACCCCATACCCACTACGCCATAGTGACAAATGCCCGTTCTGTGTGAAGTCCATTGCGCACACTAAGAAGCAAGCAACCTAGCCCCTGGAGTGGAGAGGTCAAGGTCATAAAACCTGACAAATGTATGCGGAGAGGACCATCCTGCCGCATTACAAATATCAGGAAGGGAAACCCCTGAAATTAAGGCCGTAGAGGCCGCCATACTTCTAGTAGAATGGGCCCGTACAGCCATAGGTGAAGGCTGACCGGCCGCTTCATAAGCTAGTGAAATAGCCTCGACTATCCACTTGCTCATAACCTGTTTAGATGCAGGGCACCCTCTTTTGAGTGACCCAAAACATACAAATAATTGCTCTGACTTACGCCACAGGGCAGCTCTGTGAACGTAGGCATCCAATGCCCGAACTGGACATAACAGGTTTAATTGTTCCTGATCTGGGGTATTAAAAGGTGGAGGATAGAAGGCCTCCAGCACTATTGGGCCCCCAACATTGACAGGGACCTTAGGAATATAACCCGGTCTAGGGTATAGAAATGCTTTCACCATACCAGGTGCAAATTCCAAACATGACGGAGCAACCGACAGGGCGTGTAAATCTCCAATTCTCTTGATAGATGAAACAGCAAGGAGAAATAAAGCTTTCAAAGTGAGGAATTTTTCTGAAACCTCTTCAATGGGCTCGAACGGAGCCAGAGCCAGACCCTCAAGTACAATGGCTAAATCTCAAGCCGGTGCTCTGGAGTGCAGTGCAGGTCTCAACCTCAATGTACCACGGAGAAAACGAGTAATCAGAGGATCTCTCCCAATAGAAGTACCCCCCCAGAGGGGTATGGTAGGCCGAAATAGCCGCCACATAAACTTTTAAGGTGGAAGGAGATAATCCAGCAGAGAAACGGTCTTGCAGAAAATCGAGAACTGAACCGACAGGGCAGTTAACAGGATCTAACTGACGCTCACCACACCAGGTGGAGAATAATTTCCATTTCAGCGCATACAGTTTTCTCGTGGAAGGGGCTCTGGAATGGAGAATGGTCTCAACGACCTCAGTCGAGAGACCGGATTCTATGAGCCTGGCCCCCTCAGAGGCCAGGCCCACAGTTTCCACAACTCCGGTCGAGGGTGAAATATCGTGCCCTCTACCTGGGACAGCAGGTCCCTCCTGATTGGAATCTCCATAGGAGAGCCGCTCAGAAGAGACACCAAGTCCGAGAACCATACTCGAGTCGGCCAGTAAGGGGCTATTAGTAACAGACTGGCCCCTTCCCGGCAAACCCTCTCCAGAACCCCCGGGAGCAACGATATCGGGGGAAAGGCATACAGGTGAAGCCTCGGCCAAACCTGCACCATCGCATCCAGTCCGAGAGGAGCTGGGTGCGTGAGAGAGAACCACATGGGACAATGGGTTGTATTTGAGGATGCGAAAAGGTCTATCTGAGCACGACCAAATTTCTCCCAAAGGAGCTCCACCACCTCGGGGTGAAGTCTCCACTCCCCGGGCCTCAGCCCCTGCCTTGACAGTATATCTGCTCCCACATTCTGACGCCCCGGAATGTAAACTGCTCTGAGAGATAGCAACTTTCCTTGGGCCCATAGGAGGATCTGATGGGCCTGCTTGCAAAGGTGACGTGACCTCAGACCCCCCTGATGGTTGATATATGATACCACCGACGTGTTGTCCGTACGGACCAACACATGATGGCCTCTCAGGTCTGGCAGGAAATATTTGAGAGCTCGAAATACCGCCATCATCTCCAAGCGATTTATGTGCCATGACAGATGATGGTCCTGCCAAAGACCTTGCGCCGAGCGGCCACTCATGACCGCCCCCCATCCCGTGAGGGAAGCATCCGTCGAAAGCGTGACGCGTCGACAAGAAGCCCCCAGCACTGGGCCCTGGGCGAGGAACCAAGGTTTCTTCCACATGACCAAGGCACGAAGGCATAGCCGCGTGACCTTGATCTTGCGGAACGGATTTCCCCTCGGAGAAAACCCCTTGGTTCTGAGCCACCACTGCAGGGGTCTCATGTACAGCAGGCCAAAAGTAATCACGTTGGACGCTGCTGCCATGAGCCCCAACAGTCTCTGAAACTGTTTCACAGTGAGTGACTGGCCTAGTTTTACATTCTTTACGGCTGTGAGAATCGCAGAAATCCGAGCAGGAAATAGACGTGCCTGCATTGTGGTCGAATCCCAAATTACACCTAAAAAAGTGGTCCTCTGAGCAGGGAGGAGAACACTCTTCTTGATGTTGAGCCGCAACCCCAACTCCTTTATGTGAGACAGAACGACATCTCGATGACGAACTGCCAACTGCTCTGACTGAGCTAAAATCAACCAATCGTCGATATAATTTAATACGCGAATGCCCTGGAGTCTCAAAAGAGCCAGAGCTGCATCCACGCATTTTGTAAAGGTGCGGGGTGATAAACCTAGGCCAAACGGTAGAACCCGATACTGGTAAGCTTCGCCCCGAAAGCGAACCTCAGGAACTTCCTGTGATGAGGATGGATGGATACATGAAAGTAAGCGTCTTTCAGGTCTATTGTGACAAACCAGTCCTCGGACTGAATCTGTGATACAATTTGCTTTAGTGTGAGCATCCTGAACTTGAGTTTCTGAACTCTGCTGTTTAACTGGCGCAGATCTAGAATAGGACGCAACCCTCCATCTTTTTTCGGAACAATGAAGTAACGGCTGTAAAACCCTGACTCTCTGCTGGGAGGAGGCACCCCCTCTATCGCTCCTTTTTGAAGAAGTGTCAGAACTTCCTGCTCCATAACCAGAGCCTGCTGTGGGTCCACCACTGTGGGAAGGACCCCTTGAAATCTGGGCGGACGAGAACCGAACTGAATTCTGTAACCCTTCTCTATTATATGCAGGACCCATAAAGAAATATTTGGCAGAAGTTTCCACGCTGCCAGAAATTCTGATAAGGGAACCAGTCTCTCGAGACTGGCCTCTGGATTTGATTGAACAATCATTTCGGCGCCCTGAAGCGGCGAACCGGCAGGGAACAACCGAACTGACCGTTCTACAATCCTCCTCAGAGGATTGCATGGGGACGCTGACACCTCGGTGCCCTGAAACGGCGAACCGGCAGGGAACAACCGATGTGGCAACGCTGCGACTCTCCTCGGAGAACCGCCCCCCGGAGGGCGCCAAAGAGAAACGGTTCCTCGGAATCGTTCCTCCCTGGAGGGGACCACCCTCAGAAGCCTGGCACACTTGGCGTCAGGACTTCTTCTTAGTCCAGGTTCTTTTAGACATGACAGTCCTCAGATCCTGTCTGCCCCCAGCAGGCCTGGACTGCGAACGCCACTCGGGAACCCCAGATTGTGGAGGAGCCCGAGCAGCAACACTCTGTTTCTGCTGGTATCTGTATGAGGAGCTCGTAGACGGACGAGGCTGCTCAACCTTTATATTGCGTGCAGCCTCGGGGACATTAGACCGGCGAGGAAGAAACCTCTGAAACGCAGCCGCTTGTTTTTTATTTTCTTGAAACCTATCGACAACACAATTTATAGCATCGCCGAACAGACTTGTAGGAGAAACCGGTGCGTCCAGAAGAACAGATCTATCTTTGTCCTTTATCTCAGAAAGATTCAACCATAAATGACGTTCCGTGGCCACCAGGGCTGCCATAGAACGGCCCACAGATTTGGCCGTCTCCTTGGTGGCCCGGAGAGATAAATCTGTCGTGCGACGTAATTCTCGAATTGCATCAGCACTAACTTCCTCACATTCATCTATGTCCCTCAGCAGGTCAGCTTGATAGGCTTGTAATATCGACATTGTATGAAGGCATGCTGCCGCCTGACCTGCTGCCGAATACGCTTTACCCACCAGCATTGATGTATTTTTTAATGGTCTGGTGGGTAACGTCGGGGCTTTCAGTGATGACGCTGACTCGGGGGAGAGATAGCTCGCAAGCGTCTCTTCCGCACGAGGCATCGTCAAATAACCGTAATCATCAATACCTCTCACTTTACTGTAATTACTAGTTTGAGGATTATGAACTCTGAAAGATGCCGGTTTATTCCATGATCTAGACACCTCAGTGTGAAGATCAGGAAAAAACGGGAGCTCCCGACGAGGAGCTCGTGATCTAGATGGTAAATAACGATCATCTAGAAGACTCTTTTTTTGATTCAACATCAATATCATCAGCTGGCCACTCAATATTTAATTTAGTAACAGCACGAGATAAAACCTCCATTAACTCCTCATCATCGGGGATATGAGCTGGCGAAAACTCAAAATCCCCCATATCAACGACATCCGGTTCCTCAGAACTGGATAGCCGCAACATTGGTGCCTCAACCTGGGGAGGAGAAACCGCAGGGCGGGCTCCTTCCTGGGCTGGGACACCGGAACTAGCAGGTAAGGGCTGAGAAAGGGCTGGGCCCGTCTCAAACCCCGCTACTAGATCCATCTGTGAACCCCATGATGCACGCCGCCGCTGTGCCTCAGCAGCAGCGGGACCCGCACCACGGGGAACACGAACCGAACCATCCTCCTCAAAGAATCCCCGGCGGGAGCGGAGAGTTTTCATGGACAAACTCATGCAATGCTCACAATCAGCCCCCTCGAGGACTGACTGGGCATGCTCAACTCCCAAACAAGCAACACACATCTGATGTGTGTCCCCACCCGTAATGAAACGAGGGCAGGGAACAACACAACGTTTGAAATCTTGCTTGCTCGCCATAATGATATATATATATATATAGCAATGTGATCGGACAGACAACAATAAATAGACAAGGACAGAATCACAGAGAGCGCTTGCTGAAGACAACAGAAGCTGGCGCGGTCTGTTTGCAAGGGTGCTTTATAGTTTCCTGGTCTATGACGTCACCTATGACGTATCGGGCTTCCATTGGACTGATTTTACACGTGCTTCATGACGCAATCACGCAGAGCGTTCCCACCGCGTCTCAAACGCAGCTCGAGTTCCCTTGAAAGGGAACATTTGAATTCGCCACTGAAGTAATAACATTGCTGCGAGATCTAGTGAGAAGCATTCAAATTTCTCCGTTATTTACCGTAGATCTCTATTCGATCAAACAGCGCTGACGTGGAAACCAGGAGAAACATTGTGCCGTGAATGAACATGGATTTAATGTTGCACTTCAAAAGTCAAATATTATATAAATATATATTTAAATGTTATTTTTAATGTGAGTACCAAAACATTATTTGTTCATCCTTCAAAGATTACCCCCATTTATAAACCTGAAAGTTTCAAGATGTAGGAAAATTCAAACTTATTTAAAAATAGTTTTTCTTTTAATAAATAGAAATTTCTCTGGCATTTCTTTGTTTTTGCTGTAGGTATTGTATCGAACCAAACCTCAAATTTTGTGAACTGTTACACCCCTAATGTGTATATAGGCCTATATATATATGTATATATACTCATTATTTTTTTATGCACTTTTAAAACATTTTTATTTTTTGTTTACATGCCTGCCGGGTATTTTAAGTTGAGGTGCTATTTGTTTTTATATTAGACTTTTTCTATATTTACTGTTGCACTAAAGTCCAAAAGTGAAGATTTTATGTTATTTATTACTTGATTGTTCAAGCTACCTCACAGACGTGCGCTGTTTGAATGTTGAATGTTAAAATAAGGAACATCCTGGATCTGTTTTTTCTCTCTTCTTTATTCTTTTTTTATGTATTATATAAGTATCGGATCGGGACTCGGTATCGGTAGATACTCAAAATCAAATGACTCGGACTCGGACTCGAGGGCAAAAAAACCTGATCGGGACATCCCTATAAATAACTGAAATGTCAGACAAATGTCAGGGCATGTCAGAACACCTCATGGACCCCAAAAACCCCTTAGACCTCAGAGGATTAACCAAATTGCACGTTTTTGTGGTTTTCATTTAAATCTCAGGCATACAACTAATATAAATATTAGAATTATTCGTACAACAGGGGCCTAAATAGTATAACTGCTATAATTGTCACCAGCTTTCACCCCACTAGCGACGGTCCTGATAGAGCCACTACTAGTTTTATATTCTCAGTGATTGTTTCTTGGTTTGGAGATCCTATCTGCTCCTGGTGGCTGCAGTCGGTCTACTGCAATTTGATTTGCACACACACAAAAAAAAATCTGTTAAAATGGCAAGTAATTATGAGTCGTGATGGCAATTATGCAATCAGCAGCGTTCTCTTCTGATTTCGTGACAGCAGATGAGAAATGAGCAGTCACATCACTGACTCACATGCTTGCCGGACCATCTGATCAACCGTTTCTATAACGACCAGCAAGCACTTCTAAATATGAACTTGGACCAATTTCTATCGGGCTCTCTTGATATGATTCATAATAATAATAATAACCTTTATTTTATAAAGCGCCTTTAAAAGCAGCTTCTCAAAGTGCTGTACACACATAGACAACACATCAACAGGTAAATGCAAGTTTAAAAAAGTATGTCTTAAGTTGACCTTTAAAAATGGCATAAGTCTGGGCTTCCCTAAGTTCAAGAGGCAGAGAATTCCAAAGGACAGGTGCATAGAAGGAAAAAGCCCTATCACCCATAGATTTTAAGCGAGTTTTAGGAACCACCAGCGTGCTTGATTGTGAGGAGCGCAATCTGCGATTCGGAGTGTAGGGGTGTAACAGTTCAGCTATAATTTGGAGCCAGACCGTGCAAAGCCTTATATGTAAACATCATAATCTTAAAATCGACTCGGAACCTAACTGGGAGCCAATGCAAGGATTCCAAAACCGGGGTGATATGGTTGCATATTCTGGACCCAGTTAACCCTCTGAGGTCTAAGGGTTTTTGGGGTCCTTGAGGTGTTCTGACATGCTCTGACATTTGTGCTTTTTTCAGTTATTTATACACATGTTAATGGCAAAGGTGTAAATTCACTCAATATAGCACAAACTGGGCTACCGTAATTTCTCAGCAACAATTATGAAACATGTTTGTATTTTTGAGAGAATATTGCTTATGCATGGTTATTGAAAAAACTAAAACTTAAAGTGTCTGAAATAAGGCCACAAAACACATACTAAATATGTGTCCACAAGACTTTTGACTAATCAGTGTTGTTGCCTAGAATTTTTGCTTCAAAATGATCTGAAAATCATCCTGCCTAATCATTTACACAAACACATACACTGATTTGAATTTTATTAGAGACCTTTTGTTTGGAAAGGCAATATGCGTGGAGGCGTTTTCACACCTGAGAAGACAAAGGCCGGATAATGTGCCGCATAATGAGCTGCATATTAATTAGCCCTTTCACACAGGTGTGTCACAGGATCCCAAAGAATGCAAGGACAAAAGAAATTATCTATATAGCCTATACATATTTTACAAATAGAAATTGTAACCAATTACAAATAGGTTACAATTACAACAACAATTACAATTTTAACAATATTTCAAGTGTATTTCTTTGTAAAAAGTATACATTTTATCATACGTATTAAAAAAGGTAAGGATTCATTAGTTTGAATATTGGAACAACACTATAATAACATCTTAGTTGATAATTCAATATACCTACTTTATTTTTGACAAAACATCATACTATAGTACATTTAACTATGAGCAGAAAAAAAGCGTACCTATTTAATGTGACAGTAGTCTTTTTTTACAGTCAAAACTTTATAATCTATCCAAAACTAATCACAAAATTGTGTCTAAACATTCATATTTAGTCTGTAATATATTGTGTATGATATATTAGTATATACATGTGAATTTGCAGCTTGTTGCTTATACAGACATTTTATTTCAACATATTTCAGTCTATTTTTACTCATCTTAGTAGGCTATTAGCAATATAGTTTGTATGTGTTGTTCATGTAAACATAACGTTTACTAATATAGGTGCGAGAGTGAATGAACAAGGCACGCGCTGTATAACTGTAGTAAACAAAGCGCGCGCGCCTATGCCGTTCACTCATCATTTAGCCTACACACAGACACGCAATTCATATTTAAACAGTCTTTTTGCGGTTTACAGTCCGACAAATTCAATATCACGATTAGAACAAAGCACTAGAATAAATGACTTACTACATCAGCTGGATCCGTTGCTCCTCGAAATGAAACTACCAGCACTTCTGGTACATTTTCCAGGGTTAGATATTCCTCACAGCCAAAGGATACGCTGTGTACACAGCTGTACAAGATACTTACTAAACACGATGTGTTTTATAATCCAGCTGGTGGGCGTTGGCATGTTTGAACGGCTTGTCTAAGATCATTTGCGTTTGAATAGCGCGCGCTCTCCGTGGGCGTGGCACATTAACGCGTAATTAGGTATAATGAGCTGGAAAGAAAAATACTGACATCTCTCACTTTTCATACAGATTACATAAGCTGAGAATATTTGTTTTTTTTATATAAATTCATTCATTTAAAAGAAGAGAGTTCAAGCTTCATTATGGAAAAACACTCGTGCCTGTATGACAAGTATTCGCGGAATTAAAAATAATCTTAGGACGCGTTTCAGAATGGACTTCACTGACAGAGAGAAGGCAGAACGCGCATCATGTTTGTTTTTCTTTATTTGGCGAAAAGCACAACACTTTGTTTTTATTGTGAGTATCCACAAAAAAAATAGACACTTATCAGGATCTAATGATGTACAACACTTAATATGTAAGATCAAAATCAACATAGTTTTTTTGAGTTTCTTTTGCACTGATAAGAAAAAAGCGAGACTATCGCGCCGACCTCAGAGGGTTAAGATCCTAGCAGCAGAATTTTGTACACGTTGAAGCTTGTGTAGATTTAGAAACACCGGCTAAAAGCGCGTTACAATAGTCAATCCGAGAGACGACGAAGGAATTTATCAGCTTTTCACCTACGGGAAAAGTTAACATTGGCCGCAATCTAGCGATGTTTCTAAGATGGAAAAAAGATGATTTAACAGTACTCTGAACGAAAGAATCAAATGAAAGGTTAACATCAAAAATAACTCCAAGGTTCCTCATTTTACTCTGGATACCCAAAACAGAGCCAAAACAGAGCCATCAAGAGTCGAAGACAGAGAACCAACTTTGGAAGTTTGATGACGAGAACCAATGAGCATAACTTCAGTTTTATCACTGTTCAAACACAGGAAATTATTACTCATCCAGGTTTTTATTTCAGTAATAGAGCCAGAAAGAAAATCAACGTTGGAGCGCTCATCTGGTTTTGAGTGTATATAAATTTGCGTATCGTCGGCATAGAAATGATAATGGAGGCCGAGCGATCTCAGGAGATAGCCAAGAGGTGATAGAAAGATGTTAAAAAGTAAAGGGCCCAGAACTGACCCCTGAGGAACACCAGTGAGAACAGAGCTAATCTCAGACCTATGGTCACCCATTGAGATGAACTGGGAACGGTCAGCAAAGTAGGACCTAAACCACTTCAAAGCTGTCCCCGACACACCAGACACTCTCTCAAGACGTGTAAGCATTAGACTGTAATCAACAGTGTCGAAAGCGGCTCTTAAATCTAAAAGAATGAGAATAGAAGTTGCACCAGAGTCAGAAGCCATCAACAGATCATTGGTGACTTTAACCAGAGCCGTCTCAGTACAATGAAATTTACGGAATCCTGACTGAAGTGGTTCAAAGAGGTTATTACTTGTGAGATGGTTACACAAATGAGAGGCAACAATACGTTTGAGTATTTTTGCCAGAAACGGAAGGTTTGAAATAGGACGATAATTATTAAAATCATCCAGGGCAACATTCTCTTTTTTTGGTACTGGAGTTACCGCAGCAATCTTTAATGCTGCTGGAACAACCCCAGTCTGCAAAGAGTCGTTCATAATACTGAGAACAACTGGACACAGGACATCAAAGCAAGATTTAAATAAGCATGTGGGAAGAGGATCAAGCAAGCAAGTGGAAGCTTTAATGCTTGATACCTCCCATTTAAGAGTCTCAGTATCAAGAAGAGGAAAGTTAGTTAGAAAAGTACCAGTGAACCCAGGTGGACAATGGAAAGAAAGAGTAGAAACAGATGAGACAGAGATTATATTACGAACACTACCAATTTTTGAATTGAAGAAATGAAGAAAAGAATTACACTGCGGCTGAGAAGCAGGCATGGTAGTAGCAGCATTAACTTGAAGGAGTCTGTTTATAGTTTTAAATAGATGTCTTGGGTTTTCTTGATTGTTTTCAATAGTCTGAGAGAAATACAAAGATCTTTCAATCTCAATTAATGCTCCGTAGTCACTTAGAAGATCCTTCCAGGCTAGATAATGAACATTCAAGCCAGTGAGACGCCATTTTCGCTCCATTCATAGCTGCATGACCACAACAGAGCTCTAAAATAATAATTAATAATCTTGCATAATAATTCACATAGTGAAACACACAGATGTTTAGTGCTGTTTGCAGGTGAAATGGGCAAAAACAAACAAACATCGACTTAGACATAGCAAAATAAGCCAGCAACTACAGACGTCGGTCCCGTGGATGTTCACTGAAAAGCACAAGATGTTCATTCATTTCAACCAATCAAAAAATCGATTGAGATTCGGGAAGCTCTCTGATTGGTGGATCTCACATCGGGTCCTGACGGGTCAGAATACAAACAATTCTACCATTATATTTAGCATTCCAACATAACAACCAGACACAATTGTATTTTAATTAATTAAATCCAAAATCATTTCAGTGAGAGAGAGACTCGTGGAAAGAATATGTGAATGAAGATGTGCTCTAGTTTGCGTAGTAATGTATGATTATACATTTTTATTCATTAAACAAAAATTATATATAAATAATAATAAAAATATATATAATGTGTGTGTGTATGTATATGTATGTATGTATGTGTATACTGTATGTGTATATATATATATATATATATATATATATATATATATATATATATATATATATATATATATATATATATATACATACATACACGCACAAAATGTTATTTTTATTTGTGTACTTTTTTGTAAAATATTAAAAATATCTTTAAATAAATATATCATGTATAAACTATAAACATTCATATACCGGTGTGTGTGTGTATATATATATGTATATATATATTGTCATGGTTTAATCAATAATCTTGTTTACATGTTTAAAAATCATACAAAAAGTCTATCTGATAATTTGTGTATATATATATATATATATATATATATATATATATATATATACACACACTAAAATATCTTAAAATACATTATATAAAATATATTAATTATTTGTCATTTTTTAGATTAAACAGACATAAAAATGTAAGTCATTTATTTAATTATACATACATACATACAAATATATATGCACACACACACATACTGTGTATATATATATATATATATATATATATATATATATATATATATATATATATATATATATATATATATATATAAATTATTACACAATATATTAATGTGTACTGCAAATCTTTCTTATATGATTTACAAAACTCTGCACTAACTGTACCAAATATACTACTCTGAACAACTGTGTATAAATGTCATCAAGATATTTTCAAGTCCCAGCTTTGTGCAGTTTCCATTTACCACTGTGCCGTGATGGAACAATTATTATTTGCTTACCCAGCTTATTTTCAATACCATCTTGGACCGTGTTTGCCAGCTAAGGACTCTCGGCCAAAAGTAAGTGGAGATCTGTTGCCACTGAATGGCAGGAAATGACCTTAAGAGAGCTTATCCTGAGTAACAGTAACTTAACACAATATAAGGCATTTGTTAACCGGTAAACGGCCGTATTTTTCCGAGCAGACACTTAAAACTGTTTATTTTCCAACCTGTTTCGAAGTGGCCGCCGAGTTCAACTGTTATTGTGAAGTCGACCAGCTGAACTCTCTCAGGCCAAAAAATCGGAAAAAGAATCCAAAATACGCCCACAGATTGATAGCAATAAAAACACACCCCACCGCGAGTACTGATGGAGGGCTGTAACCTCGCTGTGTTGAGACAGCTGCTCCGATGACTTGGGCTCTCAACAGGTTGCTTGATTCATCTTGTGAGTCAGGACTCGAGACTTCATCTCCATCCGTGTGTGTGATTCACTCACGGCCATTCATTTACGCGTCTGTCCAAAGCGAAGCAGCAAACCCAGGAGTCACGTAGAGCGTGAGATAGTCTTTTCACAGCGGCGGTGGACAGTAACCTGCTGTAAATGGCTTTGCTTATTGTCTTTACTCTGCTCTTTGTAGGGAAGCCTGTGAATTAAGCTTTTGTTCACTGGCCGATTATTGATGCAACGCCAGGGAAGAGATGTGGGATTTCCATGGCATTAGAGAGCATCTGATTGGACGAAACTTTGTATTCGCCCCTATTTAGTTAATTTTCCCAGAAGACAATTTTTTAAATGTGTATATCTGAATAAAGTTTGTTTTTTCAACTTTAAGTACTCTACATGGCCTTAAGTTCTCAAATGTTGCCTTCTTTGACGTGAGAAAAAAAACAAGTTTGCTCGGTAAATTTGAAAAACATTCAATTAGTGCTTCAGCGGCAGCAGAAAGGCTAGAGAGAGAGTCCATGCTTTACTTTTCAATTACAATTAATGAGCACTTGGCTCTGACCCCGCGTGTCAGTGCTGAAAGTTTAGTTTGTTTCGGCAAAGTCCTCCTTCCCGTTACATGTGTGGAAAAGTTTTCCAGCTGCCCAGCCCGAGACTGAATAGTCTGCTTTTCTACATGACTTAAGGCACCAGACCACAACAACTTTATCTGAGATGTTCAAATTTATAAATACTGTTCTTGAATTACATATTCTGTCTCTGGTTGTTTTCGTATGGTTTCCAACGTTTATAAAATTCAAAAGGTTAAATAAGAGTAATGGCAAACAGCATATTTAACCGCCCAGAAATCTCCATGGACCCATTTCTGTAAACAAAAAGCTCACATAAAAAAATAAGTTGGCCTTTAAAAATTAAAAATGGCCTGCCTCTATGGGAACTTAACACAGGGGTGTCCTGACTTATAAACCCTGTATTTTAAGGAAGAACATTTATTTATTTATGATACATTATTCATTCACAAAGAAAATTGGTGTCCTTAAAGGTTGGAGTTTTCCTTTTTTTTATTTTTATTTTTTTTATTAAAGCATTAAGATCAATTTCCAAAAGATGATTTTTCAATTCCTCTTTTTAGTCAACTTTAGTGGCTAATAAAATGACAATGCATCCAAATTGCACTCATGACCTGACTGAAACTGAGGCACAAAGAACCTCATGTAATACAATTATTACTATTATTTTAAATATTCTATAGTATCAAATCAACCTCGAAATTACTATTCCAAATATATATGTTGTATTGACTATTTGTCAAAAATACATACATATTTGTCAAAAATACATACATATTCCAAATATGTATGTATTTTTGACAAAATAGTCAAGAATGTTTTTTTATTTTATTATTATTTAACCATAGAGCTTCTCAAAGTCAAGTGCTATTCATGGAAGAGTATATCAGCAAATTTCGGGGTGTCCCACAGAAGAAGCAGCTCTCTTATTCTTGAGTCAATCCTAATAGAGTGACCCTAACCAGAGTCTGTGTGTTTGTACCATTCCAGGCGTTAGTCAAAACCTTGGCCTCCAAAAAGGCTTCAGTCACACCCTCCCTGGCTGTGGAAAGCAGTCTCAGAACTTTGACTGGTTCAGTCTGGTTCCTCTTGCCACCAACCGTTCAGCACCTCCCTGTGCTAGTCTGGACATGTGTTGTGTGTGTGTGTGTGTGTGACAAAATCCCAACATGCATCTAGCGCACAAAAGCCACGGCACTCCTCCAGTGAGTCACACAAACCTCTCGGGCCTCTGGTTTATGGGGCATGCGGTGAGGTACCCGTGCATTTACTGTATTATGGCTTTGCTATTGAAACGCAGAATGTCAACACAATCGTAAGAAGAATTGGCTGATTTGACAAGCTGTCATTTAAACAAACGCTCCAATCCGCCACACCCAGCCCCAAACACAATTGCAAAGATCACAAGGAGGAAGTCTCTTTATGATCAAAGTGTTTTAGGCATTGGTTTCCAGCTTCCGATAGAGAGAGAGAGAGCGAGAGAGCTGGGCGGATCGGAGCAGCTCCTCTTCACGTGGGCCTGAGGGTGAAGGGTATTAGGGGAGAGGTGAGCGACAACTGTTGCTCCGGGTTACTGAGTAACCAGGGCGATTGCCTCCCTCTTAAAGGCCTCTCTGACAGCGCTTCTGTTGCTTTTCTACCCATCCTCCTCTTCTAACCCCCAGCCATTCAGGTCTTTCCTTAAACCCAGTTAGTCAACACCCTACTGAGTGCTCTTCTAAGCTAATGACCAAAGAAACAGGTTGTGTGCTAAATGATCCTGTATTAGGTTGGGAAATGGATCTATTTTCCCTTTCCTTCTGTTTTGTCATCTTTACTCTGGTTATTTGCTGACCTTGACACCCACAAGACGCAGCGCAACACTGTACCTGCTGTCATGACCCCGCGATACAGATCTACACCAGCGCGCTGTTGACTTCTGTATGACACAGCTTGGATCTGTTTTTCAGACAAAGCAGTAAGAATGGAGCCTTTTACTGTTTTTGTTCTATGGTGGTAGTGTTCAACACAGTCTCATCCCAAGGTGTCATCTAACTGACGCTTTTGACCATGCGTCAACATGCCGGCGCACATGGCACCCTTTAAGCGTCAATATGAGACGCTCATCCTCGGGCGTCATCTGACTGACGCTTTTGACCACGCGTCTAAATCCGACGCACATGGCACCCTTTAGCTTCAGTTAGATAACTCTTCCGTTATGGGTAGGTTTAGGTCTGGGGTAGGGTTAGGGTTAGACCACTAGGAGGCGCGTCTCATATTGACGCTTAAAGGGTGCCATGTGCGTCGGCATGTTGACGCATGGTCAAAAGCGTCAGTTAGATGACGCCTTGGGATGAGACTGGGCTGTAGTGTTACGTCCTCAGGGACATTTATATTGTTTTTGTGTGTTTTGGTTTTTTTTTGGTCTTCTCGCTCTTTCTCTCCCTCTCACTTTCCCTTTCGCAGGTCGTAGATGATTGGCTGTTCCTCTTGTCAGTCGTCTTTAACGAGTTGAGTTGGTGGGAGGCGGGATCTTCATCAGCGGGGATGCTTGACACCTGGAGAAGCCCCATTTAAGATACATGTCACCGCCAGCAAGGGAGAGAGATTTTTGGTTTTGCTTTGAGACGTTTTGTTTTCTCTTTGGTTGATTCTAGTTCTGTTAAATGTTTAGTTTGTCTGTCATGTTACGCTTGCCTTTTGTTCCGATTGTTCCCTAGTTTCACGAATGAAACTTCTCATTCGTGAGCTCTGAGTCTGTTAAACAGCTTTGCAAAGCTGGGTTAAGCGGGAAGGAGGAAGGGAATAGATAAGATTGTCACGTGACATACATTTTGCACACTTAGTTGTTTCTTTTGTGTATATTCATTAGGTTAGGGATTTGTGCCACCCCCTGTATTTTTGTTTTCATTAGTCAGTATAGTTTATTTACGACGTCTCGGACGTTGAAGACTTTTTCTTTGATCTTTTGTTTCAGTTTAGGTTTAGATTGAAATGGTTTAGATTCGTTTTTTTATGTTATTTTCGTTTGTTTGGCACAAATCCTGTTTTCCCTTTCTTCCTTTTTTGCCTTGTTCACATGTAATATAAATTGCTTTATCCTTATTAAATTACTTCTTATTCTATTTTTGGTTGTGTCTCTCGTGTTTCTCAACTCACACAGTTTTCAATAGAGACGTATGTCTGAACTGGTCTTGTGTTCCCCTTCCAAAAATCCCAAGACGGGTGAGAGCCAAAGAAGGGTTGTAATGACTGTAACAGTCTCTTAAAGGTGCACTATGTATCTATTTTTTTTCAAAATGAACAAAATATAAATGAGACTATACATCATCAGTCCTTCTTCCAAACCGTGTTTTTGTCTTACCCTGATTCACTATTATACGTGTTTATATTTTAGACCTGTCGAGATGGGTTTCGCTGGAAATTGCGTACATGCGTTACTCGCCCATGCGTCTCGTCATATCCATAAATAGAGAAATGTTGCTCCGGCTACTTTGACGTGTGTGGTGTGTGAGTGACAGATGTTAGTTTTCACATTGAGTGAGAAAGGTTGACATAGAGCAGATAAATCTCAAACCTCCGGAAAAACACCCGTTTTAAACAAACGCCAAACAGGAGATTCTGCTGGTATAAAAAGTGACCGCGACAGAGTTCGTAATAAAACAGTCCCTCCAGAAAAACGTGATTATGCGATCGCTGAATTTAATGCATAATCAGCCTAAGTCCGCATATTTATGCGGGGGTCGCATTTTTTCAAATACTCCGCAATTTCGCCGCATAAATTGCTGATTTCCGCGCAAAATATGCGGGGCTTGCATGATTTCATAATCCCCGCATTTTTCGTCGCAAAAAAGTCACATATATCTTAGCAGAAAGTTGGAAAATGTTGCGTTTGCTTCACACAAGAGCAGCCATTTCCCCCTGTTGCCATGGGAACGTTATAAAGTGACGTAATTACACGAACATCATCGAAAAGCTGTAAAACAGGAGCACACTTTATTTTTAAATATTTAATTTATTCATTTTTACTGAAGTTGTAGCATATTCCTCTAGTAAAGCTACAGAACTTGTTTGACTCATCAATGTTTTGTAAGTTTGATGCGTTTATTAAGGTCTTGTAACGCGTTGTGTCGGGAAGAAAAATAGGGATAGCTCACAGCTGAAGTTATTGCAGAGGCCAGACAGACTCACGGAGGCGATTGGCATCTCACAACTCGCACTTTATTCCCAAATCGAACTCGTAACTGTCTGTCACACGTACTACCGTCCACATCGTTACTTAATAAACAAAATAAGATAAAAGTAGCAGCATCAAACAGAAATTACCCGCACACATGGGGTGTTCGAGGCGCACATACAATATAATACTGCAGACAGTTCAACAGGGAGCGTGCAGCTCTTAAAGGGGCCACACCTTATTTCCACTCGTTACAGTCTGAAATAAAACAAGATGAGAAATTAAATATTTCCAGCACTTTCTGTGATGTAGTATGCTTGCTTATCATAGGAAGTAATAAGAAAGGACTCTTTACATTAAGGTAGTAGCCTAGTGAGAACAGGGTGTTGGGGGAATCACTTTTTTTTCTCTTTTTCATCAAACCGCAGTTTTTGCAAGTTCCCGCAATTTTTGCAAGTTCCCGCAATTTTTGCAAGTTCCCGCAATTTCATCGCAAAAATTTGCATAAATATCCCGCATATTCCATCGCATTTTTAAAGAAAACGGGCCGCGTAATCAAGAATTTTTGCCCGCAACAATCACAAAAAAACTCCGCGTTTTTCTGGAAGGACTGATAAAACAAGAATCAGCATTAGCTTTTTAGAGATGGAGAGAACTGAGGGATTTGAAATGTAAAAGAGATGGTGTTTTTATTTCTCAACAGGTGCAAGTTATTTTATTGAACAGATGAATTTCCATTTGTAGCTCTCTTAACCCTCTGGGGTCGGCAATCACGCCGGCGTGATCTGCTCACCTTTTTTCTTATCAGTGCAAAACAAACTCAAAATACTTTGTTGATTTTGATCTTACATATAACCCACTGAGCAAAGTGATGTCCAAAAGACGTCTTTTTAAAGTCTTTGTCACAAAAGTCGGACGTTGAAAAGACGTCCACTGAGGAGCCAGAATGAAAGTTTTTATGACGTCTTTTTTTGACGTGTTCTGGACGTCTGATATAGACGTTCATCGACCCTCTTCGTACAAGGTTCAAACTAGTTCAAATGTGGCCATTGTGGACATGTTTTAACAATTTATGGTCTCATTTAGACATAATTCCTTTGACTATTGCTGTCAGATGATCTTAGTGAGAATTAGCAGAGGTTTAGATGTTGATATTTGTTTCATATGAAGTGTCACCATTGTGGAGATCAGTGTTTGCTTTAGTTGGGCTCTTGGTCCCCTTTATTTTTACTTTAGCTTTTCTTTGGCTGCTGTAACAGTGTGTTTGTAGAACGCATATGTTGTGGCAGAGAAAGCCAAGAAAAGTAAGACCAGGTGTTATCAGCTCAACGTTGATGGTGTCATAATCATCACAAATAAAGCATCAAATGTTGAGTTTGAAATAGTGTTTAACCACCAACCACGTGGAACTACAATATTGGTGCCAACTTTTAAAATATAAAAAGCATGTGCACATGTTTTGAGCAAATGTATCATATAGTCACACACAGACATCAAGATTTTGGATATGAATCACAATATGTCACAATCTAAACAAAAAAGCTTGGGAATCAATGATGAGTTTTGAACTATGAAAGCTACCCATCATGCATTGCAGCATGACGATTTTTTTTTTTATTGTCACCATTTTTGTGAATCATACGAAAATCTTGATGTCTGTGT
Organism: Tiaroga cobitis; assembly: GCA_030578255.1. Lineage (NCBI taxonomy): Eukaryota > Metazoa > Chordata > Actinopteri > Cypriniformes > Leuciscidae > Tiaroga > Tiaroga cobitis. Next base: position 35,378,844 of record CM060605.1, read on the forward strand.
GTGACAACATTATATGTTTATATATGTTTATCCACCTCTAAATAAGTGATAATATAAATTCTATTGGTGCCAGTATTGCAGTTCCTCAAGGTGGGCGCCTAGAAATGCCAAAGTACCTGACAACATTTGATGCACGTTTTGTGATGATTTCATCATCATCATATCATCATCATATCATCTTGAAGCTGATAACACCTGGTCTTACTTATTCTTGGCTTTCTCTGCCACAACAATGGTGTTCTACAAACACACAGTTACAACAGCCAAAGAAAAGCTAAAGTAAAAATAAAGGGGGCCAAGAGCCCAACTAAAGCAAACACTGATCTCCACAATGGTGACACTTCAAATGAAACAAATATCAACATCTAAACCTCTGCTAATTCTCACTAAGATCATCTGACAGCAATAGTCAAAGGAATTATGTCTAAATGAGACCATAAATTATGTTGAAAATATGTCCACGATGGCCACATTTGAACTAGTTTTTAACCTTGTACGAAGAGGGTCCATGAACGTCCAGAACACGTCAAAAAAAGACGTCATAAAAACTTTCATTCTGGCTCCTCAGTGGACGTCTTTTCAACGTCCGACTTTTGTGACAAAGACTTTAAAAAGACGTCTTTTGGACATCATTTTGCTCAGTGGGAAGTGTTACACATCATTCAATACTGTTAAATGTCTTCTTTTTTTGTGTACACTCTTATTAACATCAAAACCTTGTGTTTTTGTAAAATAAATAAAATAAACAGGGTGCGCTTTCAGCTCACTCTGTCTCTGCAAAAATCTTTCTGAAACGCGTCCGAAAAATGAACTGTAACTCAATAAATACTTGTCACAGAGACACGAAAGATTTCTCTTTATGAAGCTGAAATTCTCTTCTTTTAAATGAAGTAACTTATATAAAAAAGCAACTATTCTCAGTTGATGTAATCTGTATGAAAAGAGAGAGATGTCGGTCTTTTTCCTTTCACCTACTTATAGCAAATGACGTATTAATATGACCACGCCCACTGAGAGCGCGCGCTATTCAAACGTTAATGTTGAGGCAAGCCATGAAAACGCCCACATCAGAACGTGCTAACCTTTATTTCGTCTTGCTGCGCAGTGAGGAATAATTCCTGCAAAAGTTAACTCAGTTACCTGTTTCATTCGAGGAGCACGGATTCAGCTGATGTAGTAAGTCATTTATTCTTAAGTGCTTTGTTCTAATCGTGTTATTGAATAGTGTCTGTAAACTGCACAAAGACTGTTTAAATTTTAAATGCGTGTCTGTGTGCGAATGAATGGACGAATTCACAGACGTGCGTGCGCTGTGCGTTCATTCACTCTCGCTCCTACATTAGTAAGACTACTGAGATTTGTTCTAATCGCAATATAGAATAGTATCTGTAAAACCAAAAAGACTGTTTAAATATGAATCGGTGTCTGGGTGTGTGACCAAACGAACGCACAGATGCATAGCCTACTGTTACAGACGAAATAGATTAGAAAGTTTTTACTATAAAATAGACATCAAATAAGCTTTAGTTAGACAGTTTCTGCTCATATGTTAAATATATAGTAGCCTATGTTTTGTAAAAAATAAACTAATCAACTGTTATCCAATGCAAGCTTATAATAGCCTACTTTATATGGAAAAAAAAAATATTTTCAAAATGTTTCCAACTCTAACTTTGAACCAATTCTATACAATGACCCATATAACCTATTTGACCAGGATTTGTTTCCAGGTATGACTAAAAATGTTTTTTTTGACTTGCATTTATATTTTGATTATATGAAGAGTTCAGATGCAAAAGCCTCTAGTGCCATTTGAAATTTTCTTCTAGAATGATAATTTTTATCAAGCTTGTACATTTTAAGTTCAGTAATTTCACTTAAATGACAATTATTAGGTAATCTTCATTGCCATTTAAGTGAAATTACTGAACTTAAATATACAAGCTTGATAAAAATTATTATTCTACAAGAAAATTTCAAATGGCACTTAGAGGCTTTTGCATCTGAACTCTTCATATATATATATATATGTATGTATGTTGTCCTTTCAATTTTTCCTTGTGTGACACCTGAATGAAAGGCTCATTATTATGCGGGTCAGGTGAGAATCACCTAATTATTCATGATGGGGCTTGGACTGTTCAAGGCCATTCACATATTGCCTTGGCAAACAAAAAAAAGTTTTTCACAATAAAACCCAATTCACAGTTTTATGTGAATGATTAGGCAGGATGTTTTTCAGATCATTTTGAAGAAAAAACACTAGGCAACAACATCCATTAGTCAAAAGTCTTGTGGACACATATTTATTATGTGTTTTGTAGCCTTATTTCAGAAACTTTCATTTTTAGTTTTTTCAATAACCACGCATAAACAATATTCTCTCAAATATACAAACATGTACATACATATTATATATCACATGTTATCATAGCCCTGTTTGTGCTAAATATAGTGTAATTTCACCTGTGCCATTAATATGTTTATAAGCAACTGAAAAAAACACAAATGTCACAGCATGTCAGAACATCTCAAGGACTCCAAAAACACCTCAGACCCCAGAGGGTTAACAGAGTTGATTGTAAATCATTATATATTGTGAAGTGTTATTTCACTATTGTTGTATCGCTGTGCTGAATTTATTTTCAAGGAAGTACTGTGTCTATTAATGGGTAAAGCTACAGTAACGTGTTCAGCTAGTCGGCTTGCGACCCTTTCCATCTAAACTGGTTATATCTCTAAAACCTAGTATTGAATACATGCAGTTTTTTTTAACCGCATGAGGGCCAAAAGTTTAAATTCTGCACCTTTAAACTCTTCTTTGAAAACTCAAAAATGGTTGAACAAGGAACAGATTTTAAAAAATAATCTTATTTAATTATTAAAAATAACATTTCTCTTTTCAAATCTTTTATTTAATTTTTTTTTAAGTTTTAAATTATATAATTAAAGTATTTTTAAAAACAATTCTGTAGAAAGAACCACAATCGATTTGTTTTTGTATTTTTAATTTTTAATCTTATTGAAAAATAACGGCTATAGTTAAAGTGATTTTTTTTAATGATTTATATTTAAAATATATGTAAAAAAAGAAAAAGTAGAAAGGCACAATCTTAAAAAAATAACTATAGCAGGAAGTATATTTGAATTTATTTTAAAATAAAATCTTTAAAATCCCTTTTTTTTATTTAAAATTAAAACTACAGTCGAAAGAGGCATTTTTTTTATTAATGATTGAAATTTATTTCAAAATAAAAATTTAGTACAATGAACCACACTCTTTTAATTATTTTTTCTGTTTTATTTAAAATATCTAAAACATAGTTGAAAGAGGCATTTTTTTGTTTGTTTTTTAAATAAATAAAAATGCAGATTTCTTTATTTCTTGAAATATTATCGGATATAAAGATAGTCACACTCCTAATCACAGTACATAAACCAATTAGTGAGTGTTAAGGTGAAAGTCACTGTCAAGATGATGGTTTAACACTGCCAGACATAAAGTCATGAATGAGTAACCCGACTCTACTATCAGCTCTCTGATGTAGTACACCATGTTATCATGACTAGGGCCAACAGAGATTACGCTCTCCAAACTGAATATTTACAACTGTGTCACTGCTTTCCTGCCACTTAACAACAACAAAAACAAGAACAGCATCACAGAGCGAGAAAACACACACACACACACACACACACACAAAAAAAACCCACAACAATGACTAACGACAGAGCCATAAACAGGGTCTAAAGTGGCACTATTTGGAAATTATGTAAGCGGTTTTGTAAAGATTCCAGGAATCCGGACAAAGTGTTCACATTAGCTAAGCAAACACATGTCTTTGGTGTTGAGAGGAAACGATTTGCACAATAGGGCATCGCTGGCATGTTTGGTACAGTAAAAGGATTTTGAGGCACTGAGAGAAAGATTGATGTGATTATGCGTATAATTTATCAACATTTAAAATCCCTAAAATCCCTTTTGAAAAGAAATAAAAAGTGCAACCGAGACAAAAGACACAACTGTTGACACACAGCAAGAGTGAAATCAATTAAAGTTTATTTATATAGCGCTTTTCACAATACATATTTCAAAGAGCTTTACAGAAAAAGCATTTCAATGTTACATTTTACTAAGTATTCTTTTATTAAATGAGTGTGTCAAAGTAATGTTCATATGGCAGTAATACACAGCTTTAATAATAATACGTTATGTGGTTAGTTAACATCATGAAATTCAATCAGGAAGACAACGAATGTGTTACGCAGGAACTATAACTTGTGCTTGTAATGATTACAAAATAAGGATACTATTCACTGTAAGAAAACTTTCGGATTGTTTGTTGATCCAAGGTTGGCGTCGTCTGAAGGCCTGATATACTCACAGCGAGGTTTTTTTTTGTTTGTTTAGGGGTTAAAAATAAGTTGTAAACACCTTTGCGGTTTACTGTTAACCCTCTGGGGTCTAAGGTGTTTTTGGGGTCCTTGAGATGTTTTGACATGCCCTGACATTTGTGCTTTTTTTAGTTGCTTATAAACATATTAATGGCACAGGTGAAATTACACTCTATTTAGCACAAACAGGGCTACCATAATATGTGAGCAACATGTATGTACATGTTTGTTTTTTTGAGAGAATATTGTTTATGCATGGTTATTAAAAAAACGAAAAATTAAAGTTTCTGAAATAAGGCCACAAAACACATACTAAATATGTGTCCACAAGACTTTTGACTAATGGATGTTGTCGCCTAGAGTTTTCGCTTCAGAATGATCTGAAAATCATCCTGCCTAATCATTCACATAAAACAATAGATTGTTTTAAATTGTGAAAAACATTTTTTTTGTTTGGAAAGGCAATATGCGTGGAGGCGTGAACGGCCCAACCCCCTCATGAATAATTAGGTGGTTCTCACCTGAGAAGACAAATACCCGCATAATGAGCCTTTCATTCAGGTGTGTCACACAAGAAAGAATGCGAGGACAATATACACTCACCTAAAGGATTATTAGGAACACCTGTTCAATTTCTCATTAATGCAATTATCTAATCAACCAATCACATAGCAGTTGCTTCAATGCATTTAGGGGTGTGATCCTAGTCAAGACAAACTCCTGAACTCCAAACTGAATGTCAGAATGGGAAAGAAAGGTGATTTAAGCAATTTTGAGCGTGGCATTGTTGTTGGTGCCAGACGGGCCGGTCTCAGTATTTCACAATCTGCTCAGTTACTGGGATTTTCACGCACAACCATTTCTAGGGTTTACAAAGAATGGTGTGAAAAGGGAAAAACATCCAGTATGCGGCAGTCCTGTGGGCGAAAATGCCTTGTTGATGCTAGAGGTCAGAGGAGAATGGGCCGACTGATTCAAGCTGATAGAAGAGCAACTTGACTTAAATAACCACTCGTTACAACCGAGGTATGCAGCAAAGCATTTGTGAAGCCACAACACGCACAACCTTGAGGCGGATGGGCTACAACAGCAGAAGACCCCACCGGGTACCACTCATCTCCACTACAAATAGGAAAAAGAGGCTACAATTTGCAAGAGCTCACCAAAATTGGACAGTTGAAGACTGAAAAAATGTTGCCTGGTCTGATGAGTCTCGATTTCTGTTGAGACATTCAGATGGTAGAGTCAGAATTTGGCTTAAACAGAATGAGAACATGGATCCATCATGCCTTGTTACCACTGTGCAGGCTGGTGGTGGTGGTGTAATGGTGTGGGGGATGTTTTCTTGGCACACTTTAGGCCCCTTAGTGCCAATTGGGCATCGTTTAAATGCCACGGCCTACCTGAGCATTGTTTCTGACCATGTCCATCCCTTTATGGCCACCATGTACCCATCCTCTGATGGCTACTTCCAGCAGGATAATGCACCATGTCACAAAGCTCGAATCATTTCAAATTGGTTTCTTGAACATGACAATGAGTTCACTGTACTAAAATGGCACCCACAGTCACCAGATCTCAACCAAATAGACCATCTTTGGGATGTGGTGGAACGGGAGCTTCGTGCTTCGTGCCCTGGATGTGCATCCCACAAATCTCCATCAACTGCAAGATGCTATCCTATCAGGGCCAACATTTTTAAAGAATGCTTTCAGCACCTTGTTGAATCAATGCCACGTAGAATTAAGGCAGTTCTGAAGGCGAAAGGGGGTCAAACACAGTATTAGTATGGTGTATAGTATATACACTCACCTAAAGGATTATTAGGAACACCATACTAATACTGTGTACGCCTTCAGAACTGCCTTAATTCTACGTGGCATTGATTCAACAAGGTGCTGAAAGCATTCTTTAGAAATGTTGTATATATATATATATATATATATATATATATATATATATATATATATATATATATATATATATATATATATATATATATATATATATATATATAATCAAAATATAAATGAAAGTCAAAAGCACATTTTTATTAGTCATACCTGGAAACAAATCCAGTTCAAATAGGTTATATGGGCCATTCTATAGAATTAGTTCAAAGTTAGAGTTGGAAACATCTTGAAAAGAAAATTGTCTTTTTCCATAAATCTTTTATAAATTATTATTTTTTTAAAGTAGGCCAATATATTTTATCATACATATTTCAAAGTTAAGGATTCGTTATTTTGATATATAGCCTAGCTTGCATTGGAACAAACACTATAACAGTTGATTAGTTTATTAATAGTTTATAATAGTTTATAAAATTCGCATCATGTTTATTTTTCTTTATTTGACAAAAAGCACAACACTTTGTTTTTATTGTGAGTATCCACAAAAAATAGACACTTAACAGGATCTAATGATGTACAACACTTATATGTAAGATCAAAATCAACAGAGTAATTTGAGTCTCTTTTGCACTGATAAGAAAAAAGTGAGTTCGTCGCGCCGGCGCGATAGCCGACCTCAGAGGGTTAATGAACATCCAGAGGCCGTTCACGCTGCTGAGAGTGACGTTTAGATAATGCATAAACATGAGCTGCGTGCTTTCCTCTCAATAACAAAAAACAAAAAGTGAGAAAACAGCAGTTAAGAAAGTATCTGATCATAGCGATGTGGATATGTTTGCACCAGCTTTGCAATTCGCCAAGTTACGTCACTTTTATTCATATGGCACTTTATAGGTCTACAAAAGTTTGCTTTAAATCAAGCTTTACACTATTAAACATGAAAAAACAGTGTCAGTGTTGCTTTCAATTAGACTTACACTTCAATTTATTCTACAAAGAGGCTCTCTATGTTCATGTTTATACTCGCGTCTGACGTCGACAAACTGAACAAAATAAATGAACCGGAGAAGATTTCCACGTCAAAGAAGGCAGAGCCTCAGAGCCATACCCACCTATTAAATCATCGCCACTTAACTTTAGTTAACTTTTCAGAGTTAACTTTTCTCTTTGGCAGGCTGTTTCGAACTCCCAAAACAAACTTGGTTTTGTCCTGATTTTGTTTGAAACTACATCACACCAGTTCGTTCTTCAAATTTCGCTTAAAGTATAGCAGGTAGCACCGATTTCTCAGAAGAAATCAGGAGATCTCATTGCTGTCTAAAAACAACTGAGAATAAAGAAAACTAATTTAGAATATTTATTTCCAAAAGGAGAGGAACATCTGACCAGCAGCCATATCACCCTGTAGCCCAAGACTGGTGTCCCACTGAAGCTAAGCAGGGCTGAGCCTGGTCAGAACCTGGATGGGAGACCTTCTGGGAAAAACCAGGGTTGCTGCTGGAGGAGGTGTTCGTGAGGCCAGCAGGGGGCGCTCACCCTGTGGTCTGTGTGGGTCCTAACGCCTCAGTATAGTGACGGGGACACTATACTGTCAAAGAGCACCGTCCTTCGGATGAGACGTTAAACCGAGGTCCTGACTCTCTGTGGTCATTAAAGAAAGAGTAGGGGTGTAACCCTGGCATCCTGGCCAAGTTTGCCCATTTGCCTCTATCCACCATGGCCTCCTAATCAACCCCATATATATATATATATATATATATATATATATATATATATATATATATATATATATATATATATATATATATATATATATATATATATATATATATATATATATATATTACTAATTGGCTTCATCACTCTAGCTATGTCCCAATTCAGGGGCTGCATCCTCCGAAGGCCGTATTTGAAGGCCGATTGCATTACAGCGGTGCGACGAAGGGCTGTCCCAATTCGAAGGCTCCTTCGAATGCGGCTTACTGTCAATGTTGCCAAGTCCGAGGTTTTCCCACGGAATTGGGCTGCTTTTAAGTTGTTGCCGTGGGTAAACAATTTTTTTGTCGCGGGTTGATTTCCACCCCTGTAAGTACGATTTCGGAGCTCCAACACCCCCAAAACGCGGCCTTCAAAGGATGCAGCGCCTGAATTGGGACACAGCTTCTGTCTCCTCTCCACCAATAAGCTGGTGTGTGGTGGTCTTCCTGGCACAATATGGCTGCCGCCGCATCATCCAGGTGGATGCAGCACATTGGTGGTGGTTGAGGAGATTCCCCCCCTTCCATATGTAAAAGCTCCTTGAGTATCCAGAAAAGCACTGTCTAAATGTAACAAATTATTATTTTCATTATTATTTATTGCTCTTTCATATCTTAAATGTCAGATGAACTCATTTTTGCTCATAAGTATCATCTTAGTCTCAACTGTGACTCCTAAAATACTTTGCGTGAAGAAAAATAGAGACAAATTAAAGACAAAGATCTCATTTGTTTCATTTAAAGGGGTGATGAACTGAGAAATCAAATTTTCCTTGAGCTTTTGACATCTAAGAGGTCATCATATTATAAGAATATCCTGTAAGTTTCAGAACTGAAAACGTCCTTGTTAGTCCAATAAAAGCTTTTATCGACACCAGGCTCAGCAAACGACTCGTTTTTCAAAGTGGGGAACTATGACGACAAAGAGGATAAAACACCACCCCGCAGAAGAAGATCAACGGCTACTTCAACACGGCTGGTTTAGCCCCGCCCACCGATTCGCGCATTACACGCATAGCTAAATAACATATGCAAAACTGTTATCCACTCACAGCAGTGGGTGTTTACTTCCAAGTCTTCAATGCGAGACGCCCATAAAAACCGAGCGTTTTTGAGCTAGGCTCAAAACTAGAGTAGAAAATAGCCTATTACTTATTCATTTTGATGTTTTTGAATGTAAAAACCAAGCGAACGTCATAAGTTCACCTCAGACAACAATATAAAAAAAATTAAAAAGCCAGTTCATGACCCCTTTAAGTATCATCTTTGTCTATCAATATTTCTCCTAAAAAACCTGAAAAATGGGACAAATGAGACAATTGTTGTCATACAACATAAGAGTATAGAGCTATGAATAATCTCCACTTGCTTTTCATATCTCATTGCCATCTAGGATATCCAATTGAGATATTAAAGAGATCTAATTTGTGATTCTAATGCGTTCACCTATTTATAAGTGCTAACTGTGCAAACATGTATTTTCCCCTATGCAAAACTAGAGCATCTATTTTTGTCCTCAAATTAAAGGCAGATTGAAAACTGCAGTATGATATTGACGTGGCGCTGAATGGTCCAAATTAGTTTGAGAGTGTTACAAAAAGTTCCACTCCCATTTAGAGTGTCAGAAATGCGGGCAGTGTTTTTTACAGCTCTTTAGAGTTGGTCCAACCATGAGCATCTGGCTGTCTGACAGAGGAATGAATAACCACATGAAGAAGAGAAGAGACCCCTCGCGCTCGGCTGAGCTGCCCGATAGAATCACTGGGACACTGTGTCTCATGTGTTTCATGTTACGTTAGATAATCTCTTTCTCGCTCTTTCACACAGATGCCATTCACTATGATAATGAAGGGTAAAAGTACTTCAATTCTTTCTCTTTAAAGTCAAACACTGCAGTTCTTCAAGAGCACAGGGCTGATTCATTACTGGTCTACCCGTGCTATAATGTGGTAACAGTCCAGACAGAATGTAATATAGACATGGAGTGGGTCCTTTTGACAGTGACTTGTAAATGACCACCTACAACCACCAAAACACCTTAGCATCAGCTTGGCAATCAGATAACATTAATCAGAACACCTTAGCAACCACATAGGAAGATCCTGGCAACCACCCACACCTTATGTCACTGTGTTGGTAAAAATCACATTTCTGCACATTTCTTTGTTAAACCAAAAGAAAACACAAAACCAAACCCTGAACCAAAACAAAACACAAAACCCCAACACAAAACAAAACAGAACCCTGAAACAAAACAAAACACAAAACCCTAGCACAAACCAAAACACAAAACCCTAACACAAAACAAAGAACCATGAACCAAAAAACCCCTAAACAAAACGAAAAACAAAAACCTAACACAAAAAAACTGACTCAAAGCACAAAACCCTAAAACAAAATAAAACAGAATCCTACACCCCCCAAAAAAACCTAAACCAAAAACAAAATACAAAACTCTAACACAAAATAAAACTAAATCAAACCAAAACACAAAACCCTAAGCCAAAACAAAACACAAAACCAAAACCCTGAACCAAAACAAAACACAAAACCCCAACACAAAACAAAACAGAACCCTGAAACAAAACAAAACACAAAACCCTAGCACAAACCAAAACACACAACCCTAACACAAAACAAAGAACCCTTAACCAAAAAAAACCCTAAACAAAACGAAAAACAAATCCCTAACACAAAAAACCTAAACCAAAACACAAAATAAAACAGAATCCTAAAACAAACCAAAAGACAAAACCCTAAGCCAAAACAAAACCCAGTACCAAACCAAAACAAAAACCCTAACACAAAATAAAACAAAACCCTAAACCAAACCAAAACACAAAATCCTAAAACAAAACACAAAACCGTAAGCCAAAACAAAGCCCAGAACCAAAAAACAAAACCCTGAACCAAAACACAAAACCCTAAACCAAAACCTAAACCAAAACACAAAACCCTAAACCAAAACACAAAACCCTAAACCAAAACACAAAACCCTAAACCAAAACACAAAACCCTTAACCAAAACACAAAACCCTAAACCAAAACACATAACCCTAAACCAAAACACAAAACCCTAAGCCAAAACAAAGCCCAGAACCAAAACACAAAACCCTGAACCAAAACACAAAACCCTAAACCAAAACACAAAACCCTAAACCAAAACGCAAAACCCTAAACCAAAACGCAAAACCCTAAACCAAAACGCAAAACCCTAAACCAAAACGCAAAACCCTAAACCAAAACGCAAAACCCTAAACCAAAACGCAAAACCCTAAACCAAAACGCAAAACCCTAAACCAAAACGCAAAACCCTAAACCAAAACGCAAACCCCTAAACCAAAACAAAACACAAAACCCTAAACCAAAACACAAAACCCTAAACCAAAACACAAAACCTTAAACCAAAACAAAACCCTCAACCAAAACACAAAACCCTAAACCAACACAAAAACCTAAAACAAAACAAAACCCTAACTAAACCAAAACCCTAAACCAACACAAAAACCTAAACCAAAACACAAAACCCTAAACCAAAACAAAACCCTAAACCAAAACAAAACACAAAACCCTAAACCAAAACACAAAACCCTAAACCAAAACACAAAACCCTAAACCAAAACACAAAACCCTAAACCAAAGCACAAAACCCTAAACCAACACAAAAACCTAAAACAAAACACAAAACCCTAAACCAAAACAAAACCCTAAACCAAAACAAAACACAAAACCCTAAACCAAAACACAAAACCCTAAACCAAAACACAAAACCCTAAACCAAAACAAAACCCTCAACCAAAACACAAAACCCTAAACAAACACAAAAACCTAAAACAAAACAAAACCCTAAACCCTAAACCAAAACCCTAAACCAAAACCAAAACACAAAACCCTAAACCAAAACACAAAACCCTAAACCAAAACAAAACCCTAAACCAAAACAAAACACAAAACCCTAAACCAAAACGCAAAACCCTAAACCAAAACGCAAAACCCTAAACCAAAACGCAAAACCCTAAACCAAAACGCAAAACCCTAAACCAAAACGCAAAACCCTAAACCAAAACGCAAAACCCTAAACCAAAATGCAAAACCCTAAACCAAAACGCAAAACCCTAAACCAAAACGCAAAACCCTAAACCAAAACACAAAACCCTAAACCAAAACACAAAGCCTTAAACCAAAACAAAACCCTCAACCAAAAACACAAAACCCTCAACCAAAAGACAAAACCCTCAACCAAAACAAAACCCTAAACCCTAAACCAAAACCCTAAACCAACACAAAAACCTAAAACAAAACCCTAAACCAAAACACAAAACCCTAAACCAAAACACAAAACCCTGAACCATAACAAAACCCTAAACCAAAACAAAACCCTAAACCAAAACCCTAAACCAAAACAAAACCCTAAACCAAAACAAAACCCTAAACCAAAACAAAACACAAAACCCTAAACCAAAACACAAAACCCTAAACCAAAACACAAAACCCTAAACCAAAACACAAAACCCTAAACCAAAACACAAAACCCTAAACCAAAACACAAAACCCTAAACCAAAACGCAAAACCCTAAACCAAAACGCAAAACCCTAAACCAAAACGCAAAACCCTAAACCAAAACGCAAAACCCTAAACCAAAACGCAAAACCCTAAACCAAAACAAAACACAAAACCCTAAACCAAAACACAAAACCCTAAACCAAAACACAAAACCTTAAACCAAAACAAAACCCTCAACCAAAACACAAAACCCTCAACCAAAACACAAAACCCTCAACCAAAACAAAACCCTAAACCCTAAACCAAAACCCTAAACCAACACAAAAACCTAAAACAAAACCCTAAACCAAAACACAAAACCCTAAACCAAAACAAAACCCTAAACCAAAACAAAACCCTAAACCAAAACAAAACCCAAAACCCTAAACCAAAACACAAAACCCTAAACCAAACACAAAACCCTAAACCAAAACACAAAACCCTAAACCAAAACACATAACCCTAAACCAAAACACAAAACCCTAAAACAAAACAAAACCCTAAACCAAAACAAAACACAAAACCCTAGAACAAAACACAAAACCAAAACACAAAACCCTCAACCAAAACACAAAACCCTCAACCAAAACAAAACCCTAAACCCTAAACACAAAACCCTAAACCAAAACAAAACCCTAAACCAAAACACAAAACCCTAAACCAAAACAAAACAAAACCCTCAACCAAAACCCTAAACCAAAACCCTAAACCAAAACAAAACACAAAACCCTAAACTCAAACACAAAACCCTAAACCAAAACAAAACACAAAACCCTAAAACAAAACACAAAAAAACAAAACCAAAACACAAAACCCTAAACCAAAACAAAACACAAAACCCTAAACCAAAACACAAAACCCTAAACCAAAACCCTAAACCAAAACAAAACACAAAACCCTAAACCAAAACACAAAACCCTAAACCAAAACACAAAAAACAAAAACAAAACACAAAACCCTAAACCAAAACAAAACACAAAACCCTAAACCAAAACACAAAACCCTAAACCAAAACCCTAAACCAAAACACAAAACCCTAAACCAAAACAAAACACAAAACCCTAACACAAAACAAAGAACCCTGAACCAAAAAAACCCTAAACAAAACGGAAAACAAAAACCTAACACAAAAAACCTGACCAAAAACACAAAACCCTAAAACAAAATAAATCAGAATCCTAAACCAAAAAAAAACCCTAAACCAAAAAAACCCTAAACCAAAACAAAACACAAAACCCTAACACAAAATAAAACTAAATCGAACCAAAACACAAAACCCTAAGCCAAAACAAAACCCAGAACAAAAACAAAACACAAAACCAAAACCCTGAACCAAAACCCTGAACCAAAACAAAAAACAAAACCCAACACAAAACAAAACAGAACCCTGAAACAAAACAAAACACAAAGCCCAAGCACAAACCAAAACACAAAACCCTAACACAAAAAACTTAAACCAAAGCACAAAATAAAACAGAATCCTAAACCAAACCAAAACCCTAAACCCTAAAACAAAACACAAAACCCTCAACCAAAACACAAAACCCTCAACCAAAACAAAACCCTAAACCCTAAACCAAAACCCTAAACCAACACAAAACCCTAAACCAAAACATAAAACCCTAAACCAAAACAAAACAAAACCCTCAACCAAAACACAAAACCCTCAACCAAAACACAAAACCCTAAACCAAAACATAAAACCCTAAACCAAAACAAAACAAACCCCTCAACCAAAACACAAAACCCTCAACCAAAACACAAAACCATCAACCAAAACACAAAACCCTCAACCAAAACACAAAACCCTCAACCAAAACACAAAACCCTCAACCAAAACACAAAACCATCAACCAAAACACAAAACCCTCAACCAAAACACAAAACCCTCAACCAAAACACAAAACCCTCAACCAAAACACAAAACCCTCAACCAAAACACAAAACCCTCAACCAAAACAAAACCCTAAACCAAAACCCTAAACCAACACAAAACCCTAAACCAAAACATAAAACCCTAAAACAAAACCCTCAACCAAAACACAAAACCCTCAACCAAAACACAAAACCCTAAACCAAAACAAAACCCTAAACCAAAACACAAAACCCTAAACCAAAACACAAAACCCTAAACCAAAACACACAACCCTAAACCAAAACAAAACACAAAACCCTAAACCAAAACCAAAACCCTAAACCAAAACACAAAACCCTAAACCAAAACACACAACCCTAAACCAAAACAAAACACAAAACCCTAAACCAAAACACAAAACCCTAAACCAAAACAAAACCCTAAACCAAAACAAAACCCTAAACCAAAACAATACACAAACCCTAAACCAAAACACAAAACTCTAAACCAAACCAAAACACAAAACCCTAAACCAAAACAAAACACAAAACCCTAAACCAAAACAAAACACAAAACACAAAACCCTAAACCAAAACAAAACACAAAACACAAAACCCTAAACCAAAACAAAACACAAAACACAAAACCCTAAACTAAAACAAAACACAAAACCCTAAACCAAAACACAAAAGCCTAAACCAAAACACAAAAGCCTAAACCAAAACACAAAACCCTAAACCAAAACAAAATCCTAAACCAAAACAAAACCCTAAACCAAAACAAAACACAAAATCCTAAACCAAAACAAAACACAAAATCCCAAACCAAAACCCTAAACCAAAACACAAAACTCTCTAAACCAAAAACCAAAACCCTAAACCCAAACCCAAACACAAAACCCTAAACCAAAACACAAAACCCTAAACCCAAACACAAAACCCTAAACCAAAACACAAAACCCTAAACCAAAACACAAAACCCTAAACCAAAACAAAAAACCCTAAACCAAAACACAAAACACAACCCTAAACCAAAACAAAAAACCCTAAACCAAAACCAAAACATAAAACAAAACACACAAATAACTAATTTTTAGGGCCGGGACTTTAACGCGTTAATTAAGATTAATTAACTACAGACTTTAACGCGTTAATTAATTACACAAAAAAATATTTTTAATCGCACTTATTTTTGCACCGCGGAACGTTTCTCACTGGATGAGTTTCGGCGGACCGATTATACTGGCGCAACAACTACCGTTCATGACGAAGAAGCTGACGAGATCGCTTTGGTTGGCCGGTGGATGGGAAATTTTGTTACAAAAACGAACGGATGGAAGCGTCGATAAGAGCATGGTTGTGTGCAAGCTATGCAACAAGGAATTCGCTATTGCTATTAGTGTAGTGTAGCAATATGCTATTGCTACACTTAATGGCAAAAAACACTGGTCTGCTGGACTTGGTTGAACAAAAATAAACAATATTTTGTTGCTTAAGCTTATGTATTCAGCCATTATTCAATGGTATACTAAAAATCCATGTGAAAAAAAATTACTTCTCACTGTTCTCAGGTCAAATATTTATGCAATTAAAATGCGATTAATTTCGATTAATTAATTACAAAGCCTCTAATTAATTAGATTAATTTTTTTAATCGAGTCCCGGCCCTACTAATTTTCCATCACAAGATTTTAGTAAAGCTGCATAATTTGCTATAATGAACCTTTTATGGGTTTTACTTAAAACGGTATATTAATGACAATAATGAAAATTTGAATTAATTGTAAATGTAATATCATGTTATGTAAATTAAAGCTGCATTCCGGAACTTTTTTGGGGTAAAAAATTATCCAAAATAAATTGTTGAGCAAGTACATAACCAGCCAGTGTTCAAAACTCTCTGCTTCACTTAGAATCTTGATTCAAAAACGGTAAGCTTGTAATAATGTTTTTAATTCCAGTGGTACTGGTGGATTTCCGCGGGAAATTCGAGCACGTCTTTGCGTCATTCCGTCACATCTGTACACATAAAGAAGAGTCTCGGCTAGTAGACTATATTGAGTCATTACGTCACATCTGTACACATAAAGAAGAGTCTCTGCTAGTAGACTATATTGAGTCATTACGTCACATCTGTACACATAAAGAAGAGTCTCGGCTAGTAGGCTATATTGAGTCATTACGTCACATCTGTACACATAAAGAAGAGTCTCGGCTAGTAGGCTATATTGGAAGTGAGGATGTTGAAGGTGGAGATTTATTGCCTTTTCTCACAGCACTTTAAATAATTAAACTGATTAATTTGATGGTGGATCCAGAAAGGTTCAAACGACAATCACCAGTGACAACTGAAGACTTACCCGTTGTAAAATGCAAAAGACTTCGGAGTGGCTACAGAAAAAAAGAGACGGCAACCGGCCCATGCGAAAACAAGGATACATATCGGAAGGGCATTACATGTAGTCACCCAATGCTAATGTTGTTAACATTAACAATTTGAGAACAAAGTATAATTTCCACGGTTTGATGTGATATGATAAGCGATCGTTAGATTTAATCAGCGTGATTTACTGCAATGCTTTTTTTCCCCATACTTGGTCAGAACAAAAGTGTTACTTGTTCAGATGACATTTTCCAGTGAAAATTCTTATGTTGGTCATCCTTCCAAAAAGAATAATCTGTGATGCCGAATGCCAGTATCCACACCGGCGCGGTGACTGACAGCTGCACACTCTCATCGGATTCATCCGTGCTGTGCCGTGCCTAGGCACAACCCACGTAAAGTTGATAATTCCGCGAATAAATGCAATTGCATTTCAAACAGAATGGCGACAGAGGAAAAACTGCGGACTGCAGCTTAATCCCTTTAAGTGTCACCCCCCTTGTTTGAATAGACATGAAAATGCACATTCCGAACTTAAATGGTTGTAATTTAAGAATGCTTTGGAATATAAACGTAAAATTGATTTTGTTTTAAAGAAGACCTTTGGCAGATTTTTGTAGAAGTTAAATAAATTAAGAAATAGAAGTTTGAGTTTCTGAAAATGTACAATGTAAAAAAAAAAAAGATTAATATTTTATATAAAATATGTATTTTCAAAACCTGGGCAACTCTAAAACTGCAAAAAAAAAATCAAAGCCAAAAATCTGAACAAGTTGTGTTTCAAATTTTAGGTTTATCTCAAAAAATTTGCTTTCAGTAAGATTTTGTTTACGGGCAGTACCAAACTTTTTCACTAGATGACAATCAGACTCCATTATTGCCCATATAAGGGCGCCTCCATTTCCATGTGTTTTGAGTGATCTGAACCATTATTTCAAAATTTTTCCATCTTAAAAATATATCTAAAATACGCCATATGCTCTCATTGGGAAATGCGGAACAATTAGTCCATGACCTCAAGGCTAGATTATTGTAATGCTCTACTGGGTGGTTGCCCTGCATGCTTAATAAATAAACTACAGCTAGTTCAAAACGCCGCAGCTCGAGTTCTTACCAGAACCAGGAAATATGACCATATTAGCCCGGTTCTGTCAACACTGCATTGGCTCCCTATTAAACATTGTATAAATTTTAAAATATTGTTGATTACCTACAAAGCACTAAATGGTTTAGCTCCGCAGTACTTGAGCAAACTCTTAACGCATTATAGTCCTTCACGTCTATTGCGATCTCAAAATTCCGGCCAGTTGATAATACCTAGAATATCTAAATCGACTGCAGGCGGTAGATCCTTTTCCTATTTAGCACCAAAACTTTGGAACAGTCTTCCTACCATTGTCCGGGAAGCAGACACACTCTGTCAGTTCAAAGCTAGACTAAAAACACATCTCTTTGACCTAGCATACACATAACGCACTATAGACTTCTATAAATTCAATGTTAGGCTGCATAGATTAGGTCAGCCGGAACTGGGAACACTTCCCTTAAATCTTGATGTACTCGCTACATCATATGAAGAATGGCATCTACGCTAATATTAGTGTCTTTGTTTATCCCGAGGTTTTCCCGCAGCCTGCCGGATCCAGGCTGTGTCCAGATCTGACGAAGGAGATACGTCTGGACCCGATGACAATGCAGTGCTGAAGTGTCCACTATCCTCTCCCTATGGAGGATCCCTTTCCCACTCTACAGATAAAGCGTTGTGAATTCCGGCTCGCGTACCCCGAAGTGATAAAATAAAACAAAATTCTGTATCAAAATTTATAGGCAAGAAAAGTAGTTTGTTTAGGCTGGGTTGTATGAATTCTAAACCTGCGCACATATTTTAAAAAGCACATAACTATAGAATCAATTCTGAATGAGCATGTGAACGCCGTCAGCGTTAATCACAGGTTCGCGTTTAAAAGTCTGATCATTTCGACGGAGGTGAATCAATCAAAGTTAACTTTAGCTGGAAATAACATTATTCAAGAACCGCTATAATGCCAAAACAATCTCTGTTACCTTAAATTATATGTTTATCTCTGTAAAGCTGCTTTGAAACAATCCATTGTTAAAAGCGCTATATAAATGAAGATGACTTGACTTGACTTATTTCCACAATTTTTATACAATTTATGAAGTAGACATCCTATTCAGAAGTAGTATGAGAAGTTTGGCAGATTTTGATATGAATTCTACCTCTAAGAAACATAAAAAGAACAAGCATGTGTGTTATAGCTCGCTGCCACCTCACAAATGGTGAATCTATTATTTTTTTCTTTATATTGAAAACATTTTCAGACCTTTTTTTTCTAAAATAATAGAATGGATGCTATCTTTTGAACTCTTGGCATGAAAACAAACGTCTCGGTTACTGATGTAACCCTCGTTCCCCGAAGGAGGGAACGGGAGACGTGACGTCGACGTGACGACGTTAGGGGATCACTTCTGGGAGCCCTATCAACTTCGATTATCTAAGAACAAGCCAATCAACGTTGGCGTGCGTGAACGCGTCACGCGCCCCCGCCCCGCAGCGCGGGTATAAAACAGGAAGCGGGCGCGCGCACCCACCGTTTTTCACTGAGGAGCCGAGTTTAGTGACGGCCGTACAGCGATGGTCAGCAACTGTGGCGGCGGGACGTCACGTCTCCCGTTCCCTCCTTCGGGGAACGAGGGTTACATCAGTAACCGAGACGTTCCCCTTCAGTCGCTCACGTTCGACGTGACGACGTTAGGGGATCCCATGGAAAGCGCCAACGGTTGCTGCCACTTCCAGTGCCCTACGCAAGACTCTCAGACCCCCCCATGCTGGGGCGGAAGACCTGCGTAGAGGGAGAACCTGCTGTTCCACATACCCACGCAGTGAACTCTTGAATAACACTGGGAAGCGTGCCTCTCCAGGGGAGAGGGACGCTGCGGAGCCACATCCTGCCCGAAGGGAGGTACCATGTGGAGAATACACATATGGACTGGCCGGTTGGGGCAGTGCAACATATGGAATGTCACTGGGGTGGCTCCACCTAAGGAGGGGGAGGCTACACCAGACAGTGACAGCAGAGCGAGCTCTGCCAAGGGAAAGACACGGGCTCACCGCAGGGAGCTGATCGTGGAAAATACTCATATGGGATCGCCACAGGGATCACACATACGGAACCCAGCCTAGCACAAGTTACACAAGCATACGAGCACTAGGCCTGGCGTCGGACGCTCCGCAACGTCCAACTGCCGAAGGGGTGTGGAGGAACTCACAGGGTTCGCCTGGGGGGGAACTCGACTGGAGCAAAGAGCGCACGTATCCGCTCCGTAGAGGGGAGTGGCGCAGCAAGCCGACACTAGAGCGGAAACTTCGGTGTTACCGGCTGGTTGAAGCGAGCACACAGGAAGAAACCGGCTCAACACGTAAGCTATAGAATCTAGCGAACGTGTTAGGTGTCGCCCAGCCCGCAGCTCTACAGATATCTGTCAGCGAGGCGCCGTGTGCCAGCGCCCAAGAAGAAGCGACACTCCTAGTGGAGTGGGCTCTCAACCCAGGCGGGCAAGGCACGCCTTGGGCTTCGTAAGCCAAGGCGATAGCATCCACTATCCAGTGGGCCATCCTCTGCTTGGAGACAGCCTTTCCCTTCTGCTGGCCTCCGTAACAGACGAAGAGCTGGTCTGAGGTCCTGAGGCTTTGCGTTCTGTCCACGTACAAACGCAGAGCGCGGACGGGACAGAGAAAAGCCAGGGCTGGGTCTGCCTCCTCCAAAGGCAGCGCTTGCAGGTTCACCACCTGGTCCCGGAAGGGAGTAGTAGGAACCTTGGGCACGTATCCGGGCCGGGGTCTCAGGATCACGTGAGAGTTATCCGGGCCGAATTCCAGGCACGATTCGTCGACCGAAAATGCATGTAGGTCCCCTACCCTCTTGATAGAGGCCAATGCAACCAGGAGAACTGTCTTACAGGACAGGATTTTTAACTCAGCCAATTGCAGAGGCTCAAAGGGTGGTCTCTGAAGAGCCGAAAGGACCAGAGACAAATCCCAAGAGGGTATAGAGAGCGGGCGAGGAGGATTCAGTCTCCTCGCTCCCCTCAGGAACCTAACGATCAGGTCGTGCTTCCCCAAGGACTTACCATCAACTGCATCGTGATGTGCGGCAATAGCGGCAACGTACACTTTAAGGGTGGAGGGAGACAGCCTTCGCTCCAACCCATCTTGCAGGAAGGAAAGCACGGCTCTGATCGAGCATGATCGGGGGTTCTCCTCGTGAGAAGAACACCATTCAACGAATAGGTTCCACTTCAACGCATAGAGGCGCCTCGTAGAGGGGGCTCTAGCAGAAGTGATGGTGTCAACTACCGCTGAGGGTAGGTCACCTAGAACCTCCGCGTCCCGTCCAGGGACCAGACATGGAGCTTCCAGAGGTCTGGACGCGGGTGCCACAGGGTGCCCCGTCTCTGAGAGAGCAGGTCCTGTCTCAGAGGGATGGGCCAGGGAGGGGCTGTCGCGAGGAGCACTAGTTCCGGGAACCAGGTCCGGTTGGGCCAATATGGCGCAACTAACAAGACCTGCTCCTCGTCCTCCCTGACTTTGCACAAGGTCTGTGCCAGAAGGCTCACTGGGGGAAACGCATACTTGCGAAGACCCCGGGGCCAGCTGTGTGCCAGAGCATCCGTGCCGAGGTCCCGTCGGTCAGGGAATAGAACAACTGGCAGTGAGACGTGTCCGGGGCGGCAAACAGATCTATCTGTGCGGTCCCGAAGCGCCTGAAAATCAGCTGGACCACCTGGGGATGGAGTCGCCATTCTCCCGGTAGCACCTGCTGCCGTGAAAGCTCGTCGGCTGCACGGTTGAGCAGGCCCGGAATGTAAACGGCACGAAGCGACCTCAGATGCTTCTGACTCCAAAGGAGGAGATGGCGGGCGAGTTGTGACATGCGGCGGGAGCGTAGACCACCCTGACGGTTGATGTACGCAACGGTCGCAGTGTTGTCCGTACGGACCAGTACATGCTTGCCCTGTAGCGACGTTTTGAAGCGGCCCAGCGCAAGATGTACTGCTAACAACTCGAGGCAGTTGATGTGCCAACGCAGTTGAGGCCCCGTCCACAGACCTGAAGCTGCATGCCCGTTGTACGTGGCCCCCCAGCCGGTGATAGAGGCATCCGTGGAGACCACAGAGTGCCTGGACACTTGTTCTAGGGGAACACCTGCCCGCAGGAACGAAGGGTCCGACCACAAGCTGAGAGTTTGGCGACAGTGCGGGGTCACTGGAACCCGGCACGAGCCGCTCTGCCACGCCCATCTCGGGACTCGATCGTGGAGCCAGTGTTGGAGCGGTCTCATATGAAGCAATCCGAGCGGCGTTACCGCGGCTGCAGATGCCATATGCCCCAGGAGCCTCTGAAATAATTTCAGTGGTGCCGCTGTTCTGCGTCTGAGCGTACTCACGCAGTTCAACACTGACTGGACGCGGGCCTCGGTGAGACGCGCTGTCATGTTGATCGAGTCCAACTCCATACCGAGAAAAGAGATCCTCTGCCCGGGGGTGAGTTTGCTCTTCTCCCAGTTGACCCGAAGCCCTAGGTGGCTGAGGTGACTGAGCACCAAATCCCTGTGTTCGCACAACTGCTCCCTCGACTGGGCGAGAATAAGCCAGTCGTCGAGATAGTTGAGAATGCGAACACCACGCTCGCACATGGGAGCAATGGCCGCCTCCGCAACTTTCGTGAAGACGCGGGGCGACAGGGCCAGCCCGAAGGGTAAGACTTTGTACTGATATGCCCTCCCCTCGAACGCAAAGCGAAGAAACGGTCTGTGTCGAGGGAGAATTGAGACATGAAAGTACGCGTCCTTCAGGTCGATGGCTGCAAACCAATCTTGGGGACGGATGCACTTGAAAATGCGTTTCTGCGTAAGCATCTTGAACGGCAGCCTGTGAAGGGACCGATTCAGGACGCGCAGGTCCAAGATTGGCCGTAACCCACCTCCTTTCTTGGGTACAATGAAGTACGGGCTGTAGAAGCCGGTCTTCATATCGGCTGGAGGGACCGGCTCGATTGCATCCTTCGCCAGTAGGACTGCAATCTCCGCTCTGAGAACAGGGGCACTGTCCGCCAGAACACGGGTGAACAGGATGCCCCTGAAAACAGGGGGGCGCCGGGCGAACTGAATCGCATAGCCGAGTCTGACAGTACGGATGAGCCAGCGAGACGGACTGGGAAGCGTTAGCCAAGCTCCCAGAGACCGAGCAAGCGGGACCAACGGCACCACAGACGTACCCGGAGTGGGGCAGCGTGACGGAATGCAGGGACCCGACTCGGGCGGCATAGCGGCCCGGAGTGGGGTCTGAACGTGTGGTGCAAGACGTACCTGCTTCCGTCGGAGGGCAGAGTGGGTGTGCGGAGGCGACAGTGCGTCCAGGACACAGCCACTGCTGCCCGCTGGCGATGGAAGAGGGGCTCGGGAGTGACAAGGCATAGCGTCGTCGACTGCCAAGCGCGCCCTCTTGGGGCCCAGAGGTTTCAGAAATTGCTCTTTCTTTGAAAAAGTGGGACAAAAAGAAAAGGGAACAAAGGATTCTCCAACCGGCCCTCCACCGGGGGAAGGAGTGGCACGGCCGCCATCTCCTGAAGAGCAACTTGATCCACCTCCGGGCCGCCCGTCTCAGGGATGTTTGCACCGGCGCTTGCCTCCTGGCTTGGCAGCGGCCTGGACGGGCGGGGTCGACTTCCTGCGGCTTGCTGCCCGCTGAGGCCTGGATGATGGCTGCTGCTGGGGCTTAGCGGGAGCGGAGGACGCCGCAGGAGGCCGACCTCGGCGACGAGTAGACGGAGGAGCTGCGGCCGGCGGGCGGGAGGGAGCAGCAGCGGTCCGCCGGGGCAGGATGTGTCGGATGGCCTCCGTCTGCTTCTGTGCGGCCGAGAACTGCTGGGCAAAGCTCTCGACCGCGTCGCCGAACAACCCAACCTGGGAGAGAGGGGCATCCAGGAACCGGTACTTATCGGTGTCCCTCATGTCCGCCAGGTTGAGCCAAAGGTGGCGCTCCTGGACCACCAAGGTGGACATCGCCTGACCGACTGAACGTGCGGTTTCCTTCGTCGCCCGGAGGGCGAGGTCGGTAGCCACACGGAGCTCCCGGAGGAGCTCTGGGTCAGGACCACCCTCGTTCATGTCCATGAGCGCCTGGGCCTGGTGGACCTGCAAGAGCGCCATGGCATGAAGAGCGGAAGCAGCCTGTCCACAGGCCTTGTAAGCCCTCGCCGTTAGACCGGACGAGAACTTACAGGCCTTGGACGGGAGGCGTGGGTCACCCCGCCAGGAGGAGGCGGACGCCGGACACAACTGCATCGCGACAGCCCGCTCCACTGGGGGGATCCCCACATACCCCTTAGCTGCCCCGCCGTCGAGGGTGGCGAGGGGTGAGGAGCCACTAGGACGGCTTCGGGCACTATACGGTGCCTTCCACGTCCTAGAAAGCTCCTCATGCACTTCCGGAAAGAAAGGTACCGGGGCGGTGCACTGAGAACCAGCACGGCCCGCCCCGAGAAACCAATCGTCCAGCCGAGAAGGTTCGGGACGTGGTGGAGGATTCCACACAAGCCCAACCCTCTCGGCGGCCCGGGAAAGCATAGCGGTCCACTCTGGATCCGGCTCGGACAACGCTACACACCCCGAAGGGGGCAGCGCAGCCGAGTCGTCATCTCCAGATGACCGCTCCCCCTCCGATGCTGCGATCGACATCTGATCGTCAGCTGGTGCCCCAAAGGAAACGACTGGTCGTTCCGGAGAAGGACCGAGCCGTTCACAAAGGGGCGCCGATGGCAACAGCACCTGAGAGGCGTGAGGGGCCCGCGGAGATTGTCTCGGCGGGGAAGCCCTCACGGTAATCCTCAGATCACCCTGGTCATGCGCTGAAATAGGTCTATTCTGCGGGGCAGAATAAACACTAGATCGGGGCATAGGCGAGGGGACTGCACCTCCCTTGAGGTAAGCGAGTCTCGATCTAAGTGCTGCGATAGTCATGTTCCCGCAATGAGAACATGAACTATCCACAAAAGCTGCTTCAGCGTGCCGAATGCCCAAACACGAGATGCAGCTATTGTGGCCATCTGCTGGCGCCAGGGAACGACGGCATCCAGAAACGCACAAGCGGAATGACATCTTGAAAAAGACGCAGGGTCCGCTTGTGTTGCTCTTTTAGTAAAATAAAAAACAAAGGAAAATTACTCTCACAGTGCTGAGGCGCCCAGGGGTAG
Source organism: Tiaroga cobitis (assembly GCA_030578255.1). NCBI lineage: Eukaryota > Metazoa > Chordata > Actinopteri > Cypriniformes > Leuciscidae > Tiaroga > Tiaroga cobitis. The sequence goes on from CM060605.1 coordinate 35,403,904, forward strand.
CCACTGTGTGGACACACACACACACACACACAAACAATAGTGGTGGAAGAACAGCAGTTGAGAGCTGCACTGCTCGCGGCCACCGCTGATCGCGCCGTCACACCAACACTGGAACAGAGATCTTCCTGAAGTCTTCAAAGGCGTTGAATCTCAGACAATGAGTCATAGGAAACTCGCGCTCCGAAATGAAAGACGGTGGGTGCGCGCGCCCGCTTCCTGTTTTATACCCGCGCTGCGGGGCGGGGGCGCGTGACGCGTTCACGCATGCCAACGTTCATTGGCTTGTTCTTAGATAATCGAAGTTGATAGGGCTCCCAGAAGTGATCCCCTAACGTCGTCACGTCGACGTCACGTCGAACGTGAGCGACTGAAGGGGAACTGGTGTTTCTACCCTTCTTTCATGGTTTTTCATATTCATTGCTATTTCAAAAATAAAAGTCTGAACACGCCTTAGGAGTATGAAAATATTCTTGTTGCAAATCGATAAATTACAGCTCCTCTGTAATTTATTTTGAAAATCAGTCACCACATATGGAAACTAGAGAAACTGTAAGCTTTCAAATGATACATAGTTTGTCAAGATTAGTTTAGGTTTAGTATTGGTTTAGTATAGGATATTACTGTTTTAAAAATGTCATGGCTTTGTGCCCACCTGCGGGCTGGTGACACAACTTCAAGTTCATATAGTCAAAACATTTCCATTGTGTCTGGATTAACTAATATTTTACAAAAACAGACCTACGATTAACTCAGCACTGCCATCAAAACTGTTGGCCTCATAGGACATTTCGTGAATAATCCTAACTTTCGTCATTAACTGAAACAGGCAGTAACAAGCGTGTATATTACACTCATTCTGATTTGATGAATGTAAAGGGGAGTAGACATGTGCAAAGATTAACCAGACATTAGCAGTCGAGGAATTTGGCTGCAATAGTGAATTCTTGCAGAAAATTGTCTCAGGCACTTTAGAAAAAGCAACAAAAAAAAGTGTGAACAAGGAGTAATGCATAAATCTATTGCTGGAGACTGAACTAAACTCTGAAATCACCTTGAAAAACAGATCAGCATGATTGACACCCTGCTAGACTGGATGCCTTTCACTTTAATGAGTTAGATATGAAACAGATCAAGATAGGAATAGGATTCAGTCAGAGGAATGTGTCTTGACATCATGCAGAGCTCATGGCAGCGCTGGACAAAGTCCAACACCACTCATTGATTCAACCTCTGCTTCCCATTGAACATCACATCGGATTGAACTTCCAAAATCAGCTTGACCCAAATCTCAACTCTCATGCACCATCCTGATTTGCACTCTATTCATGTGAGGAAAGAACGAACAGAAGGGTGTGTGGCTAAAGGCGCTCATTTATGTTTCAGCACATCCCAAATATCTGACCTAATATATCATTTTAAACCATTTTAATTACATGCACTGAATGAAAAAGGTAATTATTTCAATTTCTGCGTTGTAATGACATAATTATTAGGTTTAAATGGTTGTTATAAATTGTTGTCATATACGTAATTATTTGAATGGTGGCTGTAATAATAACTTTAAATAAATTTTAGATTATTTAATTAGATTTATTCAAACTTAAAAAAAATATATAATAAAAGTAAATAAAAAATACAAAAAATAAATAAAAGCACACTTTATTTTAGTGTCCTTGTCACACTTTACATGTAGTTACTGTAGTAATATGAAAAAAATTATGTTTAATTACATGCAACTAACCCTAAACCAACTCCTGTGCCTAACCCTCTAGTAAGTACATTATTATTGGCAAGGACAAATTATTACTGGCAAGGAAAGAGTTAACCCTACAAATGACTCATTGCGACTTCCAATTTAAAATGATTGCATCAGATATGGTCTTAGAATACGCTCAAAAGTATGTCCTTTCCTAACGCCTACAAAGTACTTTTAGTGCATGCTAGAATGAATTGGGACGCAGCACAGTGCAAAGTGTTCCAAGTGAAACTGATCTCCTGCCAACAGTTTAGTGCATACCGAACGCAAAGTAGGACAAAAGGGCAAACGCAGGGCATTTCTGGTTAGAACAGACAGAGGAATGTTCGGTCGGATGGATGGATGGATGGATGGATGGATGGATATGTCAGCTGTGTGCGCTGAAGTGTTAACCCTAATGGTTCCTCTTACACCTGCTCATGGAACACAACACGTGTTGCACACCGGTGTGGCCGCCATATAACACGTGCTAATGGGAAGGTACGAGCGTGTGTGAGTCTAGTTAAACACGGCCATGTGCTTCATTGCACACTGATACATGCACAAACCCAAACCACCAGCTGGTGTAATACTCATTAACCCAGAACACTTTCTCTGACATGAGCGGGTATAAATGTTTACAACACAGTTAGATACTTTTTACAAACCTTTTAGCAGGGTCTTGGAGCAAAGGTGTAAAATAATAACTGATAAAAGGCGGCCAATCAAAAGAGTCCTGTTCGAAGGTGGTTTTTGTGTACTTGAGTTGGAGTCAAGACCAGACCCTTCAAAACCTAGACCAATATTAGAGCCAGATTCAGACTAAAGGCCGTTCACACCAAGGATGCTTACTACAACGATAATTTTGATAATCATTATAATTCTATGGGAATAGGAAAGTTCACAGGACAACTATAACACTAACAACACAGAAGAATGGTAACGAATAAAACATTAAAAGCCAATCAGAATCCAGCAGTGCACGATTATAATAAACAGAACCTTATCGTGCCCTGGTGTGGACGCTAATAGTTATCACTCTGGACGTGAACGGCCCTTAATACAAGACCAACCGCAGACTCTCCAGTCCAGATCCAGACAAGACCCTCTAAATCCCCAAACCTACCAGACTAGACCAGTATATACCTGACCCTCCAGAACCAAATCCAGACCCTGCAGACAATATACCCTCCATATTTTGCTGAATAGTTTACTGATATTATATAGAAAAAAATTATGCAAAGCGATTTTGTAATAAAACTGCCATCATTTGAAAGCCGAGACTTTATAAAAAAAATAACATAAAAAAGGAATTGAAGTTATTTGCTTTTTTTCTCCACAAATGACCAATATTATTTTAGTATTATTTATATGCAATGATGTGTATTAATATTTTGAGTTTATCTTTCATTTTCATATTTGAATATTATATATATATATATATTAGGGCTGTCAAACGATTAATATTTAATCGAGATTAATCGCATTAGTGTCATAGTTAACTCGTGATTAATCGCAATTATTTTTATCTATTCTAAATGTCTCTTGATTTTCTTTTTGTCCCATTATTTTTTCTCATTTTAATGCTCTTATCAACATGGAAAAGTGGATCGGCTTGCTTTGTGCAAATGTTTTTTATTGAAAACAACATTGACATATACTGTATTCAATTTCACACTATTCTCACTTTGAGCAAATAATCTCCCAATGTAACACTGTCCATTAATAAAAGGGTGAAAGAAATACTTACGAGGTCCTGATATTGACGAGGGGGCGGAGAATTCGCATCAGCTGTGTGTGTGTGCGCTTGGCCATCAAGTGGTATTTCAGACTGGACGCGCTGCGATGATGATAGCTCAGTTCACAACGACAAAACACACAGATCACTTTGGTCTTGTCAATGGAACCATTTGCCAACTTACTTTCCATTCAGAATCTTATTGGCATCCATTTTGGCGTCTCGCGCTCGCCATCCACTCAAAGCGTAACATTAATCAACTATTTTGCCGGCTCGCAAGCCCAAAAGTGTGTCTCGTGCCTGTTGTTCTGTTTCCGGTCTAGCTAGATCCACTTGCGCTTTGGTCGACGAAGCAACAAAACATCTTCGCGTGGTACAAGCCATTGAAATGAATGGGTTACATAGCGCAGCGGTGCGCATGCCGCGTCCTGCCTGTTGTAACAGCATGTGAAAAAAACTACAAAGTTTGCTAGGCCAAAAAGACCGTTAATCGCGCGATAAAATTTTCACGAAATGGGTTTTTCGTTAACGCCATTAATAACGCGTTTACCTGACAGCCCTAATATATATATATATATATATATATATATATATATATATACTTATTTAAGTTTTAGTATTTTTTTTACAAATGTATTCTTATTTTAATTAAGTCATTTTAGTAATTCAATTTAAAGGGGATGTCTAATGCTGTCTGACTTATTTCCAACTCGTTTTTTGAAACTTTGGACATGTTTAGCATGAGAATCCAAGTCTTTAACAGCGTATGACGGAATATATCTGTGCCAAATACACTCATTCAGGGTTGTATAAGTTTCTGAAAGTTTTTTTCTAGTATGGCCCTGTATGACGCCATAAAAGGCAGAATTCCTTGTATGGGCTCTTCTCCTGGAAGTGTGTGTGCACACATTAACCAGAGCAAGAGTAAGACCCATCAACGTGGTTCGTTCATTGCTCAAGAAAGATTTGACATTTTGTTTTTAGACCACAAATACAACAATGTCAGCAAAGAAGTGTGTTTTTGGTTTTGAGGGAAACATAACCTTGTTCAGCTTCCCAAAGAACCCAGTGTGAAGGGAACAGTGGATGCAGTTTGTTTTTCCAGGGCAGCAACGGAGTTGTGCAAGTGTGTGTTTTGTTCTCTGCATTTCGGTGACAAATGTTTTATAAACAAGGACCAGTTCGACGCTGGATTTGCAGATTGCCTGAAACTGAAAGATGGAGTGGTCCAAATGATAAAAGATCCCGGTCATGAGTCGGAACCGCAGGCGGTAAGTAAAACTTCCTCAAAGGTCTATTTACAGCACATTGGTCAACGGTAGTTGTTTGATTGTGCGTTATAAATAAATTGAATTGAATTTTGTTGGAAATCGGCGCGCAAGTGCAAAAACATTTAATCCCTGGAAAACCCTGGATTTAACATTTAATCCCTGGAAAGCATTTAATTCACTATACGTTGTGAACCACTCCATCTTTCTGTTTCAGGCGATCTGCAAATGATGCAATAATGTATTGTGTGTGTTTTAATACATTTGTTTAGCTGACCACCATAAGTGTCCATTTTGGATTAGCCAAACCGGTTGGTAGTTTTTTGTAACCTGTTTTTTAGTACCCAAATGGTGTCTAGTTAAGAATTATTGATGTTGCCGAGGTCAACTAATGTCCCATGGGGTTCGTTTGGCGGCCATCTTGAAGTAATGTCAGCGCTAGTGGTGAAAAATGCATTTCATATCTCCTGAACCAGACAACATACAAAGACAAATGAACCCAATTTTTCATATAATTCTGACACCAGGAATCAAATGGCAAGGTCATTGACATGGTAAAACCACTCTTTATTATTGAAAAACAGGCAAATGTCACATTTTAGGCTCACAACGATTTAACTTTTTCAATTTTGTTTCGCAATAGTTTCCTGCATTAGTTCTGTTTGTCATAGACCCATGAATGAGGTGTTAAATCGTGCAGATTGTTGAGGAGAGGTGTGCTCTATCTTTTAATAACGATCGTGCATACGATGTTCGCCCAGCGGGTGAAAATCTGACCAAAGTTGCCCCATAGACATACTATGGTGAAGGGATGACCCATGAAACAGGGATTGCGCATGCGTGTATATCCTACTAATGGTAACTTGCATAGGAATTTTGTATTGAACATAACTCTGGATAACAGTGTAATAGAGACAGGGGGTGGTCTCTCAGGATCACCATGAAGATATCAAGCCACGACTTAGCAACCATTTTGAGCACCCTAGCAACAAGTTCCATAGACTTCCACTGAAAGAGGTCTAAGGGATATATTTTGATAGAAGCATAATAGAAACATGAGCTCATTTGACTCGGGTCAGTAAACGGCCAATCTTGAATCACTTTCAACACTTCCTAGCCACGCCCTTGCAACCATTGCTGAGCACCCTAGCAACACAAACCCAAAGAGGGATATCTTCAAATGCAAATGTCATAGAGGTATTGCAGTTGGATTATATAATTCATACTGACAAGCAACCTTTGGATATTCATCATTGGCAGCTATCAAACTACTCCCTAGTAACCACACAGTACCCTAACAACCATTTAGCAAGACCTATATCTCTGCATCAGAACGTAGTAGAGACATGATGGTTGGCTTCTTTGACTAATGCTAGCAAACAGGACTTTTGAGGACTACAGGACAGTCTGAGGAGGCTATAGCTGAGGTCGGTCAGAAGTATACCATCAACACCTTCGATATGGGCGTGTGCATGAGGGCTCTACCACTTCTCTGGAAGTTCAGGAAGAAGTGCAAACACCACCTAGTCCTCCCAGGCCAGTTCCATACTGCCATGAACTACCTCGGCATGATCACTAACCATTATTACCATGGTTCAGGCTATGGTGAGATTATCCTTGAGGCTCAGCTGGTCACAAGTGGCTGCCTGAAGAGTGTGCTAAGGGGAAAGGCATACTCCAAGGCCCTCTTCTGCCTCAAGACCGTCTGTGTAGCACTGGAGTGGCTGCTGCTGGTTTCATTGAGGAAGAGGATGTCCAGCTCACTCCTGAGGCTCTACTCAACCTCATCAAGTCGTGTGACTGGCAGAACCTCGACCTTGCTCTCCAAGATGACTCCACCCTCAACATCATCAGGCATTATCTGGAGTATCAAGACCAGGTCCGCAAGGGTCATCTCGGCAAAACAGCAGTGTTCTGGCTGTCTGTTACGGACCATGGGAGGCTCGTTTTCATGCTACTCTTTACTGTGAAGACCAACAACCTGGCGCTCTTCCATAAGTGCAATGGGGACATGGCAGACTTGTTCTTTGCATTTGATGGTCAGAACTACTCCAGGTAATTATATTGAACAAAGTTTTAATATTGCATAGGATTAATATTGTTAAACTTTAAAGCTTATGCATTCAACATTCAACACTCTACAGCATTATTGCTGCTTCATCAGGTACCTGGTCTGGTTTGAGGTCTTCCTCACCAACCTGTAACTGACTTATCCTGGCGCCACATACCTCATCAAGCAAGGGGGCCATTGCTTGCTCCCTTATTTTTAGAGCCCTGAGGGCTGCAGACAAGACCATGGAAGAGACCTTTATAAAGTTTGCCATGTCCTCAGGTATGTAAAGAGGGTCAAATTATAGAATACTGCAGTACGTTATAGTGGCAGCTTGGTTTCTGTTGAATGTTAAATCGGAATTGGTCCCATTTGCAGGAGGTCTGCTTGGCATCTTCACCAACTTCCCAGTTTCCCGTTTCATGGACCGTCCCTTCACCATAGTATGTCTATGGGTCAAATTTGGGCAGCTCTTGCCCCCCAGAGGTACAACTTACACCCCATTGTGAGGTGTGTTCTTACAGAGCCTGCCAGCCTCTTCAAATGTGGTAACCCACATGTTTCTATGAAATCCTCCCTCAGAGCTATGACTCGCCAAAGTTCGTTGCAATATAAAGTCTATTGGATTTTTTTGGCCAATTTTTCACCCGCCAGGCGAACATCGTACGCCCGATCACTTATAAAAAAATAGAGAACACCCCTCCTCAATAATCCAGGAGTTCGACTGTTTTCGGAAAGAAGCGGTACAGCTGTAATTGTCTTTTATAAATCTGATCAAACTAGACTCTTTAGAGTAATGAAGGATGCAATTCAACTCTATAAGTACTCAAGATTACTTAAGATTAGACATGAGATTGGCAGAAGAGTGTGTTATGTACCCTTTAAACTTTTTTATTTTAGTTAGCATGTTTGTTAAAAATGTTTTGCCAAGGAAACATTTAAAATGTTTAAGTTTAAAGTAAAACAAAATATATAATTAACTGATAAAACAAACATTAACTGAAATAAATAAACTAAATTAAAATGAGAAATGTTGCCTTCGCAACTAGCTGAAATAAAATATATATTTTTAAATATATTTTAAGTTATACTAAAGTACACAAACAACTAGATACAATTAATCTACATAGAAAGACTAAATAGAAGAACTATTAAAAAGGACAAAAACAACAAAACTACTAAAGCTTTAACTGAACAGAAAATCAAAAAATAAAACCGAATTCAAAATATGACCAAACACTATAATAGTATATCAATGATACTAAAATAACATTGTTCTATATTATCTACCAAAAGTAAAGTCCATGGGGACTCGCAGCCAGTTGGAACAAACCACTAATGTTAAGAAAGACCTTAGATAATACCCATACAATTATACCTTATTTTAAGTAACAAAACCCGCCTGCTTATAATATAAGGAGCTCATCAACTTTCGTTTGCTGGACTATGTTGGTCTGTGTTGATTGTGGGTTTGGACGGGTTGAGGCGGAGTTAGTCTAGATCTCAATCCAGCGGTCTATCCACAGCCATGATGTCATCACATTACAGTGCAACACCTCAGCATCGACCCCGCTTAGATCACGTCTCATGGTGTGACACTTAAGAGCAAAAGTTGTGGTGGTACAGTGCGGCCTGCATGGATAAACTCAATAAGCTAACTACATATAGTTTCTTTAAGTCCCCCTAACAAATGTGTATTCTTTCCATGTTACCTGCACCAAACTATCACTGTTACAGTGAGGAAAGTAAATATTTGAACACCCTGCTATTTGGCAAGTTCTCCCACTTAGAAATCATGGAGGGGTCTGAAATTGTCATCGTAGGTGCATGTCCACTGTGAGAGGCATAATCTAAAAAAAAAAAAATACAGAAATCACAATGTATGATTTTTTAACTATTTATTTGTATGATACCGCTGCAAATAAGTATTTGAACACCTGAGAAAATCAATGTTAATATTTGGTACAGTAGCCTTTGTTTGCAATTACAGAGGTCAAACGTTTCCTGTAGATTTTCACCAGGTTTGCACACACTGCAGGAGGGATTTTGGAGCTCCCTCCAAAGATTCTCTATTGGGTTTAGGTCTGGAGACTGGCTAGGCCACGCCAGAACCTTGAGATGCTTCTTACAGAGCCACTCCTTGGTTATCCTGGCTGTGTGCTTCGGGTCATTGTCATGTTGGAAGACCCAGCCTCGACCCATCTTCAATGCTCTAACTGAGGGAAGGAGGTTGTACCCCAAAATCTCGCAATGCATGGCCCGGTCATCCTCTCCTTAATACAGTGCAGTCGCCCTGTCCCATGTGGGATGTGGGGTGTGTGGTGTGCGTGTGTGGTATACAGGCGCGGATTAATGCACAGGCTTACATAGGCTGCAGCCTAGGGGCCCCACGTGTTCAGGGGGCCTCGGATTGGCCAGACAATTTAAAAAAAAAATTTTTTTTTACTTAAGCGCGAACCAGGCACGGCGCGGCGTTCCAGTTTGGTAATTGTATGTAATTTACTGTAATTACATACAATTGTAATGTAATTTACTGTATGTAATTTACTGTAATTTAATGTAATTTACTCTGGCCCCCTTCCTGTACGCAGGAGTGATGAGATAGTTAGCCGATTGGCCTCACTGAACGGTTGGCTGTCGAAGTGGTGTCCGAGTGTTGAAAAGAGATGGTATCCATCCCTCCTGGGCTGGTGCTGCTCTTCTCTCTAGTAATTTGGCTCATAGTCTTAGAGATAAAACATGACAATCTGGGGCTCAGGTCAGGAAGCAGACAGACTGGCTAAACCGACCGTCTGCTAGCGGCCTCACGTCACCAAGGTCAGATAAATCCCATCACATAGAGTCTCTTTCACCTAGATGTCATCATATAGAGACTGTGTCTGTTCCCCGAATTTGGAAATCCAAAAAACGTCAGGTTAAAAATTTAATTGATGTTCAACAAATAAAAAACAGATATAATACAGATGAGCAAATGATAAAGCTTGGGTTGCTGAATATTCGATCCCTTACTTCAAAATCTCTCATAGTTAATGATATGATTTCAGATTATAATCTTGATATGCTGTGTTTGACAGAAACCTGGCTAAAACCAAACGATTACATTATTTTAAATGAGTCAACCCCACAAGATTACAGTTATAAACATGAACCTCGTCTGAAAGGCAAAGGGGGAGGTGTTGCTGTAATTTATAGTAATATTTTCAAAACCACTAAGAAATCTAGCTTTAAATATACTTCTTTTGAAGTATTGGTGCTTAATGTAAAAATATATAGTGTAAACGATAAATCACATTTGAGAATTATGCTGGCTACTGTATACAGGCCACCAGGGCACCATAAAGATTTTATCAAAGAATTTGCGGACTTCCTATCAGAATTAGTATTGGCTGCAGATAAAGTACTAATTGTTGGTGATTTTAATATACATGTAGATAATGAAAAAGATGCATTGGGATTGGCATTTAAAGACATTGTAAACTCAATTGGAGTTAGACAACACGTGTCAGGACCTACTCATCGTCGTAATCATACTCTAGATTTAATATTATCATATGGAATAGATGTTGATACAGTTGAAATTCTGCAGCAGAGCGATGACATCTCAGATCATTATCTAGTCTCATGTAAATTACATTTAGCCAAGGCTGCAAAGCCGACTCCGTGTTATAAATACGTTAGACCTATAACTTCTGCCACTAAAGATTGCTTTATCAATAATCTTCCTAATCAGTTTCATCATCTCAGCATCCCGGATAGCTTAGAAGAACTTGATATTGCAACAGAAACGTTTAACTCTCTCTTTTCCAGCACTTTAGACGCAGTTGCTCCGTTGCGCTTAAAGAAAATTTAAGAAAATAGCCCAACGCCGTGGTACAGCGAGCACACCCGGGCCCTTAAGAGAGCAGCCAGAAAAATGGAGCGCAACTGGAAGAAAACTAAACTAGAGGTATTTCGGATTTCGTGGAAAGAGAGCTCGATTGCTTACAGAGAGGCTTTAAAAGCTGCTAGATCTGCTTATTTTTCAAACCTATTAGAAGAAAATAAACATAATCCAAGGTATTTATTTGAAACAGTGGCTAAACTAACGAAAAAGAAAGCTTCAAGCTCAGAAGTGTCCAAGCAACACAGCAGTGATGACTTTATGAACTTCTTCACTTATAAGATTGATAATATCAGGGACAAAATTATAACTATGCAACCGTCTACCACAGTATCGCATCAGGAAGTGCATTGTAGTCTCCCTGAGGAAAAATTTGATTCATTTGTTGCTATAGGAGAGAAAGAATTCTGCAAACTCGTTAATTCATCTAAATCGACAACTTGTATGTTAGATCCTATACCGACTAAGCTACTGAAAGAGATGTTTCCAGAGGTCATATATCCTCTTCTTAATATCATTAATTCATCTTTGTCTCTAGGATACGTACCAAAAACCTTTAAACTGGCTATGATAAAACCGCTTGTTAAAAAAACACAACTTGATCCTACAGAATTAGTCAATTACAGGCCGATCTCGAATCTGCCTTTTCTGTCAAAGATATTAGAAAAAGCAGTATCTTCACAACTGTGTTCCTTTCTAGAAAGAAATGATATCTGCGAGGATTTTCAGTCTGGATTTAGACCGTACCATAGTACTGAGACTGCTCTCATTAGAGTCACAAATGATTTGCTCTTATCATCCGATCGTGGTTGTATCTCTCTATTAGTGTTACTCGATCTTAGTGCTGCATTTGACACAATTGACCACAACATTCTTTTAAATAGACTAGAAAACTATGTGGGCATTAGTGGAATTGCACTAGCATGGTTTAAATCATACTTATCTGACCGTTATCAGTTTGTAGCAGTAAATGAAGAGATGTCTTATCGATCACAAGTTCAGTATGGCGTACCACAAGGCTCAGTACTAGGACCGCTGCTGTTCACTCTGTACATGCTACCATTAGGAGATATCATTAGGAAACATGGAGTTTGCTTTCACTGTTATGCCGATGATACTCAGCTGTATATTTCTTCAAAACCCAACGAAACTTACCAATTCACAAAATTAACGGAATGCATAGCTGATATAAAAAATTGGATGACTAGTAATTTCCTACTACTAAATTCTGAAAAGACAGAGATTCTAATTATTGGACAAAAAACTTCCACACGTAATAACCCAGAATACTGTCTAACACTTGATGGCTGCTCTGTCAAGTCTTCGTCGTCGGTTAGGAACCTGGGTGTGCTCTTTGATACCAACCTTTCTTTTGAAAGCCACGTGTCTAGTATCTGTAAAACTGCATTTTTCCATCTTAAAAATATATCTAAAATACGCCATATGCTCTCATTGGGAAATGCGGAACAATTAGTCCATGCGTTCATGACCTCAAGGCTAGATTATTGTAATGCTCTACTGGGTGGTTGCCCTGCACGCTTAATAAATAAACTACAGCTAGTTCAAAACGCTGCAGCTCGAGTTCTTACCAGAACCAGGAAGTATGACCATATTAGCCCGGTTCTGTCAACACTGCATTGGCTCCCTATTAAACATCGTATAAATTTTAAAATATTGTTGATTACCTACAAAGAACTAAATGGTTTAGCTCCGCAGTACTTGAGCGAGCTCTTAACGTATTATAGTCCTTCACGTCCATTGCGATCTCAAAATTCCGGCCAGTTGATAATACCTAGAATATCTAAATCGACTGCAGGCGGTAGATCCTTTTCCTATTTAGCACCAAAACTTTGGAACAGTCTTCCTACCATTGTCCGGGAAGCAGACACACTCTGTCAGTTCAAAGCTAGACTAAAAACACATCTCTTTGACCTAGCATACACATAACGCACTATAGACTTCTATAAATTCAATGTTAGGCTGCATAGATTAGGTCAGCCGGAACTGGGAACACTTCCCTTAAATCTTGATGTACTCGCTACATCATAAGAAGAATGGCATCTACGCTAATATTAGTGTCTTTGTTTATCCCGAGGTTTTCCCGCAGCCTGCCGGATCCAGGCCGTGTCCAGATCTGACGAAGGAGATCCGCCTGGACCCGATGACAATGCAGTGCTGAAGTGTCAACTATCCTCTCCCTATGGAGGATCCCTTTCCCACTCTACAGATAAAGCGTTGTGAATTCCGGCTCGCGTACCCCGAAGTGATAAAATAAAACAAAATTCTGTATCAAAATTTATAGGCAAGAAAAGTAGTTTGTTTAGGCTGGGTTGTATGAATTATAAACCTGCGCACATATTTTAAAAAGCACATAACTATAGAATCAATTCTGAATGAGCATGTGAACGCCGTCAGCGTTAATCACAGGTTCGCGTTTAAAAGTCTGATCATTTCGACGGAGGTGAATCAATCAAAGTTAACTTTAGCTGGAAATAACATTATTCAAGAACCGCTATAATGCCAAAACAATCTGTTACCTTAAATTATATGTTTATCTCTGTAAAGCTGCTTTGAAACAATCCATTGTTAAAAGCGCTATATAAATGAAGATGACTTGACTTGACTTGACTTTGGATGGGCCAGACCAATTGAGAACGTTAACTTAAAAACGTTATCTAATCACTATGTTTAACCTAATAAAAAGACTACTGTTAAATTATCTCTGACTAAACTTAATATAGATTTTAATAGCTTGATGCTCTTTAAATATTTTGTTGCATTGTAAAAAGGTTTCGGTGCATACAGACCTATCCGCGATCGCTCTCCGTGGTTCTGATCAAAGAAGAGCGCTTTGGAATCTCCATTACGCATCATTCCTGGGCTGCGTTTCTCGGCTACGAAGACTCTTAAGGTATAACTTAACTAAAGGTTAAACCATTGCTAGGCGTCTTCAGGGCTGGGTAGATGTGAATTGGTTTTCCAATCAGCTGCTGCTCCTGGTCAAATCCAGGCGCGCTGGAAGCTGTTTCTTGCGAGTTAATATAAATTAATATAGGCTATTAATTTAATCAATGTTGATTATGAAATTGAGCATGCAGCATGAGAAAGATATGATACATCATGAGATGCGCATATGTCTGGAGACATGGAGGGGGTAAGACACGATTTTGACCACTTCATTTGTTATAGAAAGACTCTTTTTAAAAGATTTTAGGCAACAGAATACAGAAATAACGCTAAAATGCTTGGCGGCAGTATAAGGGATTTAAAACCATTTCTTACCTCGATTAAAAGTGCACCAAACATGGCTTTGCGTTCAGGTGTGTTGCTGATGAATCTCCGAAAAAGAGAGATTCAAACGAGTGTCAGCAGGTGACGGAAAGACTTCTTGTCTGAGTAGGCGTATCAACGACGATTAACGAAATATTAAAATAATTAATCATTAGTTTACATTGCCCATCATTTTTATCCCATATCAAACACATTATGTTATGTCTATTTTACTTTTTCTCACGTTTTGAAGTATATAGTCCACCACAGATTGGTGCTATGACGAGGGGGGCTGCAGCCCCCGCAGCACCCCCCTCCCGGGTTCGCGCTTAAAAACGTCACTGCGTCCGCAGGAGATGGCTTTAAAAAACGCAGACACCAAAGTCAAGAAATAAATAACTATGGCTAACATTACAAGAAACATCAAAGGCTCGAAATTAACATCAATGCTCGAAATCAAAGCCATTTTGGTCGCATATATGCTCCTGAAATATGATCTGTGCGACCTAAAAATATATTTGGGTGCTGACTACGCGAAATTTAAAAGGCTGATTTTGCGTTTACTTGACTGACAGGACAGCTGTATGGAAGTAAAATAATGACAAATGTTTTTGAAACAAAAAGCCTGTTGAATTGAAAAAAAAAATATATATATATGCATTGGGGTGCGTGGTGGTGTGCGTGTGGTGTGCGTGGTGGAGTGTGTGGTGTGCATGTGGGTGTGTGATGTGAGTGTGCGTGGTGGGGTGCGTGGTGTTGGGTGTGTGTGTGGGGTGCGTGGTGTTGGGTGTGTGTGGAATGCGTGGAGTGTGTGGTGTTGGGTGTGCATGTGGGGTGAGTGTGGTGTGGTGTGGGATGTGTGGTGTGTGATGTGAGTGGGGCGTGTGGTGTTTTGTGTGCGTGTGGGGTGTGGTGTGCGTGGGTGTGCATGTGGGGTGTGTGGTGCTTTGTGTGCGTATGGGGGGTGTGCGTGCGTGTGTGGTGTGCGTACGTGTGGGTGTGCATGTGGGGTGTGTGGTGTTTTGTGTGCGTATGGGGTGTGTGGTGTGCGTGCGTGTGGGGTGTGTGGTGGTGTGGGGTGTGTGGTGTGCATGTGGGGTGTGGGGTGTGTGGTGTACGTGCGTGTGGGGCGTGTGGTGTTTTGTGTGCGTGTGTGGTGTGGTGTGCGTGCGTGTGGGGTGTGGTGTGCGTGGGTGTGCATGTGGGGTGTGTGGTGCTTTGTGTGCGTATGGGGGGTGTGCGTGCGTGTGTGGTGTGCGTACGTGTGGGTGTGCATGTGGGGTGTGTGGTGTTTTGTGTGCGTATGGGGTGTGTGGTGTGCGTGCGTGTGGGGTGTGTGGTGGTGTGTGGTGTGCATGTGGGGTGTGGGGTGTGTGGTGTACGTGCGTGTGGGGCGTGTGGTGTTTTGTGTGCGTGTGTGGTGTGGTGTGCGTGCGTGTGGGGTGTTTTGTGTGCGTGTGGGGTGTGTGGGTGTGCATGTGGGGTGTGTGGTGTACGGGCGTGTGGTGTGTGATGTGAGTGGGGTGTGTGGTGTTTTGTGTGCGTGTGGTGTGTGATGTGAGTGGGGTGTGTGGTGTTTTGTGTGCGTGTGGGGTGTGTGGGTGTGCATGTGTGGTGTGTACGTGCGTGTGGGTCGTGTGGTGTGTGATGTGAGTGGGGTGTGTGGTGTTTTGTGTGCGTGTGGGGTGTGCATGTGGGGTGCGTGGTGTGTGTGCGTGTGGATGTGCATGTGGGGTGTGTGGTGTGTGATGTGAGTGGGGTATGTGGAGTTTTGTGTGCATGTGGGGTGTGTGATGTGAGTGGGGTATGTGGTGTTTTGTGTGCGTGTGTGGTGTGTGATGTGAGTGGGGTATGTGGTGTTTTGTGTGCATGTGGGGTGTGTGGTGTGTGATGTGAGTGGGGTGTGTGGTGTTTTGTGTGCGTGTGGGGTATGTGGTGTTTTGTGTGCGTGTGTGGTGTGTGATGTGAGTGGGGTATGTGGTGTTTTGTGTGCGTGTGGGGTGTGTGGTGTGGTGTACGTGCGTGTGGGTGTGCATGTGTGGTGTGGGGCGTGTGGTGTTTTGTGTGAGTGTGGTGTACGTGCGTGTGGGTGTGCATGTGTGGTGTGGGGCGTGTGGTGTTTTGTGTGAGTGTGGTGTACGTGCGTGTGGGGTGCGGTGTGCGTGCGTGCGGGGTGTATGGCGTGCGTGCGTGTGTGATGTGAATGTGTGTTGTGTGGTGTGCGGGTGTGATGTGCGTGTGCGGGTGTGATGTGCGTGTGCGTGGAGTGTGTGGCATGCGTGGTGTGTGTGATGTGCGAGTGTGAGTGTGTGTTTCTGTGTATGTGTCTGTATGTAAAATTAGGTAGTAAGTTAGGTAGCAGCAGAAAGTAAGGTTGAACAGTTAGCCTTTGTGTAGTAGCATATAGATCCAATGGGTTATCCCACCGGTCACTATGGTTGCCGTTGACATGTTTGTGTGTTCTATGAACACATTAAACAAAGTTGAGTAATTGCAAATGCATATATCAATACTAGACACCAAAAATCTATGTCCTATCTTTGTGTTAACATACTTTACTAATCTTTTCTTTGGGAGCTTTCTTGCTGCCATCCTCTTCTCTTGGCACAAACAGGAAATAAACAGCTCTGGTCATGTGACAATTTACAGTAAACATGTGACACTGCACATATTTCATTGAGACCCTTTATTATTTCCATATCTGCTGGAAATGCATTGATAGATTATTCGGTAACATTTTTATAGCCTTAGAAATTAAACATTTTTTTACGGTCACTATTGTGACCGTTGGGATTAAATGGGTTAAGTTCAATTTCAGATAAAAAATAAAATAGAGATTTTCTAAGGAATGATGTATCCTAATAACATTTAAATAACAAAACATTAATACAATGTGTTTTTATCCAGATTTATTCATTCATAAAAAAAAATGCAAAACTTAGATTTAATTCCTACATACGGTGCATTGACTTGAATACACATCTTCTATGATGAGTGTGTTTTTAATTTTTGAATAAAAATACAGTTTGATATTTTTTGGAGGAGTATAAAGTCAGGGTGGAAAAACTGTCTGATATCATTATGAAGAAAAAAAACCTATTAGAATAATTTAAATCTATTTAAGTAGTTTGGCATACTTTTTCGTTAATGTTTCTCAATTTTTTTTTTAACAAAACCCCTTATTGTGAAAATATTGTGTCAAAATAGTCATGTGTAGAAACCAACAATGTAATTCAATGACATTTATTAAATCAACTTAATTGTTAGTTCTAGTGTAGTTAAGTTACAAAAATGGAACCTTTTTGTAAAGTGTTACTAATTAGACTCTCAACTACAAAGAAAATTATTTACTTTTTTATAATTAAATGTGAAACGTTTTTACTTTCACAAGTACTGCATGTTTTTTTTTTTCTTGTTGCTTTGACACGGTATTCATACTTTAACTTGAGTTAACTTAAATGCACTTCAGTGTTTTGAACACTTCTTACAGCCACTGAATGTAGAAAAAGCAAAAACTCTGCTCAGACTGACACTGGACTGCACACAAAAGTTGTCAGCTGGAGTGTTGCAGGTTTAGATGCTGTGTGATAACCAAAATGAGTTTCCGTGCCTCCCGCAGATGTGATCTGGGTAAACAATAGTAGTCTATATTCATAACCCATTTCACAGTAAACCACATCACAGTGTCACACTTGTACTTCACTTTTCACTAGCTGAAAGCCTGGAGCTGAATGCGAGGCATGTGAGGGGCGTCTTGGCTACGGGCACCGCGGGGAGGGTCCCTTTAATGCGGCCATGTGACACGCTCAAAATATTCCCCCAGATGAAAGGCCATGTGGTCCCCAGCGCCTCTCACACACACACTGAGATCACTGTAGTCTCCTCACACCCCAACGCTCTTTATCTGTCACCCTGCGCTTCTGCGAGGCTATACTATTCTGTCTGCCATTCCGTACAAAGTTCTATTAACAGTCTGAGTAATACAGCTTTTATTTTCTCCAGCGTTTTGCTAAATTTAGTTGAGGAACGAGCACTGGCAGGCGTTTTGTCGGCAATTAAAGGATGGCGTGACTGGCCATTGGGCTGCTCACATGAAAGCACCATTGTCTGAGAGAATGCCTTCGACTTTCTCCCAATCGGTCGAGTTCTCCACTGGGTGGCCGCAAAATTTCATTTAACTACCTCTTTCAGAAGAGGCTGAGAAAGGAAAAACAGTGGGACACACACGCCTGTGAACTTCTGAGTGCATTTTAATGTAGTTTAGAAACAAATATGATTTAAAAGAGAACACAGGAAAGGGACATAGACAGTGAGATGGATAGACAAAAAGATAGATAGATACAGACAGACATAAAGAAAGACAGACAGATGACAGGTGGACAGACAGACATGGTTGATGACATGGAAGATGGATGATAGACAGACAGAAAGATAGGTAGATAGACAAAAAGATATATAGATACTATAGACAGACAGACAGCTAGACATGGAGATGGGTGACTGATTGATAGATAGATAGATAGATAGATAGATAGATAGATAGATAGATAGAGGATGGATGGATGGATGGATGGATGGATGGATGGATGGATGGATGGATGAAATAATGTGACAAACACCTATGAACTTTTGAGTATTTTATTGCAGTTTAGGAAAAATATGTTTTAAAGAGAAGACTGACTCTGATTACAGACGACGCTGAGTCACACCAGGCCTCTGTGGCGGGGAAAGAAAAAGCCTGTGTGTAGGTAATGCAATGACTGTAGGTATATCTGAGTGCATGTGAATATGCGTGTAGCAATGGAATGATCTGTAGTTTGCTTCGTCAGGGCTGCTAGTGGGGATCTCCATTGACGTGGGGAGAAGATATTATTATATTTTTTTCTCAGCGTGAGCTGTCCTCTCCTCTCCTCTGGCAAACAGCAGCGTCCAAAGAGCAACATGTGAGAAATCCAGACCGATATGTTTCTGTATGTTCGCTGTCACTGGAGTGTCTTTGATTCACATAATTATTAGTACGCAGTGAGAAACCCCTCCCATCACCTGACGAGTACATGAACATGGTCTTGTGGCCAGTCCCAGGACACGGAGTGTGTTGGGCATCACATCCTTGCTTGTTACAATTTTGTATTGTGTGGCACATTTCAGGATAGCAGGGTTTGTACCTGCTGTGGAGATCTGTGCAGGACAGACTCCGCGTCTTTATAGGCATTTGTAGGGTTGGTGACCGCTTTATACACCTCTCCATACGCACGAAACACCAGCTCTGTGGACTGTTTGAAGATCTGCTCCCTGAGAGAGAGAGAATTATTCTGATTATTATATGCTACATTTACACATTCAATTTAAGTTAACACATTAAACAATGGTTACATCATATATCATAGTACCCATGTCACCACTTTGGCATAGTAATTAAATATGTGATTAAATTATTTTTTTCTATACATTTTAACTAGTGAGACAGACAGACAGACATAGATAGAGACATATAGATAGATAGGCAGACATATAGAGATAGATATACAGGCAGAGATAGACAGATAGTTGGATGGATGGATAGATAGATGGATAGATGGATAGACAGACAGATATACGCTGGATAGATAGAGATAGATGGATAGATAGACAGACACTAGATAGAGATAAATAGACAGTTAGATAGATATACACTCACCTAAAGGATTATTAGGAACACCTGTTCAATTTCTCATTAATGCAATTATCTAATCAACCAATCACATGGCAGTTGCTTCAATGCATTTAGGGGTGTGGTCCTGGTCAAGACAATCTCCTGAACTCCAAACTGAATGTCAGAATGGGAAAGAAAGGTGATTTAAGCAATGTTGAGCGTGGCATGGTTGTTGGTGCCAGACGGGCCGGTCTGAGTATTTCACAATCTGCTCAGTTACTGGGATTTTCACACACAACCATTTCTAGGGTTTACAAAGAATGGTGTGAAAAGGAAAAAACATCCAGTATGCGGCAGTCCGGTGGGCGAAAATGCCTTGTTGATGCTAGAGGTCAGAGGAGAATGGGCTGACTGATTCAAGCTGATAGAAGAGCAACTTTGACTGAAATAACCACTAGTTACAACCGAGGTATGCAGCAAAGCAGTTGTGAAGCCACAACACGCACAACCTTGAGGCAGATGGGCTACAACAGCAGAAGACCCCACCGGGTACCACTCATCTCCACTACAAATAGGAAAAAGAGGCTACAATTTGCAAGAGCTCACCAAAATTGGACAGTTGAAGACTGGAAAAATGTTGCCTGGTCTGATGAGTCTCGATTTCTGTTGAGACATTCAGATGGTAGAATTTGGCGTAAACAGAATGAGAACATGGATCCATCATGCCTTGTTACCACTGTGCAGGCTGGTGGTGGTGGTGTAATGGTGTGGGGGATGTTTTCTTGGCACACTTTGGGCCCCTTAGTGCCAATTGGGCATCGTTTAAATGCCACGGCCTACCTGAGCATTGTTTCTGACCATGTCCATCCCTTTATGGCCACCATGTACCCATCCTCTGATGGCTACTTCCAGCAGGATAATGCACCATGTCACAAAGCTCGAATCATTTAAAATTGGTTTCCTGAACATGACAATGAGTTCACTGTACTAAAATGGCCCCCACAGTCACCAGATCTCAACCCAATAGAGCATCTTTGGGATGTGGTGGAACGGGAGCTTCGTGCCCTGGATGTGCATCCAACAAATCTCCATCAACTGTAAGATGCTATCCAATCAATATGGGCCAACATTTCTAAAGAATGCTTTCAGCACCTTGTTGAATCAATGCCACGTAGAATTAAGGCAGTTCTGAAGGCGGAAGGGGGTCAAACACAGTATTAGTATGGTGTTCCTAATAATCCTTTAGGTGAGTGTATATAGACAGACAGCAGACATAGATAGACAGACAGATGCTAGATAGATAGTTAGATAGACCGTCAGATAGATAGACAGACAGAGAGACGCATGCTAGATAGATAGATATAGACAGACAGATAGTTAAATAGATAGACAGACAGATGCACGCTATATATATATATATATATATATATATATATATATATATATATATATATAGACAGACAGATAGATGGTTAGATAGAGATAGACAGACAGACGCTAGACAGAGAGAGAGAGACAGACAGACAGACAAAGATAGATAGACTGACAGACAGACAGACGGACAAAGATAGATAGAGACAGACAGAGATAGCTAAATAGACAGATAGACATACATATAGATAGATAGATAGAAAAACAGACAGATAGATATACAGACACTAGATAGAGATAAATAGACAGACAGACACTATATATATATATATATATATATATATATATATATATATATATATATATATATATATACACACAGACAGATAGATATATAGAGAGATAGTCAGACGCTAGATGGATAGAGATAGATATATAATATAATGATTCTAAGTATTCCAAGCTTTGGTATTATTGTAATATGTACAGCCATGCCAATAAAGCAATTTTGAATTTATATAGACAGACAGACAGACAGATGCTAGATACAGACAGACAGAGATAGATAGATAGACAGATACAGACAGACAGACGCTAGATATAGACAGACAAATGCTAGATAGATAGATAGATAGATAGATTGATAGATAGATAGATATAGAGATAGACAGACAGACAGACAGAGATAGATATACAGACACTAGATAGAGACAAATAGACAGTTAGATAGGTAGACAGACAGACAAATAGTTAGATAGATAGTAGAGATGCACCGATTGATCGGCTGGTGACCGGAATCGGCCGGTTTTCACGTGATCGGCCATGATCGGCGACCGGCCGGTGGGGCGGAGTGGGACCAAAAAATCTACCGGGAAATTTCATATACCACCGGCCCTCGTCGCCGGCAGGATTTTAATATAGGCTAGCATTTACCGTTTTACTGATTTAAAAGGAACTTTGTTGTACTATGCTGGAGTAAAGTTTATAAATGGTCGTTCTTTCCCATAGAAATTTGTGAAACTATGTTGGGTGGACTCTGTGCCTCTAGGGGGGTTCGGGGGCATGCTCCCCCGCAAGACAATTTTGTACATTTTAAGGTTAAATGCATCAGTCTCGTGCTCTCTGAGAGATCAAAATTAAGAGCTTCAACCCAAGAACTGCTCGTTGAACAAAGAAAAAGCATTGATTTAAAGAGGGCTCAAACATCTTTTTAGTTATGAGAGTCTCAGTCTGCATTACATTATCAATGGTGTTTTAGGATGCCAAACAATTATTATAATAATGTAATAATGATTTATATAATTATTCCTATGACATAAAATCCATTTAGCCTATAAATGTACTATATGTAAATGAAAATTAATATTTCAAAAGTATATTTTAGCCTACATTACACTATAATATAGGACAATTAAAATACTTTTGTCCTAATTTCTTCACTATAAACCCTTGAGCTTTTATTTAGGAGAAAACACCATGCTGATCGCGTGAGCAAGTAATCACGCAGCGCAAACAGGATGCTATTCTAAACGTCTTGTGCTGTTTTATAAATGCACAAAGCCATATCATGGTTTCAATTTTAGTTCGTTGGCAAAATATAACGCTAGAGACCTTAATGTTAGGTTATAAATTTGACATCTTTACATATGTGTTGGGAAAAGGGAGAAGAGAGAGTTCGGCAAAAGGCGGATTCGAACTCGCGTCGAGCGCATCAAAAGCTGCACTCGAATATCTTAGGCTCACACCCTACGACCTACGCCACTAAAGCTTAGTGCAAAACTACGTTTCGTTTTAGATAATATTCATTAAAAAAAAAGTTTTCTTCCCCTCACTTGGGCCCCAAGTGCGCATGGCGAGCTTCCAATAAATACATTTTATCAGACCGGCCCTCGCGGCCTCGAAACACTAGCGGCCCACCCGGAAAACTCCCGACTCTCCCGATTGCCACTCCGCTACTGGGCCGGTCAGTCTGACATAATCCGATTTTATGCCGGTCAAATGCACTCGGGCGCCGCATGATTAACATCGCGCAACATCAGCATCACACGTGCACACGGAACGCGCACATGTAGGAAACCTCGTGAATTACGGCCGTTTCACACCACAAGGTGCAGCGCGTTTTTTTGTTTGTTCGGCGTGCATGTTAATCAATGAGTGCATTCACACCGCGAGCCGGAGCAGCGCGTGAGCAACAGTGAAGCGTGGGTTTCGGCGACGAATCTATTTTTGCTGCGCTCAATTTAAGTGAAAGCACACTTTTGATGGACAAAATAAATAGGATTTCATCTAAAATGTGCCCAAAATGCAAAGAATTTGCATGTCTGGTGTGTTTTAACAAGAACTGAAGTAGGCTAGGCTATGTCAGAAAGAAAATGAAGAGTCAAAAATATTTATAGAAAATTTACCCATTTAAACTTGTTTTTATTATTATTTAATTGTTTCCCTGCACATGCTCCACTTGTCCTGTTTAGCTTGGCTGGACATGTGTCAGATGAGAGAAGAACTGTTTGAGAAATATAACTTGCCATTGATGTACAAGTGATTGCAATAGGCCTGTGTGTGTGTGTGTGTGAGAGATAAATATCTTTATACTGCAAGGCTATATTTATTGAATTTTTATTTGTTATTTATATATTATTTTATTGTCATTACCTGTTTTCATAGAGAAGTTTAGTTTGCTAAATATATCAATTTTGTTTTATTGGATATTGGATGTGAAAAGGAAATGGTTCTTCCACAACACTGCACTTTAGATGTGTGGGAATTTCCCCACAGTAGGAGTTATTTATATAGTTCTATTTTATAGCGATTATCTGTTCAAAAAATGTTCTATGCAAAATGTTCTATTAAAGAGAAGATAGAAAATAAATATTTGTGTGTGCTATAAAGTGGTTTGAAAAAATAAAATCGGAATCGGCTAAAATCGGTATCGGCAGGTCAAACTCAAGGAAAAATTGGAATCGGGATCGGCCTAGAAAATTGTAATCGGTGCATCTCTAATAGATAGATATATAGATAGACAGACAGACGCACACTAGACAGATAGTTAGATAGATAGACAGACAGACATATACATATAGATAGATAGATAGATAGCCAGACAGACAGAGATGGATAGATAGAAATAGACAGACAGAAAGAGATGGATATATAGAGATAGATAGGTAGATAGACGCTAGATAGAACCATTATATTATATATCCATCTCGATCTAAGTATTCCAAGCTTTGGGAATATTGTAATATGTACAGTCATGCCAATAAAGCAATTTTGAATTTGAATTTATATAGACAGATAGATGGATAGACAGACAGATGCTAGATACAGACAGACAGACAGACGATAGATAGATAGATAGTATCTATTTATGTATTATAGTTTCTGTCACAAACAAACTGACAATACAAAGCCAGACCAAACCAAAAAATTAAAACACAAAGAAAAATACCTCAAACATTGGACAGACGCAACAGCCAAACAGAGTAAACTGGAATGCTATTCGGCCCTAAACAGAACATATGAATTGGCAGGATACCTGAGTACATTGAGCGACCCGAAACTGAGGAAAGTCCTGAGCATGTACAGACTCAGTGAACACAGTCTGAGCATAGAGAAAGGCAGACCTGGCTGCCGAAGGAAGAGCGACTGTGCCCTCACTACACGCACACACGCACACGCACACGCACACGCACACACACCTGGCTGCCGAAGAAAGAGCGACTGTGCCCTCACTACACACACACACACACACCTGGCTGCCGAAGGAAGAGCGACTGTGCCCTCACTACACGCACACACGCACACGCACACGCACACACACCTGGCTGCCGAAGGAAGAGCGACTGTGCCCTCACTACACACACACACACCTGGCTGCCGAAGGAAGAGTGACTGTGCCCTCACTACACACACACACACACCTGGCTGCCGAAGGAAGAGTGACTGTGCCCTCACTACACACACACACACACCTGGCTGCCGAAGGAAGAGCGACTGTGCCCTCACTACACGCACACACACACCTGGCTGCCGAAGGAAGAGCGACTGTGCCCTCACTACACGCACACACGCACACGCACACACACCTGGCTGCCGAAGAAAGAGCGACTGTGCCCTCACTACACACACACACCTGGCTGCCAAAGGAAGAGCGACTGTGCCCTCACTACACACACACACACCTGGCTGCCGAAGGAAGAGCGACTGTGCCCTCACTACACGCACACACACACCTGGCTGCCGAAGGAAGAGCGACTGTGCCCTCACTACACACACACACACCTGGCTGCCGAAGGAAGAGCGACTGTGCCCTCACTACACGCACACACACACCTGGCTGCCGAAGGAAGAGCGACTGTGCCCTCACTACACGCACCTGGCTGCCGAAGGAAGAGCGACTGTGCCCTCACTACACGCACACACACCTGGCTGCCGAAGGAAGAGCGACTGTGCCCTCACTACACACACACACACCTGGCTGCCGAAGGAAGAGCGACTGTGCCCTCACTACACGCACACACACCTGGCTGCCGAAGGAAGAGCGACTGTGCCCTCACTGCACACACACACACACACCTGGCTGCCGAAGGAAGAGCGACTGTGCCCTCACTACACGCACACACACCTGGCTGCCGAAGGAAGAGCGACTGTGCCCTCACTACACACACACACACCTGGCTGCCGAAGGAAGAGCGACTGTGCCCTCACTACACGCACACACACCTGGCTGCCGAAGGAAGAGCGACTGTGCCCTCACTACACACACACACACCTGGCTGCCGAAGGAAGAGCGACTGTGCCCTCACTACACACACACACACCTGGCTGCCGAAGGAAGAGCGACTGTGCCCTCACTACACGCACACACACCTGGCTGCCGAAGGAAGAGCGACTGTGCCCTCACTACACACACACACACACCTGGCTGCCGAAGGAAGAGCGACTGTGCCCTCACTACACACACACACACCTGGCTGCCGAAGGAAGAGCGACTGTGCCCTCACTACACACACACACACCTGGCTGCCGAAGGAAGAGCGACTGTGCCCTCACTACACACACACACACCTGGCTGCCGAAGGAAGAGCGACTGTGCCCTCACTACACGCACACACACCTGGCTGCCGAAGGAAGAGCGACTGTGCCCTCACTACACACACACACACACCTGGCTGCCGAAGGAAGAGTGACTGTGCCCTCACTACACACACACACACCTGGCTGCCGAAGGAAGAGCGACTGTGCCCTCACTACACGCACACACGCACACCTGGCTGCCGAAGGAAGAGTGACTGTGCCCTCACTACACACACACACACCTGGCTGCCGAAGGAAGAGTGACTGTGCCCTCACTACACACACACACACACACCTGGCTGCCGAAGGAAGAGCGACTGTGCCCTCACTACACACACACACACCTGGCTGCCGAAGGAAGAGCGACTGTACCCTCACTACACACACACACACCTGGCTGCCGAAGGAAGAGCGACTGTGCCCTCACTACACGCACACACACCTGGCTGCCGAAGGAAGAGCGACTGTGCCCTCACTACACACACACACACCTGGCTGCCGAAGGAAGAGCGACTGTGCCCTCACTACACACACACACACACCTGGCTGCCGAAGGAAGAGCGACTGTGCCCTCACTACACACACACACACACCTGGCTGCCGAAGGAAGAGCGACTGTGCCCTCACTACACACACACACACACCTGGCTGCCGAAGGAAGAGCGACTGTGCCCTCACTACAAACACACACACCTGGCTGCCGAAGGAAGAGCGACTGTGCCCTCACTACACGCACACACGCACACGCACACACACACACACCTGGCTGCCGAAGGAAGAGCGACTGTGCCCTCACTACACACACACACACACACACACACACACCTGGCTGCCGAAGGAAGAGCGACTGTGCCCTCACTACACACACACACACCTGGCTGCCGAAGGAAGAGCGACTGTGCCCTCACTACACACACACACACCTGGCTGCCGAAGGAAGAGCGACTGTGCCCTCACTACACACACACACACACACACCTGGCTGCCGAAGGAAGAGCGACTGTGCCCTCACTACACACACACACCTGGCTGCCGAAGGAAGAGCGACTGTGCCCTCACTACACACACACACACCTGGCTGCCGAAGGAAGAGCGACTGTGCCCTCACTACAACACACACACCTGGCTGCCGAAGGAAGAGCGACTGTGCCCTCACTACACACACACACACCTGGCTGCCGAAGGAAGAGTGACTGTGCCCTCACTACACACACACACACCTGGCTGCCGAAGGAAGAGCGACTGTGCCCTCACTACACACACACACACACACCTGGCTGCCGAAGGAAGAGCGACTGTGCCCTCACTACACACACACACACCTGGCTGCCGAAGGAAGAGCGACTGTGCCCTCACTACACACACACCTGGCTGCCGAAGGAAGAGCGACTGTGCCCTCACTACACACACACACACACACACCTGGCTGCCGAAGGAAGAGTGACTGTGCCCTCACTACACACACACACACCTGGCTGCCGAAGGAAGAGTGACTGTGCCCTCACTACACACACACACACACCTGGCTGCCGAAGGAAGAGCGACTGTGCCCTCACTACACACACACACACACACCTGGCTGCCGAAGGAAGAGTGACTGTGCCCTCACTACACACACACACACCTGGCTGCCGAAGGAAGAGTGACTGTGCCCTCACTACACACACACACACACCTGGCTGCCGAAGGAAGAGCGACTGTGCCCTCACTACACACACACACACCTGGCTGCCGAAGGAAGAGCGACTGTGCCCTCACTACACACACACACACCTGGCTGCCGAAGGAAGAGTGACTGTGCCCTCACTACACACACACACACCTGGCTGCCGAAGGAAGAGCGACTGTGCCCTCACTACACGCACACACACACCTGGCTGCCGAAGGAAGAGTGACTGTGCCCTCACTACACACACACACACACCTGGCTGCCGAAGGAAGAGCGACTGTGCCCTCACTACACACACACACACCTGGCTGCCGAAGGAAGAGCGACTGTGCCCTCACTACACACACACACACCTGGCTGCCGAAGGAAGAGCGACTGTGCCCTCACTACACGCACACACACACCTGGCTGCCGAAGGAAGAGTGACTGTGCCCTCACTACACACACACACACACCTGGCTGCCGAAGGAAGAGCGACTGTGCCCTCACTACACACACACACACCTGGCTGCCGAAGGAAGAGCGACTGTGCCCTCACTACACACACACACACCTGGCTGCCGAAGGAAGAGCGACTGTGCCCTCACTACACACACACACACACCTGGCTGCCGAAGGAAGAGCGACTGTGCCCTCACTGTACAGAGAATCAAGTGGAAACAGAGCTACACTTTTTGACATCCTGCCCCAAATATATAAACATTAGAGACACTTTCTATCCCCTTTTTACAACCCACCAGAAAGACTTCCATCAGAAATCTAATATGGACAAACTCCCACTCCTGCTAGGAGAAAGCCCAGCGAGCTCGAACCTGACTGCCAGGTGTGTGAGGTCCTGTCACGACGAAAGAGCCTCCGGCAGGACAGAGCTACCAACTATACGCCTAGAGACACTGTTATAAATATTAGAAGATTGAAGATTTTTATTGCTATGTTTATTTTCATGTACATTTTTTTTTAAATGATATTATTATTTTATATATATATATATATACAAATATATATATAATTATTTATTTGTTTGTATTGTATAGTGTTATGAATGCTTTGGCAATGTAAAGATTTCTTTCACCATGCCAATAAAGCTATTTGAACAGACAGACAGACAGATAGAGACAGACAGACAGATAGAGATAGACAGACATATATAGACAGACGCTAGCTAGCTAGATATAGACGGATAGATTGATTATCATGTTAGACATACACTACAATGTAAAGTGTTCCCAAAATAATAAAATTAGTAGCAATTAAAAACTACTTTCAATATATGAGCGGTAAATAAACCAGTCAAGGTTAATCTGACAACCACATTTTACATTGTGTCACTGAACAAACCAAGTGAATCAAAACAGCACCATAGATAAATGACTCTAGGAACTCTGGTAGCCAAAACTTGGTGCTGTTTTGGTTTTGAGGGTACTTCTGTTGATCTAGGTTCCTGGAAACACATCACACAGGAATCGGCCTTAATTGAAAACTACATCAACTGGTCAGAACATGGCTGGTCGAGTGAGCAAAGACAGTAGAGCTACACAAGACACTGATCTGGGTTCAGTTCAGGACTAACACTGCCCTCCACAGATGCACTTCTACCAGTACAGATACACATATGTACACACTGCAGTTTTAAAGATAATTGGGCAATTTATCTACATGTAAACCTTCATCACTTTGCGGTAAGGGTACATGAATTATCATGAATTCATTTATAAATTCATGCATGAATTAGGCATTAATTCCTGCATTAATATCTCATGAATCATCAGGAACTAACACGAGTTCAACGTTTTTCATTCATGACTTTGTGGATGAACAACACCTTAATTAAAACATTAACTAAGATGAGTAGATCATCATGAATTATGATTTATTACGCATGATCATGATGTTTTCTTTGTTCACAAAAAAATGTGTCTTTACTATCCATTGTGGATAAAGCTACAGTTATGGTACATGAATCATCATGAACTCATGCATTTATAAAACTTTATACATTAAAAGGTGACTCCTTAACCTGAAACATTTTTTTCTTTCTTTTTTTTTGTAAAAGATAATGATTAGTTAATGATGACTACTGTATTTGAATGTCAACAGAATTGATGTGCTATGAGCTGTGATTGGTCAATTTTGGGGTCTGTCCAATTACCTGCAGGCTATGAAGAAGACATGAACATGCTGGATAACTCGGATCATAATTCAGAAAACCAGTTCTCACATTAATTGATCTACTGTTCTAGCCTGTATGCATGAATGAGATAATGTGGATTTTTGTATATTTCTTTAATAATTTGAAGAGTAGTCTTGCATTCATGAATTAATGCTTTTTTATGCATGAGTTCATGATGATTCATGTACCATAACTGTAGCTTTATCCACAATGGATAGTAAAGACACATTTTTTGGTGAACAAAGAAAACATCATGATCATGCGTAATAAATCATAATTTATGATGATCTACTCATCTTAGTTAATGTTTTAATTAAGGTGTTGTTCATCCACAAAGTCATGAATGAAAAACGTTGAACTCGTGTTAGTTCCTGATGATTCATGAGATATTAATGCAGCAGTTATTGCCTAATTCATGCATGCATTTCTGCATGAATTCGTGATAATTCATGTACCCTTACCGTAAGTCAGATTAATGCTTGGCCTATAAGGAGCAGTTCAACCTAAAATACTACCCACACACTTAAACTAATTGACTTACACACATATACCAAAACAAAATAAAAAAATAGTTTTCTCTGCATTTCTCCTATGCTCTAGCTTGCTTTATAATCTAGCTTTAAGATATATAGATAGATAGATAGATAGATAGATAGATAGATAGATAGATAGATAGATAGATAGATAGATAGATAGACACATACAGAGAGAGAGACACAGACAAATAGTCAGATTTGTGAACAAATCTTTCAGAACCATTTTGTGAATCGGATAAAGCAATTCACTAAAAAGATCTGACCCCAAATAACAATTCCTATATGAATCAGACAAGAAAGCACGGGGGAAGAAAGAAAAGAAAGTCATTAAGGTTTGAACAGACACATGGCTGATTAAATAACGGCAACATATTCAGATTTGGTTGAACTTATCCCTTTGAAGTGAACAGAACAAAATCTGTGTGCGTATGGATCCATCTCCATTTAGCTCGTCTTTGTATCTCATGCAGAGTTGAGTCAGGTGCGGCGTGTTTATGTGTGGGAGAGATAGAGAGAAAGAGAGAGAAATGGACCAGGAGCTAATTAGCTGTGCCAAGCCCGTGCACGAGTCCATCTCCATTAATAGAGAACATTAACCTCAGGGACAGTGAGTGCTCCTCAAGCCGGTTACATTTCCCAGTAACAATGTGACTCAATGTGTGCGCCTCTCTACCGCTCAAATAGCAACATCGCACTGATGTGCTGATGCTAAAAGCACCAAGAAACGTGACAAACGCACCAGAAACCTGTCATGCTCATGACCGCGTCACTAATGCCTTGACGGCCCCATACATTTTATGGGCCAGAACCTTATTTGTTTAGGTCAGCTGTGGTTGAGTAATAAGAATAGCTAAATTCGAGCTAGAAATTGTAAGAACAATTGTAATGTTTTGAAACGAACTGCTTCATGTTATTTGCAAACGGGTGTATTATAGACGAAACGTGTGTGATAAATGCAAGCGGACTCGTACTTGATAGCAGCACTGAGCAGGAAGTTGAGCTGCGGCATCACAAGTGTATCAGGAGAGGCCAAGTAACGGTCAAACTGGACCTGTGTGTAAAACAAATAACACACTGTTAGACACATCAGGAATGGAAAGAGAAACATAACGTTGCTGACTTTAGCAAATGTGACCACAGCTTTAAAACCATTAGGTAGCACTATTCAGACTGGATTGGATTTGTTGATGAACAATTATTAACAAAGGATGTCTGTGATTTCATCCAAAAATTAGTGCTGGGCAACGATAAAAAAATTTAATCGCGATTAATCGCATGATTTTCTTGCGATTAATCGTGATTAATCGCATTGTTATGCGCAACATTGAATAATGAATTCTAAAGTACTGTATTGCGCACTTTTGATTTAAATGTACTGCTACAAAAGTGCAATAACATGTGGTTTGCAAAAACTTTAAACATATAAGGTGCTTTTATACCAGCAGTATTCCCTTTACACAGTATCAATAAAATATTTCTTGTAAATCTCAACTTAAACATTAATGTAATCAAATCAAATATTTAAACAAAGCTATTTGCCACTGCCAGGGCATTACTTTTTAGCTAGCTTGTTAAAACGAGTCCAGTTTCTTTTTTTTTTCTGAACAGGTATCTTGTATCAGGGAGCAGCAGAAACAGTCTAAAAGGGTCATGATCTCTCCTACAGATATAAGTCGACCAACGTTACTTATCTGATAGCAGCTTAGGTTTGGTCATGGAATGCCATGGTTTCCCACGTAAGATTACATTAAACAGAGGTAAAGCCCAATTTATACTTCTGCGTCGAACTCACGCCGTAGCTGTGTAGCGCGCATACCCGTGCATCTCTCCAAAAATGTAACGTCAATTCTACGCGTACCGCAAGCGCTGTGATTGCTAGAACCGCTCCCCGGGTTTCACACTCCCTCTGCATGTGTAATTGCGCGTCCTCGCGGACAGATATATAATGAAAACTAACCAACGCGTAGTCTATAGCGTAGAGGCTCCGGCGTTGGTCCGACGCAGAATTATAAATCAACCTAGAGTGAGGTGAAGTGGTCGAGCACAGGTGCAGCGACAAGCGGGTGCGTTCCTGTGAAACTGTTGCGGTCATGCTCGCCTCACGCACGCGCCCGCGCGTTGCCGAAGTTGAATTGTCTAACTTTTTGTACACGACGCGCAGCACAAATCATTGGAAGAGAGACTGATCCTCGGCTCGCTGTTTGTGAGTTTCCAGAATCTAAATAGTTATCAGGACATCAACAGGAGGGAATTCACATGGCAGAGCATCCCCGCTAAACTAAACGCAGGCCTATCAGGTAAAGTTATGTATAATTTTAAGTTAAAAAGACTACAGCTGCGTAGCGCACAGAAGCCGTTGCCATGGTTACTATCCATAGAGCGCCTGTCATTCACTCGCGGAGCGCTGTCTCCCTTTCTGTTCACCTGAGAGAACCTGCCAAAGCCCCTCTACTGCTTGTTTGGGTGGGTTATTTGCTGGCTGACCAACATCCCACCCCTCCTGTGATCATGGTTTGACTGTAGGCCTATGTGTATTCAGAGCCAGTGAGCAACGGACTTTCAAAATAATAATAATAAAAAAAACTGCGTTAACGCGCGATAAAAAAATTGTCGGCATTAATTAATAAATGCGTTAACGCGACAATAACGCGTTAACTTGCCCAGCCCTACTAAAAATGTATGTGACATGTGATTTCACCTAAAAAAAAAGTGGCAAAAGGGTCTGAGAAAAGGATTGATAGACAGAAAAGCTGTGAAAACACTGTAATTTGTTATGCAGGTTGTGCGAGAAAAAAAGACGGTTTTCAATTCAGACTGGATTCAAATAACACAATACGTCTGAAAACATGAATCTACCTGCAGAACCACAAAAGCAGTCTTGTGTGTCCATTTTTTAAAATTGAGATGTATACATCACATGAAAGCTGAATAAATAAGCTTTCCGTTGATGTGTGGTTTGTTAGGATAGGACAATATTTGGCCAACTATTTGAAATCGGGAATCTGAGGGTGCAAAAAATTGTTTTATATTGAGAAAATTGCCTTTAGAACATCCCCAGAAGATGTGAAAATGTCCTGCTGATTTCTGTCCACAGTTCCTCCAGCAATTACCATGTTCAGAATTTTTAGTCTGTTGTTCTTTGATCTTTGGAGTAATGAAGTACCTTAATGTGTTTTTCCACGTAAATTCTCTCCATAAGTCAGAGCTGGAAGTGGTAGCAGTGGTTTCACATATATTTAGCCAATCTTCCTCAGTTATATTCATTCCACTCTCATTTTCCCATCTTTTTTTAATATACAGAGTGGAGAGCTTTTTCCTAGATTGTATAAGAGAATATACTGCGGAGACATGTTTTTTAATAAGTTTCCCCCTACATACATTTATAAAAAGCGTAACCAAGGGGTTGGTCTCCATGTTTTTGGACCTGATATCTGCATTAAAGTGATGTCTTAATTGAAGATACCTGAAGAAATCATCTTTCCTCAAGTCATATTTTCCCGCTAATTGTTGAAACGTTTCTAGGTCATTATCTGTACTTATTTTCCAATATGCCGTAATACCCTTATTACACCAGTTTTTAAATCTTGCATCATTTTTTGTAGGTGTGAAATCACTGTCATATGCTGGCCAGCGTAAGATCTTTGCACCTCTTTCAACTCTCTTATCTCTTAATTCCGTAAGCCAAATGCTTAATGGTGTTTTTATTCCAAGAGATACTTTGGGTAAAAGTGATTGTATTAGTTGTTTGTCTCCTAAGATAGAGGGGAGAGGAGTGCGGAACTCAGCCTGATCTATTTCTTTCCATTTGGCATCACTTGACGGGTCACACCATGCTATCAAGATCTTAAGTTGTGCTGCTTTGTGATAACTCTGCAAACATGGGAGAGCTCTACCACCTTCTTTTTTGGTTAGCTGCAATGTCTCAAATTTTATTCTAGGTCTATGTTTACACCAAATAAAGTTCGAAATTATTTTGTTCCATTCATTAAATTGCTTAGAGGTCACTTCATTTGGTAATGCTAAGAAAAGATAAAGTAATCTTGGTAGTATGATCATTTTGACCAGTTCTATTCTGTTGTACATGTCCATTGGGAATATTAGCCAACGATCCATATCTTGTCTTATATTGCATGTTAAGGGGACATAATTGTGTTTATATACTTCTGTCAGTTCTCTAGGAATATTGACCCCCAAATATTTAATTATGTTATTATTCCAATTACATTTTAAATGTTTTTGTATCTGTTTGCTTGGTTTATAGTTAAATGTCAAAATTTGAGTTTTATGGAGGTTTAATTTGTATCCCGAATAAGAGCCATATTTTTTAAGTAGAGATATTTATGTTGTCAAACTAATATCGGGTTTGATGAGAGTCATCAAGATGTCGTCTGCATACAAACAAATTTTGTATTCTGTATTGTATACAGTGACGCCTGTAATATTTTTTGATTCTCTGATGGCTTGTGCCAATGGTTCAATAAACATTACAAATAGCGTTGCGCTCATCGCACAACCTTGTCTACATCCTTGTTTTAGGGAAACAATATCTGATAAATCTCCATTAATTCTAATTCTTGCTGTAGGTGAATTATATAGGGATTTTAGACAATTGATAATCTGGCAATTAAAACCGAATCGTTTTAGAGACATACATAGAAACTCCCATCTTACAGAATCAAATGCCTTTTCTGCATCAAGGCTGAGGACAACAGATTCTGTGGGCTTCATATTATTTATGATTTTAAACGCTCTTCGTATGTTGTCATGCGTTGTTCTATTTTTAACAAATCCTGTCTGATCTGTATCTATCAAATCTGGCAATATGTTTTCAAATCGTCTGGCCAGTATTGTGGTAAATATTCTATAATCAATGTTCAATACTGATACAGGTCTATATGAACTACACTCAGTTCTTCCCTGGTTTAAGTATTACAGAGATAAGGGCTTGATTCCAAGATATTGGTATTTCTCCGCCCTCCAAAACCTGATTAAAACAACTTTTCAAAATCGGTATTATCATTTGCTTGAAACACTTGTACCATTCCGCTGGAAACCCATCAGGACCTGGTACCTTATTCCCCTTTAAATTTGATATCGCTTTTCCTATTTCTTAATCTGTTATTTGCTGTGTAAGTTTTTTATTCTGTTGTGTGCCTATAGACGGTAAATCCAGTGAGTCCAAAAAACTCTCCACTATATTTATGTCTGCCGCTGGAGGCTGGGAATATAAACTTGAATAGTAAGATACAAAAGATTCTTGTATATCCTGTAGATTATATCGTACCTCATTAGTCTGTGGGTTTTTTATCTTATGTATGTAACAACTAGCTTCTTGTTTGCGTATTCTCCACGCAAGTAATCTCCTGGCTTTATGTCCATTCTCGTAATAGGTTTGTTTGATAAATTTAGCCTTTTTGGTCAATTGATTTTCATAAAGTTCATTTAAAGTCTTCCGGGCCAGATTTAGTTGTTCTAAACTATCTGCATTGTTATTTCTTTGATGTTCCTCTTCCAAAAGCTTAAGTTCCCTGTCTTTATCAGCAATTCTTTTCTCTTTTTCTTTTTTCCTATTTGATGACCACATTATCAATTTACCTCTGAGAACTGCTTTAGCGGCATCCCATATTACACTTGGTGAAGTATTTTCCTTATTATTGTGGTACATGTAATCTTCAAATTCCTTCTGATTGTATTGTTGAAATGCTGTCTCGTTAAGAAAACTAGAGTTTAACCTCCAGAGCCTTTCTTTTCGTTTAATATCTAAATGTATTATTAAGTACACCCCTGCGTGACCCGAGATGTCTCTAACTCCTATTTTACAATCAATAATCCTATGTCTGTCAGAATTTAGCATGAAAAAAATTGTATAATCTAGAAAAAACATAATGAGAGTGGGAAAAAAATGTAACAAACTTTTCATGTGGATGTAGATCTCTCCACACGTCTATCATGCCTAGCTCTTTCATTATTTTTTTAGTATATAGTGCCTCTGATTGTATCTTTTTCATATTAGATGAGGAGTCCAGTGAAGGGTGCAAGTGAATATTCCAGTCCCCCCCACATATCACCACCCCAGACATTTCCATACATATTAAGTCAAAAACTTTCTTAATAAATTGCTTATGTCCAGGAGGTCTATAGATGTTCACTAATGTAACCTCCTTATGATCAATGAAACCTTTTACTAAAATGTATCGTCCATCAACATCTGCAACCTGTGAGGTAAACTGAAAATTTACATGATTTGAAATGAGTATTGAAACTCCCCTTGCATTGCCATGTTTAAACGAAGAATAGTACGAATTTTTAAACCATTTTTTAAGTTTTTAATGCTCGGTATCTGAAAGGTGCGTTTCTTGCCAAAATATTACATCTTGCTTTTCTCTCTTCATGTTGGCTATGACTTTACCCCTTTTTACAGGATTGTGTAAGCCATTTACATTAAGAGTAATAAAATTATATTTCTGTCTAATCATTTTATTTTTTAGGAAACGTTATTATTACTGAACAGCTTGAATGGCCAAGAGAAAAATTATGAAATGTCGGTCTATCTAAAACAAAACCTAAAGAACAGATGAACAAGAACAAAATCGACTTTAAAATAGCATAATAGGGGCACTTTAATAAAGAGAGAGAAACAGGCCTCACCATTGCTGTTTTTAAGGATGTGCTGTCCATGCCAGGGAGGTTGGCCAAGGGACCCTAAGAGGGAGAACACAGCAAAACATGAGAGAAGGATACATAACTACTTCCCTTCAGCTGTGTGAACTGAAACAGCCTGCGGCACAGATACAACACACAAACAAAGAGAAGGAATAGGTGCAACAGGACAGCTTGAAAACACATGAAGTGAGAGATTTCACATTTCAACCTAATTTGTAGCTGCGTTGTGACGCTGTTGAATAGATGGATTTAAAAAAAAAATGAATGGGAGTGAAAACGGACAAAAATATTTCTAAGAAAAGAACATCTATTGACCATCTATTGTACAATGCAATTGAACAGCAACAGCACGTCGCTAGGTGTTGCATTATGAATTGAGTTCTGACACACTGAATGGAGCAGATATGAACTCAAGCTTGTTTACCCAGAATCCTTTTTGTTCACACACTTGTAGAGATTATGGGTACGTTTACACGACAACGATATGCTTAAAACGGAGACGTTTTTTCGCGTACAGACACCATTGTCAAAACGATCCCCATTCACACGGATCCGCAAAAACGACTAAAAACGCTGTGTTCTGCTGCCAGGCCACTAGATGGCGATGAAACACTATAGACTGAACACGTAACACGCATGTGCATGACGTCATCGTCTTCAGAGATTCACGTTTTTGTTGTTTACACGGAGACCGTTTTCAAAAACCTGCACTTTGAAACCCGTTTTTAAAACCTAAAACACCGTTGACGTGTATACGAACGGCCAAAACGGATAAAGAGTTTGGTGAAGGGATGAGTCGCGATCTTCGAATAGTCGAATTGCGTTCGAAATTCGATCATAAAATTGCGAATATCATTATATTTTTGCGCCATTCCAATGTGACATAATTGACGGCGCGCCTACTGTCACAGATCGCGCAGCAGAGTATCTTCCTGTCGGGGACACAAGGTGTCACTAACATGAATGAAACGCCCTCCTGCGCGATCTAGGATACCAGCGTTTTATACATAGTGTAAACAAACATCAGAAGAAGAGCATTGTCATGACTGTTAAACTCTGCGCCCAACAGAAATGGGTATAACCTTTACTGTCTATGGTAGAATCGTCTATGGTAGTAACAAAGTACCGGTAGGCTACATTTACTTCACTACGTTGGGTGAGGTTCCTCTCGTGACTTTATTTTAATGCAATATGTTGTTAAATGCGTAGTTTATTCCAAGCGCGCTGTATCTTTTTTATGGACATGAGCGATGCTCCATTCACAAATTAATCACTCTCGATTCTGTTCAAAGACTTCATCAAACAAGTTGGCATATCTGTCTAAATCGGTTCGCGAATCAGTTTGAATGATCTGTTCAGTTCCTCGCTCACTGAATCGTCTGAAGCGCTTTCAATTCACACTCGACACGTAGTCGTAACAGGAAGATTTAAGAACATCAAGAGCGTTGGATGAAGTGGCCGTGGATCTACTACAGTTTAGTCTAGTGAAAGCAAATCTGCACATGCATCATATTCTTGCCAGCGATGAAGATCTAGTTGAACATCTTCGTATGCTGTGAATGAATGATTCCACAGGACGATACATTCGAGTTCATTTTAGTCAGGTAATAATACATTTTACAACCAAACAGATTATTACTCGACTATAGCACTACAAGTATGATGACATTATCCGTTTTTTGGACACATACATTCATTTATAGGCTACATTAAATAAGCTCCCATTGTACACAGTTTATGAAATGAACACCCGCTATCCCGCGGTATGTGTGTGTATTGCGCAGTGGCACACGAATAGTTTTGATTGAAACTAATTTGTTTAAAAAGTAGGCTTTTGCAGTAACATGGCAGGTTTGCATAAAATCATTATGACATTATTTTTTTATCTAATGAGCATCTGGTTTGGCGATGCAAGAACGGACTGCGTGCTTATTGATTTTTTTTTCTATGTTAACTAGAAGAAAAAAAATGTAAAAAATGTTTTAAAAAAACGACGAAAACATGTTAATTGTTCGAATAATAAACAGTTTGTTTGATGACACATCGCTAAAGATGAAATCGGCCTCCCTTTTTGTCATTGTGAGTGTGCGTTTTTTTTTTTTTTTGAACGATAATCGACTTTTGCTCCTCGATTTTCCAATGGCAATTTTGGCAGAAATTCACATCCCTAGTTTGGTGTTGTGCAAACAGCCCCTATGATAGCAGTAGACTCTAAAATTTGATTGGATGAGACCTGTTTAAAGTCGTTGTAAAATAGCCAATTTACAGAAAGCTGTAAATGCACATCGACTAAATATTATATGAATTATAATTAGTCGCTACAAACAATCCACACAATTGGGAATTTTGCATAAGGGCGAAACATTTACCCATGCAGGTTTCGCAACAGGTTCAAGTTTTTACGCGAATTTGCCGCGTTCACCAACAGAAAGCTCCGAGTTGTGCTTCAAACATTGCTACAATACTGACAATAAACAATGGACCTTTCAGATCATTCATCACAATGATTTTCTTACCACAATTAAGGCGGTTTTAGACATATGAATCCTTGTAATGCACAACCTCTCATGGCTTATATTATAACACGGATCATTCTCAAGTTCTAGGTACTTCGCTCCATGCCTACCAACATGAACAGTGTACAAAGATTCATTATGAGTGTCAAACATCAACAGTCTAGTGGTCTTTTTCTAGCACATACAATTTGTAGGTTGGTAATATTTTTAAAATGATGCCATGGACATGAGACACAAAGTTGGCTTTTGAGGGCCTGGTTGATGAATCACGTCTGTTGTGGGAGCCGTATAAAGCCGAGACGGGCCGTAATTACCAGCGTTGAGTGGACAGAGAAGACATTGAAGCAGTAAGCGAGACAGTTGTGTCCTGTGCTGTGGACAGCAGATGTCCAGAGACGCTTAGTCACACGCCAGCCTTTTACGGGGGTGTGTGATGAGGACAGGCGTGGAAATGCCCAGACTGCACTGCTCTGCCAAGACCCACACACACACACACACGCACACACACACGTGCTTACTTTCAATGCTTCTTGCTTTCTCGCCTGTCTTCTGTAATATAACACCTTGCTCAAAGTGCCGCTACATGTCAGAAAGAGTCGTCAAGTTCACTGGAAACTTTTTCACCTGACAATTACTCCGCTCAAACACCCATAAACGAGAGTAAGCATCAAAAACAAGTGGGAACAACATGAAAGGGCAAAAATTCTTGCTTTATAAGTCATGACGAATAATTTGCAATTTAGTGAGTCAGTAGCTGTTTCAAGTGATTCATTAAAAAGCAGAAGAATCATTCTTCACTGGCAGTAGAATCATTCGACTACGCTGGTCGCACTATGCGTTTCAAATTCACACAAAAAACGAGTCATGAGTCATTTTTTGAGAATCAGACTAAATTGGCCAATGTATGTTTCTGATTTGATGAAACAAACGAGTCATAATTCGATAAAAAAAATCATAAGAGTTATTTTTTGAGAATCGGACTACACCGGTCACGTTGTATGTTTTTGATTCATTAAAAAGAACTGGATCATTCATGCCAGTTCATTGGCAGAAGAATAATTTATTCTGTAATTTGTCTACACTGGTTGCGCTGTAAGTGTTTGATTCACTAAAATAAATCAATGTTCATGTTTCTCAGGAGCTGATTACCCTCCTCCATCCCCAGCTCCTCCTCTCGCCCCGTCAGGATTTGGCATTCTGATTCCCCTTGAATCAGACTAAAATTCTCTAATTATGTTGTACATTAAAATTAATGAATAGTATCTGCATACATTCATGTTGGATCTGTTCGGTTTACGCTAAGGGGGGTTATTGCTGCTCTCATGGATGTGCTGGGAGTTCTCACCCAGAACGGAACAATACCGCAAATCCAAACTGTATGCTAATTGTAATGTCAATCGTATTTGACGATAGTGGTCCTGACAGAAATACGAGACATAAGAATCATTTGGACTACAATGGTCAAGCTGTACAGTTTTGATTCATTTAAAAAGAACTTGCTCATAGATGTTAATAGTTCAGGAATCAGAACATAACTGTCTCAGAGTCAATTGTTCAGGAATCAGACTACACTGGTTGCATAATAAATAAATAAACAAACAACAACTCATAAAAAGTTGTTGAGTTTGAGAATTTAGTTTGAAAAAATCTTTTGAGTTTGAAACCATTTGTTTGAGAAATGGACTACACTGTCGTATTTTTAATGTCCAAAAAACAAAAACATCTGGAATGAGTTCCTGAACCGACTCATACGACATACTTCTGTGGAGCACAAAAGAAGAAACTTTGAAGAATGGTTGAAAAAGAGAAGAGCCAACAGTAAAAGACTTTAAATGTTGTTGTTATAAGATCTTCAGCGATCTTAAATGTCTGCAATACACCTTATATAGTACACGATGTAGTAAGAGATGCTGAGTGCTTTCCGCTGTGCCAAGCCACATCATTAATGAACAACAACAAAACAAAAGGTAAATCATTTGCCTGGTCTAATCTGCAGATGCGCACACACAAATGTGTACAGGTAATCGTGTTTACAGCATAAGCTTTATTTTTGTGTTCTTTTCCAATCTCAGGCCATTTCCTGCCATGTGATGAATTTGCCTGAACATCCACGCTCTGTGATTGTATTAATGAGCCTCTAACCATAGGGTAACCATGGTAATAAAGTCTAAAGGGATGAAATAGACAATAGAGATTTCGAATGTAAAATGAAAAGAAGATAATAAGGAAGTTATGTGCGCTATTAGTGTGTGTGTGTGTGTGTGTGTGTGTGTGTGTGTGTGTGTTGGAGGTGATATAAAAGGGGAAACATGGCCACAAATAGTGTTTTGCAAAAGAAAGTTCAAAGAAAACCAGGTTTCCTACACATTTTTCATTTCAAAATTCCATACTTTTCCAGACTCCTCTGTAGATTTTTCAGACCTAATTTTACATCCAACTGTTAAAATAAATAACTGCCAGAATATCAGGGCTTTGAAACGGTTCAAGAGACGAAAAAAAAGAACAACATTTTAACAGGAACATAAACAGAAAAAATTGTAATTGTTCTGAACAGAAACACTTATTTAATATTACCTTTAACCGGTTAATAACGTTATTTTATCATTCTGTATAATATTTTAATTTGGCAGTCAACCAATCATGGATTCAAATAGTACGGTCTATGCAAATGTGACATTGGACGTCAGCTGTCAAGTCATCATAGGTAGTTCTCCGGAGTTTTTCAGAGGATATGTGAATATGACAATGAGAGAATATGAATGGCAGGTAATATCTCATAAAACGTAAAAAAAAAAAAAAACGCTTTAAGAAACATTCTGCTTATCAGGTTAATCTGCGTTGAATATTCCATCAGATTTTAGAACTGAAACTTTACGTTTTATACACTCATTTACCCTTGATGAGAAGCAAGAAACACTCAAAATGTTCAGGCTGCATTAAAAGCAGCACTAAATAACTGATAATAATCGCCAATGAGCTGCTTTGTGAGGATAATTTCCTTAACCCTCTGAGGTCTGAGGTGTTTTTGGGGTCCTTGAGATGTTTTGACATGCCCTGACATTTGTGCTTTTTTCAGTTGCTTAGAAACATATTAACCCTCTGAGGTCGGCTATCGCGCCGGCGCGATAGTCTCGCTTTTTTCTTATCAGTGCAAAAGAAACTCAAAATACTCTGTTGATTTTGATCTTACATATTAAGTGTTGTACATCATTAGATCCTGATAAGTGTCTATTTTTTTTGTGGATACTCACAATAAAAACAAAGTGTTGTGCTTTTCGCCAAATAAAGAAAAACAAACATGATGCGCGTTCTGCCTTCTCTCTGTCAGTGAAGTCCATTCT
This sequence comes from Tiaroga cobitis, assembly GCA_030578255.1. Classification (NCBI taxonomy): domain Eukaryota; kingdom Metazoa; phylum Chordata; class Actinopteri; order Cypriniformes; family Leuciscidae; genus Tiaroga; species Tiaroga cobitis. The sequence continues at coordinate 35,446,819 of CM060605.1, forward strand.
GAAACAAGATTATTTTTAATTCCGCGAATACTTGTCATACAGGCACGAGTGTTTTTCCATAATGAAGCTTGAACTCTCTTCTTTTAAATGAGTTAATTTATATAAAAAAACAAATATTCTTAGCTTATGTAATCTGTATGAAAAGAGAGAGATGTCAGTATTTTTCTTTCCAGCTCATTACACCTAATTACGCGTTAATGTGCCACGCACACGGAGAGAGCGCGCTATTCAAACGCAAATGATTTTAGACAAGCCGTTCAAACATGCCAACGCCCACCAGCTGGATTATAAAACACATCGTGTTTAGTAAGTAGGCTATCTTGTACAGCTGTGTACACAGCGTATCCTTTCACTGTGAGGAATAATACTATCTAACCCTGGAAAATGTACCAGAAGTGCTGGTAGTTTCATTTCGAGGAGCAACGGATCCAGCTGATGTAGTAAGTAATTTATTCTAGTGCTTTGTTCTAATCGTGATATTGAAGTGTCGGACTGTAAACCGCAAAAAGACTGTTTAAATATGAATTGCGTGTCTGTGTGTAGGCTAAATGATGAGTGAACGGCAAAGGCGCGCGCGCTTTGTTTACTACAGTTATACAGCGCGTGTCTGTGCCTTGTTCATTCACTCTCACACCTACATTAGTAAACGTTATGTTTACATAAACACATCTTAGTAGGCTATAGCAATATAGTTTGTATGAGTAAAAATAGACTGAAATATGTTGAAATAAAATGTCTGTATAAGCAACAAGCTGCAAATTCACATGTATATACTAATATATCATACACAATATATGACTGTTTAGACACGATTTTGTGATTAGTTTTGGATAGCTTATAAAGTTTTGACTGTAAAAAAAAAGACTACTGTCACATTAAATAGGTACGCTTTTGTTCACCAATTTCTGCTCATAGTTAAATATACTATAGTATGATGTTTTGTCAAAAATAAAGTAGGTATATTGAATTATCAACTAAGATGTTATTATAGTGTTTGTTCCAATATTCAAACTAATGAATCCTTACCTTTTTTAATACGTATGATAAAATGTATAGTTTTTACAAAGAAATACACTTGAAATATTGTTAAAATTGTAATTGTTGTTGTAATTGTAACCTATTTGTAATTGGTTACAATTTCTAATTGTAAAATATGTATAGGCTATATAGATCATTTCTTTTGTCCTTGCATTCTTTGGGATCCTGTGACACACCTGTGTGAAAGGGCTAATTAATATGCAGCTCATTATGCAGCACATTATCCGGCCTTTGTCTTCTCAGGTGTGAACACGCCTCCACGCATATTGCCTTTCAAACCAAAGGTCTCTAATAAAATTTTAATCAGTGTATGTGTTTGTGTAAATGATTAGGCAGGATGATTTTCAGATCATTTTGAAGCAAAAATTCTAGGCAACAACACTCATTAGTCAAACGTCTTGTGGACACATATTTAGTATGTGTTTTGTGGCCTTATTTCAGACACTTTAAGTTTTAGTTTTTTCAATAACCATGCATAAGCAATATTCTCTCAAAAATACAAACATGTTTCATAATTGTTGCTGAGAAATTACGGTAGCCCAGTTTGTGCTATATTGAGTGAATTTACACCTTTGCCATTAACATGTTTATAAATAACTGAAAAAAGCACAAATGTCAGAGCATGTCAGAACACCTCAAGGACCCCAAAAATCCTTAGACCTCAGAGGGTTAATGGCACTGGTGTAATTACACTCTATTTAGCACAAACAGGGCTACCATAATATGTTAGCAACATGTTTGTACATGTTTGTATTTTTGAGAGAATATTGTTTATGCATGGTTATTGAAAAAACAAAAAAATAAAGTGTCTGAAATAAGGCCACAAAACACACACTAAATATGTGTCCACAAGAGTTTTGACTAATGGATGTTGTCGCCTAGAGTTTAGGCTTCAAAATGATCTGAAAATCATCCTGTCTAATCATTCACATAAAACAATAGATTGTTTTAAATTGTGAAAAACATTTTTTTGTTTGCAAAGGCAATATGCGGATGGGCGTGAACGGCCCAACCCCTATCATGAATAATTAAGTGGTTCTCACCTGAGCAGACAATGACCCTGCATAATAATGACCCTTTCATTCAGGGGTGTCACACAAGAAAGAATGCAAGGACAATAAATAAATAAATAAATAAATAAATAAATAAATAAATAAATAAATAAATAAATAAATAAATAAATAAATAAATAAATAAATAAATACATAAATAAATAAATAAATAAATAAATAAATAAATAAATAAATATATACAAACAATCAAAATATCAAACAATCAAAATATAAAAAGCACATTTTTATATACAAACAATCAAAATATAAAAGCACATTTTTAGTCATACCTGGAAACAAATCCTGGTCAAATAGGTTGTATGGGCAATAGGGATGGGAATTGAAAACCGGTTCCACTCGAGAACCGGTTCTAAGTTTTACGATCCATCGATATTGTATGCCCTCGACGTTAACGAGTCCTCTTATCGATGCTCCTGCTCTGAGTCAGCCATAGTATGTAGGCTACAGACCGTGAACTCACAACTGTCCTTTTGTCCTTTATCAAGCACCATAGCACGGCGTCCAAAGCGAATTTTTGTACCGCCAAAGTCTTATTTGATCGGTGAGTAATGTAGATGAACTGCTGCGCTTGTGACAAGGGCGCACGTTTAACTGAACGAGCAGAGAGAGAGAGCCCCGGTCGCGCGCGCGCACTCTCTCTCTCTTCGGAGCAAGGCGGCTTCACCGTCTCAAAACTAAGCGCTGTCTTGCTCTCTCCCTCGCACATATAAATCAAAATAAACGACACGATGGTAAGGTCGGGAGACTAAAGTTTCATGTGGAGCATTTGTTTTTCCTGAATTAGGCTACCGCTGGGTGTGAATTGTGCTAAAATACGTTGCCTTATCTTCTCTGAAAAGCGTTCCGCACATTCAGCTGACATAAACCACACTTTAAATAAACGAAAAAAAAAAACTATCCAGTGATGAAATGTTTTCTGTAATGACACATCTTGTGGGATGTCCCAACCGCCGGTGTTCTGACGATTCATGCTACCCATCGAGATTTGCTACTTACTGGTTATGCGCATGTGCAGACTCACAGTTTTTTTAACAAAAGGTAAATTTTTATGTGTTATTTAATTTCCCTTTAAAAAATGCTAACTACCATATGAATATTTGTACGGTCAGCCAGCTGAACAAGAATAACTGAAAGTTTCAGTTACTAAGGAAAGTGTGCTTTGACAAGTCAAATATGAATATTTCATGATAATTTTTACTTTTCAGACCGTTTTAAAAATAAAAACAGTAGCCTAGTCTACAGTAGGCTATACATTAGCTACTTATAACTTAGAATTGTATTATAATTGTATTTCATATAATATTAATCGACATTCTGTGATCGATTCGCGCTACGGTAGCATTTTTCGACAAGGCAGCACACACCGGCACACGTCCGATAATGATGACACGTCCAATTCGCGAACTAATGACTCATTTGAACCGATTCGTTTTAATGGATGGTTAAAACAACTGACCTTTCCAACACTGAACTCACGGTACGTTTAACTAATCGGTAACACTTTACAATAAGGTTCCCTTTTATTACATAGATTACATAAAAAGTACAGTTTACTTACTCAAGTGTAAGCTTTATAACAAATAAAACCACTTGTTTGATTCCCTACAACCTAGAGTTTTTAAAAAAATGGTTTTAAGTAAAGTGTGATTTGCCAGGGGGGACGGGGATTTCCTTCTGGTCTAAACATCCCTGCTTCTGCTGAATTATTTTAATCCCCACACCCCTCCCTCCACAGTAGCTAATCAATGCTAGGCTACTTCACCAATAGACCATATCAAATATATAAAATAGAGATATGCAACAGGCACGTTTAAACGACAAACAATAAAATCAAAACCAGCGTTTCAGTTGTTCATTAGTTCCAGTGGCCTAATGCATGCACGGTTTTTCAAATTTCACAAAGCGTTTTGAGATTATTTTGAATTAAATATTGAAGTTTATAAGTGTTTTGGCACACCACGCCGAGTGGCCCTATGCATTTTTCTAAAGTCGGGTATTATTCTGGCAATTTATTTTTCTCATTACAGCTAAAATAACTTAATAGACGACTCCATAATTTTTTAACATTAACATGCGTTTTTTCAGATTATATTTAGTTTTGCTTGGAAAAGGCTGGCCCAAACCAGTTTTATTTCATCAATTATTGAAATAATGAAATATTTAGTAATAAACTTTTATGACAGAAATATCACTAGTCTACATGTAACTTAAATCATTTAATTCCTTCATTATCAACACTGTCCAGAATAGAGATTTAAGTGTGAATTGCGACTTCTCTTTGTGTTAAGTCAGCCTCAGACTCCGATAGCCTGTGGGGGGTGGAGGGACAGTTGCTGGACAAAGGTGTTAATGTTCCTCTTTCATATGGAGAGTGTCGGATAGATGAGCAGGCAAAATTATTGTAAGGATAAATCTGTGTCCAAATGTAGGCCCCATATCTTATTAAATTATAAATATTGTAGTTTATTTATTGTAGCCTATTTAAAGTTTTTTTTTCACACAAAATTTCAATTGAAGTTATTGTAAGGTGAATTCAACAAGGCATGCTGTGTCTTTGAAGCAACAATTAAAGGCTAAATATTTTTTTCGTGATTTGTATGGCTGACACGCAGCAACATATACAGTATTATCAGCTGTATGATGTGTTTTTACATGTTTTTAAATGTTTCATTTCGAGAGAGACCCGGCGGGTGCAGCGAGGGAGACTAAATAAACTTGCTAAAAAGAGATCCAGCGCGAGAGAGGCAAAGAAAAACGCATGTTTTTAATTTAATTAGGCTATGTTGCTTTGGACAATTTTCGTTTTGTACTGTTTTAATTGTTTAATTTAGCTGTAATTTCTTTGGCAATACAAATTTAAAATGTCGCAAGAATAAGATTAGCCTAGTGTTTCTTATTTTGCATCGCAAAAGAAATAAACTCTAAACTCGATGCAATCCTGTTTAAAAAAAAAAAAAAAAAAACTGTCCCGACACTTTATTTAAACCTTGAAATGCTCGAACTTGGTTTCAAACTTAAGTAATTTAAGTGTTCTTTTACATTACACAATAATTTAGCAGACTAAAGACGAGCTTCTTCAGTTTCATTTTCTGACGCAATCGGCTGACAATCTTCCTTCATCAGTTTTTGTCGTTTGTGCAGCGGCTGCGGTTCTACGGGAATGTAGCAAATGTATGTTGTAATGATAATTAAACAAAACTCTTGACTTTAAATAAGTAAACAGTTATAAACAGTTTCCTATTTAAGCATCAAGGTGGTAAAATATAAACGCTGTCGGCCAACATCGGTTAAAAACATGTATGCTACACTGAGATTCGATCTCGGGTCGATTGAAGCTCCTTGAATATCGAGTTGTTGCGTTAACCACTGAGCTACCGTCTGTATGCTGTTCGAAAGCCTCATTGATGTAGCCTAAATGTTTTTTATTGCAATGTTTTATGTTGAATTGTTTTCATTATTTATTCACTTTAATTTTAGTAGCCTAATTTCAGCATTGTGATTATTAATTATTTTAACTACGTTTCACTTGAATTCATATACTACCAGCTTTCAATCACTCTGAATGCGCGGCAGCAGATTACGCAATAGAGAGAATAAACGAACACTTTTCAGAGTCTATGATTGTTACTCTTAGCGGTAAAAGGCAGCAAATACACCACACATTTTACCGCCGCGGTGGAACGGCTGATGTGGGCGTTGTCATGGCTTGCCTCAACATTTGCGTTTGAATAGTGTGCGTCCTCCGTGGGCGTGTCAGATTAACGCGTAATGAAGTGTAATGAGCTGGGGAAAAAAATACTGAAATCACTCTCTTTTCATACAGATTACATAAACAGAGAATATTTGTTTTTTATATAAATTACTTCATTGAAAAGAAGAGAATTCAAGCTTCATAAAGAAAAATCTCTCGTGCCTGTATGACAAGTATTTGCGGAGTTATAGTTAATCTTAGGACGCGTTTCAGAATGGACTTCACCGACAGGAGAGAAGGCAGAACTTGCCTCATGTTTATTTTTCTTTATTTGTCAAAAAAGCACAACACTTTGTTTTTATTGTGAGTATACAGAAAAATAATAGACACTTAACATGATCGATTGATGTATACCACTTATATTTAAGATCAAAATCAACAGAGTATTTTGAGTCTCTTTTGCACTGATAAGAAAAAAAGCGAGACAATCGCGCCGGCGCGATAGCCGACCTCAGAGGGTTAAAAGCTTTATTTCTGGGTCTTGTGAAGCTGTGTATTATTCATATAATTCCTGTAACGCTGGGAGACTTCTGCAGCTGCAGAGCCGGCGACTGAGCAAAACGGAGAGGGGGAGAGTTTTGGGGATTTTTGCACGGTTCAAGGTGTGATCCAAGAAGAAGAGTCAAATCCTGAACGGTTTTCACACGAGCTCTCACCTGTTCTGTGCTGTGCTGCTGGACACAGCTGTAGATGTGACTCAGTGCCGCTCTGGTCAGCACGAACGTCGCCTGCTCGTTGATCAGAGTGTCCAAGTGAGCCTCAATCTACAGTAAGTGACCAATAAAAATAACTTAATAATCGCTCTCATTTAGAACTCAGTTTGACCCATTTATCATTTTAAATTGTCTGATCATTTCAAATTTTGCAATAAGTTCATGTGTAACACACCTGAAATTCCAGCATTTCCAAGCGTTTATCGGTGAACTCGAAGAGCGCCAGTGTGGTCTTCATCATGTAGAGGGAGTTGACCATGTAGGTGGCCATATCCGCTGTGCCCAGGTTACTGGCCGATACCGTGCAGAGCTGCAGCAACGGGTCAAGGATGCATGACAACACCTGAGCACCAGCGTGAAAAGAGAAGACAAAATCATGACCTCTGTTTGACGTAAACATAACCAGTGTTGGGGAAAGTTACTGTTAAAAGTAATGTGTAACAATATTGCGTTACTCCCTAAAAAAGTAACTAAGTGCATTTCTTTATGCATTACGTCACTTGAATAAGACTCAGGCTGAAGGAAATGTAAACTGAGGTTTAAAGTCGTTTTTGCCTATTAGTGTGGTTGAATTGGATGGTGGAAGGTCAACAGCTAAGGCATTGGTTAATAAAGTGAGATTAAATACATAAAATAAATGTGTGAAAGAAAGTAATCTGATAACGTAAAGTAATCTGATAACGTAATCTAATTACATAAAGCAAACTGATAACGTAAAGTAATCTGATAATGTTATATAATTACGTAAAGTAAACTGATAACGTAAAGTAATCTGATAATGTTATCAAATTACGTAAAGTAATCTAATTACATAAAGTAAACTGATAACGTAATCTAATTACATAAAGTAAACTGATAACGTAAAGTAATCTAATTACATAAAGCAAACTGATAACGTAAAGTAATCTACTTACATAAAGCAAACTGATAACGTAAAGTAATCTGATAATGTTATCAATTTACGTAAAGTAATATATTACATAAAGTAAACTGATAACGTAAAGTAATCTAATTACATAAAGCAAACTGATAATGTAAAGTAATCTGATAATGCTATCTAATTACGTAAAGTAATCTGATAACGTAAAGTAATCTGGTAACGTAAAGTAATCTGATAATGTTCTCAAATTACGTAAAGTAATCAAATTATGTAAAGTAATCTGATAACGTAAAGTAATTAATTACATAAAGTAATCTGATAACGTAATCTAATTACATAAAGTAAACTGATAACGTAAAGTAATATAATTACATAAAGTAAACTGATAACGTAAAGTAATCTGATAATGTTATCTAATTGCGTAAAGTAATCAAATTACGTAAAGTAATCTGATCACGTAAAGTCATCTGATAACGTAATCTAATTACATAAAGTAAACTGATAACGTAAAGTAATCTGATAATGCTATCTAATTACGTAAAGTAATCTGATAACGTAAATAATCTGATAACGTAATATAATTACATAAAGTAAACTGATAACGTAAAGTAATCTAATTACGTAAAGTAATCTCGTAAACCCGTAATGCGTAAATACTTGTAATGCGGTACCCTCAACACTAAACATAAGTACAGCACTCCATGCATATTTGGAAAACTTAAAAAAAAAAATGCATAAACAAATATAATAAGACAACTGATTAATTTCTTGAATGAAACAATAATAATAAAAATATATAAGCTTTACAAAATGTTTCACTTCTACAAAACCACTTGATAAATGTTGTATAATACATAAATACAAGTTAACAAAACACAAAAAACAAAACAAAAAACAAAACGGGGAGTATTTATTTCTGACAACCACATTCCAGTCACTAAAAGGTGGAAATACACTAGATTCCTCCACAAAACAAGAAATAAAAAGTCACCTGTGCAAAGTCAGCCTGTCGGGCATCAAGAGGCAGAACTGATGAATCATGGGAGGCCAACACCTCTCTGAGGAGCGACAGAGTCTGAGTGAGGGAGGCAGTGGGACCCAGATCAGGAGGAGGAAGCTCTACCTGAGGAAACATTTAAAAGTCTTGTTTAAAACACAAGTAATATATAGTAGGTTTCATGTGTTTTATACTTTTTCCAACACAAGTTTTAATTTAATGACTTTAAAAATGACACATGGTGCACCCATCAAGTTATAATATTTCCCTCACACCACATTTTGACTTTAGGCTCACAAAAAAAAAAAAATCACAATGAATTTTAAATGAAAAAAAAAAAACCCCAGAAAACATGTCCATCATGAAATGGACATTAAAACCACTGTGTATGAAGTGCATTTTTAATATCTTCTTAAATAAATTCATAGGTTCAGACAAAAAGATGCGCATCATGTCATTGACCCACAGACAAAACATTCAGAGTTGTAATAGCAGTATTTACCGCTCTAACTCGTGTCCAATACCCTCAAACTCAAGCAGGGCATGTCTGACAGCGAGACTGACACCACTGAAGGCTGACTAATAAACACCCTGCTACGCGGACACTACCTAGGGCTCTGCTGCCTCTAATATAGCTTATTAGCTCTGGCCGGTGTTCCTGGCAACGAGCGACGTCCGGGAGCGATACGTAACGTCCTAAGCCTGAGGTGATTAGATTAGCGGGCTGCTAAGGCCATAATTCTCTAAGTGTGGAGAGGAGGCCATCTTGCTCTTGCTATTGATCCACTTATCAATGAAGTGTTGTTTTTTGTTTTTTTTTTCAGAGTAGCCTGTTCGTGTTCAAGGATATTTTGGGGCTAATTTAAAATCCTTGGTGCGAGAATGCTGTTTTTCAGCCCGGCAAAAACACCATCCAACTGATGAATGACCTTAAGGCAGACCTCACTATCGATGGAGAGGATGTTGTGTTAGAGTGCCACATTGCAAGGGTGTTCTGGGTTGTTTTCAGGCAGTTGTTAGAAGTGTTTTTATTGGCAATTAAGGTGTTATTTACTGGTTTACTAGCATGAGGGTGAGTAAATGACAGCATTATTTTCATATCTTTTCAGATGAATTTGGAATGTGTACAGTAAGTGTTATTTTAGTATAATTTATATACTATTATAGTATTTATCAATACTTTGAATTAGCTTTTATTTGTTCGTTATAGGTTAAGTTTAAGAAATTTTGTAATGTGCTTTTTGTCATTTTTATTAGTTTTCGTTTTTTGTAAATATTTCAATATTGGTTTATTTTTGTTTCAGTATTAATGATTTAATACTACAACTTAAACTAATTTCAGTTAGCTGCAAAAGCAAAATGTTTAATTTTCATTTACATATTTAAGTTTAAGTTTTTCCATCTAATATTTACATTTTATTTTATTTCAGTGTGTGTGTGTGTGTGAGGTAAATTAAACCGCGCATCCGTGCCACTCATTCACACAGAGACATGTAGAACATGCAGGATTCGTATTTAAATAGTCTTACTCTCGCGCCCAGATGCGTTCTCAGGTACCGAAATTTGGCACAGATTGATCTAATGTGAATCTGTACTTGGTAGTACCAACGTTATTCGGTCGGTGCCATTAAAAGTACCAAGTTCAGTACCCAACCCTATTGACAAGAAAAAAAAACCCAGAGAAGTACTTACTTTATCCATGAGGCGACTGGCATGGAGACTGAGACTGTTGAAGAACATCTTCTTACTGAGCATGTGCATCTCATCGATGGTCATCAAAAGAGAGGAAACGCTGGTACCCATGATGCCACTGAGAGAGAGGCACACGCATTCAGAAAAACTGCAATATAAAAGGCTATGCCAAAAATTGGATTTATGTTTTGGATCCATGTCAAGCTCTTCAGTAAAATAAGGAGGAGGATTTGTCCTTTCATGGCCGTAGTCTGAAGTGAAGACAATAAAGCCATTAACAGAGGTGTGTGTGTGTGTGTGTGTGTGTGTGTACCTGATGGTGTGATGGTAGAACTTGAGCAGGTTGGAGAGTTTATACAGAAGAACTGCACCTGGCTCTGCAATGATGACCTGCTCAATTCGCACCTGGTGGAGGAAATAAAAAAAACAAACACAAATCAACAATTCTAGTGTCGGGTGTTGCGCAAGTCAGTACAGGTTTGCTAAAATATGAATCACTCGAATATGATACTACAAGAAAATACTAAAGTTAATTTAAAAAAAGGGGTTTATGGGATTAAGAAATGTTGCAAGCAGGACTTGAACCTCAGTTGTCCATTTAAGCACCACAGCTCAACTACTAAAAACTAATCCTGATTATTAGTTCTAATGACACTGTTTTCATCTCACCTTGAGTGGTCTGCACACTCCTTCAGTGATGTGGCCAACTACTTCCTGCATGTTTTCTTCAACCCCTGCATGGACACAGCACAACAATTGACTTACAACTCGACTACTTTCACAGAGCGAGGAGAAGCTCTAAAATGTTTGAAGTCTTAATGGCTTAAAGGGTTAGTTCACCCAAAAATGAAAATTAAGTCATTAATTACTCACCCCCATGCTGTACCAACCCCGTAAGGCCTTCGTTTGTCTTCGGAACACAAATGAAGATATTTATGATTAAATCTGAGAGGTTTATCACTCCTCCATAGGCTCCCTAAGGGAATGAATCCTGACGGCCCTGAGAGTCATTAAAGAAAATGTTTAAATATTCCATGTCGCAACAGTGGCTCAACTATAAGTTTATCAAGCGACGAGAATACTTTTTGTGTGAAAAAACAAACAAAAATAACGACTTTATTCGACTATTCCTTTTCTTCCTTGTAGGCCTGAAACGAGATTTCCACGACGCATGCGCGAGAATTGCGATCTCCTTCAACTACTTCAGTTAAGTTCTCGCGCGTGCGTCGTGGAAATCTCTTGAAGTCTCGTTTCAGGCCTACAAGGAAGAAAAGGAATAGTCGAATAAAGTCGTTATTTTTGTTTGTTTTTTCACACAAAAAGTATTCTCGTCGCTTGATAAACTTATAGTTGAGCCACTGTTGCGACATGGAATATTTAAACATTTTCTTTAATTACTTTCTGGGCCGTCAGGATTCATTCCCTTAGGGAGCCTATGTAGCAGTCATAAACCTCTCAGATTTAATCATAAATATCTTCATTTGTGTTCCGAAGACGAACGAAGGTCTTACGGGGTTGGTACAGCATGGGGGTGAGTAATTATTGACTTAATTTTCATTTTTGGGTGAACTAACCCTTTAATGTTCACACTGTAGTTTAATTCGGTTGTCAGTTCACCTTGTAGAACTTAATCCTGTTCTGTACACACACGGCTCAGTAATGTACGGGAGTGACAACCGAAATAGCTCCAGACAATTGCAGGTAGCGACAACCGCATTTACAATAATTCTACACAGTGTGTACAGAACCGAACTGAACAACTAGATGTTAATGACGTATTTAAACACGCATCAGGGATGTGTCTCTCTCTTCTGTGTGTGTGTATGTGTGTGTGTGTGTGTGTGGTGCAAGAAAACCAAAAGGGAAAAAGTTACAAGATAAATCAAAATGCTTTATCTGGAAAACAATACCTAAATATTGCAACCCGCATCTGCCTACTAGTCTTTGGTCACTGTAATATTCATTTTGTCAAAAATAGTGGATACCAAACACGTGAGACAAGAACATTGGTATGGTTGCCATGGCATCAATCATCGCAATTTTGAGTTTTGTTCCGTACCCACATGGAATGTACTTTAGGGGATTCACTCCCGTATTTAAATGCGGTTGTCTCCCGAAACTTTACAGTGTGTACGTGGCCAAAGTGAAGTCATATTACCCAAAAATTGTCCATTGTCAACAGAAGTCACTTTCAAAATATTGTTAGGGGTTTTCAAACTGGGTAGTTATAGGAGCTCAGTTAGAGGAAATAGCCACCAGGATGGTCCCCCAAGGACTAAATTACACCTAAGGTCATTTTCCCGGTTGCATTTACACCGCAAGTAGGAACTCTGAAGTGACGCAAGCCGGCCGACAGTGATGTCATTAAAGCGCAGCGTTCGACAGCTGGAGGACGGTGTGATCGGAGCTGTGTTTTTTGTTGTTGTGTCATGGGTTTCGTGATAACGGAGATGGAATGTAGACGTACAGATTATGTGAGTGAAAGAGCAAAAAGGAAGGACAAAATCTCCTATGACAACAAGCATCGACACAGAGAAAAGAACACAAGGCCACAGACAAAGCTGTCAGATAAATGCCATTAACATTAGCTTTCTGTATGTTTATGTCTTTAACGGTTTTCCGTGTTCGTGGAGCAATGCTGCGTTCCAGATAACTCGAAATTTGTATTTTTACCACCTCATTCTTGGAAATAACGTCTGGAATGCCGATCAAGGTCGGACATTCGACCTGTGAACTCGAGGTACATCGATAAACGGCAAACCTCAGTGAGACGCGTCATTTGACGTCACTTCCACTTAAAAACAAACTTTAACATCAGACATTAAAGGGATAGTTCACCCAAAAATGGAAATTTTGTTATTACTTACTCACCCTCAAGTTGTTCCAAACCTACGAATACGAATTTCTTTCTTCTGTTGAACACAAAGACATTTTGAAGAAAGTTGGTACCCAGAAAGTTGACGGTAGCCATTGATTTCCATAGTAGGAAAAAAGAAATACTATGGAAATCAATGGCTACCGTCAACTCTCTGGTTACCAACATTCTTTAAAATATCTTCAACAGAAGAAAGAGACTCATACAGGTTTTGAAGGACTTGAGGGTGAGTAAATGATGTTTATAACTAAAGTCATTCCCAGTTCCTGCGGTGCGAACACGCCAAAAAGCAGGTTCTTCCACCAATAGTTATAGGAACTATGAAAATTATGCGAAAGCCCGTTTTCTGTTGCTCAGTGCGGCGAATTTGCATTGCAAGCGAAATTCCCGATAGCACTGATTCCTAATGGAATTACTGGATTTGTCTATTGAAAAATTATTACAAAGAAACGGCAAGTAACATTTAATTAAAAGTGAAATTGTAAAGTAGAAAGACTGAAATAAGATTTTCTTGTAAAACTCCAATGATCTGTTTTAATTCAAAATTATTGTATTTTTTACAGTGTATTGACGATAGAGCTTTTCTGCAGCAAAATCTTTCTGATGTGACCGCAGCTTAACAAAGGACAAAGCATCTTGAGGCAAAACGTCAGCAGCTGTGAAAAGGCTGAACCTATCCCACTTGATCTTCAACAGAAATGGTATAAAAACGAGCAAATCTCATCTCACTTGCAGTGGCGACACAGCATTTGTGTGAATGGAACGACATGTACCTTGCACGGTAACTTGCTTGAGCAAGGCCTCCAGGTGCTCCTTCTCTGAGGCTGTGGCTTGGTGAAGCCAGGCCAACATGTCCCCAACATACCTGTTTGGATGATTGTATGTTCAAACAGACATGCATAAGCACAAACAGAGATCAAAATCAATGGATCAACACAACATTACCATAACCCTATAGGGTGATTCATTCAGGAACGAAGCAAGTGACTGTCTTTCACATTGAATTATTGATTCGTTCAAAAATGCTGATTTATTCAGGAGTGAAACACAACTGCTCTGAGACGCACAATGGTTCTGTAGCGTTCTTTAAAAAATATTTTTACTGGTGAAATGGAGTAAAAACAGACCTAAAATATGCCTAAAATGTAACTCAATAGTAAAGTCTTGTTTATTGAACTTTTGTATAAAATCAATATCACATTGATTTTCGTGCTCATATTCGGGGAAAACAGTATTCTTGCTAAAGTCATATTCCTTAACTACATCATTTAGAAATATAGGACACAAATTCATACAGGGGTGTATTTTGCCTCCATATCTTGAATTTCGGGGTTATTCTAACTTCATTCTACTAGCCTGGACTCTCCGGGAGTGTTGCAAAGTGAGTGACATGATAATGTCAGACATCAGTTTGACTTCTTTTAACTGTAACATCGATCTAGCGCATGTTTACATAGAAAAACAATGGAAAAGCAGCACAGTGGAATGCAAAAACACTTTCTATGTGATCAGTCTCTTACAGGTTTAGAGTGAAATGAGGGCGAACTTCCTTTAATACCCCAGTTTAGGGGTCTGTTCAAATCTCTAACCCCAACTATGACCAATTGCAATAGTGATGATGGCCTTAGCAAACGAAACCAGCTTGCACAGGTAGGCACTGGATGACTAGATGATTAATTGCTTAAAGTGTTTCTTCTAGATTTGTAGTTGAGTTATAGATTTCCTGAGATTTGAGGCCATCACACAGTCAGCTATCATTACATCGGCTCCATATCCTTTAACACCGGACAGCAGGGGGAAGTGCTGTTCTGAGAACCACCGCTTCCCACTTTTATCGACGTTCTGCCAAGAACCTCATGTTCTCTCCTCGGGTTCCTGACGGGAGGGGGGAGGAGGGCGTTCGAAAGCTCGATGGGGTGCCGGCCTGGAGCACGTGCGACGATCCATAGATCTAAACGGCCCGACCTTTCTCTGAACCTGCGTTAAGTAATTCAATGAAAGAGGAAGCACTTCCCTGAAAGAATCAGGTTGGATTTAATGTGCTTAGACGCTGAATTGGATTTGCAGCTTCAGGATACGCAGCTCAAAGGAGCATGGCAGCTCTACATGTGAGGACGTTAAGGCTTTTAGTGGCTAACAATGGTGTGACCCTCGAAATGAACCCCAATTATAGCCGGTTTGAAGTAATTATTTTTAGCGCGCTGAAGAGAAAATGTCATCCATTTTGTTTCTGCAAGCTTTCGAATGGAATGATCGCAATGAGTGCACTTGTCGTGGACCCTACCTCATCGGATCGTGAGAGTGCATCTCTATGGGTCTCGGGGTCCCGCCTGGGCCTCCGCGGGTCAGGGCGTCAATAAAGCCTCGGACCACGGCAGAACGCCGCGCCGTTCCAAACTCATCCAGTGTGTATCTGGGAGAAGTAGAACAGAGTGAGAATTAGATATGAATTCAAGAGGTTTTGCTGGTTAGCACATAGCCCATGTTATAACCACATGCTCTGCAGGCAAAACGCATCCTTCTCAATTGGGGCCGTACCAAATTATTTTTTATTTTTTCAGACTTTTTTTTAAACAACACAATATATATTGCTAATAATTCAGGTTTTCTTTTAATGTAGAGTCAATACTTTAGCAGTGGCTTATTCTTTTTAGCGGCCTGTTAAAACCACAACACTCTGGGATCTGGAAATGTGCTCATTCTTCAGTTGCCATCAAACAACATTGTCATTACAATTTTTTTCCCCATGGCTTCTTAGTAATTAGTACATGGTCACGCTTTGTTGCCGAGAACGTCCATATATGATGACCCTCTAGCAAGGAACCCTATTCAAGTTCATGAATAAATGAGAAAAGTAAGCTTGAAATTATAAAGACATGTTGTTTACTAAATTAAATAAGTAGCTTATATATTGTCATTGTACTAAAACCAAAATAATTATTAAAATATTATCTGGAAAATATTTAGTTAGATAACTATGCAAGTTATCTTTCAGAGTACAGTTAAAGTTATAAAAATTAAGAGAAATCTGTTCTTATGTGAAATCTTTCAATTTCAAATAAGATTGAAATAGAATTGAGGGTTTTGAATATTAAGAACATTTACACAGGTGACATTGGCAAGGAGAAGTGCTGTAAAGAGATACAACTAATTATTTTGGAAAAATGAACACCAGTAATACATAAATAACATTTTCTACAATTCGATACAAGTTTTTTTTTTACAACATTATATGCACAGTTCTTTTGACTTCATACTGTTGAAAACTAGGGATGTCATTTGAATAAAATCATGAACGAGCTACTAATTTCAGTCCTTACAAAGTAAAATGAATAGTGAATAGGTAAATGTAAAACTCGCCTTTATTAAATATTTTTCAAAACTTTCTCTAAAATTTTCAGAAGACCCCCAAGTTCCTAGGCGTTTTGACTCCAACTATCCATTATAAAAATCCCCATGCCTTTTTAAGATTATATTTAATTTACATAGAAATTACACTTTTAAAATTGAAATGAATTTATACAGGTTTTCCTGGTTTCCTTATTTTAATGCTTGTTTTGTCTCAAGTCAAGTCATCTTGAGGTACATATTAAAAAAAAATGTTGTTTGTACATCTGTAGTATAAACAAGATTAAATGCCCGGGCCACAAAACAAAACAGACACTGCGAGACCTTCAGAACAGCCACCGAAATCAGCAAAAGAAAAATACTTTAGGTTAGGAAAACCCAGGGTCACACACCCAGACAAAAACAATGGAGGGCCCCGTTCGCAGTTAGGAAACGTGACCATGTTTTGATCTACGGGCTGAGAAAAAGCCCTGCGCAGACTAAACAGTAGCGACCGCAACGGCCAGAGAAAAAGGGAGGAGAGGAGGAATAGAGAAGTTTGGCACGGATTCCAGGAACCCCGGGGGCCCCGTCCTCTCACTCTTTCTGCTTCGGCCTTGGACGCCCATAGATAAAATCACTGCGGGTCGAGGGGGGGATTCGGGATAAAAAAGAAGGGGACACAGACAGAAAGAGAGAGAACAAAAAATAACATAAGAGTGTGAGAAAAAAAACACGTAATGACAAGGAAACGGTCAAGCCCGTCCACATGTTTAAACACGTGACGCTACTGCGGCACCTTGGGAAACGGTATGGTCTATACAAAAGATAAACTGAAGTTTTAGGAAAGATAGAAACGCAAACAAAGTGAGAGTATCTGAACATTTTGGCACTTTTGAGGGATGCCAGGGATGTTTTCACAGATTGGCAGCACCGAAAGTAGCGATGAAGAAATTAAACAAGATAAAACATTACAACTGAGCAAGTTTGTAGAAATGTGACACTAAATACAGTATTTACACTATCTAAAGAAAGGTGTCCAATTAAAATAAACAATCGAAATATTTTCATTTTTAGAGTGGCATCAAAAAGTAATAGAAAAGGTTGTGCATTAACAGATGTATGAATATGTATACAGGTGAAACTCGAAAAATTTGAATATCGTGCAAAAGTTCATTTATTTAAGTAATGCAACTTAAAAAAGATGAAACTAATATATTACATACACTCATTACATGCAAAGTGAGATATTTCAAGCCTTTATTTGTCATAGTTTTGATGATTATGGCTTACAGCTTATGAAAACCTTTTCACAATATTCTAATTTTGAATTTGGGGTTTTCATAAGCTGTAAGCCATGATGATTTTCAATCAGGTTTTAGGAGGTCTTATTCAACAGACACTTATACTTCATAAGGAAACAGATTGATGGTCATTTGTGAAGTCATTTGTGTGGTATGGTTCTTTTGAACCAACAAAAAGCTTTTGATACAGTGAACCACTCAATACTGTTAGATAAATTAAGTGTTAAAGTCCCCCTGTAGTCAATAATTGTATCCCTTAAAACTCATCTTTGATCACCAAAATTACATATTTAACCGTTTTTTTTCCAGTGAAAAAAAAAACTTCAGTCCTTAAAATAGCTTAAATGCAACTCTGCACCCTTGCTTCATTTAGTATACCTTGACCATGAATATGCTAATTAGCCCCGCCTCAACTCACTCATGTCAGCTCAGAGATTCACTCGGTAAACTCACTGAGGTAAACGCTGCACAATGATATCGATCTACAATGTCGGACACATAACGGTAATTAATATGACTAGCCTTTTGCTTAACTGTTATCAAACAGCTAATAGTGAGTTGCTAATGTTACACAAACTATGTTCCAAGTTTTAAGGAGAAAATACTCAGCAATGGTGTTGACTTGTGAATTTGCAAGTTTGTCTTAAAGCACATTAAAAACACCACTTAGACATATAAACAACATTAAAATCTTGATTTTCACCACAGGGGGACTTGAAGTGTTTCTCGAGTACAGTGATTGCATGGTTGCAGGAAGAGTTCAGAGGGTAGAAGTTGGAGGGATCCTTTCTGAGGGGAAGCTTGTAAATAATGAGTCCCTCAGGGTCGTGTACTTGGCCCTCTTTTTTTATATATATATAAATCATATGCAAGCTGTTTGTGATTGTAATTTATTTGTATATGCTAATGATTCTGCTCTTTGGGTTTCAGATAAGGGGACTAGTAGAACATAGAAGAAATTAGGTGAGGAGATTGGCTGTCTGAAACCAAACTTCTATTGCTATACTATTCTGAGTAAAACAGAATACTCTTTTTTAAATTCAAATTACATAAAGTTGCTGAGTTGGGAGTCAACTCGGCGACTGTGTAATATAAAATAGAACTTCAGTTAATTATCTAGGTTGTGTTTTTGAAAATGTAAGTGTGCAAGCATGGCCTTGAAAGATTTAGGCAAGGTAAATCCCAAGATGGAATTTCTAGCCAGATATGTTAGTTTTTTGGATAAAGAGTATTTAAAATTGCTTGATTCAGGCTTAGTGCAATGAATCAATTGTGCTGAAGCTTAAACGTGCTGCGTAACACGAGAATGAACCTCATTGGCTCTTGCTGAAGCTCAAACGTGCAGCGTAACACAAGAATGAACCTCATTGGCTCTTGCTGAAGCTCAAACGTGCTGCGTAACACAAGAATGAACCTCATTGGCTCTTGCTGAAGCTCAAACGTGCTGCGTTAACACAAGAATGAACCTCATTGGCTCTTGCTGAAGCTCAAACGTGCTGCGTAACACGAGAATGAACCTCATTGGCTCTTGCTGAAGCTCAAACGTGCAGCGTAACACAAGAATGAACCTCATTGGCTCTTGCTGAAGCTCAAACGTGCTGCGTAACACAAGAATGAACCTCATTGGCTCTTGCTGAAGCTCAAACGTGCTGCGTAACACAAGAATGAACGTCATTGGCTCTTGCTGAAGCTCAAATGTGCTGCGTAACACGAGAATGAACCTCATTGGCTCTTGCTGAAGCTCAAACGTGCTGCGTAACACGAGAATGAACCTCATTGGCTCTTGCTGAAGCTCAAACGTGCTGCGTAACACAAGAATGAACCTCATTGGCTCTTGCTGAAGCTCAAACGTGCAGCGTAACACAAGAATGAACCTCATTGGCTCTTGCTGAAGCTCAAACGTGCTGCGTAAAACAAGAATGAACCTCATTGGCTCTTGCTGAAGCTCAAACGTGCTGCGTAACACAAGAATGAACCTCATTGGCTCTTGCTGAAGCTCAAACGTGCAGCGTAACACAAGAATGAACCTCATTGGCTCTTGCTGAAGCTCAAACGTGCTGCGTAACACAAGAATGAACCTCATTGGCTCTTGCTGAAGCTCAAACGTGCAGCGTAACACAAGAATGAACCTCATTGGCTCTTGCTGAAGCTCAAACGTGCTGCGTAACACAAGAATGAACCTCATTGGCTCTTGCTGAAGCCCAAACGTGCTGCGTAACACAAGAATGAACCTCATTGGTTCTTGTGAAGCTCAAACGTGCTTCGTAACACTCGAGAATTAACCTTTTGTTGCAGAAGCTCAAACGTGATGCGTAACACAGGAATTAACCTGATTGGTTCTTACAGAAGATCAAATGTGCTGCGTACAGTTTTCCTGTAGCTCAAATAGTAGAGCGTTGATTCGATTCCCAGGGAAAGCAAGAACTGATAAGAATGTAAATGTGTGCCTTGAAATGCTTAGGATAAAAGCGTCTACCAAATGCATAAATATAAATGCGTAACACGAGAATGATCTTGGCAGTAGCAATATGAGCCATTTTCATTACCATTAACTGACATCAGATAACCGTGGACATGTGAATATGTTGTTGAATCTCAGCGGTTCTTCAAGTAAATATTTAAATCAAAAGGGTTTGGCTGACAAGTTTGGGAACCTGAGCTCAAAAACAGTCAAAATGACAGTACACTGTTTTTGCTGGTTGTCATGGTGTTATGAGTTGTTGATAGGGTGTTCTGGGTGGTTGCTCACTGGCCCAAGTCAAAAAAGCCCACCCATAAGTCATTCTCTGTGATCTCTAGATATGGTTCTGATTGATTATGTGTCTAATTACCTCTTCTATACGAAATATGAGGTTTCACAATCGGTGTGGGATGCGCTGCCGCTGATGTTTCGCACTTACGGTAAGGAGTTTTCTCAAATGACTAGCCCTAAGTATGAGTAACAGTATGAATAATATCTACAACCTGTGTGGGCTTTACCAAAAAATATGTTATGTAATTCAAACTGAAATCAAAACATTCTGAAGAGAGTTTATTTACACTGTAGAAATATGTCATTTTTCCTGGCTGCGCTCATTCATGCAAACCAAGTTGTTGTATTGCATTGATATGGCTCATGAACTCAAACACACTAATCAATCTTGACGGTCGTTTTCTTTTACGGAAGTCTGAACATTGATAATGTACTGACAGTTGGAGGAAGGCACAGAAAACACAGGAAACTGCTTCCATAAGGATGTGAGAGACTGACACCTCGTGGTATATGATGGAATTGCAGTCTGGTTTTCCCAGTCTGGGGAACCACTGTACCGATTACAGTATCCAAACTAAACATAATCGCATGTACACTCTCTGTCCCACCTTTACAAGACAGTCTGTCCCATAGTTAGGAAAATACATCACTTTTATTTACCACAAAATTATATATAATATATATATATATATATATATATATACACTCACCTAAAGGATTATTAGGAACACCATACTAATACTGTGTTTGACCCGCTTTCGCCTTCAGAACTGCCTTAATTCTACGTGGCGTTGATTCAACAAGGTGCTGAAAGCAAGCTTTAGAAATGTTGGCCTATATTGATAGGATAGCATCTTGCAGTTGATGGAGATTTGTGGGATGCACATTCAGGGCACAAAGCTCCTGTTCCACCACATCCCAAAGATGCTCTATTGGGTTGAGATCTGGTGACTGTGGGGGCCATTTTAGTACAGTGAACTCATTGTCATGTTCAAGAAACCAATTTGAAATGATTCGAGCTTTGTGACATGGTACATTATCCTGCTGGAAGTAGCCATCAGAGGATGGGTACATGGTGGCCATAAAGGGATGGACATGGTCAGAAACAATGCTCAGGTAGGCCGTGGCATTTAAACGATGCCCAATTGGCACTAAGGGGCCTAAAGTGTGCAGAGAAAACATCCCCCACACCATTACACCACCACCACCAGCCTGCACAGTGGTAACAAGGCATGATGGATCCATGTTCTCATTCTGTTTATGCCAAATTCTGACTCTACCATCTGAATGTCTCAACAGAAATCGAGACTCATCAGACCAGGCAACATTTTTCCAGTCTTCAACTGTCCAATTTTGGTGAGCTCTTGCAAATTGTAGCCTCTTTTTTTTTATTTGTAGTGGAGATGAGTGGTGCCCAGTGGGGTCTTCTGCTGTTGTAGCCCATCCACCTGAAGGTTGTGCGTGTTGTGGCTTCACAAATGCTTTGCTGCATACCTCGGTTGTAACGAGTGATTATTTCAGTCAAAGTTGCTCTTCTATCAGCTTGAATCAGTCGGCCCATTCTCCTCTGACCTCTAGCATCAACAAGGCATTTTCGCCCACAGGACTGCCGCATACTGGATGTTTTTCCCTTTTCACACCATTCTTTGTAAACCCTAGAAATGGTTGTGTGTGAAAATCCCAGTAACTGAGCAGACAAACAACAAACATAACAGATTTGCGAGTTTTGAATAAATTTATGTATAAAGTTTTATATTAATTAATGTTGACATTAATAACAATTTTAATTTTAAAACAAGTTTAATTAATAGCAAATTTGCCCCTAATATATATTTGTACAGTACACTTAGTTGTTAAATTGTTACCGTATATACCCGAATATAAGACGACCCTGAATATAAGACGACCCCCCCATTTTCCAGACTTATTTTTGGGGAAAAATTGATTTTTGGGGAAAAAATCTGGTTTTCAACAGAAAATAATTTTAAGAGCAAATTTCCGAGGCGTTGTTCCAAATGCCTCGCATCACCTGTGCCTTGTGGAGGCCCGCTCGTCGGCGGAGACCAGCACATATGCGCTTCCTGATTGGCCATGACTGCGGCTGCCCTGAGGGCGACGGGATGGATTTAACCACCCTGTGGGGTCGTCTGGCCGTTTTCGACGACGATCCGGCTCCCTCTCTCTCTCCCTCTGCTCGAGCCGTGCAAGAAAAAGCGCCGTTCACAGAGGATGCCAGAGCGGACGGAGACAAGCGAGCAGAGACCCGCCCCCCCTGTTCACATATCGCGTCTTTTGCGCGCTCAAGTTCGTTATTTCAAATGTAGTCGCGCGCTCATAATGAAAGCGACGCGCTCGTTTTTTCCAAGCGCGTCCGCACCGCATCGAGATCCTCGATCCGCGGGAGGAAAAGGCTATATAAGGCTATATAAGATGACCCTGAATATAAGACGACCCCCCATTTTTCAGCCTATTTTTAGGACAAAAACCTCGTCTTATATTCGGGTATATACGGTAATATTGTAAATTATGTCAAGTTCAGATTCAGAAAGATATGTCAGATCCAGTAATCAAAAACATGAAGCAGCACAACAGTTTTACAATATTGATAATAATTAGAAATGTTTCTTGAGCAGCAAATTGGCATATTAGAATGAAGGATCATGTGACACTGAAGACTGGACTAATGATGCTGAAAATACAGCTTTGATCACAGGAATAAATTACATTGAACAATATATTCAAATGGAAAACAGTTATTTCAAATTGTAATAATGTTTCACAATATTACCAGAGGTGGGTAGAATATCCAAAAACTGTACTCAAGTAAAAGTACAAGTACTTATAGAAATATTTACTCAAAGTAAAAGTAAAAGTAATAATCTTAAAAGTTACTTGAGTAAGAGTAAAAAAGTATCCAATGAAAAAACTACTCAAGTAGTTAGTTACTAGTTACTTTGGATCACATAGGCCTGCCTATATATATATATATATATATATATATATATATATATATATATAACATGATATTTTTTAGATATTTTTTCATATAAATGACTAAAATGATCATAATTAGATAAGCTATCTTTGCAACAAAAACAGAAGAGACAAACATTATTTCTGTATCTGTATATTATATCTATAGCCCGAAAACCATTGCCTGTCCTTTGGTTTGTATAATAGTATAATAACTTATACAACTACATTTGGATTATTAGACCATGTCGGAATAAAGTGACTCTATGGAGTTTTGCATTCATATGTAAAGGGATGGGAACCATTGACACAGATTAGAAAGTGTTAAAACTCTGCATATGTGCTCGCAGTCATGTCATGCCCAACACAAACAACAATCAAATGCAAGGATCTTCTTCTGTCTGTTCTCCAAAATGTATTTAAATGTAGGCTATATTTATGAAAACATCTTTAAACTGGTTAACTGTGTCTAATAAGGCAGGCAAAGGCATTCGTTTTCAAGTCGAGTTCGCACGCCACTGCGCAATACACACATTGTGTGTGTACACACATTGTGTGTGTACACACATTGTGTGTGTACACACATTCATAAACTGGACGATGATAGCTTATTTAATGTATAAAGTAATGTATATCTCCAAAAAAAAAGGGTAATGTCATACTTTGTAGTAGTGCTATATGGCGTAATAATCTGTTTGGTTGTAAAATGTATTACCTGAATGAAATGAAATCGAATGTATCGTCGTGTGGAATAATTCATTCACAGACAGCTTACAAAGTAACATACGAAGATGTTCAACTAATAAAGATCTTCATCGCTGGCAAAAAATATGATGCATTTGCAGATTTACTTTCTAGACTGTACTGTAGACTGTGGACCGCCACTTCATACAATGCTCTTGATGTTCTTAAATCTTCCTGTTACGACTCCGAAACGATTCAGTGCGTGCAGGACACTGAACAGATCATTCAAACTGATTCGCGAACCGATTTAGACAGAATCAGTCTTTGAACAGAATCGACTCAAAAGAGTGATTCATTTGTGATTTGAGCATCGCTCATGCCCAGAAAAAAAGAGAGAGCGAGCGCTTAGAATAAACTACGCTTTTAACAACATATTGCATTCAAATAAAGTAACGAGAGGAACGTCGCCCAACGTAACGAAGTAAAAGTACAGTTTTTTTTATTAGAAATGTACTCGAGTTAAAGTAAAAGTACCCACAATTAAATCTACTCTTAAAAGTAAAACATTTCCAAAAAAATACTCAAGTAAATGTAACGAAGTAACTGTACTTCGTTACTACCCACCTCTGAACATTACTGTTTTTACCTAAATAAATGGTGAGCAGAAGAGACAAAAACATCAAATAAATTTGTTCAAACTTTTGAATAGTATTCACCACAAATAAAAAAAAAAGTGACTTGGAACTCTTTAAAAGAAATTTTTTAAAAAGTTACGAGATTCATGTGTCATTTTTTATTTCATTTTTACTGGCTTGAAAGGGCAATGTCACCGAGTTGGCCTCTCTACACTTCTACTTATATATTTGAACAAATCTCAAGGAACTAAAACAGACAACCTTGAACCTTTATCCAATTTCACATACTATATTGGTTCAGATCAATGATGTCGTGATTCTCCCTCGGATCTGGCTGGCTTGAACCTATGCCTTTGAACACTTTATTGAACAATGTTTTAAAAAGCCTACAGAGAAAATGTGTGTGTAAAACACCACTGCTGAAAAGGGATGTGCATTGTTTGTGCTCTACAGGCACTAGATGACTGTGTCGAAGTGCATGTGTGAGCGACAGACGAACTCACTTATAAAGAACAGGCCGATCCTGGAGAGACTCCATAGCCTGACTCAACACGGGAGAAACATCACATGATTCCTGAGTCAACCCTCTGCACTCATCTACAGACAGACACACAAACATCTCTGAGGCATCCTATAACACTGAGCCACATAAATTACTTTATTTATATTACGCCACTATAATATAGTACGAAATGATTAAACTCATCATGAATGTAAAACAGGAGTGGCTTAAGTCGTTCTATATGCAATGAGTCAATTTTCTGTTCCAAATTCTCTGGCAGTGGCAGCTGTGCTTATATTCCAGAAGCTTCTCTCTGGCCTCTGCTGTGTGTGTGTGTGTGTGTGTGTGTGTGTGTGTGTGTGTGTGTGTGTGTGTGTCTCACTCACTCTGAGCCCAGCGATAGAGCTGTTCATATGCCGTCTCCTGTAACACCGCCATCTGCTCCATGATCTCCAGCCTGCAGTTAAAGCACAGATATCACTGAACATCTACATGGACAAACAGCCGGCCATTTTCAAGGTTTTTGTTTGTTTGTTTTGTTTTCTAAGTCTGTTTTACTCTACTGTCTCTCACCCTGCTGTTTGCTGGTTGGTCCTCAATAGGACCTTCACGTCTTCATGAATGTTCTTCACATGGTTCAGAGCTCTGAAGAAGTCCTGCAGAGTAAAGACCGAGTTCACTACACTATTACAGCTGATTCGGTCTACATTCATTTTTCAATTAGTCTGCAAGTCGTGGTTTCATCTAAGAGTTTCATCTGAGAAGATCTTGTAACATTTTAGTTGAGAAAAACTGGAAGATTGAGTTGAGAAATGTTTGTAGACCTTTTCTGCCAGCTCACTCCTAGGAAATTTTCATCTGTCTGTTCTGCATGTTTTGTTTTTTAAATGGGATGTTAAAAAACTAAATAAATTAAATGCATTAGCTCCATTATTATAATTATTACATTTACAGTCAGTGAAAAGTAATGCATTAAAAAGTACTTTAATATGTAATGCATTACAATATATTGCATTACTCCCTAAAAAGTGTTACTTGGTAACATATTAATGGAAAGTAATGTTACACGTTACTTTTCCATTACTTTTTCTCACCTTAATAGTATATCTGTGTTATTTAACTATTGCAGGTTTGAGTGATATTCTGAGTTTGCCCGTTTTTAGTCATTTTGAGGAATACTGAAAGTGTTTTTGTACAAGTGAGATGAGTAAATGCATGTTCACATTAGTCTAGTCTAGACCTACAATAGTCATCATGTTCACACACAATGCCTCTGCACTCGCTCGCAATTTCTCTCAATGACTGGAGAGCTGTCAGTCACTTGATGAGCAAACAAAATATTTTGTACGCGTTACTTTACTAGTTACTTTAAAAAAAGTAATCCGATTACATAACTCACATTACGTGTAACGCGTTATCCCCAAAACGGTTTATAATTATTATTCAAGATGAAAATAATGCTGCCAATCTGCCATCTTGCGGTTCAAAAGAATTCACGTGCTTTGATACTCAAAAGAAATTTGACAAGCAGTTCCAAGGAGATAACATGAGGTCACCTCTGTGATTGGTCCATCTCGTGCGGAGCGTAACGTTGCCATCTCAGCGGTGGACAGCTGGAACTTTAACAGGAAGGCCTGGGCCACCTGAGCTCGAACCTCCAACCGATGACTGAAATAAAGACAGAAGGAAATGCCATAGAACTTTGAATAACAATTCAACAATTCAATGTGTCATATCTAGAGAGAGAGAGGGAGAGAGAGAGAGAGAGAGAGAGAGAGAAAGAGAGAGAGAGAGAGAGAGAGAGAGAGAGAGAGAGAGAGAGAGAGAGAGAGAGAGAGAGAGAGAGAGAGAGAGAGAGAGAGATTGGTTGATTTGGACAATACATATTTACATTTGTTTCACATTGATTGAAAATTCAATCCAAAGGAATGTCCCTGAGCCAACACTAGATGGCAGTCACACTCTTGTCAAAAACACAACCCACATTTATACTTTTGAAACAAACATAGCATTAGTCTTTCTTCCATTTCTTTTTAAGAGCACTGTAAAGTAGCACTGGGGAAAAAGGGCTCGAGGCGACATTATTTGAACAAGAACATCTATAAAGTATGACATCAGAACAATAGCAGTCATGACAAGCGTTGTCCTCAGAGAGCAACTCACTGCTGATTCAGCCCTCTTTCCTTTCTCTGCTTTCCTCTCACCAATAAAGCCTACCAGCACTCAGACCGTGGATTTAGTTTGTACATTGACCGTACTAACACTGAATAAACATGTCAAACTAAATTACTCAGGGTCAATACCATATTTTGAAATGACGCATCTTCAAAGTTGTGTCAGCCGAATGATCAACAGCAAAGTTACACAAATCTACAGGACAGACTGTACAACTATCCTTTACAGTTTCTCTACCCTAACGCTCATCAATACAACACTAGACATCTCTCAAACAAACAGAATATGCATATGCTTCAATGCTGACAACAAAGACAGCTTCCCAATGTTTCACACACTCTTCTCTTCAACAGACATAGGCAGAAAATGCAAAGAGAGAATGAAAAAGAGAGAATCTGACGACAATAAAATTTGACGAACCTAGCCAATAGAAATCAAGTGTCGTTTTTCCCACAACAACTATAGCTAAGATGTTTCAGTGTAATGTATTTTACATTAACACGCGGTAAAGGAACCCTTATTTCATTAGCAATTAGCAAAAACGGTTTAGCCTGAGGGCAAGCTGCAATCATACTAGGGGTGGATGATATGGCACAATTTCACCCAAAAAATGACCAGACAGGATCAAGATCCTCGATCTTATCACGATTCTTTTTCATGTTGGTTTTTAAGACTATTTTGCAAGTCACTAAGCAGTAAATCCAAACTAATTTCCCTATTTAAAAAATAAATAAATAACCTTACAGACCAGACCAAAAGAATAACAGGCCATTTAGGCCAAAGTAGTGGTGTGACGATCTGCGGCTGGAGTGCCCGCTTGAGCCTCTAGGGGGCATTCCTTCCTAGTTTTTTGTTTCCTTCATGTTTTTCCCTGGACTGATTATGGTTTATTTGTTGCACCTGTGGTAGATTGAGCGTCCCTGATTTAAGCCTGAGTTTTCCCTTTGTTCGGGGCTCAGTATTATAAGTGTCTTACTGCATCGAGCGTTTTCCTGGTTTCTTAGTGTTTCCTAGTTTCACGGTTCCTGGACTCCCTGCCTGTATCTGGTCTTCCCGTTTGCCTTCTCCCTGCATTGTATTATTGCCGATCTGGACTGCTTACCTGGTTTTGACCCCTGCATGTTTCCCTGTACCTGTCTCTGGATTCTCCTCTCAATAAAGCCTGCGTTTGGATCACCTCTGTCCATGTTCCATGTGCAGTTTCATGACAAGTGGTAGGCGCGATCCGACCAAAATCTTTTCTTTTCATCTTTCTTATTAAAAATATGAACAAGGAAGCAAATTACAAATAAAAGATACAAATGAAATAAACAGGGCTTTACTTCTGGCAAGGCTCTAAAAGGCATTCAAATAATACAATTGCACTATGGCCAAGAACTGTAGTGTCACATGTGCGTAACCCTCCCGCTACGTTGGTAAACGTGATGTGAATGTTGTGCAGTGTGTTATGAACTGCACTGTAGCACGACACTATGATTTTCTTTTCAAAGGCAGATCATGGAGACATTTTAATCGTTCACAATCTAAAATCGAGATGTCGCACACCAGATGTTCCCCCATAATGTTACATTAACTCTCCCCATGGCTATGTGCTTGTAACAGTGTTTAACATGCCAAAGGAAGCATGCAAGCATTCAGGGGATGTGTCTAGTCGTGTGGACTTGCTTTGGGATCATATTCCATGTTTCAAAGAAGTATTTGGCATTTGCTTTAGGCCAGGGGAAAGATATCCAACCTGGAAAATTTGTACAATGAGAACATGTCAAAGATGTATTAAATGGCAGTAATTCCCCGCCACCCAAGGTTTACCTCTTCAGGGTGTGTGTGTGTGTGTGTGTGTGCGTGAGGGACATCGTAAATGTCAGAGAAGATGTAAATTACAACTCAAAGACAGAGACAAGCTTGCTGGAGAGAAAACTGGAATTGCTGGCATCTGGCTTAATGGAACAGTTCACATCTTTCTATTAAGCTTTATTTTTATTTCAGTAGTTAAGCTAATCAATACTTAAAAGAAGGAATGGAATATGTTGCACATGTTGCTTTCCAATAAATAAAAAATGGTCAATTCATGACTCTCTCATCGCTTATTTTTTTATACTTAAAACACATTGTTGTTGTTAACAATAGTATAATTAACTTTGGTGATCGGAAACGGTGATCGGCCAATACTGCTTCCAGTGATCGGTGATCAACCCCTAAAGTCCTGATTGGAGCACCCTTATTTTTTTTTCATAAAATTTTTATGACTGCATTAAAAACTATAACTAAGTGCATCCTTTTTGTGTTTCTTGCCAGAAAAAGAACATATGGTGTGGAGTAAACAATGACAATTTTCATTTCTGGGGGAAATAATCCTTTAAGACTACAAAATCACACTACTTTCACTGGAGTGTAACAGTAAAAATTGTACTAACAGATCCACAGACGGTAAGTTTTGAGCATTTATGCTCAGATGAGCATGGGTGACTTCACATCAGTCACCAAACTGTGATGGAGTGCTTTTAGTCAATCCTCATCTGTATCTCCTCATAAGCTATTAATGAGCACTGCTGAAATCACTCCAGAACTATAGACCTTATGTAGCCCGGCCCCTTTTCAGCGCTGCGCTCGTTGTCTTTTGACTTCCGGTCTGTATTTTCACAGCGATCTTGCATAGGTATGAATGAACTGCTCGTAAATAAGTTCCCGGTCGACATTTGTTAAGACATCTGCTTTACAATGCTTATGATAAACATTACAATGCTCATGATAACTTTTGTTAACTCTACAATAAGTAAATCCACTTCACCAGCTAATTACTCCTGGACCGCGATGCCATAGAAATATACAGAGCGACCGCAAAAACGGAAGTTCAAAGACCATATTCTAAAGATGACGGCGCCCACGTTTCTCTGGTGCATAAGGTCTATAGGATGTCAGGAAAGAAGAAAAAAGAAAGTGCACTGAAAAAAGTGAGAGACCATGACACATTTTCACTTCGAGTCAAGCAAAGTCTAAACATATAAATATAAAAAGCCCAAAGTCACAGATGAATACCTTAGCTGTAAAGCTCAAAAAAGACTTGCAGTCATTACCATGACTATTCTCTACAGCACCAACAACATTACATACAGTTGTGTTCAAAATAATAGCAGTCTGACATCACTAACCAGACCAATCACTGTTTTTGGTAGAAATTATATTTCTACATGGCAAATCATTTACTAGTAGGTGTAGTAGAGTAATAGTAAAACAACAGACCCAACAGTCATGACATGCATGCTGCTGATTTAGTGTAATTGAATCATTAATTGAAAGGGGTGTTCAAAATAATAGAAGTGTGGAGTTCAATTAGTGAGGTTATTCATTATGTGAAAAAACTGGTGTCAAACAAGTGGCCCTTATTTAAGGATGACGGCAGTACTGTACTGTACATGGTGGTTATAGTGCATTTCTCTCTAAAAATCTGGGTAAAATGGGCCGTTCCAGACGTTGTTCAGAAGAACAGCGCACTTTGATTAAAAAGTTGATTGGAGCGGGGGAAACATATAAAGAGGTGCAGAAAATGATAGGCTGCTCAGCTAAAATGATATCAAATGCTTTAAAATGGCAACCAAAACCAGAAAGACGTGGAAGAAAACGGAAAACTACCTACTAAAGTTACGTGTGAGTACTGGAACAATTAGAAGACGCCTATGTGAAGCCAAGCTATCGGTAAGAAGTCCCATTGTTGAAAAAAAAAAAAAAAAACGTGCTGAAGAGGGTACGATTTGCCAAAGAACGCATTGACTGTCCTAAAGAGAAATGGCACAATATTTTGAAATAATATTAATGAAAGCAAGATTGTTCTTTTTGGGTCTTGGGTCTAGACGAGCCCCAAACACTGAATCCAAGCCACAGTACACTGTGAATACAGTGAAGCATAGTGGCACAAGCATCTTGATATGAGGATGTTTCTCATACTACGGTGTTGGGTCTATTTATTTCATACCATGGATATGTACATCAAAATACTAAGAGGTCATGTTGCCTTATGCCGAAAAGGAAATGCCCTTGAAATGGGTGTTTCAACAAGACCACAAACCCAAACACACCAGTAAGCGAGCAGCGTCTTGGTTCCACACCAACAAGATTAACATTATGGAGTGGCCAGCCCAATTCCCGGACCTTAATCCAATAGAAAACGTGTGGGATGACATCAAAAATGCTGTTTTTGAGGCAAAACCAAGAAATGCAGAGGAAATGTGGTATGTAGTGCAATCGGCCTGGGCTGGAATACCTGTTCACAGGTGCCGGAAGTTGGTCGATCAATGCAACACAGTGAAGCAGTTCTCAGGAACCGTGCTTTTGAACCGTGATTCACAAGAAAGCTAAATCTTCAAGCATTTTTCAGTCTACACTATAAATGTTTGACTTTGTAAAGAAAAAAAATGCAGACACTGCTATTTTTTTGAACAGCCTAATATTCCCTTTTCTTCACTTTCTATAAAGTAATAACAAATTTGATACATTTTTCATCGAATAGAATGTGCAATGTTTCCAATGCATTTGCGTGTATTGAAATAAAAGTTATTATAAGGATTTTGAGCTTTACTCACTTTTTTAAACACACAACTATATATATATATAATATATATATATATATATATATATATATATATATATATATATATATATATATATATATATATATATATATATTAGTGCTGTCAAACGATTAAAATATTTAATCGCGATTAATCGCATGAATGTCTGTCATAGTTAACTCGCGCTTAATCGCAATTAATCGCACATTTTTATCTATTCTAAATTTCTCTTGATTTCTTGTTGTCCCATTATTTTTTCTAATTTTAATGCTTTTATCAACACGGAAAAGTGGATCGGCTTGCTTTGTGCAAATGTTTTTTATTGAAAACAACATTGACATATACTGTGTTCACTTTCACACTATTCTCACTTGGAGCAATTAATCTCTCAATGTAACACAGTCCTTCAATAAAAGGGTGAAAGAAATACTGACGAGGTCCTGATATTGACGAGAGGGCGGAGAATTCGCATCAGCTGTGTGTGTGTGTGTGTGTGTGTGTGTGCTTGGCCATCATCAAGTGGTATTTCAGACTGGACGTGCTGCGATGATGACAGCTCAGTTCACAACGACAAAACACACAGGTCACTTTGGTCTTGTCAATGGAACCATATGGCAACTTTGTAAAAGTAAACTTTCCATTTAGAATCTTATTGGCATCCATTTTGGCGTCTCGCGCTCGTCATCCACTCAAAACTTAACGTTAACCTACTATTTGGCCGGCTCGCAAGCCCAAACAAGTGTGTGCGGCGTGCTTGTTCTGTTTCCGGTTTAGCTCGATCCGCTTGCGCTTTGGTCGATGAAGCAACAAAACGTCCTCGCGCAGCGCAAGCCATTGAAATTAATGGGTTTCGCAGCGCCGCGCATGCCGCGTCCTGTTGCAAAAGCATGTGAAAAAAAACTACAAAGTTTGCTAGGGCAAAAAGACCGGTAATCGCGCGATAAAAAAATTGACGCCGTTAAAATGGGTTTGCGTTAACGCCGTTAATACCGCGTTTAACTGACCGCCCGAATATATATATATATATATATATATATATATATATATATATATATATATATATACATATATATATATATAGAGAGAGAGAGAGAGAGAGAGAGAGAGAGAAGAGAGAGAGAGAGAGAGAGAGAGAGAGAGAGAGAGAGAGAGAGAGAGATTTTATGGATGGGCATTTCAAGCAAAAATAATATTTGAAGATCGCTGGGTATTATTCGATTATTTTTCGAAAATCGCACCCCTCCCCCACATGCACATGCATGTATAGGCTACACACCAGAGCATGTGACCGAAGCGTAGCGGTCTGACGCTTAAATATAACTTAAACATAAGTTTCAATATAATATTCCTCTGACTAACACCTCCTCCAATCAAATATACTGATTATCAAGCGCAGCATATTACATAAATGAGTGGTGATAACATTAATCAATGCCTCAACCCCAAAAAACAGAAGTCCAGAACACAAAAGCAGCAGGCTTGCCTACTTATTGACTTTCTTTAACTTGCTACTGTATGTGCATGGGGGCGTATGAAAGCCGGAAAACATTTGTGTGGGTGGGTAATAAGGTCCCAGCTTAATTAGCACAATAAGATAACAGACCCTTCTGGATATCAGGATTGTCACTGCAAGTGTCAACTTACAGCAATATCACTACCAGAGAAAGAGACATCAAACTTGAAACTACAGTTCATCGAAGGACCCTTCAGGAACCAGAACAACATTGTTTAGACAAATCAAAAATGGTCTTCCCTGAATGTTATGTCAGTTATCCTATCCTATCTATTGACAATACATTAGAAAAGGTGCCGAGAACATCTCAAAATGACACCGGTTGGACATTCATCAGTAAATAATCGCATTCCGAGGGATAAAAACCGTGTTACGGCTCGCTTCAACCCGCGGACTAAAAAAACTAATCCGCAGCAACAGTGTAAATGCCCAATTCCTGTGGAAACCCATGGACTTGGCAACACTGTGGCGTAACAGGATGTTTTTTCCTTCTGTATCAAAGATGTTTGATGTCAGTGGAAAAGTGAATATACAGCAATAGCACACAACAGATGGTGGTCAACATTTTAAGCTATTAACTTTTAAAAGGGAGGAAATGTTGATCATCATGTGTTTTGTGCCATGAATTATTAGCTGCCAAGAGAAACCACCAAATTATCATTAAAATGTAACAAACATCAAAAAGTTAATACAACAAAAGAAATAATAGCAACATCAAAAAATATTTCTGTTTGACTTTAAGGACATTTGTTTCAAATATTTTTACTTTTGTAAAAATTGTGTTGGGTTGGCACGACGTCTAAGTGTAAAATTAGGGCCCTGAAGCAAAACCAGTTGAGAAACAGGTTTACGGCATTATTTCACAGAAATGTCATAACATACTAAACTATCTGTGGCTGATCTTCTGTAATGAGTGTTGGATGCAAGAGGCATCACCTCACATCAGACTTCAGACAGGTGACGGGCTACAGCCATCAGAATGACACTCACTTCTTGCCTCTTAATAAAAAGGTCTCTCAACACCAACGAAAGCTTCATTGATATGAGGAAGATATAATGAGAGGGAGTTGAGTTGATATAATGAGGTTGTGGAAAAACAATGCTGCCAGGTCGTGGTCTGTTTGACTGTCCTTGGTCTTTTATGTTGGAGCTTTCAGTACTGTCGCAAAGTGGTATCTGCATTTATTCCCAGTTTCAAATGAAACAGTGCTCAGACTTTTCCACTGAAATCAAAGTGCTTTCAACATCTTTGATACAGAAGGGGAAAAAACATCATGTTAAACCACAGAGATTCTAGAGGTTTAAGAAGTGAAAAATTAGGGGCTCGTCCGGAATCACGCTATAGTTTATATGCAGACAGCGTTCCGGAGTAAAGAATAAAAACTTCAGTAATTGATCAAGCCTCTCAAAAACTTGAGCCTCTACATCAATCAATCATTTCAGTTAAATTAAGCTATGAAAATTAATAAATGAATGCATTTTGTATAAATCAACTACTGTTCCAGGTATTTCTGCCACGCAATTTTCACACTTGAAGGGATACTTCACCTCTGGAAAGATGAATGTGTATTTAAAATGGGTCATTTATGTAGAACAAATGTGAAATTATTTTTGAATTTGGAGCTTTCTAGACTGAGAAAAGCCAGTAAATGTATTTTTGGCTTATGTGGATGAAAGACAACAACTGCCAGAATGCATTTGCTTCACTGCCCTAGGAGGCCACGCCTACTGGTAACAGAGCGCAGAAGTTAAACAACAAGTCTAGGCTACTAGTGAGTCTCCGTGATGAGTCTGCCCGGGATTTCGAGATCGCCCAAAATGTCCGGGATTCGGCTTTTGCGTTCTACAGTCGCCATTCATCATGTTTACTGTGGCGAGCAGGACGAGTGAGGGCCGCGGGAGAACTGCGCGAGGCCGGTGGCGTGATTACCGATGAGCGACACCTGTGAGACGCACCGGTCTCGTATCTCTCACGGAGGAGCGGGAATTTCCTTAGCAATGTTAAACGCACATCAACCGATCACTTGTTTAGCGCTCATGTAAACACTACATTCAGATTCACCAATCGGAATTAATTCACTTAGATTGAAGCAAAAGGTGTGCATGTAAACAATAAATGGCGACTGCAGAAAGCAAAAGCTGAATCCCGGACATTTTGTACGATCTCGACGGCCGGACATGTCCGGGAAAAAGAGGATGAATGGTAACCCCTACTACTCAGCTTTCTCCTACTAAGTTACTCAGCTTTCTCCACAGAACAAGAGCCTGCTAGCTTAGCTTCCAAAAAAAGATGTCTGACACTATGTGTACATTCTGTGAGTGAGATCCCACCCTCTATGGGCGGGTTGAGAACATGCGCGACAGCTCCTTCTACTGGCTGTAGTCTTTAGCCTCTGGCCAAAAAATCCTCCAATGACGCAAAATGACGATTTTTTGCGTCATCGGAGGATTTTTTGCAGACAAAAAATACATAAATCTCTCGTCTCAGGGGGATATGAGGGTGGAAAGCACGGTAATTTGAAAATACTACAGGTTTTCTACTAATACAAAGCTTAATTGTAAATCCTGAAGTATCCCTTTAATATCAGTGACAGAAAGGTCATCCGGCAAGATGAACTCCAGATTGAGATAGCTGAACACCAGCAGCTGTTTATTAATATTTGAGATCCTGCTTTCTGTCCTCGTTGGAAGCATGACAAGCCATGTCCTGACCTGTCCCTTGCACAGCTGTCCCTCTGGGGACAGACACGATCAGCCAAGGTTAAAAAGCATCTGGACAAGCAGGCACAGTCCCATCTGGCTGATAAAAATGTCACTGAGACAGGCAATGTCTCAACAGAACAGCAGGACAACACAATGTGGAAGGACACTGTATTCATAGAATACCCAATGTGACTCCATATGGGACAATGCAGCAAAACGTATATTAAATATGTGTAAAGTGGACACATTCTACAGTTCTGCATTTTATTTTTGTCCTCTAAAGTCAACTTAATGGTAGTCATAATTTAGTTTTCATGACCATTTTCTAACTGACCCTTAAGGTGCGAATTTTCTGTGAAATTTTGTGAG
Organism: Tiaroga cobitis; assembly: GCA_030578255.1. NCBI lineage: Eukaryota > Metazoa > Chordata > Actinopteri > Cypriniformes > Leuciscidae > Tiaroga > Tiaroga cobitis. Next base: position 35,483,340 of record CM060605.1, read on the forward strand.
CAAAAAGGTCCATTGTATATTGTCCCTAGCGTACCAATGTAAGAAACACCACTCACAGAGAAATCACTTTCTGTCGGTCAACGGGGCGAATCCTTAACTGCTTAGCAAAATCAAGGAAATCTTTGGTCCTCATCGAAATTCACGAGCGCGAAATTTGCCAAACCTTGGCAAAAGACACAAGCACAGTGTTTAACTTACATAGAAAAATAATGGAAAAGCAGCCCAGTGAATGTCCCATTAGATGTTATGATTGGCTAACTTCTGTGTACCACCATACTTCACATTGTCGTTCATCTGGGAGGGGTGTCCAACCATGAACATGAAAGTCCCCCTTCCTGTAGAGTTTAGCTCCAAATTAAACACACCCAAACTAGTTAGGTCTTCAGGATCACCAGAAAGTAGGGATGGGTGATATATTATCATTTGCGATGTACCGGTAAAAATTCTCCTCACGATAAGAATTAGTCTTCCTGCGTAGGGCTGGGTGATAAAACGATAACGATATGTATCGCGATAGACACGTGATCGATATCAATTAAAAATGTGTTCGATAAAACGTTCGATATTTTTTTCTTCGTCGGAAGAAACCACAGGTTGCGAAGCAAGTTTGGTTGCATTAACAAAGGCACTCTCTGGTAACCTAGCAACGTAGGGAGTGACACGGTAACAGGCAATCATGTAATGAGTCCGTTTGGTTGCGCCATATCGTTGTCTCGTGCTGCTGGATTCCTCTTCAGTATCCGGCGATTGATAAGCAGAAAATGAGTGCCCTTCATCTGCATGCCATGCAGGCTAGAATTGCGAAACATTATTGGATAATTCGCTCTATTCGCGTTTGATGTGAACACAGCATAATGAACAGGCTGCGATGTCAATATTGCAATGCTGGAGTGTGTGTGTGCGAGAGAGAGAGTAGGCACGGGCGAGAAAAAGGGGCACGAGAGAGAGACACGCGGGCGCGATCGAACAGAAACATACTCCGTCATTTTGTTCATACAGGACATCATTCAGTCTGCAAAGTGTTTACTTATATTTGTGTAGGCCTATATTCGCAATAAAACACAACATTGTGCTTTTGTCACACTGTATTTCTTGTCAAACTGTAACCTACAACTGTCACACACACACCGTTTTAAAAGCAAAACATATTTATCCAACCCCTTTTTAAAACTGTGTTTTGTTCCATCTTTTGGACATTCATCATATCGCATTGGTTTTCATTTCTTGTCCTCAAAACAGAGCACTAATCTGTTTATTTTTAAGTTACACATTGATTAAAAAAGAAAATTAAATGTATTGGTAGTATTATTTTATACGGAAATCAATTCTTTATAATTCTGATGAGAATAAAGTTAGGGTTAATTAAAATTAAGGAAAACAAATATATTGATCTGAAATATAGCAAATTAATTTTAAATTCATTCAGGTACAATTACCAAACATATCTCAAGGTCTTTTTATCTTTTTATTAGTTTAATTAATAAACTAATTATATAAAACTATTATCAGTGCACTATAATTAAACTGGTTATATGCTTTTATTAATTAAACTTATTTAAAAAATACAAGGTATTTATAAAAATGCCTTCTATATTTCTGTTTTGCTTTTCACTCCATTGTACCGAAATCGCACCGAACCGTGACTTCTGTGTACCGTTCCACCCCTAGTATTGTCATCATACTATGAATTACGTTAAGCTATGGTAAAAGTGGTACCGCCAGACCTGGAGATCGGCTGAATGGTTTCCTAAACGGTAAACAAACAATTTTTTTACTCGAGGGGAGGTGGAAAATGAGCTTAATTCCCCAAATGGTGGAATATCCCTGTAACGTTAGCTAGGCTTATCGTTAGCCGGGTGCTCTGCCCTGACTTATGATACAGTGTGTAAGATACAAACTTACGGGTTGGCACTCAAAGGTTTTTGATAAGTACGCTGATTTTTGTTAAGTCACGGTCAGAAATGTGTCATTTGCATTTTAAAATCACAAAAAAATCAAGCAGGGGGCACGTACGACCACAAACCCCCACCACCCACGTCCCGCCGCGCCACTGTCACCTTTTTTTTACTCTGAGGAGTTTGCAGGTCTGATTGTGAATTTAGACTTATGTTTACATTTTAATTATTTGAGTTTTCCATGGTTGTGTTGACATTTCTGCCTTGGGATTGTAATCAGAGGAAGGTTAAGTTTAAAATAAAAATGTTTAAATGTAATATATTTTTTCTCCTGGTCCTTATTTTGAATGGGTCATAAAAAAAATCAATAATTATCGATATCGACCGATATGAAACACTGATATCGTGATACAGTTTTCAGCCATATCGCCCAGCCCTATTCCCGCGTTAATAACGATAAACGATAGATGTTCGTCTAAATTAAAAGAAATATTTTCATAAAACTCAAACCAATGAAACAGTTCAGTTTACATAAAAAAATATATCAATTCTGTGAACTTGAAAGAAAAAGAAAGTGCTAAATACTCATAAAAGTTCATTTGACTGAACTAGTTAGATTAATTTAAGTTTGTCCTACTCAAACCAATTAATTATTTTGAGCATTAGGGTTTAAAGTGTAGTTGATGACGCATTTCTATTTGGGACCCATTCATTCGCAGCTCACATGCAGAGTGAAAACAACTGGCGAAGGCGGACGTGAAGCTGAGGTGAAGTTTATCGCAAAGCGAGGGGCTACCTCTACAATCTGGAACTGGTACACAGATATATTTTTTACTCGCCGAACACTGACTGAGCGCTTGAGAGTTTCGCTTACACTAAGCTCAAAGTTCAAAGCTAGACTAAAAACACATCTCTTTGACCTAGCACACACATAATACATTATAGACTTGTATAATTCAATGTTAGGCTGCATAGATTAGGTCAGCCGGAACTGGGAACACTTCCCTTAAATCTTGATGTACTCGCTACATCATAAGAAGAATGGCATCTACGCTAATATTAGTGTCTTTGTTTATCCCGAGGTTTTCCCGCAGCCTGCCGGATCTAGGCCGTGTCCAGATCTGACGAAGGAGATACGTCTGGACCCGATGACAATGCAGTGCTGAAGTGTCAACTATCCTCTCCCTATGGAGGATCCCTTTCCCACTCTACAGATAAAGCGTTGTGAATTTTGGTTCGCGTACCCCGAAGTGATAAAATAAAACAAAATTCTGTGTCAAAATTTATAGGCAAGACAAGTAGTTTGTTTAGGCTGGGTTGTATGGAATTACAAACCTGTGCACATATTATCAAAAGCACATAACTATAGAATCAATTCTGAATGCGCATCTGAACGCTGTCAGGGTTAATCACATATGTTTATCTCTGTAAAGCTGCTTTGAAACAGTCCATTGTTAAAAGCGCTATATAAATGAAGATGACTTGACTTGACTTGAATACCACAACAATATTATTTGTTGTATTTTCCTGTAAAAATAATGGAGTTCATTTGGAATTATTCAGCCTTTGAGCAAGCAGAAACTAATGCAGAAACGCAAAATCTCATTGGCAGTTCGAGCGAACGCAGACAACGTGATTTAATAATCATGAACCGAGCTGCTCATCAATCCTTTAGTGCGATATTTATATTGTTATTAGTAGTAGAATTTGTAGTAGTAGTATTATCTTATGAGTATTATTGTTAGTTTTTTACATTTCAAACTTGTAATTGGTTTGAATTATTATTGTGTGATGTTCTTCAGTACAGTAGTACGATTCAAACATTATCTGCACTTTTACCAAACGTATATCTGCAACTTTTCCAATTCTGCAAGGGCCGGTGTTTGATTTTTTTACAGTTTTTTTTATTCTTTTATGTAATTGGTATCAGTGATGCGCGGGTTGATCCAAAATGAGCGGGTGCCTGCGGTTACCCGCAGTTACGAGTCATCCAAAAATATTTTTAATGATATTCGGGTCGCGGTTGGTCGGGTCGTTTGAAAAAATATGCAAATTAAACCTTTGTATTTATATAGTACTAGACATCATTTTCTATGAAATATATAGGCCTACACTTTATTGGCTGAATAACTGGCACGAAGATGACACAAGCTCAGTCAACAGTTCTCGGTTCTGTATGCGGATGCGCAGTATCAGCTGCTCGTGCTCATCACTTCTCTCAGCAGTGGCACCAACATGTCTCAGTTCAGTGAACTGTTCCTGGAGTAAAATATACTTCGGGATATTGGTTTATTTCGATTCGGAGGGACTGTCAGGCATGTCTGAAAGTGAGTAACTTTAGTAACTTGTGGATCAGCACTGACGCAAGACGCGAACTGTTTCGAACGATTCAGTTCGATTTACTGTACTGGTTTGACCGGTTCACAAAAAAGAACCGGTTCAAAAGAACGATTCGTTCACGAACCGGCCATGTCTATGATCACTAGTCTGCAGAGAGATGGAGGCGGCAAGAGAAAAGGTGAAGACTGGGGAGTGGAAGCTCCGAAATAATGAAAGATGATGACCAAAGTGCTGGCTTTGTTATGTGTACGTCTTCTTGCGATGCTGTGTTGTTACACGTCTATGGCCCAATGACGCTACGGTGAGCATTTAGCTGCTACTACTTTTAAAAAATGCGGTCAGGAAGCGGGTCGGGTACAATATTTTCAAACTTTTTTTTGCGGTCCGAGTTGCGGGCGGGTTAGTTGAAAACGTCGGTCGGGTGCGGGTTCTTTATACATTGACCCGCGCATCACTGATTGGTATATAAATAGGAGCCTATTTGATGATGGGTACATTTTACTTTAGATCAATGTTTGTGTTTCTGAGGCTCTCAAGAATGCATGCAGCCATCACTTGTAGCCAAAAACAGTGGTGAATGGTACTATATTGATATGGCCATTGATATCGTTATCCCAATAATTACCAGAAAGATATCGTGATATATTGTTAAGTCCATATCGCCCATCCCTACCAGAACGTGATGTTTGGGGCGATTGCAGGCAAGTTGGATCTAAACTCTACAGGATGTTGAGGAGCAGGATTGGATACCCCTGATCTGGGAGGACCAAGTTGCTGAATATTACACAGGTTTTGCTATGCAAAATTCAGTGATCATTAATAAGCTCATGGTTATGGCATCATAAACAAGCCATGTTTGAAGAGGAAGCTTTTGTATTCAGTATACCGAACAAAAAAGAGGAAGGGGCATCTTGTTTTCAGTGACATGTCCCCTTCAAAATGAATGAATTTGAAACCTCACGAAACTGCATGGAACGAACACCAAGCATTTTTATTGGCCTGGACAAATATTTCCTGACAGCATTCTATTACAATACATTGCAGAAAAATAACCTCATTATAGTTTCATCAATGTCTCCTTCTCCCTCACCCTCTCCGCTCCATCTCTTCTCTCTCACTTGTCTGTCTTTGTGTGACTCTCTGTGGATTTAGACGAACTCTCCTGCTGGACGAGTACAGGGGTTGATGGCAGTAGAGCGTGGAGACGCCAGCTGTCCATCACAGCTGTCAGCATCTCCTTTGGTGCCAAAATCAAGGGCCGCTTCACAAGGTCAGAGATACGGTGGACTCTCGCTTCTAAAACAACAGGATTATTTCCTCTTCCAATCTCAGACTCGTTTAATCACACAAACCTCTGAACTTCCATCTCTCAGTCCGTTCATCTCTTAATCAAAAGATCTTGTTCTGTCTTCACAATGTTCCCCATCCTCATTGAAGTCTGCGCCTCTTTTCCAAAGCCTAATGAGTTCCCAACCTACTGAGACATCATAAGCGCGTGCCTGGAGTGAAGTTTGTTCCAAAAGTTATGTTGCCTTCGAACACCAGACAGCGTCACATTTTTGCCCTCACACAGAATTCAATCCACAACACATCGTGGTAAACTCAACAGGGGGAAAAAATGGAGAGATGAATAAACTTGTCAACTATAAATATACTTATATTTCATTCTGTGCTAAATTAATATTTCATATACACGTTCAAAACGTTCAAAAGTTTAAGCCTGTACGATTTTGTTTAAAGTTTTTACTACTATTAAATAGCAAGGAAGGACACAATAAATGTATTAAAAGGGACAGTAAAGACAAATAATATTTATTCTATACATTCTCAAAATAAATATATAGAGAAATTATTCTGTAAATGCTTTTCTTTTAGACTTTCTATTTGTCAAAGAATCCTGAAAAAAAAAATCATTAAGAAAAGTTTCTTGAGCATCAAACCAGTATATTAGGCTGATTTCTGAAGGATCATGTGACGCTGAAGACTGGAGTAATGCGTGTGTGTGTGTGTGTTGCCAGACTAAACTGGAATCAATTGTGAGTTGCCTGTAGAGTAGTAGTAATATGTAAAAATGTGCTTAGGACTAAATCCTCCAGAATCTGCAGCACTATTAGCAAACAAACATATTACACTGCCTCATAGCAACTGTCACAACTGAATATAGTTGACATTTCTAAACACTCCACTCCACTGTCAATCCCACAATGCCCTGCATAAGCCTTCCGCTCAGCTCCAATAGAGATTGAACAGAAAAAACCCACTCAGCTCCGCACCAGTGGACACGTACATGCTTAGAAAGCAGCTGCCCGTGGAAAGCAGACAGCAAAGTACCTCACTGCTATTTGTCTCTATCTCTCCGCATCTCATTGGTCCACCACATGGCACACCGAAAGCCCAGCAGAGTCAATGCCCCGTCAGCCCTCTCTTCAATCAATTCCACTCAAATGACTTTCACTGGCAGTCTCTCAATGGCCATAAACAAGCACATTTCACCAGTGAGGGCCATAAACCTGATCTGTGGGTAGCAGGAACTACAAGATACGCTGAATCTAGAGCCTCCATTTATCATTCTGTGCCTTCACCTTGAGTCTCAGACCAAGAGCCAAATTCCCTGATAGGATTTGGTTCGACCAATCAGGTCAACACAGTCGCATATACCAGAATCCTCTTCTCTCCGTGTCATTATTAACTTTAGTGTGTCGCATTGTCTTGCTATCAGCGGCTAGCTTGTAATCAGTTGCATTCAAAGCAAGCAGCAAAACAGATAAAGGGAATAGTAATCGGAAATGCAAAACTGCACTATAGCAGGGATAAAACTTTCCAGCAGAAGACGATGAATGATTCATTGACCTCATCAAAAGTTGGACATCACAGTGCTCAGCGGTGAACATGTGCACACTCTTTCAGATTTCTCTGATGTATTAATGGAAATGAGATTGGCGTAACGCCGCAGTCTTGTCGTCATCGGCTCTGAAAGGCGGCCCTGCTGACAGAGCTGCTGTACTGCTAAGAATAGGCCAATATTATGATGTTTATCAGAAATAGAAGAACACGGTGACATTCTGGAACGAGTGCTGGATATTCATTAATTACAAAAACAAGACTACAGGTAATGACAGAACATTTAGGAGCAAACGTCAGTGCATAGAAACAGAAAAAATAGCAACGGTAGAAAGTGTCTTCTACTGACTGCACGGATAGAATGCACTCGTGCGTTTTCAACGGTTTACGTTCACTTAAGACATAAATGACTGTGTTTACTTGCAAACACATGGTCACTTTGACACATAAGTATGTGTATTTAACCGTTCACGCCCAATTAGTCGACAAAAAAAGTGCTTTATAAGCAGCGGCTTCATTTGAGCGCGTCTCTCAGACAGCGCTGAGAAACAGTCAACCGACAAATTTCTACCGGTTAATCGGGTCTACCCAGTATATCGCCAACCCCTATATGCAAATTACATTATTTGCGAATTATATTTTTATTTTAATACATGACATTTTCCTAAACACCAGGCATACTTAAAGTGAAAATCAGTTTTACCATGTTCTAAGTCTGAGGGACAATAACTTTCCCACTTTGAGTTTATGAATCCTTTTCTTAGACATGGAATTACTTAAGGAAAGCTTGGAAACATTAATTCGTTACATTTATTTAGCGCTTTTCTCTGCACTCAAAGCGCTTTAAACAGAAGGAGGGAATCACCTCAACCACCACCAATGGTACGCCAATGGCCATAGTACACCACACCAGCTTATTGGTGGAGAGGAGACAATCAGTATATATGGGGATGATTAGGAGGCCATGATGGACGGAGGCCAGTGGGCAAATCTGACCAGGATGCCGGGGTCACATCCCTAATCTTTTTTCGGAGGACATCCCGGGATTTTTAATGACCACAGAGTCAGGACCTCGGTTTAACGTCTCCTCCGAAGGACGGTGCTGAACCTGAGCACACTAATGACTTTGACTAAAGTGGGCCGCACGGGACCAATCCCCTGGGCAGACTGAAGGACAGGCAACATCATTTTAATATAATTCATTGTTTATTTATTTACGTAGCAAAATGGGCCAGCCCAGATTGTACAGCAGCCCACTGGGAAATGTCCCGGTATAGGGGTGTAAAAACACACTCATGTCACGATTTGTTCGATACATGATACCGACCTCATGATAAAATACTCACAATACTTTAAACAATGCCGAAATAGAGTTTTAAAGTTTATTATAATTATTATTATTACTTCTAACACATATATAAAAAAAGTACTGTTTATTAAAATGCTAAATTTGGTGTCACATACGGGGTGAACTTGCACAGGCTTGGACCTGACTACCTGAATGCATACATTTAAAAAGTTTTCAATACTATATGATATTATATAATGCATTTTATTTTAATTTTATTAATAATAATTATAAACATGGAAGCTTAAATGTCTGCCCTTTACCATATTTGATGCTAAAGGAAATTGTCTAAATTTTAATTTTGTGTGAACTGTACACAATACATTTTGTCACGATCCATGATACATGTTGTATTTTTGTATTGCGATATATTGTGACACCATATGTTGTTACACCACAGGCTCCATATGATATTTAGTGCCACAGGGATGTTTTATTGTATTGCACCTCTTTTTCATTTTGATATTGCTTCAATATATGCCACCGGCAAGCCATTCTCCAGCTATTGAAAACCTCATATCAGTCAAATACTGCAGAGCATTATATAAGACTCACTTCTCTCCTTGAAGTTTGTTGGTTTTCACAATCAAGTCCTGGGTTTGTTCTTTGGCTGCCTGTTGACAAACAGAACATGACAGCTGAGTTATAGGGGGGGAAAGCATGTTGGTCCTTCAACTATGCACATTCTAATATCTCCTTGACATTGCTTTTAAAAGTCCCCCTGTGTTGAAAATCAAAACTTGAGTGTTATTTATATGTCTATGTGGTGTTTTTGGTAGGACGACTGGCCACTCGCGTCTGGGAAAACCCCAAGCTGACCACCCAAACCAAGATGGCAGTACAAAGCCTGCATAGTCAGCACCCTCCTGTTCGGGAGTGAATCCTGGACAACATATGCCAAGCAAGAGCAAAAGCTGAACAGCTACCACATGCGATGTCTTCGTCGCATCCTTGGGCGATCCAGGTGTTTTTAGTATGCTTTAAGACAAACCATGTGCAAATTCATAAGTCGACACCATTGCTGAGTATTTTCTCCTTAAAACTGCGGTGAACCAAAGACAGACTCAAAAACACGGTTTGAAATCGCTGGTGTTTCTGACGTCACAAACTACCTTGTAACCAATCAGGTCAACGTGTGATCGTCAAAGAGTGGATCTCTGAGCCGCTGTGAGTGAGTGGAGGCGGGGCTAATCTGCATATTCATAGAACCGCGTATACTAAATGAGGCGAGGGTGTAGAGTTAGATTTAAGATATTTTATGGCATGAAGACATTTTTTTCAAGGAAATAACATTTAAATATGTAATTTTGGTGATCATAGATGAGTTTTACGTGATAACATTATTGACTACAGGGGGACTTTAAACTTTTATTTTGTCAACGTTCTGGAGTACACTGGTATATAGATGACTTCAAAAGCCAATAGATATTGATATAAAGCAACAAAAGTCCCATTTTGATTTCACATGGTCTTTTACAGATGATGATTGTAACTATCTGAAAGCAAACATGCATGATTACCTTTAACCTGTTAGTCATTTCTTCACAGCAGGAGCTCATGGCCTGAACATCATCATGAACGCCCTCTAGTTCCTGAAGCAGAAAGACACACTTAAGATCTCTGAGGTGGAGTCCTACACAGCAGCAGAAGATATGGAGCTTATGTGCAAATGCAAAGCAAAAATGTTAAATCCTCCAGTCTTCAGTGTCACATGATCATTCATAAATAATTCTAATATGATAAGTTGCTGCTCAAGAAACATTTCTTATCATTATCAATGTTGAAAACAGTTGTGCTGCTTTATATTTTTGTGGAAACCATTGATTTTTTCCCCCAGGATTCTTTGATGAATAGTGTTCAACAGAACTAGATTTACAACTAGAAATAGATTTGTTTTTCAATGTAAGAGTCATAAGTGTCCCATTTGATCAGTTCCTTGCTGAATTAACTTCTATAAATTTTTTTTTAAATCTTAAAAACGCATAAATATACATCGTAATTTAAAAGGGGTCATGAAAATCAAATTTGCCTTGATCTTTTAACATATAAGAGGTCTTTGTACCATTAAAACATCCTGCATGTTTCATAGCTTAAAACATCCTTGTCATTATAAACAAAGCATGTATTTAATCAATCTCGAAATACAGCTTGTTTTGATATTGCAGGATCGGTGACGTCACACGGGCAAATATGGGCATATGCCTGCCTCCAGAGCAACATTGGCGAATAGTTAAATCATCACATCATAGGCCTTGGTGTTCAGTCACTTAAAGGTACAATATGTAGGATTTTTCACCACCAGGGGTCGCTAACCTCTTACAATAACAAAGGCTTATATTGATGACGCAAAGCATTAAGCGAAATTATGGATCTTGTCATCAAGCTGATGGATCTTTTAATGGATGAGCGAATACATTGATGTTTTTAACATGACTGTGGTGTGAAGCAGGGCGCGATTGCTAATGAGAGACGGATACCAGTGCCACACGCGAGTCCCGCGGATATAATTAAAGGAATAAGGACATTTCATTCTACCGAACTACACGCAAGTGCTGAATTACTCCTCACACAGGTCAGTTTATTAGACGAATTAAACTTGAGGTAACGCAGCGCTGTTTCACTTGCTCTAACAGTTACACTATCACACTAAACGGCATTTGAGTGTGTTGAATGTTGTTATTTAGGTTGTTTGTTGGCTGTATGAGACTAGTAGTAAGCTAGATCAACATTAGAATAACATACAGATCATATTCTAACATTTAATCATGTTGAACTAAATAACATTGATTAGTTTTATGTAACGTTACATTTGCTCACCTATCTAGTAAAGTACATGCAACACTCGCGTCTCAGTCAAGTCGAAGTTAGTCGCGGACGTGGAGCTCTCGGCATCTCAAAAGATGTTGAACTTCGTTTTAGTTCTCCTTTTGTCTCAAAGTCTGCTTGCCATGGCCCATAATGTTTGAACAAAATAACAACAGCGTGAGCGTACCTCTATGCATAACACAGTTGTCTACGTCTGTCCCCATGGTTACTATGGCAGTACGAGCGGAAACCGAGGGTAACGCGGATATGACGCCATTGACTGGCGACTCTTCACCCCTGCTGACACGTCCCGTTTTCTTGGTTAAAATCGCAATTTTCTCACGATTTACAAATAGTTGGAATCATTTGGGATAATATAAGTAAAGTAAATCAACTAAACAAATTATATATCATTGGCCTAGTGGTTTTTGGATATTTTACTGCAAAAATCCTACATATTGTACCTTTAACAGCTGGCATTTGCCTAAACCGGATGCGAGTGCCGCGTTGCATCAAAAGCGAATAGAACCAATTATAATCACTGGATACAGTATTCAGAATAGATGTGCGTTCAGTTTCTGACACCCTTCACGCACTTCAGTCTGCCAACAACAGGACAAATGAAAGAGTAAAAGTTCGCTTTGACCCGTCCAGTTAAAACAGCCCATTTGCTCATTTCTGTAGAGACTCCAGAAGGATCCCAGCGAGTGGAAGGTTTATTTTTAATGGTGTAATGGATCGCGCCTGAGGATTATATGTTTATTCTGAGAATTTGGCTGCAGATTGTTTTGTAAACGAGGCACAGTGTAACGGAGAGTTCACAAATAAACTTTTGTCGACAGATGATTGAAGCAGTCAATTTCATTGGATCTGACAGCAGCTGCATCACAAACCATAAGTAAATGATTTTAAAAAGCTCACGTGAGTGGCCGTTGATACAATTTCCTATTAGGCCTGTCGCGATAGTCAATAAATCAATTAATCGCACGATAAAAAAAAAATGAGCTCGATAATTTTTCCGGCCGCGATAATTTCCATTTGCATACTTGTTTGTTTTCCTCGTCTCTCTCTCTCTCTCTCTCTCTCTCTCTCTCTCTCTCTCTCTCTCTCTCTCTCTCTCTCTCTCTCTCTCTCTCTCTCTCTCTCTCTCTCTACCAAAGAGACTGGATGACAACTCTCGGTTCCTTAGCGTGAACTAGAGCTTAGATTCTCAGCCCGAACTTGACCCGACCCGACCCGTCCCGCGGCGGGCCGATATTTCCCGACACTATCCTCGGGCCGGGCCCTTGATTTAGAGACGTGCACTCGCAATAGAGTGCGGCGCGACACTAGACTTGATGGCCGAGTGCGAGCGCGGACGGGGGCGGTAATGCTCTCACTCTGTGTGTGCGAGTTGCGGGAGAATCAAACGATTCGCGGGACTCCCGCAAACTAGAAATATCTATGAATAAAACATATAAAAACTAATATATTTGTATTCATCTGTTGCAGAAAAGCAACAAGAACAACTAAAACAAAATAAAAACGATTTACAGGCCAGAGTTTCTATTCATAACATGTTTGCAGCGTTGAGCGATGTAGCCAATCGCAGACATATGTGTTGATTTCTTAAACGCAATGGCCAATCAGAAGCATTCAGATAGACTCCCCTCACTGCTCAAAACAGACTTTTTGTTCAGTGCTGAATTCTGTATGCTGGCAAATCCTCTAATTATAACAAACAAAGTGTGGATATTATGAAAGATTCATTGTGCAGTCAGCTTCATCGATAATTATAGAGATGTGTGAGATCGCGATGAACTGTCAGCTTTTTAGAAATTATTAAGGGAGCGCACTTTGCGCGCATTCAGTTAAATTAACAGTGGTTTGTGTGTTAATGCTTTATTAACAAATAATTTATTATAGGGTAGGGTCGGGTTTTGTTTTCATCCATTTTATTGATTGTTTTTGGTATTTATTCAAGTGCATTATTTGCTAACAGAGACTGAGAGTCCATTGATTGCTTTTATTGTTTTTGGTTGTTTTGTTCATTTATTGTGGATATCTAAAATGTTTTCCATTTTCAGTGTTAAATAGTCTTTAGAAATAAAGTTTATTGATCTTCGAAAAGGTGTACCTGCATTATTATGCCATTATCATTATTTTAGATGTAAATGGTCTCGGAATGACAATATTATCGTTTATCGCAATAATTTCTTGGACAATTTATCGTCCAGAAAAATTTGTTATCGTGACAGGCCTATTTCCTATGCATTGAAGTTAGCCAATCATAACAGTGGCCGTTTACTGACAAGCCTTAAAGGAGCCGCGTCTTAAAAATGGATCATTTCAGACAGAGGGTTAGAATGAGGGTTGAAAATAATCGTTTTTTTCCACATATCTATTTGTTTTTTGTGCAAAAAACTTTATTAACATTTTAAGTAAACCTCAAGGAACATTTTAAAATAATTTTAAAAAATCCATGTCATCATGACCCATTTAAAATATAATGTACACTGTCAGATCATTAAAAAGCACCACAGGGCAGGCAGCTTATGTAATGTAATGTAATAGTTTTGGATTGTTTTAGCCTGAGCTGCCTCAAAGAAATGGTTGTCAACTTAATATATATATGGTGTACTGATATATATATATATATATATATATATATATATATATATATATATATATATTTCTGTACCTATAAACCTATAATGAGCTTTCAACTGCTTATGCTCTACTCTTCCTGTGAATTTACCTCCGTCACTTCTTTAAATATCCGTACAAACTCTTCATTGATGGACAGGCTGCGTCTCTCAATGTCTCCCCGCAGGTTCCTCCTGGTTCTCAGACTATTCTCAGTGAAAAACACGGAGAGAGATTTCAACGCTTCCAGCATCTCCTTGAAATAGAGAAAATACAGAAAATAAATGAGACAACAGGACCTTTATTGCTGATTGTTTATCAACTGCATCCTGCCTACAACCCATACGACATGAAGATCATGGCTAGAGACAATTAATGATTTACAAAGTATCAAAGCAATATGTCTAATCCGTACTGCAAACTTTTATCAAATATACTGTGGCAGTGCAGTACAGTAGTGATGGTAAGGAAATGCAATGGTCTTTTGATATAAATTAGTTCCAAAGTTTGGATTGGGCAAGATTTTTTTTATGTTTTTGAAAGAAGTCTCTTATGCTCCCCAAGGCTGCATTTCTTCACTTAAAATACAGTAAAATCAGTAATATTGTGTTTTCTATTTCAGTATATTGTAATTCATTGATTAATAGAACGTTTGTAACAATGAATGTAGTAATGTTTGCTGTCACTTTAGATCAATTTATTGTGTCCTTGCTTAATACAAGTTTTATTATTATTATTATTATTATTATTATTATTTTAATACCATAGTACATAAATGTCAGTATATTTTACTTTTAAGTACCATAGATTTGCCATGTTATAACATGGTAAAGTATTTCATAAAGACTACACCACCTTACTGAAATGTTGGTACTTTTGGTGCTATCTTTGTTCAGCTTTATTATCTCTGTTTAAACCAAGAATGCATAATGGCTATTTATTTTAAGGAAAAAGAAGAGTATGTTATTTAATATAACATTAACATGACATAGAATTTGTTATTATTAATCATTCAAAGAGTGACAGGTGCACTGCGAGGCTAATAAGTTAGCTATTGCGACCTGACCGTCACTCACAGACCTTGTCATTATCCAGCCTGGTCTCCAGGATCTTGTTGAGTTTTCTGGACAGAGGGTTGTTGGTCTGTGAGGAGGACACATTCCCGCTGCTGTTAGAGATGTGAAGGCTTGAAGCATCAGTTGACAGCTCTGCTTTAGTCTCTGCCATCATCAACATCCACGTCAACCTCCAGGAAGCTGTTTTGAGTAACCAGAAAAACGTCCCACTGCAACAAGTCCTGAATGTTTTAGTTCCGCTTCCCAAGTCGTGCTTTTTGACATTTGGGTCATTCCTGGTATGCGGTGACTTTTCCTGTCCCAATGATTTATTTACTCATATTTTCTCTAAAATGAGTCACACATTTATAGTAAATGGCTTAAATTGTAAATTTAAGTATTCTTTACCATTTAAACAGAGATAACATACATTAAAAATACTATTTTGTATTTTACACAATTTTAATTGATGTATGCATTCAATTATATCATGTCCTCAGTGCACAGTAACCAACTTCTGCAAGAAATATGAAAATGAAATGACAAAAACCTCAAAATATTTTTTTATTATGTTATAGACTAGGCTAAATTGCCTCTAGTCATACATATAAATCATGTGAAAATATAGGTCTTTTTCTTAAAATTTTCCTAAATTACTGCGGCCCTGAAGTAGTCTTCCACCCTGTTAGTATGTTTTTTTTTTTGCCTTCCAAATCCGACTGCAATTTCATTGAGACCATTTTCAAGAAGTGACTTAATTTCTTTTACCTGCTGGAATTCAACTGTACAAACTGAAGTAAGCTTCAACTCTCACTCCTAACTTTTTTTTTAGTTTTTGAAATGTTATCCTGCTTGTCCCACCCTTAAAGTTCCACCCTGTTAGGCTATGTTATGGACAATGTTTGTCCTATCAAAAAAATGTAAAAACAAATCTGACATAGTTATAAAAGTTATATTTATCTGTAGAAGGTTAGCTAGCTAAATGTTGATCACTCAAAGAGCTATGGCTAATTTAGCTAAAAAAATTTCCACCCTGTTAGGTCTATAAACCTAACAGGGTGGAATGTGAAACATATTCTATTCATCAAAAATTGTTTTGCTTGTTTCAAGCCTTCGTGTCAGTAAACACGTCATCAGAGAAGAGATGTTGCTGCAAGAGGGAGGGGGAGTTATTTTTTTATTTAAGGTTTATGAGGGCACGTAAAAAATAGCCTGAATAAAAAATAATTATGTACACGGAAATCATATTCTCCCGAAATTTTTGATTTCATGGAGACCTTAATAAATAAGGTCAATAATGTTTGAAATATTTCAACAAAATGTATTTTATAAATAAATTTAAAATATTTTGAAAACATCTCAAATCTATTATTAAATAGATTTTTACAATAGGCCTAATGACATAGACCTATAATAATAGCCTTAAAATTATTATTATTATTATTATATATTTTAAATATTTTTCTGTAGTATTTATAGACAACTTGTTATGATAGACTGCATGCACATCATAATATACAGTTTTCTGACTGACAGCTTAAATAACAAATAGACAAACAGAGCTTTAGCACCACCTGTAGACAGCTCCTCCCAAAGGAAATGAGTAAAGGCTTGTTCGACTTGAACCGGCGCTGCACAGACCGATCGGTGAATGGCATCAAAGTAACGCA
Organism: Tiaroga cobitis; assembly: GCA_030578255.1. Classification (NCBI taxonomy): domain Eukaryota; kingdom Metazoa; phylum Chordata; class Actinopteri; order Cypriniformes; family Leuciscidae; genus Tiaroga; species Tiaroga cobitis. The sequence goes on from CM060605.1 coordinate 35,499,919, forward strand.
AGAGTGATTAGAGAGCAGATGGGTCCCTATGCTTTTGAATCGCTCCAGCGGTACTTTGATGTCATTCACCGATTGGTCTGTGCAGCGCCATTTCAAGTCGAACAAGCCGTAAGTGTTTTGCATCAGGAAGTTTTCGAGTGCGGAGCTACAAGTTTCTCCACAGAGTTTGTAACCGAGTTTGTGCGTGCAGCTAAAAGCAAGTTTCGATGTTCTTATTGTTATTCCTCATGGAAATTCGTATATTGTTCCTGTTTGAGTGGAAGATAATTTACCGTAAACCAAAAGTATTATCATCATAGATCCATCATAGATCCATCATAACATCCTTATCCAACCCGATCACAAATAGACAATTCTTGTATAAATGATTAGTATTCCTCTGTACTATAATTGTTTCCAACACCTGTTTACATGTGTATCACCATTGCAATGATTTATAGCTATGCTTAGTTGTACACTTATAGATTAATGTGTTAGGCAAGGCAAGTTTATTTATAGCACATTTCATACACAATAGTAATTCAAAGTGCTTTACATAGAAGAAATAAAAAAAATAAAAAGAAATAACAATAATTTAAACAGTTTAGAATAAAGAAATTAAAATAATCAAAACAAATAAGAATAATTAAAACAGTTTAGAATAAAAAATAAAATACAGTAAAAACAGTCGGACGAACAGTGTCACAGTGCTCATTCAGTAAATGCACAGCTAAACAGATGTGTTTTGAGTCTTTATTTGAATGTAACTACTGTAAGAGCACATCTGATCTCCTCTGGAAGCTGGTTCCAGCTGCGGCTGGCATAATAGCTAAAAGCAGACTCTCCGTGCTTAGAGTGAACCCTTGGTATTTCTAACTGATGTGATCCTAATGATCTGAGTGATCTGTTAGATGTATATTCAGTGAGCATATCTGCAATGTATTTGGGTCCTAGGCCATTAAATGATTTATAAACCAGTAATAATACTTTAAAATCAATCCTAAATGTAACTGGGATGTTCATTATGTTCATATTTTCTGGTTCTGCTCAGAGTCCTGGCAGCAGCGTTCTGTATGAGCTGCAACTGTCTTTTGGTCTTGTTAGGAAGGCCAGTGAGGAGTCCATTACAATAATCCACCCTGCTGGTGATAAAAGCATGCACAAGTTTCTCTAAGTCTTGACTTGAAACAAAGCATCTAATTCTTGCAATATTTTTCAGATGATAGTATGCTGATTTAGTTATTGCTTTGACATGACTACTGAAACTAAGGTCTGACTCTAGAGACACACCAAGATTCCTGATTTTTAGTTGTTAGACCCCTAGCGTCAAGGTATGCATTCACCTTGAGAACTTCATCTTTGTTTCCAAACGCAATGAGTTCAGTTTTGTCTTTGTTTAACTGAAGAAAGTTTCTGCACATCCAACTGTTTACTTCATCAGTGCATTGGCACAGGGAGTCAATGGGGCTGTAGTCGTTAGGCGATAGGGCTAAGTAGAGCTGTGTGTCGTCTGCATAGCTGTGGTAAGAGATTCGGTTCTTTCTCATTATTTGGCTCATTGGGAGCATATACAGGTTGAATAGGAGTGGTGCAAGAATTGAGCCTTGAGGGACTCCGCATGTCATGGATGTCCACTCAGACTTATGGTCTCCTATACTCACATAACATTCTCCCTTCTAAGTATATTCTGAACCATTTTAGGACTATCCCAGAAAGCCCCACCCAGTTTTCCAGCCTGTCAAGAAGTATGTCGTGATCGACAGTGTCAAATGCAGCACTGAGGTCAAGTAGTACCAGTACTGATAATTTGCCTGAATCAGTATTTAAGCGAATATCGTTTATTATCTTTATGAGCGCTGTCTCTGTGCTGTGATGCGATCGGAATCCAGATTGAAAATGGTCAAAGTATCCATTCAAGCTTAAGAATTTGTTCAGCTGATTGAAGACAACTTTTTCAATGATCTTGCCTATGAAAGGAAGATTTGAGATCGGTCTATAATTGCTTAAGATGGTCTTATCCAGATTGCTCTTTTTCAAGAGGGGCTTGACAACTGCAGTTTTCAGGGAGTTTGGAAAACTACCACAAAGAAGTGAGGCATTAACCACTTTTAGGAGATCTGCTTCTAAACTGTTTAACACACTTTTGAAGAAAGATGTGGGAAGTGCGTCAAGGGCGCAGGTTGATGTTTTAAGGTGCTGTATGGTTTCTTCCAAAAATTTTGCCATCAATTTCTTTGAAATCAGACATAGTAACTACATTCTCAGGTTGTGATCTGATCTGTCTGACCCCAGTGCGGCTCAATGATGTGCTGATCACCTTTCTGATATTATTAATTTTGTCAGAGAAGAAAGAAGCAAACTCACTGCACTTGCCGTCTGAGAACATTTCACTGGGAATCTGGCTTGGGGGGTTTGTCATTCTCTCTACAGTAGCAAAAAGAGTGCGTGTGTTGTTTAAGTTTCTGTTTATAATATTTGAGAAGAAAGTCTGTCTAGCTTTGCCTAGTTCCATATTGAAAGCATGGATGCTGTCTTTGTAGATGTTATAATGGACTACAAGTTTTGTCTTCCGCCACAATCCGTTTTTCTGCATGTTCTTTTCATATTTTGCACAGCTGTTGTGTTTCTCCAAGGTGCTTTTTTGTCTACTACTCTTCCTGACTTTCACAGGAGCAATATAATCTATTACACCTTTAACCTTTGAGTTAAAAAAATCAAGGAGAAAATCAACAGAGTCAGCAGATATGCTTGGTTTTAAAGATATAGCCTTCATATCAGGGGATGTATCCTCAGAGATATTGGAGGCCCTTCAACAGCTCAAGACTGAGAATCAGAAAGCACAATCTACAGTCTTCGAAATGCAACAACAAATGCGTGGTGATATTGCAGTTTCATTGCACCAAAGGCAAACACCACCATCACATGAAAGAGCCTCTTCTCAGCCATGGCGGCTACCTCAAGCCAACCTGCCACACTCCATGTGCCTCCATACCAGTGGCGGCTGCTGGTCTTTTTTTTTAATCGATTGTCAGGTGTGGGCAGGGCCGGCTTTGCCGACAGGCGACACAGGGGCGGCATCTGCTGGACGGGGCGCAAAATTGCAGAATAAAAAAAAAAAAGTTAATTAAATGTATGTATCGTATTATGAAAGCTGCGCACACGCTGTACACTTTTACTGTGCCCTGTCCACACACTGCTTGTATTTGTCCATTTCTTTTACTAGATTATACAATCCTAAAAAACGACTGAGTCACTCTGACAGGCAGCTGTCAAACTCACGCGCGTTGCTCAGCAACCGGGAGTGGCGCGAAAACATCTGACAGCTGGTTTTAGCGCTTTAAATGCGCTTTAAACGCCCCTTGGCGGTTGTAGTCTATAAATGATCATATATTATATACTCTTTTATTATGAAAAGAACACCCAAGCCATCGGGATCGGCTTTCCGAAAACGAAGGAAGGAGGAGGAAGAAAAACGGGCCCAAAGCAGAGCTATGTAGACTATATCATCAAGCTCACAGCCAGTGGTTAAATTGGGCCGGGGCTCTCCGGGGCTCAGCCCCGTGCCGGCACATAAGCCTGCCAGTGGCGCAAAAAGTGGGTATACCGGTGTGTGTAGCGGAGGCGCCCTCATCAGATTGATGAGGAGTAGGCGCCCTCAAAAAGATGGACAAAGCAAAAAAAGCAGCCGGGGGCTAAAATAGAAATAGCCCATTCGTTTTGTTTTGCTTTGTTTTGCTTAATCGGTGGCTCTGGGTTAGTGCTGGTGTAATGCATCGGTCAAAAAAAGTCAGCGTTAGCTTTTTTTTCTGACACCGCATGAAACGCGTAGATCAGCGGCCCATTGGTTGTTTTCTTGATTGACACACTGGGCTGGCCCAATCACATCTTTAATGTGAAGTTTAGAAAAATACTCTTTCTCTTAGTAAAAATCTAAAATCAATCTCGCCTAGGGCAACCAAAGGCCTAGAGCAGGCCCTGGGAGTGGGGATGGTGAAAAGAGCGAGGACTCAGGTGCAGAGTTGATGGGCTTTATTTTAATAATAAAATTAAAAATACAAACAAAAACTACGAACCAGCACAGGACAAGGAGAATAAATAGGGAGCAAAAAAGGCAGGTAATGAGGGAGGACAGGTGGGGCAAAATAACTAATAATCAGGAAACAAGATGGGAGTCGACACAAGCGACAGGAGAGCACATAGCACAAGGAAAACACATGACAAGCCATGTGCTCACACCAAACATGACAAAAACACAAGCACATGGCCAGTAAAACAAATTACAAGCAATTGTGCTTACACGAAAGGAGACATGAAGAACAATGAGAACACTCATAAGCCACGTGTTCCCACAGCACAAGACAAAACATGACATGAAAGCACGCGGCCGATGTAAACACGAACCACGCGCTACTCAAAAAACAACACACTGAACAGAGCTAACACGAAACCGCGCGAACACGACAAGACAGTGTTATGCACAAGAACGACCATAAGCTCATCCTGTGCGCTCACAACAGAAAACAAACACGCGGACAATGTTTGTCCGAATCCCGACACAAAACCAAAACTGAAACCAAACTAGATAGATGTGCCGTGATTCAAACACCACGCCCGCACATGTAACAAGGTACTTGACATCGACGGAGGAAATGTGTGAATTAGGTTAAACTGTGAAATGTATGATGAAAATAGCAAATACCAAGAAATATGTTACAGCAGTTTGTCTTTCGAGTACACTTGCAAAATCCGTGATGGGACTGAGCTCGAAATCTCAAATAGCTTCTGCGTCAGCGACTTTTTATTGTGCGAAATCGCTGTCAATCAAAAGGAGATGCAGTCCTCCAATCATCACGCAGAAGCCTGGACTCCAGGCCAGCCCACTTCCCTATTCACCCAAGAGACGCTGAGCGCCTGTGGGCGGGACATTATCGCAGCATTTATCCAATGACCGTCTAGTTTCGAAGCACTGAAAAAAACTGTTCAAAGCAGCCCCATTGAAGTCAATGGACGCTGAGCTTCAACGGGGAAATGCCAAAGGGAAATGCACTGTGACGCTACTACGGGAATGTATGAGAAGGAGATCGAGTCAGCCGACCTGCCATATGTACCTGATTCTGAACGAACTCGTCTTCGAGATGACCGTGTTCTAACGCATTTTTAGTCAATAAAATGTTAACAAGTCATTTCGGCGGTAAACAAACTCATAGTAGGGCGAATCATCCTGGTAGTAAAGCTTGGGGGGGACGCTGCTGGAAAAACCAGCAATGCAAGTTTGAGAGGAGCGCCCCCGACAAATCTTGCGAGAATCACGACATGCTTTACGGCAGCGACGTCACACATCAACCACAACATGAAGCACGAAGACATTTGCGCGCATTTCAGACGTGATACTCGACGATGGAAAAAGCTAAGAAAACGCGGTCGGAAGAGACTAGGAATAGGAAAAGAGAATGACCCTCTCAACCCGTAAATAAATGCATCGATCCACAAGTTTTGTTTGAGTTCTTTAATGGTCTAGTGGTAGATCTTTTGGCAAGTGTGTCAGAGGTTAACGTTACAGGTTGTAAGTTTTTTCTCTCTCATCAAAACTGAATATGTTGACCCTGTTTTACACCTCCTCAATGATGATTCTGAATTTGAAGATATGGATGAAAGGTCTAGGAAAATTTGGTTAGCTGGGCTAACGGCAGCCAAGAAGATCATTGTTCAAGTTTGGGTTCCGCTGCACAACTTAGCTCATAAGCACTGGCTGAATACATTTCTGGAGATCCTTTTTCTCGAACTCTCTTCTGCCAGGATCAACTGCGCCACACCTCGGACAATTCAAACATGGAATGATGGAATTAACAAAGTTAAGTGTATTCTGCTGGATGGGCACTAAGCTGAATGATCTCTAACTCTGTCTGTGCTACACTGATATTTTTGTTGTATCTCATGCGGTAGGGTAGGGAGTGGGGGGGTTGGGAGGGAGGGAGGGTTGTGATTTGTCACAATGTTTTTCTGTGTTATCAACACTGAATATAATAAAAAATGAGTAAAAAAAAAAACTGAATATGTTCATCAGTGGTTACAGTCTATATCAAGCAGGGGCACGTTTTTGTGCAGTTTATTTTGTGATTTCACCGGAATGAATAGAGAGTCTCCGCAACTGCGATAGATTGAAGAGCGCGTCCGAGTGAAGACTGCGTGCGCGCCGCCACAAGAGACACTATGTATCCATGACACTGATTAATTATTAAACACATATTAAACATCGTATAAATTTTAAAATATTGTTGATTACCTACAAAGCACTAAATGGTTTAGCTCCGCAGTACTTGAGCAAGCTCTTAACGTATTATAGTCCTTCACGTCTATTGCGATCTCAAAATTCCGCCCAGTTGATAATACCTAGAATATCTAAATCGACTGCAGGCGGTAGATCCTTTTCCTATTTAGCACCAAAACTTTGGAACAGTCTTCCTACCATTGTCCGGGAAGCAGACACACTCTGTCAGTTCAAAGCTAGACTAAAAACACATCTCTTTGACCTAGCATACACATAACGCACCATAGACTTCTATAAATTCAATGTTAGGCTGCATAGATTAGGTCAGCCGGAACTGGGAACACTTCCCTTAAATCTTGATGTACTCGCTAAATCATAAGAAGAATGGCATCTACGCTAATATTAGTGTCTTTGTTTATCCCGAGGTTTTCCCGCAGCCTGACGGATCCAGGCCGTGTCCAGATCTGACGAAGGAGATCCGCCTGGACCCGATGACAATGCAGTGCTGAAGTGTCCACTATCCTCTCCCTATGGAGGATCCCTTTCCCACTCTACAGATAAAGCGTTGTGAATTCCGGCTCGCGTACCCCGAAGTGATAAAATAAAACAAAATTCTGTATCAAAATTTATAGGCAAGAAAAGTAGTTTGTTTAGGCTGGGTTGTATGAATTATAAACCTGCGCACATATTTTAAAAAGCACATAACTATAGAATCAATTCTGAATGAGCATGTGAACGCCGTCAGCGTTAATCACAGGTTCGCGTTTAAAAGTCTGATCATTTCGACGGAGGTGAATCAATCAAAGTTAACTTTAGCTGGAAATAACATTATTCAAGAACCGCTATAATGCCAAAACAATCTCTGTTACCTTAAATTATATGTTTATCTCTGTAAAGCTGCTTTGAAACAATCCATTGTTAAAAGCGCTATATAAATGAAGATGACTTGACTTGATAGCAGCGGACACGAGCGCTCAGCTTGAGTTCAAAAACTCATTTTGGCGCTAGATCTCTTATTTAATGCAAAAAAATGCACACTATGCAAGATTTGTACCTTAGTATAACAGCTTAAAAATGGGTATCAGGCTGTGAGTATGTTCCGAGTTTCAAATTTTGTAACTGGAGTAACAAATGATTTCAATTGGGGTTCACCACTCTCAACTCTCTTAGCCGTCAGTCTGGAAAACAGAATCACAGAAGCAGTGAGTGAAAGCGCGAACCGCCATCTTCATTTCCAAATCTCAGTATCTTTATTACAAATTTATCAAATCATGGTATAAAACAATAACATTCCCTTAGTGTAACCATGTTTCAGTTTCAGTGTGCATTTGTTAATTTCAATTTAAACACATTACTACAGTTTTCTCTACTCTCCACATATCAGTATAGAACATCTTTCACACTCACATTCACAAAATAATCATGTCTTTGCAAAAAAATAAACATTACTCTTTCTTTAAAGTGCAATAATATCACAAGGGTATATCATGTTTTTTGTTTTCTTTTTAACTCCAGAAATACACCATTATACTGATGTAATAATGTGAATTATAAACCCTCTTTGGCTGTAGATGAATATTTAAAGGTGCCCTAGAGTGGTTTTTTATATTATTTTATAATGTTTCCTGGGTTGCCCTTATAATGTTAGTATGTTTTTTTAAATCAAAAATAGTCATAATTTAGAAATAAAAGGCATTTTTCCCACCCGGATTTTAGCCTCTGATTTGAACGCTCTGTTTGAAGGGGTGTGTCTGCTGTGTGGAACCGGCCTCTGCTGTGATTGGCTGACATGCTTGCATATGAAATAGCTATGAATTACATGTGAAACTCTCTCGAATACTTTTACTACAGCTATTATACGTTTTTACTATTACAGCTATCGAAATGAACGAATCGTGAGATGTTTTTAAAGTATTTAGATCTATTCCCATCACATACAATGTTGCTGTGATGACTGAGCATTGAGCAAGCAGAGGACAGTCTGTTGGTCGCGAGAATGAAGATCTTATCATTGCAATGCAGTTTCTGTTCTCTAATGCTTTCCCCAATGCAAACACGATCATGTAAATACAGTAAGAGCTTCACTGTGCAGTGTAACGTGCGTCATTAAATTCATAACGAGTTTGGCAAGTGTCCAGATAAACTTGCGCTGTGGAAAGATTGTTCTTTGATCGCTTTCTGTATATAATTTATTCACAATTTAAATAGGTTTTTTTTTCATCCTACTAAAAGAAACGATGTGAAGTTGATATTTTAGTCACTGGCTTGACTTACTGATGCATAAACAGTATTGAACGATTTTGAGAGAAACGTTAACCTGTCTGAACTTGAACAATTACACATCAGAAAGTGTTGCTTGGTAGCTGATCCGAGGCCAGCTCTGTATTGGCCCAAGTTGAGGAAACAGTCGTCGGTGAAATGTTTGGAAATTTCCAGAGAAAATAAAAGTAAGCCATTGTTTCTTCAGAGGCTCGGATGAAGGAACTAAAAAATACTTTTGTGTTCATGTGTACATCCAAACACTGAGCAACTGCTATGCTTCGGCTGGGCAGTTTCGCCTGTCATTGAACATGGGCTGGCATATGCAAATTTGTGGAGGCATACATATTAATGATCCCGACTATTGCGTCACAGTCGGTATTGTGTGGAGAACCGACCGTTTTTCAGGGGTGTTTTTCATAAACGTGAATTAAATGAGAACGCGAAAACAGTCCAGTTTGAGATTCACTCTATGTCATGTCAATGCACTGAACTCTTGTTATTTCACTATACCAAGGTAAATTCAATTTTGAATTATAGGTCACCTTTAAATGACTTTTAGTGACAAAACATGAATTATCATACACTTAGGGATAACTGTTAAACTTATAATACATTTTATATACAGACCAAACACGTAACTGCTTCTGTATAACTTTAGTAATAACTTTCCTTTATGTTTTAACACACCTTTCCCTTTTCTATTAACACTAACGATCATTTATAATCTGTCAGGACACCTTAATCACTCGCAATACATATTATCAGGAAGTGAGGACATCAGCACACCTATTAATCCATATAGCTACAATACTCACGTGTTATACAGCCTCTAGCGCCATTTACACATGCTTTTTCCCGCGATTGTAACCGCGGCTCTCTAACTCGGCTTTACACATCAATAATTCACTAACCGACTCATCACAGCTTCAATACACCTCATACACTTCAGGAGGAAACAGTTCTTATGATTGTTTTTTACAGAGTACGAACCTGGAAAACAGAATCACAGAAGCAGTGAGTGAAAGCGCGAACCGCCATCTTCATTTCCAAATCTCAGTATAAGAGAAGAGGAAGGCGCCCGTCACCTAGGCAGCGCGGTGCAACAATACCCGCATTTTGGTTCCGCTTTCTTTGGTTACCCCCTACATTAATATTGCACTACACAATTAAAGTTGCAATTCTAATAAAAGTTGCCTGTTATCACGTAAACACTAAATTGTGTTACCACATAGAGGTGTATCACAAGTGCAGAGACCAGTCTATGGCAGAGACGCTCTGCGTGAGTGGTATTTACGACAGTAACATTAAATACAAGTACTCCACAGTGACTCTAGGGGTTGCTGTTTGACAAAAACAGAATTCCTGCATAGTGTGCCTTTAAAGAAATCGCCACTGCTCCATACCATATGAAGAAGAAGACTGGCCACCCCCACCTCCACCAGTAGCTGATGATATTCCACTTCCTCAAACTGCAGTGAATAAACCGCTACCTCCAATTCCAACAGCAGCTGTCCCAGACTTAATGGAGGAATTAACTGCATGTTTGAGTAGACTAGGCAGGACATCACACCTGCCTTCATGTCCACTGACACCTGAGTACCTTGAACCAGATGAAGATTCAGTAGTGACATCTGACCAGCAGAGGGCACGTGATATTGATGAACAGTCCAGGTTTCCCCACATACCTCCTTGTGTCAGTATGCATCGAAAGGAGAATGGTGAGGATCCTCACAACCCTCAACAAGAGAAAGTATATCGAGGCCCTAAGCCCACAATTCCTGATTTCACAAAGGGGGGCCCACAAGAGTTTGCCAGATTGAAGATCTACCTGGATAATATTCTACCTGAGGATGCCACGGAGTGATTTAAACATCAGATCCTCCTAGATCATCTTAAGTTTGAGGATGCCCCTTCTGACAGCAGACTCTTGTACAAAATCAAAGAGACCTTATTCAGACACCATGGCTTCCCTTGCAGAGCAGTATGGACAACGCCACCAGTTAGCTCTGCATCATATTGCTGACCTCGTGGAAGGCTATAGTATCCGCAGTCATGATACAACTGGATTCAAGAAGTTTGCACTCAAGGTTAGAGTGTGGGCATGCTAGATCAACTAGGTGAAAGTGGTAATATCGAACTACAGTGTGGCTAACATGTTACTAGGCTACTGTCCAAGTTACCTCATGATCTGAGAGCTAATTTCAAGAGGTACATGTATCCCCTGGGAGTCCGCATCCCCACACTCCTAAATTTTGCAGGGAGGCTGGAATACGTGTCATGATCCTGGCATCTTTCTCTTTTCTCTGTCTCCCCCTTTTGGTCACACACCCACTCACCGCGCTTACACGCACATTCTTTCCTCGCACCCTTTCATTACTCTCAGCTGTTCCCACTCTCTCCCTGCATCCGCGCTAATTTTTCCTACACCTGTTCCTCCTTTCCTCTTAATTGTGTTTGCTTCTTCTTACCCTCTTTTCCCCTGTCTTGTTGCGAGATTATTCGATGTTAACTACATGAAGGATCACAGCGCATCTTACCGTTCGTACCTGTCCAGTCTTGTCCTGTCCTTGTCTGTGTTTCTGCTGACTGAATATCTGCTGCAGATATTTCCCTGTGAATGCTGTTGCTCGCTCTCTGAACTCTATTCTGCTAAAGCAGAGATTCAGACCAGCGTCAGTATCCAGCCATCCTCAATCTTCTGATCTTCCGAGAACCGAAGCCCACAGTTCTCTTCCCGGGACCGGCCGTTTCCTGCATTACGCTGTCCTAGAGGGGGATTTATGTTGTGTTTTCACTAGTCCAGTCTCCTGCAGTTTTTGTTCAACATTTCGTATTTTCTTAAGATTTCTGTTCATTCCTGATTTGCCTATGGACAGCATCTTCATTTCATTAAAGATTGTTAATTGTTGCAAGTCGCTTTTGGGTCCTTTCTCTCCCACACCCTGACGATAAGAACTGCCAATTCAAGAAAGTGGCTTTGAGTTTATTGGAAAAGGAGGGAACGCTCTGACCAAAGGAAGGACAGGCGTAAGGACATCAAGTCTTGTAAAACATTGTCCATATTTCACATCTCAGATCCTTCCCCCACCAAACCACTGACAGAGGGGTCTGCTCCAGGTGCTACTAGACCTCAGGAAAATGTAAAGGCTTACTGTCCCTATTGCTCTCACACCCAGCATTACTTGAGTCAGTGCCAGAACTTTAGTCAGCTTACTTAAGAACAGAAGAGCACCTGGGTAAAAATAAACAAGAAATGTTGGCACTGTGGTCACACCCAACAAGCAGCACAGTGCCGTCTGAAATCAACCTACCAAATCTGTAAGGGCAGACATCTAGAGGGACTCCACAAGCTCAATGATAGATCGATCAGAGAAAAACCTTCCCTTGTCAGTCCCACCAACGAGGTTCTGTACTTGGATAGACAAGCAGGTTGCAGTCAGGTACTACTGAAAGTCACCAAAGTGTTAATTCCCAATGGAGAGAATGCACCAGAGACTTTTGCTATTCTAGATCATGGCTCAGAGTGAATAATCTTTCTTCAGGCTGCTCAGAAACTAAATCTTCGTAGGAAGACAGAGGACCTGGTATTGAGAACAGTTTGATTGGACATGAAGGTCAAATGTGGTAATTAATTGTCCTTCTCCATCTCCCCTGCTTGTCAGCCTTAAAAGGTCTTCAAGATCAACAGAGCATTCTCAGCAGATCAGCTAAAACTGGCAGAACATATCTACCCCATCAAAGCCCTACAAAGCAAGTATAGCCATCTCAGAGGACTGCCCATTCCTGCCCTTGACAAAGCTCACTCTTGTTAATTGGCTCTGATTATCCTCACTTAATCACTCCAATTACGCCAGTGCTATTTGACCAGCTGCGGAGAAGATGAGGTACGGTTGGACAGTGCTTTTGGACTAAGCTTTTCCATTATCAGCTTCAGACTCAACAGTGCCTGAATATTTCTGTTGTGTCTCCCTCCAACGAGCTGTTCAAACATGTCCAGAATATTTGGCAACTGTATGTATTGCCTAACAGGAATGAGAAGCTTGTCACTAGATCAAAGCAAGACCAGGAGGCAATTAACCTATTAGATCGACATCAATGGGATCCAGCGTTATGCCACTCCTCTTCTCAGGGTAAGGCAAATGCCTAAACTACAAGCAACAAAAAGTAAGGTGTGATGGCTAACCTCCGCAGCACAGAGAATCTCTTGATGAGAGACCCCCAAAGGGCAGAAGCCTATATTGCTGAAATTATGTCAGTTCGCAGATTTTACAGTTGTACTCAGCAAATTTGCATCTTTTGTGATGCCTCAGAAAAGGCTTATGGTTATGTTGCGTATCTACAACCAGAAAACCCTGAGGGATATGTTGAAGTGGCATTCCTCACTGCTAGATCAAGAGTGGCCCCTAAACGACAGCTATCTATGCCAAGGTAAGAACTGTGTGCAGGTTGTATTAAGTTTTTCAACATTCAATGGAACACATTTTTGCTGGATACCCATATGCTGTCATAGTAGATGATATATTGTTTTTTCGAAACAACCTAGAAAGAGTGCTGGAGCAGGCCAGACAGGTAAATCTCAGGCATAATCCTCTGAAATGCAAATTCAGACTGACAGAAGTGAGCTATATAGGCCATCTCTTCAGCAGTGATGGCCTGCATGCCGATCCATCAAAGACTAAAGCCATCAGTGAAATGCCAGAGTCCACAAATGCCACTGCTCTTCAGAGATTTCTTGGCATGGTCAACTACATGGGCAAGTTCAACCCTAGTCTCAGTTAAATATCTGCCCCTCTCCGCCAGCTAACTCACAAAGACAGAGTATGGTGTTGGCTGCAACAGCACCAGGATGCTTTCAATGCCTTGAGAAAGTGCCTAACATGCCCCCCTGTCCTGTCTTACTACAATATTGACAAGCCCGTCACCTTAACATGCGACTCCTCACAGTTTGTTTTAGGAGCGGCATGCCTGCAGGACAGTAAGACTATTGCTTATGCTTCATGGGTCCTCACGCAGACTGAAATTCGCTATGAGCAAATAGAAAAATAGCTCTTTCCTGTAGTTTTCGCTTGCACCAAGTTCAACAATTGCATCTACGGAAAACCAGTGACCATTGAAACAGACCACCAGCCTTTGGTGACAATCATCAAACATCCGATACACAACACTCCTGCCCGACTCAGCTCCAACGATACAACATTACCATAGTCTACAAAAAAAGGAAAGCACTAGTACATAGCAGACACCTTGTCACAAGCCCCACAGGAGGAAAACATCTTTGAGGTAATGAATGTCTACAACATCTCACTATCACGCATGGATGAACATAAACGAGAATGCAATCAGACAAGGATGGCCAGCCAAATTGCACAGTGTTCTCCCAGCAATGTGGTTGTTTCACACATACAGACACGAACTGGTCACAGACCATGGAATTGTGTGGAAAGGCCATAAAGTTGTCATCCCAGAAACACTTAAACTGGAATACACACAAATTGTACATAGGGGTCACCCTGAAGCTGAATCCACCAGACGACATGCACGTGGCATATACTTTTTGCCTACCATGACAAAAGACATTGATGCTTATGTCACATCTAGTGCCACATGCAACAGCACCAAAGCAAACAAACAGAAAGAGCCACGGAACGGTGTTCCAAGCCTACCATGGTCAACAGTAGCAGCTGACATCTTTGAGTGGAATAGTCACCAATACTTGGTACTTGTCGACTCCTAATGAGGCTGGTACGAGATGGATGAGCTCCACAATTTGACCTCAGCAAGTGTCATACTGAAGCTAAAGAGACACTTCTCTGTTCATGAGACACCCCAAACCCTCTTCACAGACAATAGGAGACAGTTCGTGAGCAATGAGTTTAAAGATTTTGCTAGGATCTGGGACTTCGTTAACAAAACCAGTGGTCCAAACTACCCTCAATCAAATGGCCTAGCGGAGTCCGTGGTTCATTGCGCTTAACAACTCATGGAAAAGTCCAAACGAGATGGCTCTGATATCTATCTAAACCTACTGAATCTGCGAAATGTCCCACGAGATCCTAAGCTTGCATCACTAGTTTAGAGATTAATGTCCAGACAAACCCGCACCACCCTGCCTCTCCACAGCTCTTTGCTGGAACCTCTTCCTCTGGCCTCCAAAGAGATTAATGCACAGATCACAAAGAAAGACTGTCAAAAGAACAGTTATGACAAAACAAGTAAACAAGTTTTGACTGCACTATCAAAACGGCAAGTAGTGAGGATGCAAACCCCTCGTGGTTATGATGGCAAATGAGTGGTCAAGGAATTCTGCCGTGAACCAAGACCTTACATCATCCTGTCTGGTGAAAAGGAATATTGGAGAAACCGCAGACACCTTCTATCTGTGAAAGTGCCTATGCCATTATGATGATGATGGTCATGATGTAATCCATGCTCCAAACAAAGTGAATGATCCAATTCCAAAGATACCACCCACACAATCAACCACAGGTCAAATAACCTCTCAGACACACACACACAATTGAGAGCCAGTCAGTCTTTATGTGTCACGGTCTGGATGTACCGTCCGCCCTAACCCAAAATACAAGGACTGAAGTGCTTGATATGCTGTTGAATTGCACATTCATGTTTTATGTAATTTTTTATCTAGGTTACACACACCAGTTTTGTTATTCTGCAATACACCTCATCTACACTTTATTAATTTACAATGCACAATAGTTACTTTGTCTGGTATTGCAACTGTTTCAAATTCAATATACCTTTGTTGTTCAAGGTTTGTATGAATTAAATGAGAAAAGTGAACTAATGTTCATTGTAAAGAAGAATTCTGATGTAAATGCAGCTGCAGGGTCTATACATGTTTTGTATTTTGATACTATACTTAGAAAAGGGTAGTACATCATTATGTGACATCAATATAAGTGTACAGTATGTGATCACTCTCTATCTTGTCACGTCCCCTCAGGTAGTTAGTGTGATATATATGTATCTGCCTTGTGATGTACTTGGGTGGTTAATAAAGCCACAAAATTTGAAGCTGGAGTCTATGCCAATTTACTTGTTACACAAGTCAACACTATCCATAGTGGAGAATAAACATTGAAGAAGAAACGTCAGAGTCCTTATTGCATTCTAACTGGATGTGCAATAGGGATTGCAACCAATTACAACCAGCCAAATGAAGTACTCCAGAATAATACTACTTAAAAACAATGGAAGGTTATGGTATGTCCCCATAATATATAAATGTGTGTGTATGTCGGTTAGGTTATACATTGTGACCAAACGTCTTCATATAAGGATAGTAAATTATATTAGATATTATAATTGTATTGGCTATATTGAGCTAAATATACAAGACTTCAAGAGATTTCCACGACGCATGCGCGAGAATTTCGATCTCCTTCAACTACTTCAGTTATGTTCTCGCGCGTGCGCGTCGTGGAAATCTCTTGAAGTCTCGTTTCAGGCTTACAAGGAAGAAAAGGAATAGTCGAATAAAGTCGTTATTTTTGTTTGTTTTTTCGCACAAATAGTATTCTTGTCGCTTGATAAACTTATAGTTGAGCCACTGTTGCGACATGGAATATTTAAACATTTTCTTTAATGACTTTCTGGGCCGTCAAGTGTCATTCCCTTAGGCAGCCTATGGAGGAGTGATCAACCTCTCAGATTTAATCATAAATATCTTCATTTGTGTTCCGAAGACGAACGAAGGCCTTACGGGGTTGGTACAGCATGGGGGTGAGTAATTAATGACTTAATTTTCATTTTTGGGTGAACTAACCCTTTAAGAAAGGAAAAATTGCTAAAGCTATAGTGTTTCAGGATGTGAGTCTTTCTGAATTATTCACAGCTGATGGTCCTCCAGCACGCAGGACTTTACACCAGCATCTTCTGAGATTTAAACACATGCTGCATTTCTTCTGTCCTCCCAGAAGTCAATTTTTTTCTGAGCTGCTCTTTAGAGACTTAATTCGCACTGCTCAGTCAGAAGGCTGCACCCGCAATAATTATTCAAATCGAGAATTCATTTTCATTTCTATTCAGAACAATTGCTCTCATTCTCATGGTAAAATCTAAACGTCCTTTCACACCAAGAACAGTACAAAAAGATAACTATAATGATTACTATATTAGCGTCCACACCAACGCACATCGTTCTGTTTATTCTAAGCTCAGTTTTGTCATCTGTCACTTTAAATGCTGGAGCTCTTTTAAAGCAGAATGGATTCTGATTGGCTGTCAATGTTTTTGTCGTTCATCAACTGTGAAAAAAAAATGGTTCTGAAAGTGATTCCAATCTCTGTGCCGTTATCATTATAGTTGTGTTGTGGACTCTATTATTCTTTAATATTAAAAACGATTTTTAGAACTATACCTTTATCATTATTATTATAGTTATCATCCTTGGTGTGAACAGGCCTTAAGGAGAACAAACAATACAAATAAAATTATTTTGTATTTGATACTTTCTTGTTTTTGTCACGATATTGTTCTGTTTGGTTCGTTTCTGTCGTTTCTGTATTAGTTCTCATTAATCTCTGGTTACTAATCAGTTAATACTCGTCCAGCTGTTCCCATTTAGTCCCCTTCATGTTCTGTTCTGTGTATAAATACTTCCTGTTTGGTTCAGTTTGTTGTCGGTCATCATTGTGTTTGTGTTACCTGCTACCTTCCTGAGTATTCCAGTTTCCTGTTAAAGGACTATTTTGTGAGATTTCCTGTTTCAAGTCTCTTCTAAGACCAGAATGACTGACCTAAAAAAGATTTTAAAGATGGACTTACAGGTCTTGCAGAGGCTCATTACCTACCAGAACAGCCCACTGGATGCAAGCTGCCCAGGCAGGGGCGGAGTGGGACCAACAAATATACCGGGAAATTTCGTAGACCACCAGCCCTTGTCGCCGGCAGGGCCGGATTAAGATTTCAGAGGCTCCTGGGCACAATGTCTTGTAGGCCCCCCCTTAGGCAGGTCAAATGTAGGCTATATTTTGTCCAAGGACATTTTAATATGGCATTTACAGTTTTACTGACTTAAAAGGAGCTTTGTTGTACTATGCTGGAGTAAAGTTCATAAATGGTCATTCTTTTACATAGGATTTTGTAAAACTATGTTGGGTGGACCTCTGTGCCTCTAGGGGGTCCGGGGGCATGCTTCCCCGCAAGAAAATTTTGCATATGTTAAGGTTAAAAGCATCAATCTGGTGCACTTTGAGAGATCAAAATTAAGAGCTTCAACCCATGAACTGCTCATTGAACAAAGAAAAAGCATTGATTTGTACCAGGACATTAAAGAGGGCTCAAACATCTTTTTAGTTATGAGAGTCTCAGTCTACATTATCAATGGTGTTTTAGGATGCCAAACAATTATTATAATAATGTAATAATGATTTATATAATTATAAATGTACTGTATAAATGAAAATGAATATTTCAAAAGTATATTTTAGCCTACATTACACTATAGTAAAGGAAAATTAAAATACGTTTGTCGTAATTTCTTCACTTGCAAGAAATAAACCCTTGAGCCTTTATTTTGGAGAAAACACCATGCTGATCGCGTGAGCAAAGTGGGGACTTTTCTTTAAATCACCCAGCACAAACAGAATGCCTATACTTAAAGTCTTGTGCTGTTTTATAAAGGCACAAAGCCATATCATGGTTTCGATTTTAGTTTGTTGGCAAAATATAACGCTAGAGACCTTTATGTTAGGCTATACATTTTACATCTCATATGTGTTGGGAAAAGGGAGAAGAGAGAGATCGGCAAAAGGCGGATTCGAGAACGCGTCAAAAGCTGCTTTCAAGCACTTCACGCCCTACGACCTACGCCACTATAGCTATTTCGTGTCGAGCGTCTTTTTGCTGAAAAGACAGGCACTTAGTGCAAATATACGCTCCGTTATCGAAAAAGGAAAAAAAAACGTTTTTTTTTTTCCTTCGCTTGGGCCCCAAGTGCGCATGGCGAACTTGCGATGTATAACTATTATCTGACCGGCCCTCGCGGCCTCGAAACACTACCGGCCCACCGGGAAAACTCCCGACTCTCCCGATTGCCACTCCGCCCCTGTGCCCAGGACCTCTGCCTAATAGATATGTGGTACGTGGATCCATTTCCCTCCTGAGTCCCCACCCTTGAGTCTTCGCCTTCTACGTCAGTCCCGTCCGACTGCCTGTATACTCCGGTCCCGTCCGGAGATCTTCCTCCTCCCATGTACCTGCCTGACTTCCTAGTCCCATCTCGTTCACTGGTTTTGTCCAGTTCCTTGGATCCGTCGGTGCCACTGGTGTCGTCCTGCTCCTCGGCCCTGCCCCGTCGCTTATTTCGTGCGGCTCCCCGACTTCGCCTCTGGCTTCCTCTTGACCAGCTCAGCATGAGATCGAGCCCCGGCTGCACCTCGGGCAGGTTAAGGTTAGAGTTAGGGTTGTCTCCACCTCCCATTTCGGCTTGTCAGCTCATCGGCTCCGCCCCGGGTCTGCGTTCCCTCGACTCCAACGTGCTCCTTCAGCCCTAGGCCCCGTCCGGGCTCACTCGTCTCTCCAGATCAGCCTCTGCCAGTCATCGCTCTGCCTCAACCATGAACTTCCGTGTCTCCGGCTTCACCTCAACCCTCCACCCCTTCGGCTCCATCAGGCTTCTCCTTCGCTCCGCTTTCCCGTCCATGCTCCCTCCGTCGTTGCCCCGGTCTACCGATCCCTGTCTCTGCCTCGGTCCCGCGAGCCAGCAGCTCCATCTAGGGCTTCCGGGCCACGGATGTCGCCCTAGTCTGTCAGCGTCTCTGTTCCGCAAAGGTTTCCATGAACCTTGGTTCTGCCTCCGTCAGTCGGTTCCCGGGTTCCGCATGGACATTCTGCCAAAAGCTTCACCCTGGCTCCTCCCACCGTCGGCTCCACCACAGTGTCTGTTTCCGTCGGCTCCTCCAGGTCTCTGTCCATCGCCAGCTACACACCCACCTCCAAAGCCTCCTCTCTCTCTCCACAGTAAGAGTTTCAGTTACGGTGCAAGGACACGACTTGCAGGAGGGGAGAGTTCTGTCACAATTATGTTCTGTTTGGTTCGTTCCTGACGTTTCTATATTAGTTCTCGTTTGTCTCGATGGTTACTAATCAGTTAATACTCGCAGCTGTTCCCATTTAGTCCCCTCATATTCCTTGTGTATAAATACTTCCTGTTTGGTTCAGGTTTTTGTCGGTCATTGTCAATGTTAGTTGTGTTTATGTTACCTGCTACATTCCTGAGTATTCGAGTTTCCTATGCAAGATTTCCTGTTTCAAGTCTCTTTGGATTTAAAGACCCGTGACAGTTTTTGTTTGTTTGTTTGTTTGTTTGTTTTATGGTTTTTGTTCGATTTGATGCAAGTGCTTTTGAGGAACTGTTTGCAAGAAGAGACATCAAATCTTTAGAGTACCTTTAGATTTTAGACTGCCACGCCATAAATCACTTTTTTTACTTAGGCTACTTATTACTAACTAACTAACTAACTAACTTTATTTTTTATTCATTTAGCTGACACTTTTATCCAAAGCGACTTACAATTGCTATATATATATATATAGCAATTGTATTTATTTATTTTATTTGTTTGCTTGTTTGTTTGTTTGTTTGTTCTCATGCTAGTGTGGTATGCTATATCAGATAGAGCCACCCCTGTAAACAAATAGAACTAAGATCGATCAATGTGTATGTTAAGAGTATATCAGAGTATGTTTGAGGAGCCTATATTGACCACATGGTTTTGATATTTTATGATACTTTTTAATTTTAATCTATAACTAATGAATTATTTTTTGTTTCATAATTGTGTTACTGTATAAATTTAGTTTGAAAAAAAGCCTAAAACATTTAAAACACAGATGTTGGAGAGTTCAAATTTTTTTGGAGTTTTTCTTTACTTTATTTATAGATCAGCTTTTAGATGCCACATACACCCAAATGTGATCATCTTCGTGCAAGGGAGCCTCCCTCCAAAAAATGTAAAAGTTGCTAATATTTTTATGTATAAAGACTCAATCTGTATGAAACAATTTTATTAAAAACATGTTTCGAAAATTATTTGGAAAATGTTTGGTTTCTATTATGTTATATTATTACTGTATGTCTTTTTTACTTTACTGTTAGATTATTTATTTATTTATTAAATATTATTATTTATTAAATACATAGTTATGTGTTATAAATATTCATAAACATGTGTTATGTATTTATTAATTTTTAAATTTAAATTTAAATGTAAATTTATATTTTACATTTATTAAGTTTTTATTTGAAACTATTTATTTAGTTATAATCCTATTTTATCATCTATTTAATTTCAGATTTGTTTTGTTTGTTTTCTCTAAACTTTTCCAGGGACCATCTTGTGGCCCCTGGGGGTCCCTGCAGTTTAAAAAAAACTGCTTTAGACAATACGCCTGTTTCTTTTATTTTCAAACGCAGGTATTCGTCTCAAAAATCGAAAACAGGTTCCCATTGTGACACCAAATTCCATATAGACAACATTCCCAGCAGTAAGTTATATGTGTGTGTGATATAATCAGCAACCTTTTCATCTGGTCATTAACAAAGGATATGTTCAACATGTATATGTATTTTTTGTAGTAAAGACTTTAAGGCATGTGTCTGTATAGAAACTGATTTTAAAATAAATTACCCTGAGAAGTATTACTGGAGTAAAAAGTGTGACAACTAGCCCCGATGTGATTCTGCGGCATCAGGCCGGTGGGCGGAGCTTCTTCTAGTAGGTTAGAGAGCGAGCGAGAGTCTGACTGCTGCCACACTGCGCTCAGTGCAGCGATACGGACACACTGCTCAGTACTTTGCGTCTCTTATTAATGACACTGGGATTATTTCAGCGCTTTCCTGCAGGAGTGACAGTGAACTAAACAGAAAGACGCAGGCAGACCTCAGCAGACCCTCATTTAACGGGATTTAACGCGCGTTTTCTGCCCGCGTATAGCGAGTTGCGCCCCGTTGTGCGGACAAAGTTTATTTCTTCTTCACGGTCCCATATGAAGCTGGACCGGAGTTTGAATTAACACGCCAGTCAGAATATAGGCCTATCTATGTAAGTTATCACACAATATGTTTTTTTTTTATATGGTTATTCATGTTTTGCATGATGTCATGCTAGTCTTTTGCTTGGCAGGAGTTTATATCATAAATATATAATTGGCACTATTAATAGATCCGTCTGTTGAGGAGCTTTGCCAAAAACTTTTTCTTTTCTGTAGCTACACATTAGATGTTTGAGCCCCTATATAGCCCCTTATTGCAAACACTTTGTAGTCATTTATTTACATTCATATCATAATAAATATGATTAGGCTACATTAAGCTAAATTATCCTAACACCCTTAAATAATGTCATTCACAGGTTATAGAAATGTCATTAGCACGGCTGATCTGTTAAGCATACTATCGGCTATGCCTATGACTTATTAACGATAACTGATTATTGTAAAGATTCTCACTGTGAAAAGTGAAAATGTGCAGTTAGGCCTACCTAAGGAGTTTTTCCGACGAGCCTCAAAATGAGCTTTTCTTTACTTTATTTTTTCTGTAGCTATTCGTTTAGCAAATCAAATAATATTTTTGACTAATAAAATCAAGATGTTACCACATAAAACATTTATTTTCTTTTCTTTTCGTTTCTTTTCTTTTCTTTTCCTCCGCTAGTGTCCCTCTGCAATCTTTTGTGTAAATATTAGAGGTTTGAGCCCTAAGTCAGCCTTATATGGAGTAATGTTCCCTCTTCCTGACTGTTTTAAAGAAGTTGAGTAGCAAGTTTATTAACAACAACTGATGAACAAGCATCAAGTTAAACTTCAGAAGCTTAAAATCATTTGTTAAATTTCATTCAGGTACTGCAGTTAGACATGTTATGAAACATTCATTCATTTTAAATATTCAAAGGAGAACAAACAGGAATGGAATTGTTTACTTGTTTGTTTGTTTATTTATTTATGCATGTTTTTTATTTAATTGTATTTTTATACAGTCTTTTAGAATCATCCTAATATGCTGATTTGACGCTTAAGAACCATTTATGATTATTATTATCAATGTTGAAAACAGTTGTACTGCTTTACTTTTTGTGGAAACTTTTTTTTTCCATTTTTCAGGATTTTTTGACGTTTTGGATCAAAGAACAACTTTTATTTGAAAACGAAACATTTTGTAACATTATAAATGTCTTTACTTTTTTTGATAAATTTGATGCATCCTTGTTAAATAAAAGTATTATTTTCTTTAAAAAAATAAAATAAAATCTTACTGACCCTAAACTTTTGAACAGTTGTATAATGTATATCAGAGGTTCTCATCTCTGGCCTTCGAGGTACACGACAACGATGTATTAAAACGAAAAACTCTTCCTTTGCGTTTTTCTCGTACAGGCGAAAACGTTGTCACAATCCCCGTTCACACAGATCTGTGAAAACGCCAAAAACGTCTATTATTCATGCCAGGCCAGTAGATGGCGATGTCACTTTGTAAAGAAAAACTACGCGCCTATAGACTGAACACGTAATGCGCATAATGTCAGCATTTCCACAAATTCACGTTTTTGCAGTTTACACGGTGCCAATTACAGTATTTCTGTCAGGCCACTATCATCAAATACGATTGACAATTAGCATACAGTTAGGATTGGCGGTATGGTTCCGTTCTGGGCGAATGTATGCAGATATCATTAATTCAAGATTTTAAAATACAACATAATTAGAGAATTTATTCTGATTCAAGGGGAATCAGAATGCCAAATGCTGACTGGGCGAGAGGAGGAGCTGGGGATGGAGGAGGGCAATGAGCTCCTGAGAAACGCGACAGCTGCTGATAATACTGAAGGAGCTTATATGTACAGTGAGAGGCGTCGTATTCCTATAGTGGATCAGCTGAGAGTCACTGATGCGAGCTTGACTGACGTGACCTGCCAGAACTGACGCTACGCTTGATTGTTTTTTAAAAACGTGCACTTTGAAACCCTTTTTTCTTAAGTTTGCATTTTCAGGCCCCCAAAACGCTGTTGTCCTGTAAATGAACGTCCAAAACACTTTTAAAGTCCCTCTGTAGTCAATAATTGTATCCCTTAAAACTCATCTTTGATCAACAAAAATGACATATTTAAAAGTTTTTTCCTTGAAAAAAAATTCTTCATGCCTTAAATATCTTAAATCTAACTCTGCACCCTTGCCCCATTTAGTATATGCGGTTCTATGCATATGCAAATGAGCCCCGTCTCCACTCACTCACACCAGCTCAGAGATCCACTCGTTGACGATCACACGTTGACCCGATTGTTTACAGTTTGTGACGTCAGAAACACCAGCGATTTCAAACCACGTTTTTGGTTCACTGCAGTTTTAAGGAGAAAATACTCAGCAATGGTGTTGACTTATGAATTTGCACATGGTTTGTCTTAAAGCACATTAAAAACACATAGACATATAAACAACATTAAAAGCTTGATTTTCCCCATACGGGGACTTTAAGTTTTTAGTTGAAAACGGTGTAGTCTATGTGTCTAACGCCCCCTTAATTTCCAGCAGAGTTTAGCTCCAACAACCAAACACACCTGAACAAGCAAATCAAGGTCTTCAGGATTACTAGAAAAGATGAGTTTGATCAAGGTTGGAGCTGAAGTCTGCAGGAAAGTGGATCTCGAGGGCCAGAATTGAGGACCCCTGGTGTATATGAATGTTGTTGCATCAGCAAACAGAAATCGTGACTCTTACTGATTGCCAAATGTTAGTCGAAACATCCTGAAGACTGATGGGACAGTGTGTTTTATTGCTTCTTCCTCAGGTGACGGCACACAGAACCATGGTGAAAACCGAATGGAGATAGACATCCTCTTTCCAACAAGGGAAAAGGAACTATTTCTCGTGACATCCTCTCTTTTTTCCCCAAGCTCTCTTCTGGAAGCGTGTCCAATATTTAAACCCATTTGTCCAGCATGGCATCCAGCCTGACGTGCACCGGGATGATCTGGGCTCTGGTGTCCCTGCTGAGCGCAGCAGCTTCATGCGTGGGCTTCTTCATGCCCTACTGGCTTCTGGGCTCACAGATGGATAAGCCGGTGTCCTTCGGCACTTTCCGGCGGTGCTCGTATCCCGTGCGGGACGAGGAGAGCCAGGCTACGGTCATGCTGGAGCAGTGCGGGCGCTACGCGAGCTTTCAGGGCATCCCGAGCGTGGAGTGGCGGATCTGCACGGTGGTGACGGGGGTGGGATGCGGCCTGCTGTTGCTGGTGGCGCTCACGGCGCTCATGGGCTGCTGCATATCAGAGCTCATCTCCAGAACCATTGGACGCGCAGCAGGGGGCATGCAGTTCCTCGGAGGTGAGTAAACCGACTGTCAGATATGTTTACATGGAGACAAGTTTAGGGGGAAATTCACAAACACGTCCTGGTCACATTTCATTCCAAAATTGAAAGGGAAAAAATTGATTCGTGTTTAACAATTTCACAGATTTACCTCAAAATTCTTAATACTGTAATGCACAATTTATTAACTTGTTTGTTTTCTTGTGTAGTTAGTTTGAGTTTTTTTTTTTTCTCTCTCCACAATTATTCTCATTCCTGTAATATATTTTTTTGTGTGTTGTTGTTTTTTTTTTACTGAAACATAATTTCTTATTTCTGTCTTTTGATTTGAAGGTGATATATGACTATTTCATGTATTTGAGAGGTTTTGGGAGATTTACACTATAACCGCATTACAAGCATGCATGTTTATTGAAAATATATTTAAAAACTTTGTTATACTGTAAAGCCGATTTAAGGCAAGGCAAGGCAAGTTTATTTATATAGCACATTTCACACACAATGGTAATTTGTATTTATATTAAGTATTTATATTGATATTAATAATTTAATTAAGGTTTTAAGTTTGTGCTAGGTGAGCAATAATAGCAATCCTAAGTAAACTACAGTTCAAACGTTTGGTTTTTTTTGGAAGTTTTTTTGAGTCTCTTCTGCTCACCAGGCTGCATTTATTTGATAAAAAATACAGTAATATTGTAAATTATTATTATTCAAATTTAGAATAACTGGTTTCTATTTTAACTAGTGCTGGGCAACAATTAATCGTGATTATTAATTCATTATTAACTATTTTGTATATATTAATACACAGTTACACACACATGAATGTATATTTAAAAAATATGTTTTATTTATATATAAAATATTTATATTTATATATGTTATAAATTATATATAATACATGCACATATTTCTTAAATAATTACATATTTAAGAATTTGTTTTATTTATATATAACATGTTTATGTATAATATAAATTATGTATATATATATATATATATATATATATATATATATATATATATATATATATATATATATATATATATATACACAGCATATACATGGAAATATTTCTTAAATCTATACATGCATATGTGTGTATTTATATATACAACATAATTATACACAGCACACACACATATATTATGTTAACAAAATTTTTTATTTTGAATGCAATTAATCATGATTAATCGTTCCCCAACACTAAATTTATTGTAAAATGTAATATATTCCTGTGATCAAAGCTAAATTTTCAGCATCATTGCTCCAGTCTTCAGTGTCACATGATCCTTCAGAAATCTTTCTCAAGAAACACTTCTGGGGCCGTATTCACAAAGAATTTTATCTTACCACTAGGAGTACTCCTAAATCGCACTAAAATATTTTAGCCAGGAGTTTTCTCTTAAAAGTTATTCACAACGCCTTTCAGACCTACTCTTAGTAAGGGAAAATGACAACTCCTAAACTAAGAGTGAGTCTTCGTTGCTATGGATGACGTCAATTCTCATGCACGAGCTTCCTCGCAATGATCACGGTGATTGGTTGTTAGATGACAGGGCCATCATGCGGAACATAACACAGACGCAACAAATCATGGAATTACGACATCTAAATATGTCTGTGTCCTTCACAAAATAATAATAGTAATGCCATCGAAATACATATATAATGACATGTTTGTGCAGGCCCCAGTGAAGTGTAATTCTAAAAAGGCAGGGAGAGAAAAGTCGTGAATTAAATTAAATCAAGGTAGCCTAATACCCTATTGAAAACCGCCACTTGGAAAAACGTCACTTGCTTGGTTAATTGACATCCTATTAGCCTAAATAGACTAGGCCTACTTAAAGCAAGGAAATGTTGCTTCTATTGAAGTAATGTAATAGTTGAATGACGGTGGATTATGAACTCGCCAAAACGGAAAAGAAAGCCCAACTGGACGCAGGATCAGTTACTGCTGCTGGCCCAGTTGGTGCTAGAAAAAAAACATAATAAAAGGGAAATTCGGCACTGGGATATCAAGCAAAACTAAGCGTGAGATGGGAGAGGATTTGTTTGCAGATCAATGCAGCATTCCCGTTTGTGTCGCGGACCCTGGACGACTGCCAGAGGCGGTGGTGTGGGCTACAATCCTTGGTGAATAGGTCTTAGTGAGTTAGGAGTCCTCTCGACTTCTTTTAAGCTGTCCCAGACTTAGGTGCTACTTTTAGGGCTAAAATGCTTCATGATTTACTCTTAGTGAAAAAAATTAGGAGTCCTAAAGTTAGGAGTGACACGCCCATTATGTTTAGGAGTTGCTCCTAAATTTGCCAGTTAGGAGCTACTTTTAGCCTTAAAATTCTTTGTGAATACGGCCCCTGATTATTATCAATGTTGAAGACAGGTGTGCTGCTTCATATTTATCCATCCTTGCTGAATTAAAGTTTTAATTCTTATTGACCTCAAACTTTTAATGGTAGTGTACATTCTACACACAGACTTAAGGATAACTGATTTATAAGTTGACTTTGTGTGCGTTATAATGTTCCCAAAATTATACGATCAATAAATATCTCTTCTAAGGTCTGTCAGGGGTAAACGACTGACAGAAGAACACATGGCACACAGAAACGAACGAAAATGACAGAAGCCAGGAACACACACACACACCTACTGACAAACAGAGCACATGGCAGACAAACACACTCATCCGCCATGTCCTCAAACTGAAAACTATAGACACAAGACAGAAGTCATATTCATATCATGAGGTCATGGAGTACAAGCACCTTTTTCTTTGTCTGTAGTTCAGTGAACATCGATTCCAGTCGGTGTAATTCAGGGTGCCTTTGCCTCAGCGAGGAGAGAGGGAAGGGAAACTGATTGAGTTTAGACTGAAGGCTGGGGTCTGTAATTCCAAACTCAGTTTGTTTAGTTCTCGCCTGCGAGGTGCCTTTTATTTGCTGCTCTGATAGTCTTGAGGGCTCGTGGCACTCGACAGAGAAGGTGAAACAAATACTGCGTGGGGCGTCTTGGAAGGAAGTTGTCTTTGTACTGCAGGGGCTCAAAGTGTGGAAAATTCTAGTCAGGCTGTCATGATGTTTAAAAATGCTTTGTCTTCATGAACTCAGCTCATTTGTCTCGTGTGTCAGCCGAAGTGACAATAGCTCATCTTCAATCTCATTAGCTTAGTGTAAGTGCAAACGCACATGCTAATTGCTTTTTTTTATAGACGACTTGAAATTGAAATGGAGCCTATTTACTTTAATGCACATTCTTGGATTATTGTGTGCAATTTTTCATAAAAATGCTTGTCAAAAATGCAAAAACTTGCTCTGCCTCATGAATGATTTTGCTTTTCTTGAAGCTCAAACAGGAAAGTGTTTACGACTTGCACGACATTATACATTTTGTCAGTTCATGCATTCCCTGGGAATCGAACCCATAACCTTGGTGTTGCTAGTTCCCATCGTCTGCTTCCTTTCTGCTATAACGGCCTTTTTATACTTTTCCTGATGGACACAATCAGCTTTTCTACATTTTTGTCTTGTTTAATATCCTGTTTCAATTGGAAATGGGGACTTTTGGCCACTAGTGGCGCTCAACCTGTAATTTCCCCCTAGAGGCCACAAGCGCCGCAGCACTGTCGCAAAAGTCCACAAACAGTCAACTGGTCAGCCTCCCGTGTCTTTAGATTATGTGTGTGCAGACAGTAGTTGACTTGTTGGTTGAAGAAAGATAATCGATTCACTATTGAACAAAATAATTATATAAATATAAGATTAATAATATAAATTATATAAAGAAAATAAATTGAACAAAAGTACGTTACACAGAAAACAATGTGTGATCATGTAAGTCGCATAGACAAGGGTTGCCCGATCCTGCTCCTGCCGATCGTCTGTCCTGCACAGTTCATCTCCAACCCTAATCACACACACCTGAAGCAAACAATTAACAACTTCAGGATCTCTTTAAAATTAAAGTCAGGTGTGTTTGATCAGGGTTGGAGATGAAATCGTGTAGTCGGGAAATCGTGTAACAAAACTGATGTAACTCACAACATACTGCCGTTATTTGTAGGCTTCAGTTTGTTTGTCCTTTTACACACATACAAATATGAGCTGAAGGCAGAAAAATAACGGCAGTATGTTGTGACTTATATCACTTATAGCATCCTACTAGCTACCAGATTGATAATTCGCTACTCTACTAGCATTCCTTGATACATGAAGTTAAATGGAGGACAAGATAGATTCCGTAACATGGCCAGACAGACAACAAATTCGAAAAAATAGAGATATTGTGCAAGCGATATATTTAACTTACTAAGTTAGTCCAAAAGCATGACGGCCAGGTCAGCATCGGTCGGGCACCCCTCCTCCTCCTTTAGCCAGCGAGCGAACGCTGGACCAATGTTGATCCTCGTCCTGGCTTTTAGTTTATCACTCTCCCTTTTTCTTTTTTTGTGTCCTCTTACAAAATCTTTGCCTTCTTCCGAGTAGCTGTTGGTTCAGCCATGACGACAACATACAGACGGCAATCAAATGCGAGTTGAGCTCTCACGTTAGAATTTGGGGAAGTGACGTATGCCGTAAACCGGTCGAATTTTGTAGTTCTTTGTGTGCTCGGGTTCCTACCCGCAACCCGAAGTTACATAGTGCTAGTAAAAGCGATACAGACACCTTCAGGCTACGGCAGACGTGTCATTCAACCTATAAGTCGATGTACCATCTCAATGGGTTTTGGATATATATTATAAAGGTTGAAAAGTTCCACAGTGTGCCTTTAAAATTGCGTAAAACCCCCCAAAGATTTACTTGATTATTGTAGTTTCTTACTATACTAAATGATGTGCTTCATATGGTCACTGTAAAAAAAATGACGATCAATAATTTATGACAACGTGTGTTTTCACATTAAAACAAACTGTGCAATTTTGTCAGTTAATGTAATTTAAGTTGAAATTTCTTACACATCCAAGTTGATTGTACTTAATTTAAGGCAGCAGCTTTTATTCAAATGAAAAATATAATTGCACATCACTGAATCAACTTAAAAAACATTACGTTACACTAATACAACTTTTTACAGTTTCTTCCGAAGTTCTACCATTCAGGAACACAAGCAATGCATCTTAAAGCAGCTTTTCTGTTACAACTTAGATTTTTTTAATGCTTTTAAGTTGAACCAACAAGCTCAGCAGGTGAGCCGAATTAATGTATTTTGAATCGAAATAGGCGGACAAAGAAATGGTTTTGTTTCAGTCCCACTCACCCTTTTAAATTCATGTTAAAGATAACAATTTGCATAAAACTTCATGAAGTAGTACATGTATCAAATGCATTCAAAATACTGTCTTCGTTTTTTTACATGTGCGTTCATGTGCTGTCCTCCTGTTTAAATCCTGTGAGGTTTGCACTCATAACTATTGTGACATTAAATTGGCCCCCGAAGCCAACAGTGTCAGGGCAGATTTCACCTGATCTCCAGTTAGCCATCCAGGTGCGTCATCATGTGCTCAGCTGAGGTCTAACTAGCAGACAGAGGCGCTTGACTTAAGAGAGCCAGACACAAGGAGGTTACAGGACCGCAGGGCTGCTGAATGCATCACTTCCTGTCATGTTGCTCATAGCACTGCCTTCATCAGACAGAGTGATGTAGTACCTCGTGGCTGATGTAAGCAAGCATCACACCCCTCATCAGCAGTTTTTCACTTACAATCAATAGAAACTGACAATTAGTTGTTTAGTTGCATCACGAGACTGACGTTCTGTCAATTGAACTGACGTTGTGTTTTTGTTGGTCTGGAGAGAATATAAGTCAAGTGAGTAGCCATTTTGAATGTCTCTATTCTAGTGTACTACATATCAAGTAGTTTATATATTACTTATATTCAGTAAGGATGCATTCAAATTGATCAGTAAAGACGTAATGTTACAAAAATCCTGAACAAAATGTGTCCACAAAAATATTAAGTAGCACAACTGTGTTGTCACAATCACAATCAATGTTTTAACAATCACAATCAATGTTTTAACATTGATAACATGAAATGTTTCCTTTGCACTATGGTATATTAAAAATGACCACAGTGTTGTCATCTGATACCATTACTGTACCCTATTAACGCCAGTACTTTTTTTTAAGTGTTATTACTGTTAACCATGGCAGTTTGTCCCTAAATCGTATTTAGATGGTAATGCAAGGTACTTTTGAGAACTCTATTATGTCCAGAAATATAGAATAATATAAATAAAAAAAATATTTTTTTTTTTACCATTTTACAATAATAAAACCGTGGAATTACAGTGAAACATGGAATTACTATGGTATTTACTTGATAAAATGTACTTAGAGAACTGAATTTTACAGTGTCCTTGTTACTGTAGTATTAACAGTAATTTATGCATAATTACAAGAAACTAAACCTAATCATTACCCTAGTACATGTTCATGTTAATTAATATTATGCAGTATATTTACACCGCAACAAAGACCAAAAAGTCCATGATTTGTTTTGTGATATGTACCATTGTAGTATCATTATATTCTTGAATGTGCCTTGGAGGACCATGATAACACCATGCTATATGAATTTCAGCACAATGGTGTTTATCAGAGTAGTATTACCATCACTATAGTACTGCAACTTTATTTATGCCCAGACATCATGACATTACATATTGAAAGGGGACTAAATGGTACTAAATGAGACACCATATAGTCTAAAAAAAACATGGTATCATCCTATCGTCATGTGAGTGTATAGATTGGACAGTGTCGTCGTAATTTAAGGTTTATTGAATATTTAGTTTTGAGTTCCTGGAAGTTAACAGCAGCGGCTGAACTCTTGACATTGAACTAGCCGCATGAGTTGAAGCGTGGCGTTAAATTGAAGTATGCGCGACTGAACAAGACCGAATGAGAGACAGACAGACAGGGGTTAAGAGAAAAACGAGCGACCCAGAGAAAGAGAGAGACGGAACATTACCCTGATGTTAAATCACTGGACTGCAGCTTGTCCTTGCCAATTGAGTCTCTTTCATTTGTATTGTGGTGTGTTAATGAGTGCTGTCTGGCAGCGAGGGCTCTGAACAGCGGGGCTTTGGCAAAGACAACACCTCCCTGCGGCTCACATTGATTCATCTGATGCCCATTTTGCTGATAATGAGTTTGATAAGCCCTTTATGTGTCACCAAAAGCATCTTTGATTAGAGACCTCCTCTTGCCCTCTTGTTCGAAAGTCTATCTTTGTTCTTTCAGAGATGGATGATGTTTCCCTTTGTGAAGTAATGGAAAGCCCTTCCAGAATTACGCAGTTTAATCTCATTTTATAATTCAATGGTTCATTTGTCATGGGCAAGTTGGTCAGGCATGCATCGAGTTTATTTTATAAATCAAAAATGCATATGAATTATGGGGAAAGGGAGCGCCACTTTCATAGTTTACTCAATAATTAAAAAATGCTCTAATTAATTATTACTATTAATAATGTAAATATACAGTAAAAGTTTGAAAAGTTTTTAAAGGCTCTTATGCTCACCAAGGCTGCTTTTATTTAATCAAAAATTCAGTTCAATTCAAAGTAACTGTTTTCTATTTTAATTATTCTATTTAATTATTTAATTATTTTAATTATTCCCGTGATGGTAAAGCTGAATTTTCACCATCATTACTCCAGTCTTCAGTGTCACATGATCCTTCAGAAATCATTCTAATATGATGATTTTATGCTCAAGAAACACTTCTGACTATCTGTCATGAACTGCTCCGAGACTTGGAGGTGAAGATCCAAATGCAGCTTTATTATAGAATAGTCGTACAGGCAGGGTCAAGTATCAGCAAACAGGACAATGGAGAAAAGACAGAGAGAATCCAAGAAACAGGCAGAGGTCAGGGCAGGCAGCAATAATCAGAGTCCAAGAACAATCCAAAGTCAAAAACAGAAAACAAACACGGGAAAATGCTCAGAAATGCAGACACACAGTACAACAAGACTTCGCGGTGAGTGAATGAATGAACATATATAGACTATAAATATAAGTATAAATAGACTGAGACTAGCAGGATGACAAGACACAGGTGAATACAATCAGTGATAATGAGGTACAGGTGAATGTGATCAGTGATGATGAGTCCAGGCAGTGAGTATGGGAAATGTAGTTTGTGAGGAAGTGATCATAGTCTATTGTGGAGTGCCCTCTGGTGGCTCTCGAGGGCACTCCAGCTGGTGATCGTTACATAGCCCCCCCCCCAATGAGCGGCTTCCAGACGCTCCAAAACTGTCCAGGTGGGTGGTGGCATGGAGGCGGATCCGGGGGCGGGATGGAGGGCCAGGTCCGTCGAGCAGAAGAGGACCTGGAGACTGCGACAGGACGGAAGGCCAGGGCGGAGCAGACAGTCCATCGGGCGGCCAGGGCGGAGCAGACAGTCCATCGGGCGGCCAGGGTGGAGCAGACAGTCCATCGGGCGGCCAGGGCGGAGCAGACAGTCCATCGGGCGGCCAGGGTGGAGCAGACAGTCCATCGGGCGGCCAGGGCGGAGCAGACAGTCCATCGGGCGGCCAGGGAGGTGAAGACCCTTCGGTCGGCCACGGTGGTGAAGACCCTTCGGGCGGCCACGGCGCAGGAACAGGCACCGGCTCAGGAACAGACACCGGCTCAGGAACTGGGACAGGAACAGACTCTGGCTCAGGAACAGACTCTGGCACAGACTCTGGCTCTGGAACAGACTCTGGCTCTGGAACAGGAACAGACTCGGGAACAGGAACAGACTCGGGCTCGGAGGCTGCCATCTTGTCCGTAGACACTGGCTCGGAGGCAGCCATCTTGTCCGTAGACACTGGTTCGGAGGCGGCCATCTTGTCCGTAGACACTGGCTCGGAGGCGGCCATCTTGTCCGTAGACACTGGCTCGGAGGCGGCCATCTTGTCCGTAGACACTGGCTCGGAGGCGGCCATCTTGTCCGTAGACACTGGCTCGGAGGCGGCCATCTTGTCCGTAGACACTGGCTCGGAGGCGGCCATCTTGTCAGTAGACACTGGCTCGGAGGCGGCCATCTTGTCCGTAGACACTGGCTCGGAGGCGGCCATCTTGTCCGTAGACACTGGCTCGGAGGCGGCCATCTTGTCCGTAGACACTGGCTCGGAGGCGGCCATCTTGTCCGTAGACGCTGGCTCGGAGGAAGTGACGTGAACAGTTTCTGGATCAGCAGAAGTGATGTGAACAGTCTCTTGTTCGGCCATCTTGTCCATAGACACTGGCTCGGAGGAAGTGATATGAACAGTCTCTGGTTCGGCCATCGGCTCGGCAGAAGTGACGTGAAGCGTCTCTGGCTCGGCAGAATTGACGTGAAGCGTCTCTGGCTCGGCAGAAGTGACGTGAAGCGTCTCTGGCTCGGCAGAAGTGACGTGAAGCTCAGTGTCTGGCTCGGCAGAAGTGACGTGAAGCGTCTCTGGCTCGGCAGAAGTGACGTGAAGCTCAGTGTCTGGCTCGGCAGAAGTGACGTGAAGCTCAGTCTCTGGATCGCAGAAGTGACGTGAAGCTCAGTCTCTGGATCGGCAGAAGTGACGTGAAGCTCAGTCTCTGGATCGGCAGAAGTGACGTGAAGCTCAGTCTCTGGATCGGCAGAAGTGACGTGAAGCTCAGTCTCTGGATCGGCAGAAGTGACGTGAAGCTCAGTCTCTGGATCGGCAGAAGTGACGTGAAGCTCAGTCTCTGGATCGGCAGAAGTGACGTGAACAGCAGCCTCTGGCTGGACGTGGAGATCAGGTGATGACCTGGCGTACCACGGAAGGAAGCTCTCCAGACATCGGCCGAGTGCCTCTCTCCAATTCAGACCCGAGAGATCGGGGAGCTCCCTCGGGTCGACCTCCTTAGCCCCTAGCCGGTAACACAGCTTAATCCCCTCATCACCGAGAGAGCAGGAGGCAGCGAGAGGGGCAAACCCCCAGGTATACTGGAACAGGTCGCGGCTATCCAGGGCCAAGGCCGCGATCTGACCGGCGAACTCCCGGCTCATGCTGGGAAGATCAGGTGAGATCTGTGCTGCTGGATACATTTTTGATGCTGCTAGATCTGAAGTGGCGAAGTCTTCTGTCATGAACTGCTCCGAGACTTGGAGGTGAAGATCCAAATGCAGCTTTATTATAGAATAGTCGTACAGGCAGGGTCAAGTATCAGCAAACAGGACAATGGAGAAAAGACAGAGAGAATCCAAGAAACAGGCAGAGGTCAGGGCAGGCAGCAATAATCAGAGTCCAAGAACAATCCAAAGTCAAAAACAGAAAAACAAACACGGGAAACCGCTCGGAAATGCAGACACACAGTACAACAAGACTTCGCGGTGAGTGAATGAATGAACATGGTATAAATAGACTGAGACTAGCAGGATGACAAGACACAGGTGAATACAATCAGTGACAATGAGGTACAGGTGAATGTGATCAGTGATGATGAGTCCAGGCAGTGAGTATGGGAAATGTAGTTTGTGAGGAAGTGATCATAGTCTATTGTGGAGTGCCCTCTGGTGGCTCTCGAGGGCACTCCAGCTGGTGATCGTTACACTATTATTATCAATGTTGAAAAAAGTTTTTTTGTTAATAGAAATAAAGCTAAAAGAAAACGAAATATAAATATTAGATGAAAAACTTAGAACTCAAATGAAAATGTTTTGGCAACTAACTGAAATAAAACAAGTTTAAATTGAAGTACTAAAATAAAAGTAATAACACTGTAATAAAATATATAAAAACTAAATAGAAATATAAAAAAAAAAACGAATAAAAATGACAAAAGCACACAACAAAATAGCTGAAACAAACTAGAATGAAAATGAAAAAACATAAAAAAAAGCTAATTAAAAATAGTAATAAATACATCAACATATAAATAATAGTAAAATAACACTGTTCCAACCCCTTATGTTGTTGTTTTATTTGTAAAACACAAGAGGAAGATTTTAGGAATCTCTATGCAGCTTTTTATAATCAGATCATAGTGAAAAGTGATCATTTAAATCATATAATTACATTGTGGAATGAACAGACCACAATTTAATTATTTTACTGACAATCTTCACCTCTGTTGAACTCAAGAATTGCTCTGACTGGATCATTGAGCCTGTTAATTAATTTGACTTCAACCTGTTCGATTCCATCTGATTCATGAACCGGATTTACTGGTTGATCAATTTAACAGTGAATATGATTTATAATTTGGTCTGTTTACACATATCTATCAAATCACTCCATTGCACTTAGGATTCAGTAAGAAGTTATTCGGTGGTTTACGTGTGATCATTTGTCCATTAGAAATGTAACTGTATTGTAAAACATTTATTAAATATTCATGTATTTTAAATATTTTTGTTTAATATGCAAATATGATTTATATACATGATTCTTTTTTCTCTATTCAAAATATGGTCTTTCTTAATAATGTCCCTGAATTATAAATGTGTATTTTTTTTCACAGGAAAAAGAAAAACAGGCATTGATAATTCATTTATTGTGTGTGTTAATGTGTGTTTGTTTGTGTGTATGTGTTTGCCAGCTGGAATTGAACCAATAAAACCTAATGGAAAACCTCCTCAGTCAAACTAATGGACATATTACTCAGGCGTTGTAGTGGATTTGAATTAATTTTAGTTTCAATTCAGCTGCATATTACTAAGGAAAAGGTATTACCATGTTTCTTGGACAAGTACATTTGGACTAAATATAGGGGATCAGGGAACAGGTTCTTCCTGCTGTGGTGTGTATTGTGTTCTTTTGGCTAAAAAACGTTAGACATGGCGATGAGTCATTTGGGAGAATTGCTCATCATGAGCGAATTGTTCTTGAAAGTACAGAAATGATCCTAATTTTTCTCTTTCATGTTTAAACTTTTAGATTATAGATTTATCTGTCTGTCTGACATCCCCCTTTGACACGTCCTTGTTCGTTATGCTGAAAACAGCAAGTGATTCATTGTTGGGTGCTTTTATGATTCAAACTGATGAATTGCTGACCGTATACTGTTTGAAAGGGGCCAAATAACTTGTATTGAATAGTTGATTTGTTTTGGAGCAGTCAAAAATATACTGAGTCATATCCGAATAAAATGTTTTCTGCTGTGATGGGTGATGGTATTGCCCTTTCTTTAAATTGAAAAAAGCTTGTGTGGAAATTTGAGTTCCCTATCAGTCAGCCAAAGTTGACATTACATTGACAGACTGATGTTGTGGGATCTCACTTGGGACCCCAATCACCTTCAAGTTGTAACAAAACAAGCCAATGGACATTGATGAGTGAGATGTGCTGCACAGTAGGAGATGCATGAGGAGGACACAAAGGCCCAATCCCAAGTCTACCCCTACCCCTAACCCTTCGCCTTCCCCTTGACCCTTGAAACAGAGTGGCAAGGTGTAGGGGTGAAAATATTCCCCTAAGAAATGGGACACCACTACTACACCGTTACACGTCATTATACGTCGCCGCTAGCGCCCACGTCACAGGAGATGCGCCGATGTTTATCACAAACTTCCAAGATGCTGTCGACAGCTGCAGTCATCTCAGTTGCGTGGGTTACAGCTATTTTTTTGCATTTGTCTTGTGAAATACGCAGAAAACAACGGAGACGACGATATCTTCGACGCTTAAGTTTGCTGGTGGATCAGTTTATGGTATGTATGATGCGTTCATAGCAGATGTACAGTAAAATATAAGCCAATTCCCTTCCGCAATTACATTCACCAGTTATCAGACATGAAAATATGTTGCGGGACTATCGTTAGCAAACTATAACGATTTTACCGATTTACCGATTACAAACGTTTCTTTGAAGAAACTGACCGTAAATATGAACACAGGAATGAATGTAACATAAAGCAATTCATTATTTGTTGTTAAAATACTTATTAAAGCCAAAAATTCTTACATTTATGGGTCTCGTTTTTTTGCTTGGGCAGCCATTTTGCGTCTGTAGCCGGTGTATGCAGTGACACTTCTCATACCCCTTCGTTTGAAGTGTGGTCCCGAAAAATCTTCGTTTGAAGGGCTATCTGGCCCTTTCCCCTTGCCCTCCCTCCAACCAAAAGAGCATCGAGACAGCCCTACCCCTTCACATGCACGCTCAAAACAGAGGGGAAGGGGAAAGTGAAGGGGTAAGGGGCAGAATTGGGATTGGCCCAAAGTCGTGGAAGGAATCTTTTACTGCCCGAAGCTGCTTCGGTGCTTCCTCCGCTCTCACTCCGCTCCCTGCGCGTGCAAGCACATGCTGGTCCGGACGGACAACGTGGCGATGGTGGCGTACATCCATGATCAGGTGGTCTACTTTCACATCGCATGTCCCAATTTGATCACCATCTCCTCCTCTGGAGAACTGACGCGCTCTCACCACATCTTACATTCCCGGGAGAATGGAGACTCCACCCCCAGGTGGTCAAGCTGATATTGAGTCATTTCGGATCAATTGGCGGATTCCCTTGAGGAAGGACCTGCTTTCTCTGGGACGGGGCACCTTGTGGCACCTGCGTCCAGATCTCTGGAACCTCCACGTGTTGCTTCTGGACGGGCTTAAGGCGAGACACGGCAGGCAAAAACATTGTTTTTTTTTCACCAGTCAATTTTGAGATTTTGGGATATTTGTCTTCAATAACATGTCTTCTTTCAGACTTGTGGTGAAAAGTCTGAAATTCACATTTAGGTCTTTATTTTACTACACTTTGTCTGTTTGCGTCTGTAGATTTCTCATAAATTCATCAAAAGTTGTCGTTATAAATCATCCCTCTGCTCCGCGATCGCGATCTGCACCCTGTCATCACACACACCGTTAGAAAGCTCTCTCTCTCGTGTACAACACTGTCGAATCCAAATATGGTCATTTCCTTTTTTATCAGCAACCAATCGTGAAAGTAAAAGGGGGGCATTTTACTCTAAATGCGCAATCTCATTGGCTGATGCTAAATCTTTAAAGCCCGTTTTCTCAAAATGACTTTTCCCTCATACTCCAAGTCCGAAATCTCCACTTCTGTAGCACCCATATACACCAAACTTTCCAGTCTTGTACCTAGTTATATTATGAAGACATTTACAGAGGGATTTGTAAATATATTATTCCTAGCCTGATTTATATAACATTTTATTCCAAAAAACATGGCGAAAATAATTTTTTCAAGGCTATTGGCAGTATATTTACAGGATAACAAAAGTAGATATCCATAAATCCCTCTGTAATTTTTTCCCCATCTAATATGTGAACACAATGAAAAAATAATTTTGAACCTGGCTTTATTCAATACTCAGATTTCGTTTTTTAAAATATATGCAATTTAGCGCATATTTAATTAGATAATGCCTCATTTGCATATTTAAACATTAAATTACAGAAAACTTGTAATACATTTTTTTTCTCATCTTAATGTAGGTGATCAACTGGCAAAGTTTCATGGTGATATCTGCTAGTTAAAAAAAATACCCTGTTCACCTGTAGTGTCTCACCTTAAGTAACCTACCACAGGTGGTGGTAGACCTTATCTTTCAAGCCAGAGCCCCCTCTACTAGGTGAGCTTATGCCTTGAAGTGGAGTCTGTTCGTTGATTAGTGTTCTTCCCAAAGACCCCTGTAAATGCCCGATCAGCTCTGTGCTTTCCTTCCTGCAGGAGAGGTTGGAGCGAAGGCTGTCTTCCTCCACTTTGAAAGTGTACGTGGCTGCTATCGGAGCACATCACGATGCAGTAGACGGTAGGTCTTTGGGAAAGCACGACCTAGTCATCTGAGAGGTGCTCGGAGACTAAATCCTTCTCGGCCACGCCTCATCCCCTCTTGGGACCTCTCTTTAGTACATACAGCCCTACAGAGAGCGCCCTTATAGTCAGTTGAGGTTAAGATCCTGTCTCTCCAGTGTTCATGACTGCGCTCACATCTATCAAGAGGGTGGAAACGTGCCTGGAATTTGAACCGGCTGACCCTCATGTAATCCTGAGACCCCGGCCTGTATATGTGCTAAAGTTCCCACCACCCTTTTCCCGGACCAGGTGGTGAACTTGCAAGCGCTGCCCCTGGAGGAGGCAGACCCGGCTCTCGCATCGCTGCGTCCCGTTCATGCTCTGCACATCTACGTCTTCCGCACGTGAAGCTTTAGAAGCTCAGAACAGCTCATGTCTGCTTTGGAGGTCAGCAGAAGGGAAAGGCTGGCCCACTAGATAGGCGAGCCGTGCCCCCTTGGAGTGAGAGCTCACTCCACACAGAGTTGCCTCCTCTTTGCCTCCTCCTGGCAGACATCTGCAGAGGTGCGGGCTGGACGACACCTAACCCATCACGAGCTTCTACAATCTCCGAGTGGAGCGGGTTTCTCCCCGTATTTTGGGTACAAACAGGTAATGTGCAGGAGGGCCGCCTAGGTGTCTCACGTGCAGCGCCATTCCCTTCACAGGGGGATACAAGTGCCCTATTCACCCTATTCACTCTCCAGGTGAGTTCCCTCTCTGGCAAACCCTGGATGATGTTTCCTCCAGGCATCCTTCAGCAGTCAGACGCAACGGAGGCGTCCAAAGCCAAGTCCAGAACTTGAGATGAATGCCTGGTTGGTCAGCATCTGTACTGGGCTAGATGCCCCATATGTTGTGATTCCCTCTTAGTAATCCCATATGTGTATTCTTACATGGTACGGTTTCCCTGTCAGTAAACCCGTGTCTTTCCCTGGGCAGGTTCCACTTTGCCCCGTCTCTGCATCAGTAATGGTTCCATAGAGATCTTCCAAGCACTGTCCCGAGGGTCAGTTTATATGTGTATCTTCCACATATTACCTCCCTATAGGCAGGATGTGGTCTCCATAGCGCCCCTTTCCATCTGGACCCGGCACGCTTCCGCAGTGTTATCCAACCATTCATGGCTGAATTGGGTGAATTAGATAGGTACAACAGCTATCGACCTTACCCTTGTAAAGTTCTGTCCCTCCGTCCCACCAGGTATGGAGGTCTGTTCGACTTACATGGGGCGCTGTGAAGGGGCAGCGGCTGTGGCACTTTCCATAGGGACCCCACAACGTCAGTTTGTGTGTTAATGTGTGTTAATATCACTATTAGTAAAGATAGGATGATCACTGAATAATTTAAATGCAATATATTTAAAGTGTACGTAAAGTATACTTGTAAAAGTTCCACTTTAGCCCAATCAAATATACTTAAGTATATCTTTAGTTGAACTTCAGCACTACTCCCAGATGACTAAAGTACATTGAGTACAAAATTAGTTGTTCCAGTTTAGCAGACTTTAAGTATATCTATTTAGTATATCAAAAGTACAATTGCAGGGTATTTCTATTAAGTACATAAATATGCAAATGTATTTGTAATATACTTAGCATAAAATAACTGTTGTTTCAAATACATGATTTTAGTACATTTATTTTTCACTTGGGTAAGTAACGCAATTAATTACTGTTTAGGGAGTAACGCTATATTGTAACACATTACTTTTTAAAAGTAACTTTCCCCAAAACTGGTTTATAATGACTGTACAATGATGTACAACTGTATAATGATTTTAATGTACCTTGCAATACAGACAGTGACAAGCAGCTGTTGCTATGGTTACCTTCTCATGCAGGCGATTTCTGTTCATATATATTTAGAGACGTACATTCTGACTAACTTGTAAAGTAACATTACTGAAAGATTGTTTGGAAAAATGAACAAAATGTGCATATATATGAACAACAGAGTACTCTTGAATCTTTAATGTTTCAATCCTTAATAAGTGGTTTCATACCTTTGCAAACTCCTCCATAATTTGTTTGCGCAATTAAATATCCAATATTGATTAATTATACACTACCGTTCAATAGTTTTGGTATGATTTTTGAAAACAATTTTAAGGTTTTTTTTGCTTACCAAGGCTATTCGATAAAAAACAGTAATATTGTGAAATAATATTACAATTGAAAATAACAGTTTTCTATTTTAAAATGTAATTTATTGCTGTGAACAAAGCTGAATTTTCAGCATCATTACTCCAGTCTTTAGTGCGACATGATCCTTCAGAAATCATGCTGATTTCTTATTATTATCGATGTTGAAAACAGTTGTGCTGCTTAATATATTTTGTGGGAACTGGGATAAAAAAAATTCAGGATTCTTTGATGAATAGAAAGTTTAAACTAACAGCATTCATTTTAAATAGAAATATTTTTACAACATTATAGATGCCTTTACTGTCACTTTTGCTCAATTTAATTGATCCTTGTTGAATAAAAGTAATCATCTCATTAAGAAAATCGTACAAGTTATTGACAAATGCAAATGTTTTCTGAACGGAGAGCTTGTTGAAGGTATGACATGACGGGCAGCCGGTCTTGTGTGATTCCGCCTCTTCATTTACGCCTGACCGTGTGCTGTTTGTCTTTCTCTCCTGTCGTTTACCAGCTCTTTCTTTCCCTTTCTGTCCTTTTAAACTTTTCAATTACCCACGTTCAGGAGGTCTTATCTCTCTGTGACCTGATCTCCAGCCCTCTATTTCAGCTCTCTTTAACCTCTTTCACTCACAGCTCTGTCGCCCATGGGGTAGTTGAGCAGCCCGAGAGAGAACGAGACAGTAAAACAGAAGCAGAGGAAGAGAGAGCTTGATGAAACATAGAGAGAGAGAGAACTCCAGCTCACGAAGGAATGTCCAGCTTAAGCAAAGATTTATTTCAGACAAACAGGAAGTCTGGCCTGCTAAAGGACAGGCAGGAAGTGTTATTCCAGCGCTTTGGGTTGTTAAGTCCCTGTTTTCAGCGCCACACACCGCTGTTCCACCTCACACTCAGCACTCCGCAAAATGAACCGTGCTGACATAGGGGGATTGTTATTGCACAGCCAACCCTAAAATGAAAGGAGCAGTAGTGGGGAAAATGTGTTTCATAGCTGATTTATGGACCGTGCTTTCAGCTTTCTGTTTTATGGAAGTGAATTGTACGGGTTCGAGAAAGCGAGAGGTGAAGGTGGATCATTAAAGCAGTTCAAAGCTCTTTCAGCTGATGTATAGAAGTGTTTTGCCTGTAAATGGCATATTTATTATAAAATCAGCTTGGGCAGAAAAGCTCTGGGCCGATGGGAATGTACTGTATTAAAGCAATAAGCAGAGGCTGTGCAATTGTCTTTTTATTATAAATAAAAGGGTGTTGTTAGGCTTGACGCGAAACTGATCAATTGTGTTACAGGGACAATGATATGAAGCTCTTTTTTGTCATTGGTAACTATAACTAAAAAAACATTATAAATCATTTTTCATTACTTGAAATACATTTTACATAGAATCAAATATAAATAGTAGATGAAAAACTTTGAAAACTTGAACAAAAATTTGTTGACTTGGAAACTGAAGTCTAAAATGACTAAAACTGAAATGGTTATAGACATTTAAAACCAAAACTACTTGAAAAAAAATATGAATTAAATTAAAAATTAAAAAATATAAAAATAAAAGCAAATTTGAAATGTTAATGAATACTGTAAAAGCAAATATATAATATTTAAATGACAGTGGGTCTATTAATATTCCACACATTTCATTCAATAAATGCATTAATATTTTACTTTTAACGAATAAATAAATGCATACCTTTTAATGAAAATTAGTTTAGATTTTTCTTCAGAACATAAATGAAAAATGGTCAAGGTGATACAACTTTTCTGATATTATAATGAAGAAAAAAGGCCTGATTAAAATAATGACATTTTTGCAAACAAAACAAGTTTGGCATATTTTTTTCTTTTTCTTTTTTTTAGAAAAACAATGTTTGAACAATGCGCTGTTGAGGTTGAAAAATGTCAAGTTGTGGCACGTGTCTTATGGATAATTTTAGGGTTTGACAGCTTCACTCTCCATTCACTTTCATTGCATGGAAAAGAGCAGGCGTTTTCTTGTCCTGCACTGCTCCACAACGACTCCATGTAAAGAACAGGAGCACTGTGGTGACCACTATAGTGAAATACAGCCCTGTCAGCAGCCGTATGGAGAGCCCCGACAGCTCAGTCATCTGTCACTGCACAGTGAGGGAGAGGAAGACACTTCACCCACC
Organism: Tiaroga cobitis; assembly: GCA_030578255.1. NCBI lineage: Eukaryota > Metazoa > Chordata > Actinopteri > Cypriniformes > Leuciscidae > Tiaroga > Tiaroga cobitis. Next base: position 35,543,777 of record CM060605.1, read on the forward strand.
GCTCCACTTCTCTCAGTTTACAGTTCAGCAGTCGAACACGACCGTATCTCAGACATGTACTTCTGACCTGGTGTTAACATTCGTTTTGGGTGATCCAAAAACAAGGGGACATTGCTATATACAGGTGATCAAGCGAACCGAGACCCCTGAAAAGGTTTGTCTCGTTCCACTTCCAAGCCAACGCGGTGCGGATCGAATCCAACAAGAACCAATGACATCTAAACGAACCAAAAAAACAGGACGTGATATCACAAGATGCAACCCTAAAAGATGAAAAAAAGCTCAAGCACACCTGTTTTTTTCTCCTTATAGTCACCATGATGCCCATCACAGTTCGGTACAAGCATCAGAAGCTTGTTTCCACGCAGCAGATCTTCGTTTGCGAGTGTGACGGAGGGATTCCTGCTGCTGTTTTGAGTCCTTTACACATTTTCTAAGCTCTTCACAAGTTCACAGCTGGTCAAAATACGTAAATATGTAGGTTACGCACATACAACGAGCGCATTCAGCCCAGCACACAACATGTTTTGGATGTTCGGTAAGTTTAGCCGTAAAATATACGTCATAAAAAGCTGTTTTTTTTGTTTTGTTTTGTTTTTTTAGGTGCTGTGTTAAAAATACCATCGTTAACGCTAAGAACACCAGGGCTAAATGTATAATTTTATTTTTTGGTCCGGTCCAAAATAACCAAGAGAACTAAACTTGAAGTGTGAACACACCCCCAGTCTCCGTTTTGTCGTTTTAAATGTCTGTGTGATTGGTTTGGGACTAGTAATTTTAGAGGTGTTGATGTGACCTGCTATGATGCAACTCCACAGGGCTGAAAGAGAGATGCTGTTTCAGGGGCAAATCTCAGTGTTGTTTGGCCAGAGTCCAGAGCTGCATTAGGCTATGTTGGGGAATAAACTGTGTGTGTCGAATATTTCAATGCTATATTTCAGCAATAATTGTAGAGGATAAGTGTGATTTCCCTGATGAGAGCTTTTTTATTGTTCCGGAGACTTTGTGGAGTTCTTAATTAATCAAACTTTCAACTTTGTCTTTGATGCTTCTCTTAAAATTGCTTGATGCAAATAAGACAACTGTAATTGGTTTTAGAATAATCTGAATTCATATTGAGACATTGTTGAGATCTCTTCTAAAACTCTACTGGAGACACATGCTAGATATTTTGGTCTTGGAAGCATTTGTTCAGAGATACTGTATTAGAGTTTCAAATTGAGATCTCTAACTTTTGGACTGGTGCTTTGGCAAAACTTACCACAGAACGAGACATTAAGATATCTTTAAAAACTCTAGTGGAGACACGTGTGTGATATTTTGATCTTGGAAGAATGTGATGGGAAATATTTGAGTTCATATTGAGATCTTTAAAGTTTAATTGCAAAATTTGATGTCTTTGCAAATCTGAGCACAATATGATACATTGTTAAGATCTCTTGAAAACCTTTAGAAATGACACGTGAGATATTTTGGGTCTTGTAGGAATTTGTTGAAAAATATTTAAGTTAATATTAGTATTGAGATTTTTGACTCAATACTACAATAGCCTTTTTATTATAAGGAACATCTTAGAAACAGGAGATTAAAGCTAAAGTCTTTATTTGCTCTCCATTTAATATCAGTGCACTCTTGGAGCAGCAATGGAGACATTCAAGAGATCTTCTATTTGATTATTCTTTGCTGCCGGTTTGCGTGTGAGAGTGATGGATGGGGCGAGAGACATTTGAATAACTGGCTCAAAGGAAAGTGAGAGAAAATCGAACTGGTAGCAGCACTTCAGGTATAATAACAATGATGGTGTTAGTATTGTAGAACATAATGACATTTCAGAAAGCAATACCTGCTGACTCACTCCTCTACCTCCACATAATCACTCAGCGTTGAGTGGGACGCCAGACTTATTGAACTTCACCTCGAACGGCCCGTGAGCCCTCACGCTCACGCCTAGAACAACAGGTGTTTGGAGATACCGTACAGGAAACGGTTCAGATGTCATACGCATTCAGAGGTTAGTGGTGGCATAAATTGCCGTCAGCTGTGTACGTAAAAAGACTTAGTTGGCCTTTGATGACTGAGGCTGTTAGACAGCTAACCAAGACTAGTCTGAATGAGAGCGAGTGAATATATTTAAATGCATGATAATCTGTAGTCAAAGAAACTGATTCCTTTGATTTTGCAAAAATATGTAGGCACCAGGTTTGTGTGTGTGTGTGTGTGTGTGTGTGTGTGTGTGTTAAGGTCCTGTGTTCCCCAATGCACACTCATTACCATAAATAAGCTCTTGAAATATCATTTTATTGGAGGACATGTATACCTGTCAGCACGATAATAACACCGTACAGCTCTGTGCAACAGATGTAAAAAACTTCTGTGAGCTCCATCAGTGCATTAGTGACCGACCTTCATTTAATATACCACAGGCACTCGAATACTTCAACGACCCTATGAAATGTTCTTTCTTGTGTTGACATATTTCCACAGAGTTGAAATTTTAAATCAAACTTGCAATAGTCGTTTTGTTCTATATTGTGACTTATATTTGAGTGAAACGGCTTCTCAAACAAGAACAAATGTAGGGCGGGACTTGATTTTGTCCATTTGAGAATTGATTGGATGGTTTTGGTTTGCTATTGGTGGATCTCATGTGAGTGACAGGTTGCCCCGCCCTCGCGCCAGTAAACACATCATCAGAGAAGAGATGTTGCTACAAGCGGGAGGATAAGTTATTTTGATTAAAGATTATAAAGGACCATGACTACAACTTTCAATCATTCGTCTCATGTTATCTGTTTTCTTTCTCTTCTCTGCTGGCCATCCAGATCCCAATTGCTGATGGACAGCAGTTGGGTGGGCTTGTGATTATTATGGGATCTTGTTTCCATGGTAGCAGGAGGGCACAGACGTCTAGTGGGTGAGCAACAGTTGGTGCGAACAGATACTTGATCATGTCCAGCAAACTGTCAATGCTTACAACTGTCAATGCTTGACATAAGTATGTGTATTTAACCGTTGAACCCCAATTAGACGGCAAAAAGAACTCGGTTCGGTTCTCACATGCTTTATGTAACTTTTCAACAGCAGGTCAACTTATTCTACTTACCCAAACCTTAACCTAACAGTCTACTAGTACTCTAATGAGAGTTAGTTGACATGTAGTTGCAAAGTTTCTTATAGTTAGTAGAATGTCTAAAGTGGACTGGCGAAATATTAGGCGAAATAAGTGTCACCTAAGATGGTACACTACCATTCAAAAGTTTGGGGTCGGTAAGATTGTTTTATTATAATTATTTTAAAGAAATTAATACTTTATTTAGCAAGGATTCATTAAATTGTAAAAAAAAAAAAAAAAAAAAAAAACTATTACAAATAAATGCTGTTCTCCAAACTTTCTTTCATCAAAGAATCCTAAAAGAGAAATACTTTTTCCACGTATTACGTATTTCCACGTATATTCCACCAAATCACAGTTTCCATGTAAATCAAGCAGCACAACTGTTTCCAACATTGATAATAACTGAGTATCAAATCATCATATTAGATCAGATTTGACACTGAAGACTGGAGTAATGATACTGAAAATACACTTTTGATCACAGGAATAAATTATATATATAAAAAAAAAAAACAGTTAGAAAACAGTTACTTTAAATTGTAATAATATTTTACAATGAATGCTGCTTTGCTCAGTAAATAAGAAACTTCTTTTTAAAAATATTATAAAACAGTAGTGCATTAAAATGTTTATATGCCAACATCTTTGGAATGTTAAAGATAAAAAAAATATTCTTAAGCATTCAAAAAAATACTTCTCTTGGGTTGTGAGCATGTTGAGTGTGGGCTATTTATGTGGTTATTATTAGTGGCAGTAACAGTTTTTATAATAAGCCATCTATACGGCTAGTATTCCCAATAATACATGCTGAGTTTGTAATCCTGCCCTGACCACCCACAGCAGGGAAACACGAAGATATTTAAAACCGACATCTCAAAACATGACCCACGTAGACCTGTGAACCCGTAACGCAAGGCTTCTGGAATCCACCAGCTTAATATTCAGCAAATGACCCTAAAGGCCCTTTTCATAATTTATGTTTACATTGGTTTGTTTATGCAGGCTGAACTTCTTCATATATGAGTTGTTTTGCACAGAAGATCTGTGGAACATGTGAGGTTGAAGCTGCATGTAGACTAGGAGAAATATCTCATTTATTTCTCCAGACAGCAATGAGATTTTATAAAAGAGGCGCACAAGTGACATTCGTTGTTTTGAAGAACAGCCAGTGCTTTTGTCCTGAACTTCAGTCAGGGATATGGAGATGTGGGTTTGATTTCAGTCACTCCTGAACTCCTCCAGCTGCTTGTTTTGTGGAACGACCTGTATTTATAGTTTGAGTGAAATGTGAGATGCAGGAACTTTCACTTCCTTTCTATGCTGTTTTTCACCTGTCTAAATGAAGAGCACTGAACAATGTTCTCTTTCTATCGTGCTTGTTGTCTTTGTGCAATCCATATTTAATCCTTATTTTCCACAGTGGGTCAAGTGCCCCAAGTGCCAGATGGGATAGTTTTTATAACAAGTAAACAGTTTCTGACAGATACAGCCGCACATAGCAGGCACAATTATTGTCTATATCTTGTAACAAGCCATAAACACTCTTCCAGATGGAGCTTTTGAGTCTGAAATGACTATGAACTGTCAATCAAATCCAATACCTGCCTCAAGAATGCTGGTGGCAACCAATCTTTAGCAAGACATATTTAAGACGGAGACAACTGATTTACAGCTGATTTTCTGAAGACTGTGACAACTATTTCATGAGAGTAAGAAACTGCTGGTCATGTTTGTTACCAAAACACATAGAAATGCTTTGAGATGCACATTTGCATGTTCCACGTTGTGTCTGTTTAGGTACCTGCAACTGTAAAACCAGAATTACTGAATTGCTCAACTTTAATGAAACTGCTTGTGGCATTATTAGAGGTGTTATTGAGATTCTGAATATTGTACTTTGAATATGAATACCATGCAATTGAAGCATGTCTTTACAAGTTTGTTTTCCATTATCAGTAGAATGATCACATCCACTAAAGGAATAGTCGGCCCCAAAATAAAAAAAGTTTATAAGAGAATATTATGCAAATGCATTTATATTATATGAGTTTGCATTTTACTTTTTTTATACATGAGGAATACTGAATGTGTTTTTGAGCAAGTGAGATGAGTAAATGCATGTTCACATTTAGTCCAGATCTACAATAATCATGTTCACACACAGCGCACACAACGCCTTTGCTCTTACTCATGATTTCACTCAACATTGGGACAGGAGAGCTGTCAGTCAATACATGAGAAAACAAAGTAACTTGAAACTTCTGTTACTTATTTGAAAAAGTAACTGATATTTTGCTGTAAATTTAAAAGTTGAGATACTTGGAAAAAGTAATCTGACATACCTCTGATTCACAGTGTAAAATGATGTGACTGGAGAATGTTTTCCTATAGGAACAAAATAAAAATGGTCCATATTGACTGTATTGTAAGTCATCTCAAGACTGAAATTTAAGTAATTATTCACTGAAAGTTGTGCTTGACAACTGTGGTCACTATTGATGTTCATGGTAGGAAACAGATGCTTTGACATTCTGCTATAAATACCTAATTTTGTGTTCCATAGAAGACTTTTTGCAATGGCACGAGGGTGAGTAAATGATGACTATTTTTATTTTTGAGTAGAACTACTGCTTACAATCCAGAATCTACTTTACTACTTAAGTATTAAATATTTTGGGAACACTAATGGAGCACATACTAATTTTGATAAAAATGTACTAAGAAACTAAAACTAAAAATGTACTAAGAAAATAAACAAATACAAATTAGTAATTAGGAAATATTACTCCAACAACAACATTGAAAAGAAAAAAAGTATTTGGTGGAGAAATGTACTTATTAAAAAAAAACAGTAGAAAAAATGAGCGGCATTGCCCTGGGACAGATGTCTCAGTCACGGATCCAGTTTCAGCTGAAAAGCACAAATTCGTGCATATGTGCCAAACCAAATTTATGAGAGGCTCTACCACATTAAGGTGCAAGCTATACACAGTTAACAAAACAAATGAAAAACTGGCTCTATTAAAGTTGCTGTAGCTAAATTATATTTCTGTCATGGCAACTCTCAGAGTGTTTGGCATGGTAAAGGGTATGACAATGTTGCTATGTTTGGTCTTGGCAAGTACAGGACTTGCTACTGTCACACTGTCATACACACACAACACGCTGCTGTGAGCAAGTAAGACATGTACATGAATTACCCTTAGCAGATCTATACAGGTGGAGCTGGGGAAGGTGGAGGGTTTCTGGAAGCGCGCTGCAGCAAATGCTAATCAAGTATTTGAAGGTTGAGCAGCGAGCTCATTGGCTACTGATACAGCAGGAACCAATCAGCTGTGCCCTATAGAGAATGATGTGATTGCTAGCAGATAAAGAATGAACTTATTAGCATGCGCCGTCTAGAGTTTTATGACAGAACTTTGTATATATCATCCATAGACCATGCGTTTGACACCTTTGCAATAGTAGGGATTGCTGACCCTAAATGTTTTTGTGTGTGAATTATTATAATGAATAATGCAAAATTTATGTCAGGAAAGCAATTTTGACAAACAACACTCAAGTGTTTTCTCTTACATGATTTAGTGTTTGTGGACGAGCATCATGCACCAATTTTCTGTAGCAATTCTGGTGCATAAGATAAGATGAGACCAAAGAAGAAAAACTTTTTAGTGATTTAGTAGTTCTCTATATTAGTCTACAGGTTTTGTATATCAAGAAAAACTTTAGCACTTAGCAGTGATGGAACAAACTACTGCAGTTTTTCATCATCTTTCTTACATGTTGTGCAACCGCAGGCAGCTCTACTGGTATTGCACATTTGCTGAAGATATCATAAGGGACGCCTTTGATATGAACTGCTCTGATCTACTATATAAGTGGAAAATATAAAACTAGAAGCTTCATGAAGTATGGACCAGCAAATGTTAGCCTCCCTAGGTGTTATTGGAAATAGTAGTGATTAATTAAGCTGTCATTATTTCCAGAGAGACATGTGTTTTTAAGAAGCTCAGGGTTTCACTGGAAGAGAGCCATCCTCTCACACGAGCGAAGATATTATTATTAGCTAGGCTGTCATTCGAAGAGAATTTCATTAGAGTTACTTTAGCATACTCACCTTTCCCGTCACCCTGCCAGATGGTTCTCACCCTCCTCAACCCTGACACTATACTGCTCATCCATCATCTCACAAAGAATGGAAAACTATCATCTCATTCCAGAATGGAAATCAGGATTAGAATTGGTGTTGAAAACGTGAAATCTGGTCTGGAAGAGGACAGGTCAAAGACAATGAATTGGGAGCTCCTTAACAATCCGACGTTCTTCCATTTTGTCTATGAAATTACTGACGAAAATGTTTGTTGTAGTATTTTTTCAATGAAAATGAGACAAAAAATGTATCATGATGACGATAATTAAACATACTGTTAATGAAAAAGTACACCGCAAGATGATAATGCACTACCAATGTTTCTAAAAAAAAATCCATGTTTTGCATCAGTGCAGTAAAGTTACTTCATGCAAATTGAAACTTTTTAACAAATAAGGCTGCTGTCTCTCTATTTATCCCAGCCGCCTATAGCAGCGACCCTTGTCCTAGCATAATAGGCATTTACACTGCTGTGGCTCTGGATGTGGCCTCTGCGATAATGACTCCCTTCTCTGAGACAGAGAGATAACCATGAAGTGGGATGCAGGTGGGGAGGGGAGGCGACTCAAAAGCCTGGTTCTTTTAGAAGGCCCACGATGCACTCAATCACGGCGGGCCACTAATGCCTAAATGGGAAGTTTGGGGCTAAGAGGCTGATAATAAGAGAAGAGGACACACTCAGGGTCTTGGAGCCCTTGATAGTGCCTGGGGCCGCCCCCTCGGCTATTGTAGAGGCAAATTTCCCATCATTATGGGCTTTGCAATCCGTTGAGCCATATTTCATTCATTTCCAGCCATTCAGTTTCTCCATTGAAGGCGCTTGCGAAGGCCACAGCTCGGGTCAGTTTCTTGTGCGGGAGGAGGGTGAGATATCACAACAGCAATATGATATTTGTATTTGCATACTGACTTAAATGCTTTTGGAACATGCATATCAATGTGTTTTGTATTTGATGGCAGTGTTTTCAAACTGTGAAACTCTTGCTTGGGTTTTCGTTGTGTCGAGCATAGTTATGGGAATGAACAGTGCTTGCACATGGGAAGAGAAGGGGACTTGGCATCCAGGGGTTTATCATATATAATGGACATTTGGGATGAAGAGATAGCATTGACTCCCATAGCATTGACTCTCTAAAGAATCTCCTCTCAAAGCTCTCCAAATGCTCTACAAACATTATACAATTTTACAGAGAGCACAAAACAGGTACTCTTTTCTCTTTAAATCAGTTCAGAATTGTTTTGTTTTTTTTGCTACACAATTGATACTGCTGGAAATTACTAAGTTGCCATGTTAACAGGAACAGGTCCATTTTGATTTAAGTACCTTGCTCAAGGGCAGAATGGTAACAGCTCAAGGAGCATTTCTTTTGAAGTTCAATCCAACAACCTCTCACGCTCCTTGCAAGATCTTTACTCCTAGTGCTTAAACATTCTGCTCATCTGGCATATTAATTGTTTAATTGTTTAATCGAGAACTTTTGACACCCAAAGCAAGAAGCATACCCTTAATCCAATGTCTAATCTTGTTTTTGCAGAGTTTAGCTCAAACACTAATTAGACACCTGAACCAGCAAATCTAGGGCAGTGTCCGAAATCGACCCCTATATCCTCATTCACTATTCCCTACATTACTCCACTAATATAGTCTACTTGAAGGAGTGAATGAAAACGAGTGAGTGAATCAAGTGCGAGTGCGTCGGAAGGGCTGCATAGTTTGTGCATGCTGTTTAATAATTCTTTGAAACTTCAGTAGTAATGAAGATTTATCTTGAACTCTGTCATGGAAACTAGCATGTATAAACCTTAATCAAACAATTTAATAATCAATTAAAAATGAATTTATACCTGTATGATATTACGCTGTAGCCACATTGGACCAGCGGTTTTGAAAATGAATGGATGGATGATTCAGCTGCAGGTGCCATCTTGTGAGACGCGGGAATTCATTTGGCACACGACTCTCACAGTGCATTGTGGGTATTCTCTATGGCGTTATATGTGTGACTCAATCCTGAGCAAGTAATTGTACATTTTGAGCACAGAGAACTATATTTTGCAAGCACATTGCATTATATTTTGAACGGAAATTAACAATAGCAAAAAAAAAAATTTGTTTGAGCAAAGAAAAAACGATTCCGTGCTCAATAAATGTATTTGCTATTATCCATATTAACGTGCAATAATAACCCATCTCACGCAGTTTACTCAGGTGCTCTCTCACAAACTTATTCTTGCACTCTGTCAAGTCCTCTCTCTCTCTCTCTCTCTCTCTCTCTCTCTCTCTCTCTCTCTCTCAACCTCTTAATTCTGTGCGCGCTCAACTCTTGACACACACGCTTGCTCAACTTGCAACAGGTTACAAGTGTACCACAAAATCAACCAATCGGAAAATTAAAGGTAAATTGTGATTGGCTGTTGGTCTCCAATCAAATCGCTAGTAGAACTAAAGCCCATCTGGTAGAACTTTTTTTTAAAAATCTTATTGACAGCATTTTTATTTTTTATTCAAATACTTGGGTATTGGTGACTAAAGACAAAACAATTTCTGATAAACGAAACATAAAAGACAATGTTGATAACTGCAAATCATTTCTAAATAGATGGCTACTACGAGATCTTTCCATTTTTGGCAGAATATTGTTAACTAAAATGGACAGTTTCTAGATTAATATATCCGGCTTACTCCCTTCCAATAGCACCCCAAATAGTTAAAACTATCAACAAATTAAATTTTAATTTCATATGGCGGAATAAATGTCATTATATTATAGCCAAGCAGGATTTAATTAGAACTTACGAGGATGGAGGTGGTAATGCAATAGATTTTGATTGTATGAATGGTATGTTGAAAATTAGATGGTTGAAAAACTATATTCAAAATCAAAATTCGTTATGGTCTTATATCCCCAATCGGATTTTTGAAAAAGTAGGGGGAATTAGTTTCCTTCTAAAATGCGATTTTGATTTTAAGAAACTTCCTATGAAACTTTCAGATTTCCACCAACAGGTTCTTCTGTATTGGTAATTAATATTCAAGCATAATTTCACACCACACAATACACCAATTTGGAATAATAGGTATATATTGGTAAATAGAAAATATTTTTTTATAATTTTATAATTTTATCACAATTTTTAATCTTTTTTTTTTAATCTTTTTTTTATTCCAGAATTGTTCTCTAAAGGTGTCTGGGCTATTGCCCACTTCATGGATCTGGAAGGAATTGTTTTACAACATGTTGAATTCTGTGACAAATTTCAAATTAGATGTACCCAAAAGAAGTTTAAACGGATTGTGAAAGCTCTCCCAGTATCACTTGTAGCTATGATTAAGCAGGATATAATATATTCAAAAGTCACGCCTACCTTAAGACAACTTTACATTAATGGTATTAATTTTCTGAATTACAAATGTAACAACAAGTTTATAAGGAACTGTTTACTTAACTGCCAAACAAGCTCTCTCAAAAGAGATTATATTCTCAAAGACTTTGAAAAGGAGATAATAAAAAAGATTAGATGTAAATACTTAAAATTCCCAGTCCCGCCAAAGATGAAAGAAATGCAATTTAAAATTATAAATAGGATTTATCCAACTAAAGATTTTTTAAAACAGAGATTTGGAATGGATGTAGGAAACTGTAGCTTCTGTGAAAATGAACCCGAAGATTTGAATCATCTTTTCTGTTCGTGTGAAGTTGTACAAAGGTTTTGGCTGGACCTTCAACAATTGTTCGTCTCCAAAGGAATTCAGATGATGAATCTAACAATTAATGATCACAATGATTTTGGCATTAACAATGTAATTTTGTTAAGTAAACATTTCATACATAAATGTCGTTTTTTCAAAACAAATCCTAACATTAGTCTACTCATTGGGGGAATGAGCTGAAACGTTTTTATAACTCTTTGTTATTGATTAATAACAAGAATGCTGAGAAACTGGCTTCTTTTGTAAACAATCTTATTGAATAATTGCCCTTTTGATTCATTTTCTTTTGGATATGTAAATGCCATTTTTGGCATTTATAACATGCTCCATGTTCTTTTGTTGTTTTAATTTTTTTTTTCTTTTTTTCTAGGATGTACACTGTAAGTTCGTGGTAAAATTTTGCATTGTACCTGATTTGTTTGTATTTGCTTTGTTAATAATAATAAAAAAATAAAAATAAAAATAAAAGTTCTACCAGACCGGCTTTGGTTCTACTAGCGATTTGATTGGAGACCAACAGCCAATCACAATTTACCTTTAATTTTCCGATTGTTTGATATTGTGGCACACTTGTAACGCTGTTGCAAGTTGAGCAAGCGTGTGTGTCAAGAGTTGAGCGCGTACAGAATTAAGAGGTTGAGAGAGAGAGAGAGAGAGAGAGAGAGAGAGAGAGAGAGAGAGAGAGAGAGACTTGACAGAGTGCAAGCATAAGTTTGTGAGAGAGCACCTGAGTAAACTGCGTGAGATGGGTTATTATTGCACGTTAATGTAGATAATAGCAAATACATTTATTGAGCACGGAATCGTTTTTTTCTTTGCTCAAACGATTTTTTTTTTTTGCGATTGTTAATTTCTGTTCAAAATATAATGCAATGTGCTTGCAAAATATAGTTCTCTGTGCTCAAAATGTACAATTACTTGCTCAGGATTGAGTCACACATATAACGCCATAATTCTCTAGCCGTTGAGCGTACATCAGTTGTACACTCGTTATTGCGGTGCATTGTGGGGTTGAATGAGTGCACTCAATTACGTTCACTATGGTTTCGAATACCGATGGATACAAATAAAAATCTGATACAAATGGCTGTCCCCTCAAATAATGCCCTATTTAAGAGTATAGGGGGCAGGTTATTTTAGACACAGCCAAGGTTTACTAGAACTTCTGGGCAGGTGTTGAGTCAAGGTTATAACTAATCTCTGCAGAGCAGTGGCCTTTCAGGTTCATGATTTGACACCACTGTCTGAGACCAATGAGCCCCTACTAGAATCTTGCTACAAGACTTTCAGTACGAGTCAAAGTTCTCACTTTCACCATGCATTTATTCCTCACATCCCACTCGACATACTCACCAACCTTCAGATTTGCATAGATAAGAGAGGCTGATAAATTAAGGAGTGATGTTTAAATGGCAGAGTTAAGCATCGCTATGACCTTTTACAGCCTTGAGATTCACTTCTGCTGTGAGGTATCCCATCTAATGAGGGAATAAGTCTTCAGCCAGAGCAACAAAAGCAAATGAAATGTCAAAGGATTATGCGAAAGTCTGGCAGCTTATTACGTTGGCTCTGCAGCCTGCTCTAAGCCCTGCAAAATGCTGTGTTTGGATTTGGGATTCCTGTCATTCTTAAGACTTGAGAAAGTGTTTATATAATGAGCACTGACTGAGCCAGAGGGCTACATATTCTCCAGGTTTGTGTGAACTACACATTCCCGCTAACTCTCGGCTAATGCATGTGCTGGGTTTGGAATAAATATATAGTCCGAGTCTTTGTTCAGATCTTCGCAATAAAGTGAATGGACAAAGGAGAATAATGCATAGCACTCTTAAACTGCTTGTTAGGTAATATCCACTCTTTCCACATCCTTAAAATGATGCACTCAAGAGCAAATTGAGCAGAGCTTTTTTTTGAGTACCTACTCTGATTCGAAAAAAGACATTCGGTTAGGCCTCGCTAGTGATGAAGAGACAGATTTCAGTCCTTCAGTAAACGTAAGAGGAAACCCAGAGTTTACTAATGCCCAAACCAGATGCATTATGGGAGGGGACCATGTGGGTGTGGCTCATGTGGTTTTTCCATCAGATTATTTCAGCTATGTGAGCTTTGGCTTGCAGCACTAAAGTAAAAAATGTGACCGTAAGGCACTTTTTTGGCTGAAATAAGAGTTATTCCTAGCTTTGAGGTGGCCGGTTTGGGTTATGAGCATTACAATACTGTGATGTAAACATGCTTGATCTCTAGGCTGCCTTTTGTGTGTTGAGCTTGTTTCATTGATCGACATGCTGTAAAAAGAAAGTTCAGCCAAAAATTTTAAATCTGGCATCATTTACTCACCCTCATGGCGTTCCAAATGTTCTTCTGCCCAACACAAAGGATATTCTGAACAATGCTCAACTGTTTTTGCAAATACTTTGAAAGTCAGTATGGACAAAAACAGCATTAGACCTCATTGACTTAGTAAAGTGTCCATCGTGCACACTTCAGAATCTCGCTGGAAGAAGTAGCTCATCCGGGTACTTTTTGTCTACTTTTTATGAGTACTGTGAATTCGGACATACTACTTGTCTTTTTCGCGTACTATTTAGTAGGGAAGTACGCTTTTTCGGATGAAGCCCACGGATTTGATGCAAATGACAAATAACTGAACCAGTTAGTTTGGGAATAAGTCAACACTGGTTCTGGTACATTTTTTTGAATGAATTTTAAATTCACCTAAAACAACTGGAAGTAATTTGTTTAAAAACTGGACTATACTGGTCACTGTGCATGTTTTTGATTCACTGAAAATAACTGTCTCAAGAGTCTGTTGCTGTTAGGTACTTTGTGAGTGTGAATTTCAAATGTATTCAGTAATAAGATTTCAACTGTTTTCAAAATGAACTTCTGTAGTTCTATAATGTCTTGGGGTAAAATGCTCAGGTAATCTAAGTGATGTGTCAGTGTTGGGAAGTTATTTCCCTAGAGACACCTGTTAGCTGACAGTGAGTAAATTGAATCAAAGGGAGAGAGAAAGAGGGAGAACTGAGGCTTTATAAATGTTATCAAAGCTCTTATCTCCTCCATGACCTGATTCCTGCTGAGACCAGCTCTTTAGTTTCCAGTATGGAGTACTCTGTTTCCCAGAATTCCCAGAGGACGACGACCTGGGGCAAATCCACGCAAGCACTTTCAAGCACTACTGATCTGTAAAAAGAGATCTACCTCTTCCCTGTCCATTTGCAGAGTCAGGGATACCGTCTATGTGTCACCGGTGAGATGGCTCTGGCTCGCTGCACACGCACTCAGATACAAAACCTGGTGGTGTACTTGCTGTCTGGAGGAAGAGAGATAGGTGTCCACTGAAATTCTACTCACAGGCAACTGAATTCTCATTTGCAAGCAACTGAGCCCTTTTCAAGCTTCAGATCTTCAGTGCACTGTAAAAAAAAGAAAGGTCTTTGGTTATTTGCTGTAAAAGGACCCTCTTCTTTTCAAGAGCTTAACAATATGAAAAGTAAAGCCCTTCTTTGAAGCACCATTTAGATTTTCTAAACAGAATTGAAAGTAATATATATTTTTTATATAGGTTAAAATTTTAATCATCAGTTACACACGCTCGTGTCATCCCAAATCGATATTCCTGAGACCAAATATGCCTACTTTACTATATATTCAGGCAAAAAACAGTATGTGAAAATGTGTCTGAATTCATGGTATAGGTGAAAAGTATGCGAAAAGTACTGAGATGACATAACTTCCACTGATATTGCAAAGTGTGCATCTGATGATGAGGTCATGGAAGAGGAGTTGTGACTGGCAGTGAATCTGTAGGTCACATGACAATGAAATCATGTCCAATGTAGTACTTTTTTAGTAGTACAATAGATTTAATTCATACTGTATGTTTTTAACAGTCGAAAATTAAGTTCTTCATCAAATGTAATACTTAGTATGTGACTTTGGAGACAGATTATTACTTTATTTTTTTCTGTGAAACACAATCACAGATGTTTTGATCAATTCAAACTGCTCTTTTCCAACAACAAAAGCTGTAGCTCTCAACTCTAGTTTGCATTTTAATATGGTACGTGAGGAAACATTGCAACAGGTTTGACATCAGTGACATCAAATATAGCTATTCATTTCCAATATCTCTCATAACATCTAGTTGGAATATGTAGAAATGCAAATGATAATTGAAATTTTAGGGTTGGGAAATAATCCTTACAAATCTGCTAAAACATAATATAAGTTTATAAACGTTTTCCGTTGGCATCAGACTGTAAAACAATTTTTGAGGGACCTAATTGTAAGAATTTACAGTATGTGCATGGGTGTTTTAAGGAAGGAGTTTTGAGGTAACCTTTGTTAAGACTGTTAGGAAGCACTTCTGTTTTTCCCCCCTCCCAGTTACAAAGCAATTACCATACTGCCACAATTCTCCGGTCATGGTCCTCCAATGGCCTCATAATTGGTTGACTCTGGCACATTGACCCAGGCCCATTAGAAGAGACACCTTGTGTTCAGGTCAAGTATGATAGACAGCTACATTTGTTGCCCCTTTCACTATGTCTAGCAGTTAGCCCTTGGGCAGCCTTGAAGTTGTCATGCTAATAGTTTTGGGTCAAGAGCAGACTGCACATCTAGTGACTTGGTTTACAGGTATGTCAATGGATTACAACCCATCTATGCAAAGGAAGAGAGCAGGCAGAATTAGTTTTGAGCTAAGTAGAAGTGAGAAACCCCACAGTAGCTAGCAGGTATGCAACGTTCTGAACCATTTTTTCCAGTTTGAGGCTGTTGACTCCCCCTTTCTCAATGTGTCAACATTTCTAAATCACCTGAGTCTCAAATACCTGATTATGGTGGAGCAGTTTTCTGGGTCGGTGCAACCAGCGGACCCTCCAGGGCATCATCCCTCCCAGGGGTGTCAACATTGATCCATGCTTAATCCAACAACCTGGTGCCCGGATCTCAGGGGGTCAAGAGAAGCCCCAGACTGAACCTTATTACCACATCTGTCTTCAGTAGAGGAGGACAGCACACTGAGCGTGGACCAAGCCACAGGGCAGACTGTTCACCAGATGACCCGACGGTTTCTGCTGGGAAGAGTAATGTTGGGGACGGGCTTGTTTTTTACCCTTGTCTCTAAAATGAATGACATTATTAATTATGAATACTTAATCTCAGCATTGTTAAATGAATATTACCATCAAATTTGTATTAGGTAAGAAATGTTGTATTTTCTCTACGTTATACAGTGTATATTTTTTTTATAAAGGATAAGTAATATAAATACATACATAACATCTATATCTATAAAATTATGACTATATTTTAAAGATATGGTTTTGAGACCTATATTAGGTTTTTTAAAACATAACACAATATAGCAAAATGCAAATTTTCTTGCATTATAAATAATGATGCTAAAAATGATTAAAATCTTAATTCATGCTTTTTTTTTGCAAATGTTGTTTACAAAAATACTTTTTAATGCCTTAATTAAACTATCACAAAATGAATTCGATAACATTTTTAATGGATTGATAGCTCTACTTAAAATACATCACAGTATGTTGATAAAAAAAGTAATGCTGTACATTTTCTATTTATCATGAGCTAGTTTGACATTTGACTGCAGTCGGGTAGTTCTTTAGCGGACTGGGAATAATACATTTGAATTCAGCTTTTATTGTACAATTTTCTGCTTGAATTGACAATATTGATGTATTTCCATTCAGTTCCTCTGAGAATGGCCTTTCACAGAGCTAGTGTTGAATCCTCTATGATATTGTATTATCAGTGTGAGAGAAAGAGCCTTGAATTTGATAGTTTGCAAGGTCTTTTGCCAGCTCTTCTACAGTCAAGAGCCAGTGACACGTGAGTGACACGCAGTCTTCTTTCCTGTAGAGCAGAGGTGTGTCAACTATGGGTGCATTTATATGAGGTAGATTCATAGCTTCATGAAAAATAAACCAAAGATGACGAATGAATAGACCTCGCGGTCTGTTTTCAGGCTATACCTTGAATTGAACCCTTACAAAAGTACTGTGGCGATCATTGCTGGGTAGTAACGGATTACATGTAATCTGATTTACATAATGAGATTCCAAAAATTAAGTACTTGTAATTAAATTATGTTTGGTTTTAAAATACTCGTAATCAGACTACAGTTACTTTTAAGATTACATGATTCCGTGTCATTTCACATTTACATGATTCACCAAGATTTGTTGTCAGCTGAGCCTCTTTGACCTAATGTAGACCTGAAGTACCCTCTGAGATTTTTAGTTAATAAATTAGCATTTTCCTATTCAAATCAATGCTATAAACGAGTTAGGTCAAAAGTAATCTAAAAGTACTCCAATTATATAACCTTCAATTTGAATTACATTACAAATTACAATTTTTGTCATGTAATTTGGAATAAGTAACGGACAATCTATCTATCTATCTATCTATCTATCTATCTATCTATCTATCTATCTATCTATCTATCTATCTATCTATCTATCTATCTATCTATCTATCTATCTATCTATCTATCTATCTATCTATCTATCTGTCTATCTGTCTATCTATCTATCTAAACTTTAACACTCTAACAATAGGTTTTTCTACAGTATCTGTAATACAAAGTAACGACTCGATTTGTTGGATCTGTTTGAGCGCTCACATGCAGATTTGCATTCATGCTCTGTGAAGCACACTCTTGTCTCGCAGTAATACACACTGTGCACATGAGCGGACTAATGCACTTGTCAAAATGCTTGTCTTGGCGAGGGAAACATGTAAACATGAAACGTGTATATATATGTATTTATTTATTTATTATAATTTTTTAAGTTAAACCTCAACTTCTTAAGCACACAAAAATAAACATCAGGATCTGCTTCTTAAATAAAAACTGAGGGTAGAGATGCCGTGTCGCCAAAGAGAGGGACAGACAGACCGCAAACATCCCCACAGTGAAAGAACAGATGGAGAATCTAAATCAGGCCACAAGGTTATAAATACGGCAGAAAAAGTGCACGGAAGCTGTAATCACTGCGTATTTTTGCTTCTACCACACTAGTGCATGCTGGAGCTTCTGCGTATATTCACAGCATTGCTAAGTCTACTATGATTGCTTTCCATGTTCAATGAATGAAATTCATTGTTATACATTGTCATGGCGCTATCTAATAATCTGGGAAAGTAATGTAGAGACGCAGGCGCACCAATAGTGCCGGTTTATTCCATCTCCCTCTGGTAGATTTATGTCTGTCTGACAGATGGGAGATTGAATGTGGAATTGGGGTGGTCCGGACGGTCGCTTATCATCCCTTATCAGATGCTATTTTTTCAGAGGAAGGGTTTTATTCTAAGTAAAGATAAAGGTGCCGTCCCATGGGTTTTGGCCACAAGGTCAACATGAGAACCCTAGAGGTTCAATTAAGACATCAGAGAGCAAGTGGTAATAAGTGGCGTAAACGAGGGTTTGGATCTCAAGGGGAAATTTGATCTATTCATCACCCTGCTAACATGCTTACATTTATCACGCTACAATAAAGAGAGGCTATCAGTCACACATGCTACACTTGGTAGACAACAAAAGCAGACAGGGTAGATACACACACACACACACACACACACACACTTTTGCTTGATGAAACCTCAACACAATGCTACACTGATTAGCATAAGCCACTTGCCCAACTAGCATACTAGTATTTTTCAGAAAACAAAAGGTCGCACCTGAATATAAATCGAACTGGGTTATATGGAGCCCAGCACATGACATGCGAACAACAATATATATATTGTTCCCACAAAATAAGATTATTTCCCCCGCCTCGTTTTAGGAAATAGTGGCCACGTTGAACTAATTCATTCCCTCATTTTGATTTAACTAAAACTAGGAAACAAATTTTTATAACATGGCCATGATTTAGTACATTGAGGGAATTAATTATTATATTGTGTGCACGGTTTACAAAAACAATTAGTAAGTCTTGGGAATTGATTGCTAATTCATGGCTACAATATACATATTTTTTTCCCCCATCATGTCATTTGTGGGGCTCAAAACAAAAACAAAACAAAGATAAGTCGCATTTTTACATTCAGTACAGTACAGAACAATAATTTAAATTGTCATTAATAAATAAACATAGTCCCCAATTATAGTAGCATTCATTATAAACAACTTTAATTGATGTCAAGTCTTAGCGATTGTAAAGTACTGTACAGGTTGCTCTATACAAATAAACTTGACACATCTTACCTTCCCAACAAGCACAAAATATGTTAAAGTGGAATGAAAGCTGAAAACTGAAACCCGCGAGATAAAACATTTCTGTATGAATGCAGAGTCCGGTCATTTATAATTTACCAGCAACTTACTTGCGTTGTCCAATATTTTCCATTATTTAATGAAAAAAGAAACCATGTGCAGTCCAGTTGAACACTTCCTGGAATATTGTTAAATTTGTGGAAAATCAGCTGAGCATCTCGCGAATCAGGATACAAATATGACATGGTTTAAAAGCCCCGATATACTCGCAGTGAAGTTCTTTATCGTTCTTCGCTTAGGAGTAAAAAGGGCGTTCCAAATACCTGAGCGGCAGTGATATACTGTTACCAAACAGTTGATTATAGACAGTTGGTTGAGGGTAAAAATGAATGTGTGCATATACATCTGATGTGGATATGGTGTAAGATCACTGTTGCACAATTATTAGCTGTAACAGTAATGACTCAATCTTGAAGCCTTTTAGAATGGACTGAGCGACAAAGAGAAGTAGATTCTCATGTCACTCTGAAGACAAAGGCATTTTAGGGAGTTAGGACGCATACCAGACCGAGAATGACCTTCAGAAAGGAAATTGCCACTACAATAATGTCACAATTGGCAGGTGCCGACCGGCAACATACACCCAACCCCCGCCCCCCCCCCCCCCCCCCCCCCCATCCCCCCCCCCCCCCAGGCGTAACCTGACGGGGACGTGACATTTCACTGTGGCACTCTTGATGAAATGTCTTGACAAAAGACACAGATAACATCTATCACACCCCAACAGTCTACACAAGTGTCTTAATGAATCGTCCCCTTCGAGTCAGCGTCTCTTGAAATGACATCACTTCACCTGCGAGGGTGTATTTTCAAAGTGCAGATTTTGTTCACTAGATAACCTAGATGCCCTCACTTTTGAAGGGTTTGTTAGTGGAGAAAACGAGGGATGAAATACTTGGAGAGGCTGTCTTTGAGAAGATGTTGAATTAAGTGTAAATTATGAATAGCCTGGAGGTGGAGTAGAGGTTATTGTAAAGCGGATGACCTTTGAATGGGACTTCACTGCCATCTGTGCCCGCTGGGCATCTCTAATCCCTCTGCCACCATCCTCAGCAATAATTGGTACCCACACAACTGGCATAGTTCCTACACATTTGATTACTTTGTTACATATCTCTCTCTCTCTCTCTCTCTCTCTCTCTCTCTCTCTCTCTCTCTCTCTCTCTCTCTCACTCCTCGATTTCATTAACATAGTTTTGCATGTTTCATCCTCAGGGTCTAAAATGAATACTTGACAAGCAGGAAGTGTGAAAAAAAAGTTAGCAAAAATTAAGCTAAAGTGCATAAGAATGATAGCATAATCATTGCTTTTTTTCATCTGATAAAAACTATTCCAGTCTCATTGCAAATAAAGAGCTAAATAATTCCATTGTCATAGGGACAAAATAAATATTTTAAGAATGTGTGCACCACTAGTTGCACTAAATGGCACTGCAAACATAATGACTCTTTGCAACAGGTTTCCCAAACATTCCTGTAAGAATGCTGTGTGTTTACATGACCACATAACCTACAACCACAAACTGTCAGATTCATCTATACAGAACAGCGGAACTGACATAACTTATAATTTTATGATGGAGCAGATGGAGCTAGGGAGGTTAGACCTTTAAGAAATTGTTATAAATTATTGGCAACAAAAAAGTTAATTTTAGTTGCTTCCTCTTTTCTGTGTTTCCTTTCTGTATTTATACTTGACAGGTGAAGTATAAGAGTCTCCAACTTTGCTTTCTTTTTGGCAATCTTTATGTGTTTGTGTAACGGAAGCAAGCTAGTAAAGAGCTGTGCAAGTAAACCTCACTCCCCTGGCCTCAAGAGGCACACTAGCAACTGACTCTAGAGGTTGCAGTTTTTTTGCATACTTGTTAGTGTGCCCTACTCCCATGCCGTTGATGTTGGTTCGAATCTCACTTGAAGTGGTATGAGTAGGACCAGTTACTTTGGTGCCGTGACCCGGACGGGAGTGAGGTTTAGGCGGGTGAGTGTAACGGAGGCAAGCTAGTAAAGAGCTGTGCAAGTAAACCTCACTCCCCTGGCCTCAAGAGGCACACTAGCGACTGATGCTATAAGCTGCGATTTTAGCATACTTGTTAGTGTGCTCGCCTCCCATGCCGTTGATGCTGGTTCGAATCCCACTTGAAGTGGTATGAGTAGGGTCAGTTACAGTGGTGCCGTGACCCGGACGGGAGAGAGGTTTAGGCGGGTGAGCGTAACAGAGGCCAGCTAGTAAGAGCTGTACAAGTAAACCTCACTCCCCTGGCCTCAAGAGGCACACTAGCGACTGAATAAAGGCTGCGGCCTTTATTGTCCTTGTTAGCTCCCACCTCCCCTCCCGAGTAGGACCAGTTTCATTTGCAGATTTAAATCCTTTAATATATCTGCCTTTCAAAACAACACTGATTTTAGTGAAGTTTGCTTCATGTTACCACATTTTACAATGCTCTCGCCCCCCTTCCCAATGAATCTTGACTCTTGACAGATGCCTTTGAATCCTGTTGAAGCCATCAGAAGCTCACGTGCCTTAGGAGGGCTGTCTGGATTTGTTTGTTTGCTTGTTATTTACACCATTGTGTTGCATTGCCATGCCTGGCATCATATGTCGGCCTCTTCTAAAAAGCTAAAGCCCCCTGCCAAGAGAAATCCTATTTTACAGTTGACTGCACAACAAAAGTAAAATGCAGCCTTGATTTGGAACCACCATTGGCAGAAGAGGAAGAATTACTGTCAGATTTACACTGATACCTAATCAAACCATAATTTATTTCCTGTCAGCATTGACCTTGGACACCATAGGAACGTCTATTTAGCTAGTGCCGTCAGTGTCGTCCCCCCCCCCCCCCCTCTGGGAAGCTCCAAATATAGTGTATTTTCCCTCTTCTTTTCTTTTCTTCTTTTTTTGTCTCGAATATGGTTCCGTATACGTTGATTTGAAGCTCTTGGCGCTGGTTTTGCTGTGTTTATTCCAGGCGTGCTTTTCTTTCCACACTTTGTCCTACTTTCTGCACTTCATTTTCTCATTCATCTCCTTCAGCGCCGTTGGATGGTTGCTCCTCTTGCCCTCTTGTGCTCTCGGCTGTAGAAAGTTCCACCCATGATCAAAGCATCTCTCCCACATCCTGATGGTGGAAACAAAAAGACGAGCTCTGCTATATAACAGCAAGGTCTCAGGAGGGATGCGCTGCTCAGATAGCTCACGCACTCTTAGCTCTGCTTGGAGAAAATTGAGATTTATCATTTAAAAACAATGTTCTATAATGCCTGGTACCTTTACAAAAATCTATAATGGCTAAGTTGCACTCGACAAAAGAAGATATGGTATGGTATCGAGGATGGTTTCGAAGTGTCATCTTATGTACGACACATGAAAGATTAGCTTTAGCTTTACTTTTTCATGTTTCATCTTCTGAATGGACCCGCTTTGGGTCAGGTTGACTAGACTAGAGAAGCGCTGTGACCTGAATTGACTTATGTACACACACACAGTCTTGGTCAAAAGTTTACATACACCTTGAAGAATCTGCAAAATGTTCATGATTTTCACAAAATAAGAGGGATCATAAAATGCATGTTGTTTTTTTCACTTAGTGGTGTCCTGAATAAGATATTTTTCATAAATATGTTTACATATAGTCCACAAGACAAAAAATAGCTGAATTTATAAAAACGACCCTGTTCAAAAGTTTACATACCCTTGATTCTTAATGCAGTTTGTCATTACCTGGATTTTTGTTTTGTTTTGTGATAGTTGTTCTTGAGTCCCTTGTTTGTCCTGAGCAGTTAAACTGCCCAATGTTCTTCAGAAAATCCTCCAGGTCACGCAAATTCTTCAGTTTTTTAGCATCTTTTGCATATTTTAACCCTTTCCAGCAGTGACCCATGTGCGATTTTGAGATCCATCTTTTTACCCCGAGGACAATTGAGGGACTCAAACAACTATATAAAAAAAAGTTCAAACATTCACTGATGCTTCGAAAGAAAACACCATGCATTAAGAGCAGGGGGTGAAAACTTTTTGAACCGGCTGAAGAAGTGTACATTCATATTATTTCATATTTTTTCATTTCGTACTTCTCTTTGGAAGCTATAGAAGATACTTAAATGTTTCCCAGATGACAAATTGTGTACAATTTACCTTGATCCGATAATGATCATGAAAATCATGCACCAAATTATCATGCAATGATGACTTATACCCCAGCCGCTGGGGCCCAGTATATAGTTTCATGATGATAAAATTCCCATGCCCTTCTTGTCATTTGATGACGTTTCTCAATGAATGCATGATTTTGGAGTCGTAGTTGGGTGCTGCGGACAGACATCCAACATTGCTAATGTTTGAGGCTACTTTTAGGTAAGGGGCTTTTATAGCAGCGCCATGCAAAGTGATATAACCTAATTTATTAATCATAACCTGCCGAATTGGCTTGTGTGTTGATATGCGTCACCCAGCACTGACGATTTTCCCCCGCATTTGGCGGGTGTTCATTTCAAAACCTGTTTACGCATATTACAGACACTTTTATCCAAAGCGACTTCATTTGGAATACAGGAATGACTAGACAATTTAGAAAAATGCTCTTTTGCACGTAGAAATATTATCCTTTATGCTCATGGTCAGTTACATATTGTTTTGGAAAGTGTATAAGCAACCTCCCTCGTGCTGGTTGATTTATTGGGTTGAGCTGCTCATGTAGGATGGGATTGTTGAGTTTCATTAAACTGACTGAAGTGTGAGCCTCTTTACGGGGTGATTCATTGTGAGTAACAAAGAGCAGCCTGAATATAATTTATGAATCATTAGAGCAACCGTCAGGATTTCTGAACAAGGTGTCTCGCTGCCAACACTTACACACTCTTCTCTTTGTAGATATTTGCTGGGGGATCTAAATTATTATTTTTATGAATTTCATGTAAAACTCGTGAAACGTCATAGTTTGTAACAGAGTGTGAGGTGTGTGAAGTGTAACATCGCTACAGAGCTCCCAATGGGATGCGCTCGTGTTCAATACAACAACTTTGAATCCATGTTGCTTCGAGTCAAGTTTCTGTTTACCTCTTGATCATGGATATGTTAAAATAGAAACACATAAATAGTTGAAGTGATTGTGAAGTCATTATTTAAGCATATCATTAAACATTGTGTATTGAGCATTTGAGTGCTATGAATCATTATATATGTACATGTGTCTGTGTATATGTGTGTGTGCATGTATATGTATGTATGCATATATATGCACTCACCTAAAGGATTATTAGGAACACCTGTTCAATTTCTCATTAATGCAATTATCTAATCAACCAATCACATGGCAGTTGCTTCAATGCATTTAGGGGTGTGGTCCTGGTCAAGACAATCTCCTGAACTCCAAACTGAATGTCAGAATGGGAAAGAAAGGTGATTTAAGCAATTTTGATCTGCTCAGTTACTGGGATTTTCACGCACAACCATTTCTAGGGTTTACAAAGAATAGTGTGAAAAGGGAAAAACATCCAGTATGCGGCAGTCCTGTGGGCGAAAATGCCTTGTTGATGCTAGTGGTCAGAGGAGAATGGGCCGACTGATTCAAGCTGATAGAAGAGCAACTTTGACTGAAATAACCACTCGTTGCAGCAAAGCATTTGTGAAGCCACAACACGCACAACCTTGAGGCGGATGGGCTACAACAGCAGAAGACCCCACCGGGTACCACTCATCTCCACTACAAATAGGAAAAAGAGGCTACAATTTCCAAGAGCTCACCAAAATTGGACAGTTGAAGACTGGAAAAATGTTGCCTGGTCTGATGAGTCTCGATTTTTGTTGAGACATTCAGATGGTAGAATCAGAATTTGGCGTAAACAGAATAAGAACATGGATCCATCATGCCTTGTTACCACTGTGCAGGCTGGTGGTGGTGGTGTAATGGTGTGGGGGATGTTTTCTTTGCACACTTTAGGCCCCTTAGTGCCAATTGGGCATCGTTTAAATGCCACGGCCTACCTGAGCATTGTTTCTGACCATGTCCATCCCTTTATGGCTACCATGTACCTATCCTCTGATGGCTACTTCAAGCAGGATAATGCACCATGTCACAAAGCTCGAATAATTTCAAATGGGTTTCTTGAACATGACAATGAGTTCATAGTATGGTGTTCCTAATTATCCTTTAGGTCAGTGTATATATATATATATATATATATATATATATATATACAGTTTATAAGTGTATTATACAGTATTATAAGTGAACCTCTAGAAACATATAAAAAGAAAATCCATGTCATGACCCCTTTAATACAAGAAAGAAATCAATCGATTTACATCCACACATCCGCACATCCACACTGTGAAATAAGATACAAATATGATCAAATTAATATAATGCATCTAGAAAGCACAGAGTGGTGATACAAATGTTGAACACTGACTCCCATGTTCCGTCTCGGATCATAAGATCATTTATGGAGCTGGTAAGGACACAGTGACATTGAGATTTAGAGGACAGATTGTGAGTGTGTGTGAGAGATTAAGGGACTGGGGTGGTTCTCATTGTTCTTGTTCGTATGAAAGGGGGCCGGTCTTGGTGCTTCCTGGTGGGTTTGGTAAGGTTGCATATTCCCACAGATGGGTGTGTGTGTGTGTGTGTGTGTGTGTGTGAACTCATAAATGCATGGAATACTAATGAGCAGTCTGGGACAGAGGGGGGTTGTGCAGGGACACACACAGACACACATCTGAATCTGTGAAGGAATTTGCGCCACACTCTCTTAAGACATTTGACTCAACTAAATTAAAGGTATTTGAGGCACACGTTTATCAACATTCAGCATATTCTGCAAGAGAATTTGTAAACCTATGTAGGTATTTTAAAATTGAATAATGCTGTTGTAATATAAATAATTAGAATATTTATTTATTTATTTATTAAATAATATATTTGTATCTTAATGTATATGGAGCAATGTTTATAATAACTGATGATAAATTAATGTGTGCTGTACATGAACAGATCTGTATGGAAATGAGATGCTTTTGGCTGTTTGTGCAGACAAGAGATTCTGATATATGAGCTACTTCATTTATTTACATCTAATAGGAAGTTTTTGCATGGTCTGGATATTGAAATCTCACACTAATCAGCTCAGAGACCAAAGGAAAACACCATGAGAGAGAGTTTAAAGTGTGACCACTTGTAAAACGATGCACACACATTCTCATGTGCACACAAGAATAATATACTTTAAACGAATATACTTAAGTGCAAAATGAATGTAGTTTTTTTAAATATACATTTTTAAAATTTGAAGTATACTACAAGTGCACATTCAATACAATTAAACACTTCTTTTTCACAAGGGTAAGTCAATAATAACAGAATTGTTGCTATTCCTTTAACGTCAAGGCTTCATGCAGTGTTAAATTCACAACAGAGTTCTGGAGCTCTGGGTCAATCCAATACCTGATGTCTGACCTCACATTTCTTCATGAAAGTCCATAGGTGAACAGAACATTTTCTCAGACTGTATTTTCATTATTTTGGAGAACTAAATTGCCTCCAGACATTTCATATACACTTTACGGAGAAAGAACAGATCCAGGTGTCTTGTTTTTACGGCGTTCCTGAACTCCTACCTGTGACTCAATGTTATTTGAGTCGGTGTGAGTAAAGACAGCTGTGGAAAGGTTTACATGAACCTGAAGCTGCTTGATGATCGATGGTAGAAACATTATCACATGACGCAGAGCCTGTAGGATCATGGAAACAATGACCTCAGTGATGTGGCATCACAATTACATTTACACATTGTCAAGATTGAGAACAGTTCAAGTTAGCTGAAATTGATTTGCAGCAGATGGTCTGTAGTTGTAAATAGTGGACTTTTTACCAGCACGATGTGTTATAAATGATGACAACCATGGTGTATATATATATATATATATACATATATATATATATATATATATATATATATATATATATATATATATATATATATATATATATATATATATGTAGGCTAATAGTAACTGTTGATTTTTTTATATACTGCACAATTCATCACCAATCATTTTACTCAAACTGGAACACAACAAATTTAGCAATAGAATCTCCTCAAGTTTGGGCTGGAAATATGTCTTTAATTGCATGGATGTAGCTATTGTGCGTCGTTGTCATAGCGCCACCAGCTGGCAGCAGGAAGTGTGGCACATAGGACAACAGACTTTGAAATAGTCCTCTTATATTTACCCGCTTAAATGCATGTGCATTGCTTTTCTAGAGGCGATGACACCATTTATTGTAAAATACAGAAATATAGCTGCAAGCAGCGATGAATATAACTATATATGGTGTCATCGGGTCTAGAAAAGCAATACACATGCATTTAAGCGGGTAAATATAAAAGGACAATTTCAAAGTCTGTTGTATGTGCCACACTTCCTGCTGCCAGCTGGTGGCGCTATGACAACGACACACAATTAAAGACATATTTCCAGCCCAAACTTGAGGAGATTCTATTGCTAAATGTTTTGTGTTCCAGTCTGAGTGAAATGATTGGTAAAGTGTTCAACTAAACTAATTTATTCGACACAATATTGAAGATCTGAGTTTGTATGTGGGAATCCTCATTTTATTCAGTTGCAATGTAAATAAATAATTATAAAAAGGTAAAGATGGAAATGCCAGGTTGTCCTCAATTGTCCTCATCGTGATCTCATGAAAAACTTAACCATCAGTGGGGAATAAGCATATCGTACAAAAAACGTATGAATGAGATTGTACAGATTCCTACGAATTAACCACCAGTTCATAAAAATGTAAAACAATTTGCCATGGGAGTAAAATTTGCTTTAAAAAGTGGTCTCCTCTGATTTGTGTGTTTTCTGTCCTCTGAGGGTCACCTGAACAGTGCGGAAATCATTTTTGCAGACTTTATGGATTTTTATTTCCCCTCGCTATTTACCACTTCAGAAACTTTCACACATGGAAGATGGCACACATTAGGGCTTTTCACACTTAAAATAGTTCTGTCATGACAACTCTCGGGAGATTGGTATGGTAATAGAGATTGGCATGGTAATGGATATGGCAATGTTAATGTATTTGGTCTTGGCGGATAGATCTGCTACGCTGCTGCTGCAGAGCAAGTGCCGAGAATACCTTTACAGACATTGCTGTGAGCATGTAAGACATCCTGGTGCTGCAGCACATGTAACATTCATGGTTTAACCCCTCTAGCAGATCTATACAGGTGGAGGGGGGGTTTCTGAAAGTGCGCTACATACTGCTACCAGTACCAGCAACACCCCGGTATTTGTTTGAATGTTGAGCAACCAAACAGCTGTGCCATGTAGATAATGATGTGATCGCTACCAAATGAGTCAAAGACTTATCAGCCTGTGCCATCTAGAGTTTCATGCCAGAACTAGGTATTTAACCCTGGGTCATTGTTTACCCATTGTAAACCCACAAAAAATTGTGCTCATACCTGTGGTTAACAATTAATATTGGGTATTCGTAAGCTGCCGTTTCACATTGTACATTCCTAAACCCTGTGCTAACGTTCTGACACACATGTTTGCGGTGTCAGCAGCATTGATTGGATGAACGCAGCAAGCAACCTGTGATTGGCTGTCAGTTGCCAAGCATCTAGTCGTACCATTCTAACACCACATCATTTCACACTGCGCACGTTTGGCACCGCAATGAGGGGTTAAAAGGTTTATTTCAGTCAATATTATCAAGCTTTAGTATACTGATCCAAACTATTATTGTTTCTTTTAGAGGGATGTAGTAACACTTGATTCATTACTAATGGGTTACCATTACCTTATATGATACATTATGCATTATTAATATTAATTATGAACCTGTATATAGTAGTTATCTGGGTGGTAGGGAAAAAATAGTAGTTACTGATTAGCTAATAGTGAACTACCACATTTGACTGAGCGCTATTACTTACTAATTTGTTCATCAGAGTTCCTTGTTAGTTAATAGTAGTTACTAGAATATCAATAGTGCGTTACTCATTTGTTCCTGTGTAGTTATTCATTAATAAAGGACCAGTATTCTAAAGTGTTACCAGTAAGTCTTAAGTGAGACAATCACATTTCCATACAGGATTCCATCACAGGATCCGCATTACCCTAAAGAGGACAAATCAACCGCTGTTCCTAATGCAGTGTCTCTGGTACGCAATCTGATGTCCTAAAGCTGCTCAAGTGATTGAGGAGCACAGGGAGTGGTGGCGTATGGCAGTGGTGTAATGGAGCACTGATCCCGCTGAACTCCCGTCGCTGGACCCGGAGCGGAGGGAAAAGCTCCGTCAGGCCTCTATCTGCAGCGGGATTAATTAGCCGCTCAGACGGGTGGTCTTGAAAGTGTCGAGGCATCAGCATGCAGAGGGCTTCTGGGACATGAAAGCTGCGAAAGCGAGGCGAAGCTGAGATTTGTGCGTGTAGATGTGGAATGTAGTTGAAGTACTGATGGAAAATAATTCCCATGGCGCACACAGACGAGCTTTAAACAGTTCAAACTCGAGTATATGGAGAGATACGCAGAGTAAACATGGAAAGAGACGAGTTCACTTATATAGGGCCGGTTCACGGTTTTTGCATTTAAAAAACATGAGACGCAGAGCGCTGGATTGGGAAAAAAGTCAAGGTGTCTTTAAAAGTTGAACTTATTTTAACTTGATTGGAGCATTTTTAGAACACGGTTTCATGTGCGACTGCGAGATGACAGGTGTCAGTCTAGCACAGTGGAAAGCAAAAACACGCTCTGTGTGAACGGCCTCTTACGATAATCCACCTCCATCCGCTTGAGGAACATTTGAGAAGGATGTAAGGCTAGTACTATTACCGCAGTTGGGTATTTCCTAAACTATGGTCACTTTTTTGGTCGTTTTTCCTGAAAGTCATGAACGTATTCGAGATGATGTGCTTTCCTCCAGATCTGGAATGTACAGTAATGTTTTGTTTCATAATGAACAATGACATATGAACATTTTTGTCTTGCTAAGGCTGATTTCATTAGTTTTCACTGATTTCAACAATTTCTTAATTTTTTCACAGTTTTGCATATTGCAATAACAGTTTGATTGGAAATGGCACATTAAACATATTCTGTTCACAGGTGATATCTATCTATCTATCTATCTATCTATCTATCTATCTATCTATCTATCTATCTATCTATCTATCTATCTATCTATCTATCTACCTTATTTTTTTGTATTTTCTACATTGTGTTGTAAATTATATTTCTAATTCATGTTAATTTTATTTTATGTACACTGAACATTGCCATGCATGCCATACTGTGTATGGTTGTATGATATATATATACTGTATATATAATATATAAAAATAATAATTTTGTAAAATGGGTTTTCATTTTTCTTGCCTGGGACAAGAGTAAAATAATAAAATGTTTACATAAAAGGCATTTGAAACACAGCAAAAAAAATTGAAGATAATGTTGTAAAACGTTTCCAAGTTTTGATGTGACCTTAATGTGACAAAGAGAAAAAAAAATGGCCCAAAGTTGAAGAAACACCCAGTCATACATTAGCATACAAACACTTTCTTGTTCTCCATCAAACCCTCCCAGGAAAGCAGTGATAATTTTACATTATTCTGCCCCTGGTCAGGATTTGTAGTCAGGATTTATAGGACCCTGCACTTGATTTAGAGTTTGCTATGGAAAAGTCTTGCCTCAAGACATTTCTGTGTGTGCGGCTTTAAACCCAAAGGTTCCTCTGCTATGTTGAAACAACCCAAAAACCAAAATAGCAGCTGTCAGTCATGTGCCCATGTGAACACACATCAGACAGAACCCCCCCAAAAATGATGGAAACTGAGAAAACCCAACATAAGCAGCTCAGAGAGTTGGCTTAGAGAAGCACATTTGGCTTCCATCACGGTGGCAAGTCGACAGACTGTGTAGATCTTCTTATATGCGTATTTACATATTTATTTTGAATTACATTTCCGTACGCGTTACCTAACATTAACTCAGTTTTTTGGGTGAGAAGGTTATGTAAGCCATGGCAGATGTAAATGCATTCAACATCTTTTTATAGAAACTAGATTTAGACTAGACTAGAGTCTAACCAGACGCGATACGATAAGATTCCAGCGACAAATCATTTGTCTGTCCACACTAGACGCCACGCGACTGCGAGATTCGTCAAAACCCACAGCCAATCAGAACAGCGCGTTGCCGAGTCTCCCGGGGCATTTTGTTTGTAATTGTAAATGTGTCTCTATATGGTTCCTGGATGGTTGCTAGGTGGCTGTTTAGGCTACTAGCCCTCTATGGTATTATAGTCTCTAGATGTGACACAGACCCTCTTTCAATGCACGACAATTGGATTATTTTGTTGAAAGTGTGATTGTGTAGTTTAGTAATGAGTGTGATGTCAGCTCAACTTGGTGATCTAAGCTGTTTTTTATTGCCAGCAGACTTTGAACTGAGCGCCTGTTTGATCAGCAATTGCAAAAAGAGGCTTACTTTGATAGTTCACTGCCCGCTACAAAGACTGACCAAATGAGCAAAGCGGCTTAACCCGGTTCTGAGGTCCTTAATGTAACACAAGTATGCAGCAGAAATGTGAAATTACATATTATGGTAAAAAGGCCCTTTTGGGGTTGAGATTAATTTGCTCAGACAAGTAGGCTAATAGTGTGAAAACTTGCAAATAAATTGCACCCTAGTTGACCACTGCAGAAAACGGCATACTTTATATTCTGTCCTCTGCACCTCTTTCTTTTTTTTTTTTTTTTTTGTCATCCAATGTTGCGTATCGCTGTATATTCCGGCAGTAGAAATATTATTAAATGCAGTTTTAGTGACTTCTCTCCAGTGCTCAGTAACTGCTGTTGTAAAGATCTTGACAGCCCGACTGAAAACTCTGTGAAAAAAAAAACTGCCTTGTGTGCGTCAGAGATGAAAGAGGTGTGATTTATAGCCAAGTATAGCACAGTTTCTTGCTGATGAATTGTGTTGTGCTTTGGTTATCCCAAGGCGTGAAGATCAAGTATTATTGTTAAGGTTTATAAGTAGGCATTTTTAAAGGAATAATTTACCATACCGTCTTCATTTGCTCCCCCTCGTGTTGTTTCAAACCTGTATGGGTTTCTTTCCCCTGGAGAACAAAACTGTATGTTTTTTAATTCAATGTGTTTGCTATACAATGAAAGTAAAGTTGCTGTCAAGCTTTGAAAAATGGGGAAGCACTGATATTAAAGGATTAGTTCACTTCAGAATTAAAATTTCCTGATAATTTACTCACCCCCACGTCATCCAAGATATTCATGTCTTTTTCTTCAGTCGAAAAGAAATGAAGGGTTTTGAGGAAAACATTCCAGGATTTTTCTCCATATAGTGGACTTCAACGGGAACCAACGGTTTGAAGGTCCAAATTGCAGAACTACCCCTTTAAAGGTGCATTCAGTAGTTTGGTGCAAATTTAGAAAGTTTTGCACATTAAGAAATAAATTGTATTTCAGTCTTCTGAATGGTTTAAGCCCACATGAAATGAAGACTGTACTCATAACATTTTCTATAAAAAATGTTTTAATTTTATGTGGTGCAGGTCACCCCTCTCAATGTATTTCATCATGTTGAAATGACGTGAGCCGCAGTGTTTCACTAAACGTCTGCGAGAATCTTCATTCTCATTGGTTGCCGTAGTGCTTAAAGTATGTGAAGAACAATGAAGCTACAAATTCCCAGTTTACAAGCTGTAATTACGAGCTCTGGGAACAATTCGACTCATCACAATTGCATGCCCTGGCCCTCAACACTAACATCTAACCGCTCCACTTTAAACAGGCTTGGCAGTGAAAGCGATGTTTAGCTAACCAGTGTTTTATTAACATTACACCCAACTCAACCAGAAACTCAGCAGCAACGAGTCTTTAACTTAAACTTAGCATACCTTTGAATTCATATCCATACTGCATGTGAATGTGTTAAGTTCTAAATGTTACTTTCCCTGCTGGCTGCTACAATTTTTCCCATTATTGATGGAAGCCAGATCATGGGAACTGAGCGAAACCCCTCTGAGGAACGATCACGTCTTCAACATGGAGCTACTGCTCTCAGCATTCAGAGCAAAGGAATAACCGAGTGTTTACTAAAAGATCTGTGCGACAGAGGGACGGCGATCTGCTCTCTTCATGCTGTGGATGTCAATCAAAATCATAAAGGAAGCATTTGAAAGTCCTCAAGCATTGAGAAACACTCCTTAATAGCTCAGTAACATGCACTTTGTAGGAGTTCACATGGACTTATTTGAGCTGTACCGCAGCAGGGATTTCAGTGCCAGTTTAGTAAAGTAATCAGACAGACATTTTTGAAAAGAGGAAAAAGTGGAATATTTCACAAGCACTAATGCATTCCTTAGTCCTCCTTTTTATGTCTTCATGCACCCTCCTTTGAGTCTTCTTTGGACACGTCTGAAATGAGGCTTAAGGAGAGAGACGTTGAGTTCACTATCATAAAATGCCTTTATATGTAGAAGGGATTGTGGTATTAGTTTGAAGGATTTCACCATTCCTGTTCCTACCAGCTGCACCTCAATGGCTCCCCACGTCTGAAGTCTGTTAAATCAGAGTTGTGAGCTTCTGATATCAATCTTAAAGTCATTTACAGCGAGACTGCAGTTTATCATCATTCCACACGCCGTATTTTCTCTTAGCTTTCTCCCAAAAAAATCTGAATAGGGTTGAACTTGAAGGAACAGTTCATTGGAAAATGAAAATTGTCTTTATTTACTCAACCTCATGTCGTTTCGAAAACCGTACAACTTTCTTTCGTCTGTGGAACGCAGATGGAGAAATTATCAAGTATGTACTGGTTCCTCTTTTCCATGCAGTTACTATTAATGGATACTGGAGCTTTCAAGCTCATGTTTTCATGTTCGAAAAAGTAACAGAAAAGTAGCGTAACACATTACTTTCCATATAAGTTGACAAAAGCAAATAGTTACTTTTTTAGGGAGTAATGCAATATTGTAACACATTACTTTTAAAAGTAATACGGACCACTTTTATGATTTTTTTTGGTAGCCCTTTATTTTACAGTGTGTTACATGTACTTACCATAGTAATACCATTAAATTATGCATAATTACATGCAACTAACCTTCAACCAAACCCCAATCCTACCTTAACCCTATAGTTAGTACATGTAGTTGCTTATTGTTACTATATAATTAAATATATAATTACGCTGTAACAATGACACCTTGAAATAAAATGTAACTTTATTTTTTAAGCTTGAAAGCTTCAGCCCCCATTCATTCAATTCCATCCAGTTGATTTCCAATTGTATGCAAAAGAGCATCAGGTACATTCTTCAAAATACCTTCTTTTGTGTTTCTCGGAAGACAGTCATACAAGTTTGGAAACAACAGGAGCTTAGGTAAATGATGACATAATGTTAATTTTCGAGTGAAGTATCCCTTTAAACTGGATTTATAGTGCCTCATTAAAGTGTTTTCATTTGGTGTGAATTTATACCTTAAGATCATTAACAGGGCCTGATTTACTAAGTTTTCGATTTGATCAGTCCGGCTATTGCCTGGAGACCTCTGACATGTTCAGTGGACAACAGATCAATGGAGATGGAGTGGGAATTGCTGAAAAGAGATGGGTATGGGTTTCAGGAATGATATAGCCATGCGGACAAATTGAGTTCCTGCCAAAGAACTGCGGAGGTCTATCTCAAGAGAAGTAGTAATGACTGCTTGTACTGCTGAAACGATTGCTTTGTGTAAGACACCACCATTTTTTAATGTGGCTTTAATTTGGTTAATTCTTGCCTTGGCTTGCAAACAAGACAGTAATGAGTCAAACAACAAGAAATGTTCAAAGGTGACTGCTTGTCAAGTCGTGTTCTTCCTTGGAATAGGATTGTAAAGCATTTGCCATGAATAAAGTCTTGAAACTGCTTGAAACTCTTATGAACAGAGGTAGAAATGCCTGTGTGGATATAAATGGAAGGTCAGCCAGAACACCCTAGCAACCATATACCGTAGCAACACCCCAGCAACTGCATAACAAGAGCCTAGCTACCACTTACAGCAACACTTTAGCAAACGCACAGAACATCTATATTTTCTGGCATAAAGGCTTCGAACTACATGTATTATATATATTTAAACACGACTTTTGCCTTTAAGAAAACCAGCATAAATGTTTGAATCTAGTTAATCAGGATCACATTGATTTCATAAAAATTTTTGGTCGGATTAAAAAAATGATCATCCATGATGAAATTGGAGCAAACAATACGGACATACTATCTGGACGGGTTTCGATTTCTGAGTTAGCGAGAATCAGTGCATTTCCGATTCACAAACAAATGGGAAAACAATCAATTTGTTCACAAAGAACAGATTCATTTGTTAATAAGGCTGCAATTTGAAGGTTGAGCAGCGAGATCATTGGCTACTGATACAGCAGTAACCAATCAGCTGTGCCCTATTGAGAATGATGCGATTGCAAGCACATTGACTTAAAGCAACACTATGGAACTTTTCAACCTTCATAATATATTTCCAAGACCCTTGTGATGGTACATCGACTTACAATAGGTTAAATGACACGTCTGCCATAGCCTGACGTGGTCTGTATCGCTTTTACTCGCACTATGTAACTTCGGGTTTCGGGTAGTAACCCGAGCACAAAAAGAACTACAAAACTCGACTGCTTTACGGCATACGTCACTTCCCCCACCACTTCCTCAAATTGTCTATGGCCATTGCAGACATCCCAAGTCTATAGCGTCTCCCTGATGCCCGCAAATGAGTTAAAATCTGCCGGAATCTAGAGCGCGCATGCGATACAGAACATACTGCGCGCATAACATACATAGCGCGAGCACGGCAGAGAGGGAGAGAGCGAGAGACCTTGCGAGTGTGCCTCACGAAAGCTAGTCAACCAACCCGCCACCCCCCGTCAACAATCCAGTCA
Organism: Tiaroga cobitis; assembly: GCA_030578255.1. NCBI lineage: Eukaryota > Metazoa > Chordata > Actinopteri > Cypriniformes > Leuciscidae > Tiaroga > Tiaroga cobitis. The sequence continues at coordinate 35,580,040 of CM060605.1, forward strand.
CCAAGATATACCTCCCTAAAATGACTTCTTGCAGGTTGGGATTGTTGATTCCAAAGCCGGTGCTGGATAAACAGCGAGCGTGCGCGTGCGTCAGTAGGCTGCGGTAGGCTAAATTATTCACGACAGCGGTAATGGACAATTCCGCATCCAACCTGTAGGGCGACCGCTGAGGAAAAGTTCCTTGGTGTTGCTTCAAGGACCTTATATTAGTATATATTGTGTATATGCAAATCATATGTACTGAAAAATATTGTAGTAATAATTCCATAAGGTCTTAAATGAAGACAGAATTTAAAATTTTTGTCTGATCTACTTCTTTATTTAGATCTAGTCATGTTCATTAGCATGCTTTGACCTCTGTCTTTATTGGGTCAGTGCCGGCTGAGATTAATGCAGTCTGACCTGACCTTGTAGTTCCTCAGAGCAATTCTCATGGGCTGACAGCCATCTCACTCTCTCTCATACAGCACATCTTCTCTCGTATGTGTGAACTGATGAAGATGACACTAATGAAAAACAATGTCTTTTTTATAGTGATTTGACCTTTGACTCTCCCTCTGATGCCCTAAAGCCAGCGCTACATTCCCAGACTGCTTCACACAGAAGATATGATCAGAGTTATAACACATCTGATCCTCTCAAGTTCAGCCATCTAATGGTATAAGAGTTTAAACTATCCGGTCTTCAACACGTAATCGCTCAAGCCTCCACTTAGTGCAGACTTTCCGACCGACAACCCCTCCCCCTCCCCCTCCCCCATCCCATCCCCTCCCACTCCAATCCGCGGAATACACCCTTTCAATGACCCTAGAAGAATCCATAGTGCTGTCTCACAGGATTATGGGAAAGCTTTTCTCTAATGATAAACTCACTGTAGCATAAAGCTACTCCAACAACTCTGCTCTGATACTTTTTGGACTGTAAAAGAAGATGAAATGTTAAAGGAACAGCGGGGGAATATCAAAGCACTTTGCAATAAAGAAAGTCATATCACAACAAACCTGACAAACCCTGGGAAAATACGATTTTAATGGTCTAAGGATATTCACATTATACAAGACTTTTGTCTGATGTGTTTTAAGGGACCTTAAAAATAAAGAAGTCATAATGGTTTCTTGAAATATTGCAAAATTAAAGATAATATAGTTTGCAGGTATGAATAAGATCTCAATATCTGGGGTCCGGTAGCCTGAGGTAAAACTTCTTTGACAGCTTTGAAGGGTTGGCAGCCACAATACTTCATTTGAACGACATCAATATACTGTACCTCAGAAATAGCCATTTGCGATTTACCAAGCTTACACACACACGTGTATATATATATATATATATATATATATATATATATATATATATATCTGTGAAAAATATTATATATATATATATATATATATATATATATATATATATATATATATATATTAACAATTATTAATAATAAATTATATAAATTATTTATAAGACATGAATTATGATATTATTATTATAAATTATATATATATAATATAGAGAATATTTACAGAGAAAAATTATTAATAGAAACTAATTATAGATTTATCACATAATATGTAGATTCATCTTTATTTTATTACATGTATTATTCATACTATCGTTTATTTATCTTTAATCAATATTAACAGATTCTTCATGCTTACATATTTTATATTTTTCATTTAGGTTAACTTAACTAATTATTCAAACAAAATACTTTAAATAAGTGACAAAATACACAACAAAATGACTAAATTGGTGACTAAACATGAATAAAACATTACTAATATCTCAATAATACTGAAATAACACTAATAACAAATTAAATATCTAAATTATTTATAGAAACGAATTAGATTAGTAATAAATTCATTACATATGCGGAATTGATTAATATTTGATGAGAAAAGCTCAAAGTAATTTATGTGGCATGCAGAAGACATTACAACAAAGCTTAATACAAAAAAAGTGTTTTTAGAAGTGTTTTATATTTAACATTTATATTATCATTTTATCATTTAACAGCATATCACTGGCCTGCAGTCTTGTTATGCTTATAGGATCATTCCTCATTGCCAAATTAATGTATAAGTCAAGCGGCATAATTCTTTATAATATAATTATTTTCTTTACTCTCACAATTTAAAACAATAAAATGACAGCCCTCATATATAATTGTTTAATCTATAACAAAAAGTAAATCCTATTATGTTAGATATTTATATACATCTTATGCCTTATTTTGTGTGGCTACTTTGGCTTCTGTTGTTTTTTTTTCACATTCATCTTAATGTGTCTTTTTCTGTCAGTTGGTCCTTGTACTTCCTCTTGTATTCTTTTCTCCTGTTTCTTCTCCATTGGGCCATTCTGTTCTCCTTCCATCAGTCTTCGTCCCCTGTGAAAGTGTCTGAGGGAGAGGCAGGTCCCGTCCTGACGGTTCATTCACCTCGACAGTCACCGCGATGCCCTCATCCCTCGGTGGGCCGTTTTTCACAGCACTCCCAATTCTTTCAAAGCCTCTGACAGCAGCCCTTTAAAAGCGGCTCCGACGTGACCTATTCACGGCTCCCATTCTGCTCGCTCCCTAAAACTCAACTGGGCTTATTTCTTTTCGCCCTGCCCTCTCCTTTCTGCCCTTTTGAATGCTAAACATGAATGGTATTGTGTGGGCCAGAGAGCAGGGGCGCAGAATTCCTGAGGCGCCATTGAAGAGGACTAGGAAAGGATGACAAAAGGTACAAGTGATCCCGAGACAGAGCACTGGCAGACAGATGAAAGAAAAAGCCTTGTTCTCACTCCAAAGAGGATTTCAGCAGAGAACGTAAACCTCTGATGGCACGATTAAGAACTCACCTTTCAACCTTTATTACGTGGATAAACAACAGAGGCCAACTTTTCATAAGCCTGCACGATTTTGCTGTACAGCATGAAGGCAAACATTCAGTCGTGTTGGCATCCCAGCCAAATTTAGAAACGAGTGCTTAGGTTTCGTTTCATAAACCAAAACATAGAATATATAAAATATAGATTATGGAATTATTTGTCTAAAAGAGACTCTGAACAATATGTGTCCCAGTCATGCATGTAACCACTGCAGGCCTTTAAAAAACCGCCAGCCAATCAAGGCATTTGTGAGAGAAAAGTTACTGTGTGTGAATGTGGAAAATTATTTGTGCTCGCTGATGGAAATGACACACAATTTAAATGCTTGAACTCATAAAATACCATGAGAATAAAAACTCCCTAATGCATTTATGGGCAAATGATGTCTCACACTGCATTTGGCTGCTTTTTGTTGCTTTCCATCCGAGAGCTTTCTGTGCCAACTGGGTGTGGACTGTACTAGTTAAAAGTGAATTCTTCACTTTAGATTTATATTAAAGTCATTATTGGAACTATGATAGAACACCAATGGTAATATGGGACTTTTACTATATAGTGAGCAAAGCGTGAAACAAATAATAATAATAAAAATATTTTATTGTAGCTATAATATTATTACATTGTGGTCATTATGATTCAAAATAATCATCCTTTACACTCAAGACATGTCTAATTTGAGTCAAGTCTATTTAAGAGCAAGTTTATTTTAAGTCAAGACTAGGTCGAGTCTATTTTAAGTAGTGTCTAGTTTAAGTCATGTTGATTTTAAGTCAAGTCATGTGTAATTTAACCTAAGTCTATTTCAAGTCATATCCAATTTGTCGTCATGTCTATTTTAAGTCATGTCTAATTTAAGTTGTCATTTCTATTTTAAAACCAGTCGTGTCTAACTTAATTCAAGTCTTTTTTGAATCCATTCAAGTTTAATTCAAGTAAAGTCTAATTTAAGTCAAGTCTATTGTAACTCCAGTCAAATCTAATTAAAATCAAATCTATTTCAAGTCTAATTTAAGTCGGGTTTTTGATTTTTTTTCTTTCCTGTTACAATTATTTCCTTGCCCAATTAAAAATTTTGAATGTAGCCTTTAATGGCATACTAGAAATGTTTTTTACGACTGCATTATGATTACTATACAGTATATAAATGCATGGTTAATCAATATTATAAGTTATTGCGGTAATTAAGTTAAACCAATCAAAAATTTCCACCAACTGACAGATTTCCACAAGTGTACCGCTAACCTCTAAGTTCAACCAATGGCAACTAGTCTAGGGTGTGTGCTTTTCACATTTCCTCTTAAACCCTTAAACCCCGCTGTTTGGTATTATGATCATGTGATTTCATATTTAATTACTTGTAGGCATGTAAGAGGCAGGGTGGCTTGCTTTCAGGCCAGACTGAATGAATGGCACTTAGAGAGATAATCACAGAGCGTGCACACGCATTAACTGCAGACTCATTATGACCCACTCAGAGGCGGATATTGAATGCTTCTTTAATGGACAACACTAATGGCAGCCTGTAATGGACTGGTTTTACACTCTCAGCGATCGATGTCTTCTCAAATGCAGGCGTCTGATCTTAATAGAAGGTGAGAGATTGTCATAGATTTGGGATGAATAGTGAGGGATTGTTTGTGTTGACCCTTGACACATGGGTGGACGCCTGTTGCAGAAGTCTTTTTCATATCATCTCGCCCACATCCACTTGTTTGTCAACATTTCCAACTCTACTAGTTGCCATGCCAGCTTGTTTCCCTGATACTTGCCGATATTGGCTGGCCAACATTTTGCTATAATTCTGTGTGTCCGCCAAAGCTTCTTTAGCCAGCGCTACTACTGTTACCAAGGGCATAGGTTTGGTCTCAGCTTTGGCTGTACAAAAATGTAGGGAATATTAAAATGTTTTACTCTGGCCTTTTATGGGGTATGTATTGGCGGACAGCTCTGGTAACTTACCGTTGTCATCGACTGCCAGTGCAAGCACAAAGCAAAGTAGCCTGTGCTTTGACACTCTCTCGTGTGTATAGCGTGTCAGATAACCCCCCTTGGTTTTTCAGCTAATCAAATAAGAGCGTTTCTTGTACTGTCGTCCTCGCTGTCGGAATCGATCCAAATAGCAGCACAAAGGAGTTTGCTAAAATATTGGTGGGGACAATTTTGTCATCTTAAAATATTGATTGTAGTACCTAGCAGTAACCCCCCCCCAAAAAAAAACCTACGCCCATGACTGTTACTAGTATCTGTTTTCACAGATAGTTTGTTTCTGAATATAAAAATGTCGATACAATGTAAAGTATTTGCTCTGGCTCTTGTTTTAAATGATGTGTGCCAAATTTCAAAAGCGGTTCTATGGGCTGCTATAGACTTCCAGAGCAGAAGAAGAAGAAGAGAAAATGGAAGAATAATAATAAGAATGCTAATGATTTCAATAGGTGCCTCCGCACTTTCAGTGCTTGGCCCCTAATAAGAACGCCAACGATTTTAAATAAAGCTGCAAGCAGCAATTATCGGGGCCAAGCGCAAAGAAGACAATACAACATGCCAGCGAGTGTCAGACAAACTGCAGCAAGGAGCAAAGATATTTTAAGAGGATTTCAGGCAAATGGCTGAAGAATCATAAAAACAAATCAGAGATAAAGCCTGAACAGTCAACTTGGCATCATACCTCAACTTTGCTGCTGCCGTATATGAAAACGGTTTCAACATGAAGTCCATAACTTTTAGTCGGCACGGTCTAGAGATGATACGATTAGATTTTGGTGAAAATCTGACAAATGGTCTAGGAGGACTTAGAAAAGGTAAGTATTGAATGGAAATAAAGATGGCGGACAGGAAGTTTGGCTGACTATGGCAACATTTGTATCTATGTTTTCAGCATAACCCAAGGAATCTATAAAGACCAGTGTCATTACAATAGGCACATTTATTCAAAAGTTATTATCATTTTTGGGAATGTTGTTATTCCTCAATATTCTGCTTCTGTAATGCAATATCATAAAACTAAAAAGACATTCTGTCACGGTAGGAAGCCACACATTGAGAGATTGTTCATTGGTACAAGTGCACAATAAAGTGTAACAGGTGTTTTACACCTCCACCCCTGCCATCAGCAACATCAGTCACTGAAACAGAGCTGTAGTTTTCCATAAAGTAACTAATTTTCATTCCCATGCTTCTAAAAGCCAAAGCACCTCTTGTTGCATGTCAAAATCTCTCTGAAATAGATGGAATTCATTACAGCACATTTAGGCTGGTTTAGAACGCACCGCTTTTCACCTCAAACAAGTAATTGCAGGCACATCTGGGACACTGACGTGAAGTGAATCATCAATGCACTCGCAGGGCTTTCGTTTGCGCCTGTCATTGAAGTCGAAAAACAGACGTAAAGAGGTCACAAAGTTTGATGAAACAGAAAGACAAGACACATCATAGCCCAGTTTTTTCGAGAGCAACTTCGGAGGCCCGTGAACAAGAGCTTCTGATAGCTGGCGCTCAGATCCTCCTCCTCCTCCCTGTGGTTTCTTGGCACATCAATAAAGTTGTTGTTTCCATTCTTGGTAATCTCCACCCACCCTCTGTCCCTCCTCTACCCATCTTAGTCTTTCAATAACCCACATATAGGAAGTGTGGAGGATAGGATTAAACTTGTGGGGGAAAAAAAAACACTTAATGAAATGCAATCAAATAAAGATGAAAAATGACAGACTGCATGTGTTCGGCGCTACTTTTAACACATGGCTTGAGGGGAGACTGTTTCTTTAGTTATTTTCATTTAGATCAAGTGTCCTTCTGGTTGCTTAACAGATAGGTGACTTGAAACTGAGTTGGAATCAAGAATTGATCATCCAGGATTCAGACCAATACCATAGACATTTTTAGGCTGAAGTCTTGTCTGAGACCATCCGAGATCCGAGATCCAGAGGTTTTTAGACCAAAGCCTCGAGATCAAGACTCCAAACTCAGCTCATCCTAGCCAATATAGCCCCGTCCTCCTTGACGTTTCATTGGTCCATGTTCTGATTAGCTATGATAGTGTTGCATTTTCACTTCCATTGTGGACAGATTTTACATTGCATTGTATACAAATGAAAATTCTGTCATCATTAACTCACAAGTTGTTTCAAACCTGTACAAATTTCATTCTCGAATGTCGGTAACCAGACAGTTGATGGTCCCCATTGATTTCCATAGTAGGAAAAAAAATACTATGGAAGTCAATGGGGTCCATGATGAACTGATTGGTTTCCTCTTCAAAATATCTTCTTTTGTGTTCAAGAAAGAAATTCATTGCATCTGGAACAACACAAGTCAACACCATTATGACTAAAAGTTTGCTAAGAAGTATTTCCAACTAAAGCAAGGCGGTATTTGACTCTGGTAAGTGTATCCATAGCAGACTGGTGGGAGTGGCCTTGTACAGCAACATGCCCAATGCATTATGGGTAGTGTAGTTTTCCTACCTGTTTGCCAAAAGGGAAGACAACAGCCGTTTTTCTCTTGTCAGGTAGGAGAGATTTAAAAAAAAATTGCCAAGTTTTTTTTTAAAATCCCATTTTGCCTGCAGTTAAGTATACCCCTTTAAGTTCATGCACATTCTTATGCAATGGACGTCAGTTACCAGATACAAAATAAACCTGCTGTTTTAGTTAGACTTATTTTTTTTCTTGTGGTTTCCCACCTCAGATCTTGAGATGATTAGCCATATTGCCTCACCTCCAGCTCCCGTGAGAGTTCACACGGGAACACCATCATTATTTGTCACACGTTCTTGTTTGAATTAATAAGTAATATGCATCATTAACATTTTTGCAATGGAAGACAATTCCGGACTGATTGCATGACTGAAGTGCATGAACAAAAGGAAGAAAATTAAAAGATAAAAGACAGGAGCAAAACTTTGATCAACAGGCAATGAAACCTTTTCTCCGTTTCTCCTTGTCATCCTGCTATAGCTGAGGAATAGGATGATAAGAGCAGTCTTTTGTTGTTTTGCACTTCCTGTTTTCCTTTACCTTCTGTTTCATAAAACTGATTTATTTAAATTTTTTCCCAAGTGAATAAAAAAAAAAAAATCGGAACATAATAATTGGATTGTTTTTTTGCTCACCTTTTAACCTCAAATACGTTTTATGCTACTAATAAATAAAATTTAAAATGAAGGATGGATAACAGAAACACCATTTTATGACTATGCTAATTAGCTGTATTATTATATGTCTCTCAGTGTAAAAATGAGGACAACACCCACTTCATGACTAATGAAGACCTAAAAATCCCTTATGCTGCATTCATTTAATTTTTTTAGGACGGTGGAGGCTGTACCCCTTTTGTTTTTACTTTTGAGTGCTGCGGGCCATTTCAAGCTGATTACACGCCTCTTTATCTCTTGACATTACTGACGACTTGAAAGAGAATTTATGATTTTGTTTAATATTCAGCAGGAATACATTAGCGTCACAACATGGGCTGCTGGCAAACACATTGGATGCCTCTGCTGCTGCGAAGATTATATAATGCAAACTTTTAAAGTAGAGATTTTAGCTGTGCTAAACGTTTTAGAGGCACTAAATGTAAAATCTACAAGCTTGACTTTCTTTTGGATGATTTTGCATGATGAACACTTATTAAAGGAGATAGATTTTTTCATGCACTGAAATTTAAGCGGTCCTTTCCAATGTCAAACTCATGCTATAGGCTGTTGTTGGTGGTTACTAATGTGGACTGAGTGGCTGTGGCATGTACACAAGTCCAGGTCTCAATGTTCTTGAGAACAGGGTTACAGTTACATATTTGCCAGAGCATTTTTATCATAATAAAAAAACTTAAATTCAATTCAAGGTATACATATTATTAGTTCCTGCATTCCCTGCAGTCAAACCTATGTTCGCTACTAGTTAGTTTGTAGTTTGGTTCTATAATTTGTTCTTAAACTTACCGTGAAATCAAAGGCACTTCTTATTTTTTAATTGAATATTTATTATAAATTATTTATCTGTGCACATCATTCGTTTTTTTTTTATTATTCATGGACCCTCATAATCTTTAATCAAAATAACTTCCCATCGCTCTTGCAGCTCATCTCTTCTCTTCTCTGATGATGTGTTTACTGGCGTGAGGGCGGGGCCACCTGTCACTCACATGAGATCCACCAATAGCAAACCACAACCATCCAATCAGTTCCCCATGGACAAAATCAAGTCCCGCCCTACATTTGTTCTTGTTCGAGAAGCCGTTTGATTGTGACAGTTTCACTCAGATATGTCACAATAGTGAAGAAAAGACTATTAAATCTTCTGTTTCACTAGTTGTTTGTAAGCTTGCATAGCCACATTACCGAAGCTTTATTGGTCATTGAAATACAATATAAAAAATAAAAATAAAATAAAAAGTTCTGTATATGTATTCATATAAATATGATGTGAAGCAACTGTATCTGTTCGACACAGATTTGATACAGAAGAGCATTCATAATGTGACCAGGTGCAAATATCAAAAACATTTTGTTAAAAATAAAAATAAAGCATTAAAAAAAAAACATTCAGCTAGTTGCCAAGTCAACACTTCTCATTTCCATTTAGTTTAACTGGTAAATGACTAACAACTAAAAATAAAATGAAAAGTAAAATTATTAAAAACTATACAGACATATAAAATAAAATAAACATGTAAAAGAAATAAAATAATCAGTAATATCAAATAAGTATAATAAGTCATATCAAATATGAAAAATTTTAACTAGTTTGTCAATTATACTAAAATAACACTGGCTTTTGATCCCTATATGTTTTGTATTGCCATTTTTATCGTTCTTCTCAAGTTGCGTGATTTGATGTGTCATTCATCAAAAGTATGAGCTATATTTTTTATTCAAAAATATTGTGCATCAGAAGGTCTACTACATCTACAAAGACATTGTGAGCCATATAAAACTGCTTTGAGATTAAATCAAGAGTGTGAGAAGCTGTCATCTTCATCTTGCAACTATACAGTAATGCATTTTTGAGGGTGAGAAATAGTTTCATTTAGAGCCTGCCTTTAAAAAACACAGGCATCAATGAGACGTTAATAATTTGCCCCTCCAAATGTCAAAGCACATTGTGATGATATCTTAATATACATTCCGGTCGGCTTTTATGATTTCCTCTCTCAAGTCCTGATTAATATCTCAACGTCTGAACACATATTAAAAATGAGCAGCACAGAGAATTTGATTATCGGTGTGCTTGTGTTTGTGTGTGTGTGTGTGTGTGTGTGTGTAAGGACATCTCTCACCTCGCTCAAACTGTGTACAGCAGTGTATAGATGAACTGTCTGTTATCTCAGCCCACCGCAGTAAGTGTGTGTGGTGTGTACGGGGGTTAATCATCACGCCTCAATGTGCTCTCTCTCTCTCTCTCTCTCTCTCTCTCTCTCTCTCTCTCCTGCCCCACTAAAACTGATAGGCATGTGAGGGGCGAATTGAAAAGGATTAAGCTAATGTGATAGAAAAGCCCCTTAGCAGAAGACCTGCGGGCCGGTATCTATCCAGAGACAGAGCTGCTGGATCCAGGGGGACTCTGTGTCAAGACCCCGGCTCATGAAATTTCGGAGAAGTGGCACTATCTTCCTGTGGCACTGGGGACCAGGCCTCGGCCCGCTAGTTTCAGCAGGGATTCAACTGATCCCAGTCCATTATTGGTGTGATACTTGTAGGATGATTTATTTATTTATTTATTTTCACTAAACGCTGGAAAACACTACACATATTTTAAAATCTGAATAGATTTTAAAACACTAGGCATCATACACTCGCCGACTTTGTAAATGATTACAGAGAAAAACTGGGTGTCATACACTAAACACTATCAGAGGTCTTTTTAAAAGACGTCCAATAGCCGTCCAAACACAGCCCAGACGTATATAAAACAAGGCAGAATTTGGGCTGCAGTGAAAATGTAATAGATGTCAAACCATCGCCCAAGAATAGACTAGTCATCAATTAGATAACATAGAAATGAAATGAGTGAAGACATGAAACCAAAAACCTTGTAATCACTGTTTACTTTGCTTGCATGATGGAATATCATACACCTCGCAAGTTATTTTGGCAAAAACGACATATAACCAACTTTAAGGTTATTTTGGCTAGAAGTGGGTTACTCATAGCCGGACTACATCGGGTCTATAGTTAACCTAGACGGTGAAATGACGGCTATTGCTTGCTGGGAAGTTACTTTGTTTTCCCTTTTATCCACTGACAGCTCTCCTGTCCTCGTGTTGAGAGAAATCGGGAGTAAGTGGAGAGGTGTTGTGCGCTGTGTGTGAACATGATGATTATTGTAGTTTTAGTATCTTTGCTGCAGAACTTTGATGATCCAGTTCAACCATACTAATAAGCAAAACGGACTTCAGATACACATCACATTTTGTGTTTCATGTTTTTGTTTTTATTGCTGAAGTAAGAGTGTTGCACTTTCTGTGTCCTATTCTTCTGTAATCCAAAATAAAAAAGCACAGCTGAAAGGATTGCTTGAGTGGCGCCCTCTACTGGACAGGAGTGACTTTGCATTTCCTTCAGCCTGAGGGTTATTCAGCTCACTTTTGGTGTGAAAGGGCCTTTAAGAACACAAAATAACACAATATTTTTATTACTTTTTATAAGTAACTTTCCTTAACACTGCGACGCTTTATTCACTATCTGCTCAAAATATCAAACATGTTTTGATATCCTCCGAATGAATGGAATTATAGTCTAAAGCTGAAAATGTGTAGTCTGTGCCCATCATACAGTACGTGATTTTCTGTGAACTCAGTCAACTCTGACTGCCCAAAATCTGCAGACTGGTGCAGATTTTTGGCAATTATTGTCACCTCGTCGAGGCAAAAATCAGTGCAAAAATCGTTTAGTGTGTTTTAGCCTTTGATTATGTTCCTGACCTTTGGTTTAAAGGCTGTTTCTGTTTTATTATTGTAACATGTTCACTAGTTTTGTTCCTTGGGTTTATTTTGGACTTTTATTTTTGAAGTGTGCTTTCTGTTTCCATTGTTTCCTGTGTTCACTTCTTGTTTTTAGATCCTTTTTCACTTTGTTCCCATACTTACTTTAGCGACTTATTTCTATCACCTGTGCCTTGTCAAGCCCCTTGTTACCCCGAGTACATTAACATCTTTGTTTATCAGTTTATTTCTTTACATGTTTTTGTAAAGCTGTTGAGTCTCCGGTCCCTGTTGAATTATAGTGTTTGTTCTAGTTTGGAATATTGGCTTCCCTGTTTGGATTTTCTTTGTTTGTTTGGATTCATCAATAAATTGCTGCAAAAATATCATCCTCTTCCCTTCTGCATCATAACAATTATAATATTTATTGGGATATTTGATGACACTACAATAAGGTCCCACTAGTAAACATTAGTTAACTGCTTGTTTAGGTGTTCGGGGTAGTTCTAGGTGGCTGCTTACTTTAAGTCAATGGGATTTTTTTGTAAGTCTGCATCACTTAGAAGCACATGTCACTTGATTTGAGGTATCACAACTGTGTGATTAAAGTTTAATACTTAGGGCTGGTACTTTGAAAAACCTTAGCAAATTGTATGCTTATAGCAAATGCCACTAATGATTGTGTGCATGTGCTTAGTCTATTATACATGACATGAGTAACGTCATTCATGTCTTGTTGTGTCTGTTTCTGCAGGTCTGCTCATCGGTTCAGGCTGTGCTCTGTATCCTCTCGGGTGGGACAGTGAGGAGGTCCGACAAACGTGTAACAACAGCTCAGATCAGTTTGAACTTGGTACGTCCTCATGTCACCTTCACTCTGAACTTTATATACATCTTTAAACATCTACATTATTTCCACAGTGATAGCATTGAACTATCAATGCACTATTTCCAACAATTGACCTTGCTTAAAGAGATCCCTTGTAAAAAAGAGGTACCTTTAGGCATACTATTAAAAAGAGTACTTATTACGGAAATAATATATTTTAAAAGTGCAGAGTAAATGTAATGTTAACTGCATACTTTTTGCAATAAAATAGAAATGTATTAGTTTAAAGTTCAGCTAATTGCAGTTAATATAAATGTAGAGTTCTTTTTTGCCAACTTAAGTAGGTACAACTTAAGTAGTACATTTTACAATTACTTCTATTGTCTTTGAAACATGGTTAAAGCATACTTTAAATTATTAATCAAGTACTTTGCATGTGCTTTAGTATGTTCAACACGTTAAAATAAGTGTACTTTTTTTAAGCATGACAAAATATTAATTGATTCAAGTACTCAGACTTGTAGAGAGCTTGTTTAGCATTCAGCGCCTGAACTATAATACAAATGACAGACTGTGTCTGCATTAGGAAAATCCCAGACCTCGGCTGTTTGTCAGAAGGAATATTTTTCATAATAAAAAAACAATATCGAGTTGCTATTGCAACAGCTATTAAGAGTGAAAAGGGCTGCATGATTTCAAAGAAGCTGCATTATAGTGTAACATCAAGTGGGTCTGGCTCAAAAGAATTGTGAGGAATTGAGAATATTTCTTTCCTGAGGTTGTCTGCTCTCACTCTGGGGAGTTTTACTATTTTAAAGGCAGCACATGATTTGAAAGCTAAGGGCAAATGCGTCAAAGTTGTTTGAAATATTTGCCGCAATGGGGGAACAAACAAATGTGGCCCAGAAGTTTTGTCTGTCTCCCTATGAGTGTTGCTTTAAATGAGATATCAAGAGGTTTTGGTCCTTTGATGTACCTGTAGGGAACCTGGAACAGTCCTTAATGAATGCCTCAGGGTCTTGCTTTCTGTCTTTCTTTCTTTTAAGTTATAGAATCTGGTCTTTTCTGTTCATTTTGTAATTTGAATTCCCTGCTGATCCACTAAGCAGCCGTAGTCTGTTTTATTCCCATCGGTCTGATGCTATGTTTAGCGTGAATGCCCTTGAACTTATATAAATGCAAATAACTGCATGGCACTCTCCAATTAATCATCGTTATGATGCCACTGTTTTTCTGCCTTTAATTAGCAGCTTCATTTGTACTAATAAAATATTCAACACTTCACTGATTTTAGAAGCTATATTCATTTTACTTTGGCATGAATGCTAAAAACTTTATATTTTGGCCCTAGATGTACATTTTTGTAATAGACTAAAAGTAAAACTAAAACCACACATAATATATATATAACATTTTCCTTACTTTAAATAAAATATTTTCAAATTTTCAGTTAGTTGCCAAGGCAACATTTCTCATATCCTTCAGATTAAGTTGTTGAATTACTAACATAAACTAAATTAAAACTAAAAACGAAAATGTCTTAGGTTGCGTATGCAACCCGGTTCCCTGAGAAGGGGAACAAGACGCTGTGTTTTGTATTGATGCTATGGGGAACGCCATCACAAGACCAGTGTCTGAGGAACATGTAAACAAAAGTCAATTATCATTGGATAGATAGATTGGACAGATAGCAGTCCATGACATCACACGCGGAGTGCTTGTGAGTATCGAAAGGGCGCCTGAGTTACACATCATCAAATTTATCTGAGGGGAGATGCGCATGCAGGCCCGAGGTGTTGCAATAAGATGCAGCATCCTGTTCCCCTTCTCAGGGAACCGGGTTGCAACCTAACACCGTGTCCTAACCAGACGCTACACTGCGATACACGATTAAAGGTATATTTTTATGTTAATCAGAGGTTTGTCCTAACCAGCCGCGACTGATACACACGACGATTCTATTTTAGAAACGGTTTCTATTTTTCTGCGACATAGCGGCTGGAACATCAACACAAAGTATGGCAATGGTAATCTCAGGTAATGTTTATGTGCTTTATGTAATGTTAAAAGCATGTAATGCGACTTTGAATATCATTTAGTGCTCCCAGCTTTGTAGCCGTACGAAAAGCAACAATGGATAATTCACCTCAGATCTTGAAATGAAACGAATGGAAATAAGAACGTTCAAACTGCAAACTGTGAACAAACAAATGTATTCTATGACAAAGATTATGTTAGTAACCCGTCTGTTCTGGTTGGCTGTGGTTTTTGATTGATTTTGTCACGTCTGGTAGTCGCATCACGTCTGGTGTGGACAGAAAAATTGCTTGTGACTGGAATCGCATCACATCTGGTTAGGACACGGTGTAAGACGTTTCCTTTCAAAGTGGAACTTCGCTGCTGCATCTGGTATTGGCGCTATGGGGAACCAATAACCACTATGCCATGCTGAGGGAATGCCTGCCTCACTAGACTGTGAATATGCACAAAAATAAAGATTTCCATTACACGAGAGTAGATGTTAAAACTTCATGCTGATTTGTACTCAGCTTTCGCCAAGATAAGCAACTCTAAAGGCCTGTTCACACCAAGCACGATAACTATAAAGATAACGATAAAGATAACTATATATGCGTCCACACCAACGACTGATAACGGTCTTTTTATTCTAAGCACGCGCGCATCCGCGCTGCGGTTTCAAAGTAGACCTTTAAATTAGAATGGATTCTGATTGGCTGTCAGTGTTTTATCGTTTGGCAGCTGGAAAAAAATCGTTCTGAAAGTGATCCCAACGATATCGTTCCTCATGTCTTTATCGTTATAGTTGTGGTGTGAACTCTGTTATTCTTTAATATGGAGAACGATTTTTAGAATTATATCTTTATCGTTATCTTTATAGTTATCGTGCTTGGTGTGAATGGGCCTTCAGACGTAGCTTTACAGTAACTATGATTTAGCCATTTACGCTTCTTTATGGTGGTGTGACTCCCCTTCTGTCCGCCGTTAACGGCTGCAGTGTACTTGGTGCGTCAGCAAACACAACGGCTGCAACTACAGTGTGGTCTCCCTAGTGGACCAGCACGACAACCGTCTGGATTGAGCCGAGTAGGGGACATCTCTAGGGTCTTCAAGTGGGCACCTTCCGTCCTCAGTGTTTCGTCGACTAGCCCA
This sequence comes from Tiaroga cobitis, assembly GCA_030578255.1. NCBI lineage: Eukaryota > Metazoa > Chordata > Actinopteri > Cypriniformes > Leuciscidae > Tiaroga > Tiaroga cobitis. The sequence continues at coordinate 35,595,833 of CM060605.1, forward strand.
CGACACCTCAAGAGGGCTCCCAGAGTCACCCCCCCCCCCTCCATCCCCCACTCAACTCAGCCCAGCTTACTGACCTCTACATCCCTCCTGCTGCTGAGACCTAACCACAATCTCACAATCTCTCCGCAACCCAACCATACGCGCCAACCCGTTTGACTAAGGCTGTCGAGCCCCACTGGTGCGTTAACGCAAAACACAATATCTGCCCAACCACCTGTCATTCACGCAATATACACAGGAACGTAATGACTGTAAATACTATATAACCTATACAAATAAACCAACAGACTCTTCAAGTTTTTCAAGAATTCTACGAAACCGTAGTGTGGTGGCCTGTACACAGCCAGCTAGAATCTTTCCGTCTCAACCACAGCCAGTTGCTGCTCCTCTCTGCTGCTTCAGATAAGTTCTTCACTGTGCGACGCAACTCTTGGCCACTGAATCCGACGTCTCTGAGGAACCGGGTTGTAGAGTGTGCCACAAAACCTCGACAACCCACTTCCACTGGATAAACCTGGACTCTCCATCCTCGCTGTTCTGCTTCAGTGGCCAGATGAGCATACCGCAGTTTCTTTCAAACAGCATAGCGCGTCGCGTTGCAACGATGCAACTCTCTCCAAGATGATTAAATGTTAATATTATTATACTTGATCTGTAGATAAAGCTCTATAGTTTCGCATAAATTGACTATCTTGCTGTAGTACCTTAATCATGATTCATGTTCCTTTCTACCGTGTCTAGATCACAACACTGGAGAGCACTGTCATTGTTGTTCACGCGTACAGTAACTGAAATTTAAAACTGTTAAAAGAAAAGGCTGAATAAACTATTGCATAGATAGATACTGTATAATACACTATGCATCAATATGTCCTTTGTGCTTAGAACTTTTCAATGCGGACTCGAAGAGCAGCGTGCTGTGACTCATGTTGCCTCAAGCGCATCATTCAGCGCTCGGGATGCGCATAAGCGCTGTGTGCAGCACTCTATTGGAGTCTTTCATAATCATATCATAATACTTTTGTGCAATGAAAGATTATTAATAGCATTTTTTGTTCTGTTCTGTCCTATCTATCATATGTTGCTGCCTCATTAAACAGCTCTGCTATACATTTGTGCTATATTTATTTTCTTAATTTTATAGTAGACTATAAAATAATTGGGCCCCGGCGGGAGCATGCCCCCGGACCCCCCTAGAGGGGTAATATCCTTCTCACCTTTTTCACCCCTGACCCGTTTTCATGTCTGATAAGGGAAAAGTTTACGTGAACTTGAATTTAATGACTTAAATATTAATTTCTATCTTACATTATACTATAGTATGGCTTCATATATATTATGAGTTTTTGAACTCAACCTGAGCGCTCGTTGCCGCGGTGAATAGTGGATACAGTGTTCTCTGTAGCTCGCGCAGTCTTTACTCGGACATACACCCTTACTAATATATCATACACAATATATTACAGACTAAATATGAATGTTTAGACAAGATTTTGTGATTAGTTTTGGATAGATTATAAAGTTTTGACTATAAAAAAAGACTACTGTCACATTAAATAGGCACGCTTTTGTTCACCAATTTCTGCTCATAGTTAAATATACTATAGTATGATGTTTTGTCAAAAATAAAGTGGGTATATTGAATTATCAACTAAGATGTTATTATAGTGTTTGTTCCAATATTCAAACTAATGAATCCTTACCTTTTTTTAATACGTATGATAAAATGTATACTTTTTACAAAGAAATACACTTGAAATATTGTTAAAATTGTAATTGTTGTTGTAATTGTAACCTATTTGTAATTGGTTACAATTTCTAATTGTAAAATATGTATAGGCTATATAGATAATTTCTTTTGTCCTTGCATTCTTTGGGATCCTGTGACACACCTATGTGAAAGGGCTAATTAATATGCAGCTCATTATGCGGCACATTATCCGGCCTTTGTCTTCTCAGGTGTGAACACGCCTCCACGCATATTGCCTTTCCAAACAAAAGGTGTCTTATAAAATTTAAATCAGTGTATGTTTTTGTGTAAATGATTAGGCAGGATGATTTTCAGATCATTTTGAAGCAAAAATTTTAGGCAACAACACTCATTAGTCAAACGTCTTGTGGACACATATTTAGTATGTGTTTTGTGGCCTTATTTCAGACACTTTAAGTTTTAGTTTTTTCAATAACCATGCATAAGCAATATTCTCTCAAAAATACAAACATGTACATAATTGTTGCTGAGATATTACGGTAGCCCAGTTTGTGCTATATTGAGTGAATTTACACCTTTGCCATTAACATGTTTATAAATAACTGAAAAAAGCACAAATGTCAGAGCATGTCAGAACACCTCAAGGACCCCAAAAACCCCTTAGACCTCAGAGGGTTAAAGCAGAGACTGGCTGCAATATTACTTTACTTTAAAGTCCCACTCTGCTGAGGCAGCGTGGAACTCCCAACCATTTCCTGATGTATGAACTTATTAACGCTTCCAGCTTATCCACTGTTGTCAAAGAAACCTCGTACACAGTCAGTGGCCACAGCAACCTCGGCAGTAGACCAAACTGAAAGCACCAGAGTTTTAGTTTGCCTGGTAGAGCACAGCTGTTTATGCTCTTCAACCCTTCCACTGCTTATCGTCTAACTTCTCCCACTCGAACTGTGTCCTTTAGATCCCCATCGTACCATCTCCCAAGACTCTTCACTGGCTTCTCAGAAACTGTTGGTATTGCCTCACCATTAATGAAGAATGTTTTATCTACTACCTTTCCTTTAACTATCGAGATGCTCCTTGATTTAGAGGGCTTAAATTGCATTCGTGCCCATTCAATATTATCTGTTAACTTCCCCAATAACCGATTAGTGCAGGCTACTGTTGTAGTCATGGTTGTCATGTCATCCATGTATTATCTGATTGGTGGTAGTCGCATCCCAGAAGCCAAGCGCTCTCCTCCTACTACCCATCTTGATGCCCTAATGATTACTTCCATTGCCATGGTAAAAGCCAGTGGAGAAATGGTGCATCCTGCCATTATTCCAACCTCTAAGCATTGCCATGCAGTGCTGAATTTTGGAGCTGAGAAACTAAGTTGCAAATCTCCAAAATAGGCTTTCACTAAATTTGTTATTTGACATTGGTACTCTGAAAAACTCAAATGCTGCCCAAAGAAGCTCATGTGGCACTGAACCATATGCATTAGCCAAATCCAGGAATGTCACATGGAGCTCCTTCCTCTCCTTTTTAGTTGACTGAATTCGTTGCCAGATAACATTGATGTGTTCTAAGCATCCTGAGAACCCTGGAATGCCCGCTTTTTGAACTGAAGTGTCAATGAAGCCATTCTTTAATAGGTAGGTGGACCATCTCTGGGCAATAATGCTGAAGAAAATCTTACCTTTAACGTTTAATAGATAAATAGGACGAAACTGACTGATGCTTGTAGCATCTTTTTCTTTAGGTATAAAGACTCCACCTGCTCTGCGCCATGCTCTAGGTACAACCTGTTTTTCCCATGCCACTTTTATCAATTTCCACAGAATTCGCAGAACTCCTGAAGCACTCTTGTACACTCTGTACAGAACTCCATTAGGCCCTGGAGATGATGAAGCCCTTGCCTTTCTCACAGCCTGGTCTACCTCTTTCCACTTAGGTGCACAGACCTCCATTTGGTATTCTGGTGGGTTGATAGGTGGTATGTCTGATGGAATTGACATTGGCTCATGCCTTTTTGCATCTGTATGCGTTTCCTCCAAATATCTCTCTAGCTCAACCCTAGATGCTTTTAAAGTGCCATTTTTCTCCCTGGTGAATAACTTCTTTACGAATTTGAATGGGTCTTTATAGAAATTAGCCCTCGCACGTTCCTTCCTTTTGTAGCGTTTCCTTAGGCGCTCAGCTCTGTTGCCAGCTTATCTTTTATGGCCCTTTGTAAGATATTGAGTCCCTCCTTCTGACTTTGTTCTGCTCTTTTCCATTGCTTCCTCAGCTGTCTCCTTTCTCTAACTAACCCTTCAATTTTCTGTTGCCGTCTACACATTCCAGGAGTAGTTTGTACTTTTTCCTTCCTTTTTTCCACACCAAACCTCTCACTTCCATATGCGTAAATGATGTCCCCAAATGTATCCAGCTTCTTTTCAACTGTACCAGTTAATCTTTCCAATGCAAAGCATAGATCTGTGTTTACCGTGTCCCATGCAGTTTTCTCACAAGCTCTTGGCCTTTTAACTCCAGGCCTATGCCCGTTGAGGTTCTTTTCTCTCTTATGCTGGTTAGTCTGACCGGGTTCACAAGTATGAATATGTTCATCACTAACTGTGCAAGCCCTCCTCTCCTCTATGACAGGGGTGCTGATATCCTGCAAGCTGTGGTTTGCTTCCTGTCGCTGGATTTCATTCGACTGACTTGACTGACTTCGTAAGAAGTACTGATCAATGCGAGGCCCTTGTCCCTTCTCCCTCAAGCATTTCATTTTCCCTTGATGAACCTTCAAACCCCTGACCGTTGTCTCCTTGCTCCAGGCACAGACACAAACTTGGAGTTCAATGACTTTACTAACTGCAGATCTTGAACTAGTCTTTAGTTGTCCACCTCTACTTATTGGTTTGTAACACTGATCATCCCTATATAAGCACTTAACCAAAGGGGAGCATATATCCCTTCTTCCAGACCCAACAACAGTTGGGGAGGGAGGTAAGCGAAACAGGAGGACTTTTGTGAATTGCCCATTATGGTTCCATTCACTTAGCTCTACCCTAAGGGGTACCTGAGCAGCCTACTAAAGTGACCATGCAAGGTGGTAAAAACCTCAGTAATTAGCACCTCCATTCGGTATTGGCACTCATCCAAGGGGAGTGTACACCCTTACTCTTTACTCAGGAAAGGGAGACAAATGAGAGCAGGAAATAATAGTTTGCCCAATAACTCTCATCACCTATGCTCTGAACCCCAAGGAAGCCGCAGGGGATCCTAGGTCCCACTTGGTGGATTTCATGGCGTTTCACAGGCCTGGATTTCAAAGGCCTGTCTTGCCTCCACATATGCCTTGCCATGAGCCCCATGGTGGTAAGCAGAGGAGACAGATTTATTTGATAACATCCACCTCTACTTTGCCCGCCTATGACCCCACAATCAAGGCTGATGTGCTGCTTCAGCAGACATGGGGCCTGAACCGCATGGAGCAAACACTTCACTTTCATCCCACAAGAAACAACTCAAGTGAGAGGGGAGCTCCCTCACCGCGGCTCATCACAGTGAGTGCATTCAGTTACAGGGGAGGAGGCGGATTATTAATAAAACCTGCCTCAACTCTCTCTGCATCTAATTCCTCAGAATTAGACATGTTACATTAAATCAGTCAGGTCGGAATCAGCCACAGAGCAGCTTCCTGAAACGACATGAAAAAACATACCAGGATAAGCCCAAAAGGAAAAACGTCTCGGTTACGTATGGTAACCCTCGTTCCCTGAGTAGGGAACGGAGACGTCTCGTCGGAGGAGTTTCCAACGAATTGGGATCACACTAGGGAGACCAATTGCCTTTGAGTGAATTAAAATGAGCCAATAAATATTGGCATGCGGGATTTGCATTCCGCGTCCCGCCTATCAATGCGGGTATAAAGCGGAAGCGAGCGCACACACATTTGCTTTACGCTGAGGAGCCGGACGGTGTCCAGTCCTCCGCAAAGGTACAGCAAGCATGGCGACGGGACGAGACGTCTCCGTTCCCTACTCAGGGAACGAGGGTTACCATACGTAACCGAGACGTTCCCTTTTGTATGGGAACTCCTACGTCTCGTCGGAGGAGTTTCCAACGAATTGGGATCCCAAATAAAACGCCATGGTGCTGGCCCCTTCCAGCGCCCAGCTGAGCTCCCCGCCAAGCAGTTTCCCATCTTTAGGGCGGGGGCTAGCTAGGAAGAAATCACACTGCTGTTCCGCAAGACCCGCTCAGTGGATTTGGATAACACTGGGGAAACGTGCCCATGTGGGAACATTGCGGAGCCCCCGGCCAGCCCGAAGGGAGGCACTGAATACACATATGAACTAGCCCGTAGGGTAGTAAAACATATGGGAGTCCTCGAGGTAGTCCCAGCCCGTAGGGTGGGGAGCATACTCAGCAAGGACGACAGAGTGAGTCTGTCGAGGGGAAGACACGGAGCTAGCCCGTAGGGTAGCAGGAACGTGGAAAAATGACCACGAGGAAGTCATCGTGAAGGTCACCCAGTCTACTAGCAACTTCTTAAGAGAGGTAATAGACCTAGCGTCAGGCGGTCCGCCACACCTGATACCGAGGGGTGATGGAGGAGCTCAGAAGGTTAGCCGTTTGTTGGGGAACCAAGGAGCAATCCAGCTCATAAGGCGGAATGGCCCAGCAAGCCGACAGAACCTATTCCCTCGCGCCACTGACCGTAGCGAGTAAACGGGAGGAAACCGGTTCAACACGTAAGCTATAAAACCTGGCAAACGTGTTAGGTGTCGCCCAGCCCGCAGCTCTGCAGATATCTGCCAGCGAGGCGCCTTGCGCCAACGCCCAGGAGGAAGCAACACTCCTAGTGGAGTGAGCCGTCAACCTGGGAGGGCAAGGCATGTCCTGGGATTCATAAGCCCGGATGATAGCATCCAATAGCCAGTGGGCTAACCTCTGCTTGGAGACAGCCTTCCCCTTCTGCTGGCCTCCGTAACAGACGAAGAGCTGCTCTGAGGTCCTGAAGCTTTGCGTTCTGTCCACATAACAACGTAGTGTACGTACGGGACAGAGCAAAGCCAGGGCTGGGTCTGCCTCCTCCACGGGCAGCGCTTGCAGGTTCACTACCTGATCTACAAATGGAGTGGTAGGAACCTTGGGCACATATCCGAACCGGGGTCTCAGAACCACGTGAGAAAGGCCCGATCCGAACTCTAGGCACGATTCGTCGACCGAAAAAACCTGCAGATCCCCGACCCTCTTGAAGGAAGCTAGAGCCAATAGAAGAGCAGTTTTTTCAGACAAAACTTTTAACTCTATGTCATTTAAGGGCTCAAATGGGGGTCTTTGAAGCGCTCTCAGCACCAGGGATAAGTCCCAAGAGGGTACAGGGTGCAAATTACGAGGGGGATTTAACCTCCTAGCACCCTTAAGGAATCTGATGATCAGGTCGTGCTTCCCTAACGACTTCCCGTCGATCACATCATGATGGGCAGCTATTGCGGCCACATAGACTTTGAGGGTGGAGGGAGACAGCCTTCGCTCCAACCCGTCTTGTAAAAAGGAAAGCACGACACTGATCGGGCAAGTTCGGGGGTCTTCCCGGCGAGAAGAGCACCAAACGACGAACAGGTTCCACTTCAACGCATAGAGGCGCCTCGTAGAAGGGGCTCTAGCGGAAGCGATGGTATCTACCACAGCCTGTGGTAGGCCATCTAGAACCTCCGCGTCCCGTCCAGGGACCAGACATGAAGTCTCCACAGGTCTGGACGCGGGTGCCAAAGAGTGCCCCGTCTCTGAGAAAGCAGGTCCTTCCTCAGAGGAATGGGCCAAGGAGGTGCTGTCGCAACCAGGTCCGGTTGGGCCAGTACGGCGCATCTAGCAAGACCTGCTCCTCGTCCTCCCTGACTTTGCACAGTGTCTGTGCGAGAAGGCTCAGTGGGGGAAACGCATACTTGCGTGGGCCCCGGGGCCAGCTGTGTGCCAGTGCATCCGTGCCGAGGGACCCTGCTGTCAGGGAATAGAACAACTGGCAATGGGTCGTGTCCGGAGAGGCAAACAGATCTATCTCAGCGGCTCCGAAGATTCCCCATATAAGCTGAACCACCTGGGGTTGGAGTCGCCATTCTCCCTGAAGGGGCGGCTGCCGTGAGAGCTCGTCGGCTGCACGGTTGAGCACACCAGGGATGTGAATGGCCCGAAGTGACCTCAGATGCTTCTGACTCCATAGGAGGAGATGGCGGGCGAGTCGCGACATACGACCGGAGCATAGACCCCCTTGATGGTTGATGTACGCCACGGTCGCAGTGCTGTCCGTACGGACAAGTACATGCCTGTGCAGAAGCAGCCCCTTGAGGCGGCACAAGGCTAAGCGTACTGCTTGCAGCTCTAGGCAATTGATGTGCCAATGCAGCTGAGGCCCCGTCCACAGACCTGAGACTGCATGCCCGTTGTACGTGGCCCCCCATCCGCTGGCAGAGGCATCCGTGAAAACCACAGCATGCCTGGACACCTGGACTAAGGGCACTCCGGCCCGTAGAAAGGCAGGGTCCGACCAAGGACTGAAGGTTTGGCGACAGTTCGGGGTAATGTTGACCTGGAACGTGCCGCTCTGCCACGCCCATCTCGGGACTCGATCGTGAAGCCAGCGCTGAAGTGGTCTCATATGCAACAGACCGAGCGGCGTTACTGCGGCTGCGGCTGCCATATGCCCCAGGAGCCTCTGAAATTGCTTCAGTGGGACCACTGACCTGCCTCGAAAAGACCTGAGGCAGTTGAGCACTGACTGGACGCGCTCCTCTGTGAGGCGCGCAGTCTGACTGACCGAGTCCAACTCCATACCAAGATAAGAGATCCTCTGCGTGGGGCAGAGTTTGCTCTTGTCCCAGTTGACCTGAAGTCCCAACTGGCTGAGGTGCCGGAGCACCAGGTCCCTGTGATCGCACAACAGATCTCGCGAGTGAGCTATTATCACCCTGTCGTCGAGATAGTTGAGAATGCGAACGCCATGTTCTCTCAAGGGAACAATGGCCGCCTCCACGACTTTCGTGAAGACGCGGGGCGACAGGGCCAAGCCGAAGGGTAGGACCTTGTACTGATATGCCCGACCCTCGAACGCATGTCGAGGCAGAATCGAGACATGAAAGTACGCGTCCTTCAGGTCGATCGCTGCAAACCAATCCTGGGGACGGATACACTCGAAGATGCGTTTCTGCGTAAGCATCTTGAATGGGAGCTTGTGAAGGGCCCGATTCAAAACACGCAGATCCAGGATTGCTCGTAACCCACCGCTTTTCTTAGGTACAATGAAGTAAGGGCTGTAGAACCCAGACCTCATCTCGGCTGGAGGGACCGGCTCGATCGCGTCCTTCGCCAGCAGGGAAACGATCTCTTTCCTCAGGACAGGGGCGTCGCCACTCCGCACTTGGGTGAAGAGGACACCCCTGTACCTGGGAGGCCGGCGGGCAAACTGAATTGCATAGCCGAACCGGATGGTGCGAATGAGCCACCTGGACGGTCTCGGAAGCGCTAGCCAGTCTTCGAGAGACTGAACCAAAGAGCCCACTAGGACCACCGGCGTACCCGCGGGGGGGCAGCGAGGTGGAAGGCAGGCATTGCTGCGGCCAAAGGTGGGGTCTGTGTGTGTGGTGCAACACTTACCTGCCTCCATCGGGGGGCAAACAGCAGGGAAGGCCCATCTTTCTCTGGGGCGTTCGACTGCTGAGTGTCCCGTGGCGAAGGTCGGGGTCGAGTCCTGGCTTCCACGCCTCCTTGGCCAACAACAGACGAGAGTGATGAGGCCGGGGTGGCATCACTGGCATCTGAGCGCTGGAGCGAAGGGAATGCGTGTGGCGAGGCAACATGGCGGCGCACACAGACATTCTCGCCTTCTTCGACGGAGGAGACTGACGAGGGAATTGAGCGTCGTTCTTGACTGCCAGTCTCGACCGTGGGTGACCCAGAGGAAATGGAAACTGCTCTTTTATTGAGAATTTGGGTAACAGAAATAAAAGGAAACAAAAGATTCTCCACCCGGCCCTCCTCCGGGGGAAGGAGAGGTGCAGAGGTCCTCTCCTGAAGAGCAGCAACCACGTCCTCTTGGTGGCCCGTCTCAGGGTCGCTTACCTCTCCTCTTGCCGGGGGGTTTAGACGAGGCCTGAGCAGGCTGCGCATCTCTCCTACGGCCGGCACCCTGTCGTTTAGCGGGCTGTTGCTTGGGCTGGGCAGGGGCGGAGGCAGCGGCAGTAGGGCGCCCTCGGTGACAAGCAGCTGGAGGCGCGACCGTCGGAGGCGGGGCAGCCCTAGCCCGCTTCCGAGGGATGATGTGTTTGATCACCTCCGACTGCTTCTGGGCGGAGGAGAACTGTTGGGCGAAGTTCTCTACCACATCGCCGAAGAGGCCACCCTGGGATATGGGGGAAGCAAGGAACTTATTTTTGTCCGAGTCCTTCATATCCGACAGGGTGAGCCATAGATGTCGTTCCTGGACCACAAGAGTGGACATCGCTCGACCCAGGGAACGCGCGGTGACTTTCGTCGCCCGTAGGGCAAGGTCCGTCACCGTGCGCAGCTCTTTGAGCACCCCTGGGTCGACACCACCCTCCTGCATGTCACATAGCGCCTGGGCCTGGTAGACCTGCAGGAGCGCCATGGCATGCAGGGCAGAGGCAGCCTCTCCACACGCAGTGTAGGCCTTTCCAGTCAGACTGGAAGAGAACCTACAAGCGTGGGAGGGGAGCGAAGGGTTACCCCGCCAGGAGGAAGCGGAGGTGGGACACAGTTGCATCGCCACCCGCGCGCTCCACTGGGGGGATGCCTTCGTATCCAAGGGCTGCTCTGCCATCGATAGTGGTGAGGGAGGAGGAGGGAGTCAACCTCAGTCTAGCCGCCAGGGGGTTCGACCAAGATTTCGTCACCTCCTCATGCACCTCCAGGAAGAAAGGAACCGGAGCGGTGCGCTGAGTACCAGCACGGGCCGCCCAGAGATACCAATCGTCGAGCCGAGACGGTTCGGGACGCGGTGGAGGGCTCCACATGAGCCCGACCTTCTCGGCCGCCCGGGCGAGCATAAGTGTCATCTCCGGGTCAGCCTCGGACAACACTACCACACCCGAAGGGGGCAATGCAGCCGAGTCGTCATCCCCAGATCGCGACTCATCTCCCTCCGATGCCTCGATCGACATCTGATCCTCCGGAGGGGCCCCGAAGGAAACGACTGGAGCCACACGTGATGACCCAGCACGCTCCTCCGAAGACCCCAGTGGCACGGCTGAAGAGGAGTGGGATGTCCGAGGGGGTCTTTCACCCGGCAGATCATTCCTCACTGTAACCCTCAGACCACCGATGGGATCAGCTGAAGTAGCTTTCTTCTGGAGTGAACCAGAAGAACAACTAGATCGGGGGATCTCCAACGGGACTCCCCCTCTGGTGAGGGATCACAGTTTCAGTCTCAACACCGTGATGGTCATGTTCCCGCAATGAGAACATGACTCATCCACGAACGCTGCTTCAGCGTGCGCGAGGCCCAAGCACGTGACACAGCGATCGTGACCATCGGCCGGAGGCAGAAGTTGACCGCATCCAGAAACACGCGGGTGAAACGTCATCCTGAAAAGGACGCGAACTTCACTCGTGTTGCTCTCTCAGAAAAGAAACGCTCTCTTATTGTGTCGAGACACACAGGGACCAACGCGGCGACACAGCGGGGAAACTGCAAGCCCGCTGCGCGCACTCAACCAAATACCAGCTGTTACAACAGCTCTTTGAAAACAAGGCAGATCACGTGAAGCAACAGCTGACACCAGGTGATCGCGAGGATCACTGAAGCGCCGTCACGCCAACACAGAGAGGCTCTTCCTGGAACAGCAGACTCGTTGAGCGTGAAGATATCAAACCAATCTTTGTAGCTCATCACTCAGAGGACACTAAGTTCGGCTCCGAAGCTAAAAGCAAATGTCTAGAGAACTACAGACCTGTCTCTCTCCTACCATTCATTGCGAAAACACTTGAACGAGTTGCTTTTAACCAAGTATCATCCTTCCCGTCTCTGAACAACCAGCTGGATGTCAACCAATCTGGCTTAAAGAAAGGATATTCAACTGAGACTGCATTGCTGTCAGTCACGGACGCCCTGAGGATCGCAAAAGCTGCTTCCAAATCATCAGTTCCCATTCTACTGGACCTGTCTGCTGCTTTCGACACAGTGAATCATCAGATCCTCTTGTCCGCCCTCTCATCACTGGGCATCACTGGAACCTCCCTCAACTGGTTCGAGTCCTATCTCACAGGTAGGTCCTTCAAGGTCGCATGGAGAGGTGAGGTATCCAAAGCACATCAACTGACCACAAGGGTTCCTCAGGGTTCAGTTCTCGGACCACTCCTCTTCTCCATTTACACCACATCACTGGGACCCATCATACAGGCACATGGTTTCTCTTACCATTGCTATGCTGATGACACCCAGCTCTACCTCTCATTTCAACCAGATGATCCCACAGTAGCTGTACGGATCTCTAGCTGTCTGGCGGACATCTCGGCATGGATGAAGGAACATCACCTGCAGCTCAACCTGGCAAAGACTGAGCTTCTCGTCCTCCCTGCCAATCAGTCTCTACAGCACGACCTCACTATCCAGCTAGATTCATCCTCAATCACCCCATCAAGGTCGGTCAGAAATCTTGGATCTTTGATGATCAGCTGACCTTCACTGACCACATTACAAAGACAACTCGATCATGCAGGTTTGCTATGCACAACATCAGGAAGATCAGGCCTTTCCTAACTGATCATGCAACACAACTTCTCGTCCAGGCCCTGGTCATTTCTAGGCTTGATTACTGCAATGCTCTTCTGGCTGGACTTCCATCATGTGCAACTAAACCTCTACAAATGATCCAGAATGCTGCAGCTCGTCTCGTCTTCAACGAGCCCAAAAGGGCCCACGTCACTCCTCTGTTCATCTCTCTGCACTGGCTACCACTCGCTGCTCGCATCAAGTTCAAGGCTTTGACGCTTGCTTACAGATTGACCACAGGTTCAGCTCCCTCCTACTTCCACTCACTATTACAAGTCTACATCCCTACCAGAAGCCTACGATCGGTCAATGAGCGACGGCTCGTGGTACCATCACAGCGGGGCACAAAATCACAAAATCACTCTTCAGAACATTCTCATTCACGGTTCCATGCTGGTGGAATGATCTCCCCACCGTCATCCGGAATGCAGAATCCCTGACAGCATTCAAAAGGCAACTGAAAACTCATCTCTTCCGGGAGCACTTAACATAAAAAAAAAATAAAAAAAAAATAAAATCCTTTCCTTTAAAAATCCTTTCCTTTAAATCCTCGCTTGCCTGGCTTATGCTACTCCGAGGTATGTCTGAACTTTGTATTTTGAGCACTTCATGCATTGTTTTTGCCTCTTCACGATGACTCGCTTGGTTTAGTCCTCAATTGTAAGTCGCTTTGGATAAAAGCGTCTGCTAAATGACTAAATGTAAATGTAAATGTAAATATGTGTGCGTTCGCTTCCGCTTTATACCCGCATTGATAGGCGGGACGCGGAATGCAAATCCCGCATGCCAATATTTATTGGTTCGTTTTAATTCACTCAAAGGCAGTTGGTCTCCCTAGCGTGATCCCAATTCGATGGAAACTCCTCCGACGAGACGTAGGAGTTCCCATATGAAATGGAACTACCTTTAGTCTCCTCCCTATGCTCCGTCTACAATCCCCATGATTGATCCTTACCATCCTCGGTGGTCCCGCGAGGTTCAGACGCTCGACTCTCATCCCTCAAGAGAGAGTCAAGCATGGGTTACCCCGTGAGTCAGTCCTAGAGCTCGTCCTGTCCGATTTTAGGGGAAAATCAGGTCCATCGGAGACGTCCAATAAATTTCTTAGGCGCGCCAAAAGAACACCCCAGACACAGTGTAATCTCCATGGGAAAATCTCAGAGTAAAACTGGGAGTTGTGAAGAATATGATACACCGGTGTTTTGCCAGATGAGAAGTGTATCTATGTATCATCTTTTTACTCTTTTAATTCATTTTATAACTGTATCATATATCTCCTTTAATTTCTTTTATAACTGTTTTAATTTTCCTTGCTTTTATTTTGTGATTATTTGAATTCCTTTCTGTAAAGCACTTTGAATTGCCATAGTGGATGAAATGTGCTAAATAAATAGCCTTGCCTTGCCTTGCCATGGGTGGAGCTTCCCACAGTGAATGCATTCACAATAAATGCATTCAGCATCCTTGAGATCCGAACATGCTCTGTGCAAGTGCTAGATTCTTATCTCTCTAGAGAATCAAGCAATAACAGAGCCTTTACTGAGAATGCATCGACATGAGTTCCTCCAACTTTCTCAAGCGGCAAACACGCTCTATGCAAATGCTAGATTTTTATCCCTTGGAGAAAATCAAGCAAGAGCTTCTTACCACAAATGCAACATAAAATGCATGTTCAGCTTCCTCGAACGATCCAACCAGCTCTTATCTTACACGCACATACAAACAAGCGGCTCCTGAAGACAAAAAAAAGCTGATGACGCGCGCCCACTTATACTCATGAGCGCTCTATGTGTGACGTCATGGACTGCTGTTTGCAAATGATTATTGGCTTTATTAAAAAACATATAGACATTTAAAACAAACAAATAAATAAAACTTACAAAAACACAAAACTAAATCACTAAAATTTTTGCTACATTTAAAATAAAAATAGAATAATAAAATATAATTCAAAACATTAACACACACAAAAAAAAAAACTCTAATAGTATATCCATGATACTAAAATTTCGTGGTGCACTGAACTGAACTTGCATGTTCCAAGGAAACAGGAGCGAATTTTTGTGTCTAGAGCAACTGGCTGAAAATTATATTATACTTAAAAGTTAAAACTGTTAATGCTATAAGGTTTGAGACTTTAGGGATATTAACAATCTCTGAATCACTGTGCCAAATTTTACAACTTTGTACCATACTTTTCCATAAGCTACAATAAGTAAAGAAAAATCTTTGTCACATACTATTTCTTAATAAACATCATCCATCACCCTTCATTCTTTGTCATTTGAAGCTTTCAGAAGTTCACTAATGTCCACACTCTTTGTCTCGGTCTTGTCTTCAGGCTCTTGTCAGATTGGCTGGGCATATTACTGCACCGGGGCGGGCGCCGCCTCCGCCATGTTGCTGTGCACTTGGCTCGCTTGTTTCGCAGGGAAGAAACAAAAGCAATATCCATACTAGAAGAACCGACCTCAACTACAGCCTGAACCACAGTAGGATGCCTTAGACTCAGTGGAGACGGGTTCTGCGGCCCAAGGCATGATGGCTTTCCTCAGTTACTGCAACTCCGACTCATAAAGACTCATAATGCTCATACGGACATTTTTGTGATTAATATGAGCATGCACTTTTCAAAGAGACGTGATTTTCGACAGTACTTCCTCTGCTCTCTAAAAAACTAGAGAGTGTTTAACAAAAAGGACCAATATTGTTTTTCTTATTATTATCACTGTTATGAATTTCACAGGCGTGCTTGTTTCTTTTTTCTCTTTCTCTGGAATTGATATTGTAAAAGTAAGCTTTGGTTCAAGTGTAAAAAGATGGGTAACAGTTTACTTGAAGTCTGTATTTATAATGTATTAGTATTATTATGCCCAATAATAGATCTTATAATCACTTGTATATTAAAGAACTTTAAATAATAAAATGCATTAGAAATTAGGCTTTCTTTTGAAAAATATTTCATCAATATTACATTTAAGTAGATAGATAGATAGATAGATAGATAGATAGATAGATAGATAGATAGATGATAGAGTAGACAGATAAAATTAATTAATAAATAGTATAATATATATATATATATATATATATATATATATATATATATATATATATATTATACTATTTATTAATTAATTTTATCTGTCTACTCTATCATCTATCTATCTATCTATCTATCTATCTATCTATCTATCTACTTAAATGTAATATTGATGAAATATTTTTATATATTGAAATATTCAATATATATATATATTGTTTACATAAAGATATAAAATTGCAATGTGTGTTATAAGGAATAAAGATTTATAATGCTTTAAAAATACCTTCATACAATATATATACAGACTTTATGTATGCTTGAGATATATTTATCATTATTGTTGAGTGTTCATATTTACATATCCATTGTGAATTGCAATACTATTCATGGTTAATATCTCTATATTACCTTTTTTGTTTTAAAGCTTGATCATTTTTATATATGTATGCTAGATATATAGAGTACAATATATGTTCTAAAACATGTTTTTGTCTTGTTGACATATTGTGTTAAAAAGATGACAAGGAGAAGTCATTGCTTACTTGATTACATTTTTGTTTGTGAATAAAATCTGTGTATCTACATTTTGTTTTTTTATGGTTTTTATATTTAAATAGTAAACTATAAGTATGATTTTATGAAATAATGCAGGCTGACGGCTTCAATAGAAGCAAATACCATTGATTAACAACCTCGTAACTGACAGTAGGTATGTCTTAAAGGTTTATAAGATATAGTTAAAATTAGTTTAGAAACAAATGAATGAAGATTTTAATTCCAGGACCGGACTGTTGCACTCTTTACACAATTAGCATTAAAACATAACAACCTGACACAAAAGCTTGTGCTTTCTGTTTTTTTGCATATGTTAATTGGATTTTAAGTAATTAACTTCAAAATCATCAGGTATATAAAGAGAGAGGAACTCGTGACAATAATCATGGAAATAATGTGTGTTTTTACTTGGTTGGTAATGCAGTATGTGTTCCCTTTCGTAGTCACTCCGAGTTACGTCGGATGACGGAGAATGGGGGTTTCGCCTAGAAAGCCAGTCCTCTTCGTATTAAAAAACGAGCCAATGGCAAGGAAATGCCATGGGTCTGCGGAATTTGCATAGCGTATCCCCGCCTCACCTCGTGGGTATAAAGGGTGGATGCGGACACAAACGCAGCTATGTTTTTCGCTTCTGAGCCAAGATAATCTCTTCACTCCACAAGCCAAATCCTGAGTATTTTCAGTGACTACATCCCTTCGAGACGAGCGAACTCTCTGGTGTTGGTGTGACGGCGGTATCCAGCGAGTTTCATATTGCCTGCGATCTGAGCAGTGGTCTGCCGGTCTGTGTGTCTCTCCTTGGTCGCTTCAACATCCACAGAGTTTTTTCCTCTCACTAAAAGAGCGTGCACGCGGCACGTCTTTTTAAAGACGCGTCTTTCTAAAGACGATCTGCCCGTGTATTTCTGAGTGCGGTATTCTGATAGATTCAGCTGTTGGGCGCGAGCGCTGTTTGGCGTGTTTGGGCTTTGATCACGCTCGGACAGCGCTCGTGGGTGTGTCACGTTCTCTCAGTGGGAACGTGACCATCGCAATGTATACGGTCGAGACTCCGTGAGCTCAATAGAGTGAGAGTCCCCTCATCCACCACCCGATCTATTTTTGTCCACGTGAGATAATTCTTCGGCTGGTGGCCAGGGTGACTAAGACGTCAGGTCTGGAACTAAACCGACGAAAATTCCTCGGTCCACACCCCGTCTTTCATGTTGCAACCCACGTGGTCCCGAGTGGGTTCGCCGGCCCGCCCGCGGGCCCGCGTTCTCATTCGGTCCCCCAGCTGATGAAATCATGTATATCGCTGCATCACAAGGTGAGCTGGAGTCCTCTGGAGATGGCTCGTCTGTGCTGCTGTCCTCGGATGTGCTAGCATAGCGAGTTTGATTCAGAGTTCACAGCTATGCTTTTCTCGGGCTGCCACGAGTTTCGGGTTTGTGTGGAAAATTCTGCCATATCCCGAGCACTTGAGGCTGATGATTGGTTTTTGGGGGTGGCGAACCCAAATCCTTTCTACCCGGATGTGCATGAAGAGGCCATGAGATCGTGGAAGTCTCCTTTGACTTTTCACGACTGCTCAGCGGCCTCTTCCGCCTTCTCTGCCCTCGTAGAGGCCGCAGTCTACGGTACACTGGGGTTCCCCCCTGTGGAGTGTTCTGTGGCAACACTTAAGTGTCCCCACAGCGCCTCCACCTGGCGTGGCAACCCTAAGCACCCCTCCAATGCCTGTAGGTTCTTGTCTACTCCAGTGGCGGGGACCTATAGAGCTGCGGGGCAGGCTGCCACCTCACTGTGTGTTATTGCCATCCTTCTGGGTGTTCAAGGACATGCACGAGGGTAGGGCTGATTCAGGGCTCATCCTTGAGCTGCCTGCCGTCACCGACCTTGCTCTACGAGCGACGAAGGTGACCGCACGCTCCCTGAGTCAGGTGATGTCCACATGCGTGGTCAGACATTTCTGGCTTAACCTGGTTGATGTGCGCGAGGCTGAGTGAACCAGTTTCCTCAACTTCCCCATATCCCAGGCTGGCCTCTTCGGCGGCGCGGTCGAGAACTCTGCCCAACCGTTCTCGGCCACCCAGAAGTGGACTGTAGCTTTTTTTCTGACCCTGCGGCTTCTGATGCCAATCAGCCGCCAGCTCAGACGCCTCAGTCCGCTTGCCGTCGAATGCTTCCTCCTGCGACTTCCGCCCCCTCCCACCCGGCCCCAGCAGCACCGGGCCGGGCCGTGGAGGTGGTCGCAGGGAGGTGCCCCTGCCCGTACCAGCCCCGCAGCCCCGCTGTACGCCAGGCTATGCGGCGCTCCCTTTACGGGCAGCTCAGATATGGCTTGCAGTTCTTCAGGGAGTGGTTGCAGGCCCACTCTTTCCCCCGGTGGAGGGCTGGGGGAGAATCTTTTCTTAAGAGCTGCATCCCATCTCTGAGCACACAGAGCCGGACGGCAGTGCGCGACGCCCCCGAGCCTCGCCACTCTCGTTCCCCTATGTCTCTGAGGGTGCAGATGACAGTGCGTGCCGTCTCCGGACCACACCACTCTCGTCCCCCTCTATCGCCAGACCCCTGGCAGAGCAGACCCCCGTGGAACGCTGGTCCTTCCCTGGTCTCCTCTGTCAGGACGCGGAGCATGACTGTGCACGCGCACAGGGTCGCTATGCCACCCTCGCCTGTGCCGGTCACTCCGCTCCGCTGCCCCTCCGGGGGGACGCCTGTGGCTCGGATGATTCCACTGGATCAGTTTTTTGGTGGCTTGGTTAGAGCTCCCCAATCTGTCCCGTTGGGTCGCCCGAATGATCAGGCTCGGCTATTCGATTCAGTTCGCACGGTCTCCTCCCCGCTTCAGGGCAGTCCGCTTACTGTGTTCGGTGGCTATGCCCTTATCATGAGAGCGGAGGTTGCCACCCTGCTGGCGAAGGGTGCAATCGAGGCTGTCCCTCCAGCCGAGGTGGACTCAGGGGTTTACAGCCCGTACTTCATTGTCCCCAAGAAAACCGGTGGGTTATGGCCGATCCTGAAACTGCGCGTCCTGAATTGCACCCTTCACAGGCTGCCGTTCAAGATGCTTACGGCCAAACGCATTTTCGAATGTGTTCGGCCCCAGGATTGGTTTGCAGCGATAGACCTGAAGGACCCCTACTTCATGTCTCCATTTTACCTCGACACAGACCGTTTCTTCGGTTTGCTTTCGAGGAGCAGGCACACCAGTACGCGGTTCTCCCATTCGGGCTGGCTCTGTCACAGAGACCTAGTGCTCCGGCACCTAGCATGTCTGGGCCTTCGGGTCAACTGGGAGAAGAGTAAACTTTGTCTCGTGCAGAGGATCTCTTTTCTCGGTATGGAGATAGACTCGGTCGCCATGTCCGCGCAGCTTACGAGCAAGCGCGCACACTCACTGCTGACTTGTCTTCGACAGTTCGAGGGCAAGAGTGCGGTCCCACTGAAACTTTTTCAGAGGCTCCTGGGGCATGTGGCATCCGCTGCCGCGGCAACGCCACTCGGATTGCTTCATATGAGACCGCTTCAGCTGTGGCTTCACGATCGAGTCCCGAGGTGGGCATGTCATTGCGGTACGCTCAGAGTTCTAATAACTCCGACCTGCCGTCAGACCTTCACCCCCTGGCGGAATCTCAGCTTTCTACGGGCCGGAGTTCCCCTAGAACGAGTTTCCAGGCATGTTGTTGTCTCCACAGATGCCTCTGCCACGGGCTGGGGCGCCATGTGCAATGGTCATGCAGCCGCGGGCTCCTGGACAGGACCCCAGTGCCTCATGCATGTCAATTGCCTCGAGTTGCTGGCAGTATGCCTTGCCCTGCACCGCTTCCATGCGTTGCTCCAGGGTCAACACGTACTAGTCCGTTCAGACAATACCGCGACAGTAGCGTACATCAACCGTCAGGGTGGTCTACGCTCTCGCCGTATGTCGCAACTCGTACGCCACCTCCTCCTATGGAGTCAGAAGCACCTGAGGTCCCTTCGTGCTATTTACATTCCAGGAGTGCGGAACCTTGCAGCCGACGAGCTGTCACGGCTCTGACCAACCTCTGGCGAATGGCGACTCCATCCCCAGTCGGTCCAGCTGATATGGGACCAGTTCGGGGACGCACAGATAGATCTGTTTGCCTCCCACGACTCATCCCATTGCGCCCTGTATTACTCCCTGTCCGAGGGCACGCTCGGCACAGACGCACTGGCGCACAGCTGGCCGCAGGGCCTACGCAAATATGCGTTTCCCCCAGTGAGGCTTCTCGCACGGACTCTGTGCAAGATCAAGGAGGACGAGGAGCAGGTCATTTTGGTCGCCCCATACTGGCCCACCAAGACCTGGTTCTCCGAACTGATACTCCTCGCGACAGCACCTCCTTGGCCAATTCCTCTGAGGAACGACCTCCTTTCTCAGAGACGGGGCACCCTATGGCACCCTCGTCCCGATCTTTGGATTCTCCACGTGTGGCTCCTGGACGGGACGAGGCAGGTTTGAGTACCCTGCCACCAGCGGTGGCGGCTACCATCACTTCCGCTAGAGCATCGTCCACGAGACATGTCTATGCGTTGAAGTGGAACCTCTTCGTCAACTGGTGCTCTTCTCGCGAGAAGACCCCAGGAGATGCTCGATCAGTGTCGTGCTTTCCTTCCTGCAAGACGGGTTGGAGCGAAGGCTGTCTCCCTCCACCCTGAAGGTGTATGTGGCCGCTATCGCCGCTTATCACGAAGCAGTTGAAGGTAAGTCTCTTGGAAAGCACGACCTGATCATCAGGTTCCTGAGTGGAGCGAGGAGACTGAATCCTCCTCGCCCTCCTCTCGTACCCTCTTGGGACCTTTCAGTGGTCTTATATGCCCTGCAGAGGGCTCCCTTTGAGCCTCTGCAATCAGTTGAGATTAAGTTCCTGTCAATGAAGACAGCGCTCCTGTTTGCACTGGCCTCCATCAAGAGGGTGGGGGACCTGCACGCATTCTCCGTTGACGAAGCGTGCCTGGAGTTCCGGGCCGGGTCACTCTCACGTGATCCTGAGACCCCGTGCCCAAGGTTCCTACCACTCCCTTCCGGGACCAGGTGGTGAACCTGCAAGCCCTGCCCCTGGAGGAGGCAGACCCAGCCTTGGCACTGCTCTGTCCAGTACGCGCCCTCCGTGCTTACGTAGACAGGACGCAGTGTTTCAGGACCTCAGACCAGCTCTTTGTCTGTTATAGTGGGAAGCTGAAGGGAAAGGCTCTCTCCAAGCAAAGGTTGTCTCACTGGATTGTGGACGCCATTGCTTTGGCATACCAGCAGCAAGGTCGACCGTGCCCCCTTGGTGTGACCGCCCCCTTGGTGTGACCACCCACTCCACCCGGAGTGTGGCGTCCTCTTGGGCTTTAGCGCATGGCGCCTCGCTAACAGACATCTGCAGAGCTGCAGGCTGGGCGACACCTAACACATTCGCCAGATTCTACAATCTCAATCTATTTTGCCCCACTCTCGCTTCTTAAACTCTCTGATATCTTCATTTTCATGTAACTCTTGAGTAGGCCTATCATTTTCCGCGTTATTCTCTTGATTTAAGCCTACGGTGCGCTCGGGTTCAAACTGAAAAGGCTGAACGGCAGACGTGTTCATCTCGCTACTGTCAAAACTTAGCTAGCTAGCCGGTACGTTGGAAAAACAATAAACGAAGCGGCTACAGTGGCTAGGCTCAACCGACTACAACCTTTACACGTCACTACCCAGAATGCATTGAGACGTAAATAACTATGGCGGCCTACGACTGAACGGATTTTCGGCTTTTTTTAATAAAAACAAAAACATTCGGAGTGTTTTTGTATCACCTTTTTATAGCTGACGCCCACGTTAATCTTATAAGGCCAACATGCCACACTAGTCGGGGTTCACTTTAAAGCACATTAAAAACAACACAAAGACATGTAAACAACATTAAAAGCTTGATTTTCACCACAGGGGAACTTTAACAAGTATGCCAGTAAGTATGTAGGCATCCACTGGCAGAATCCATGCTTCGTATTCGAAGGCCATTGTCACAGTTTGTTTATGGGCTTCTTGAAGCTTTGAAACATTTGCGTATCAATTCCTTATCTAGCCAAAATTCCAAAATTAACAGGATGGCCCCATCATTGAAACCCATAAAAAGATCATGCAAAGTAAAAGAAAATATTGCCCACACTACATGAAATCTAAGTCCACAAATGTACCTGCATTAGTTCTTGTGAGGGTTTACTCAATAGCACACGCTACAACCATTTTTCATACAGAATATACAACGCTGTACACACCATTTGCCTAATGATACATATTAAAAGTCAATATGAAATGGCATTTGGAAGCACTTCTATAATCTGACAGTTCAGAATGAAAAGAAGGGAAAAAAAGTAGACTGAGACATTCTACCCATCAGGAATTAGTTATGAAATATTGTAAAATCAAACATTTTCTTTTGAATAATGTCCAGCGATATTTTTTTATTTATTATTATTTTATTTTTTTTGTATAATGCTTATGAAACAAATATTTCACGTGACTCTAATATCAGGTGTTAACGAAAAGCTAAAGTTGAATGATACATGTGGTGTTTATAATAATTCATCGTACCCTGAACAGGCTCCCTCATTAGTGAGGCATGAAGCTGCTCCTGTGATCTGTTCCCATAACGAGAATACCCATGATACCTTACACACACTGAGGATACCTCTGTGTCTCCTTCATTCTCACTTCTAAGACCTCCTGTCCGTTTGGTGCTAAGTGTCTCTCATTTCTGTGTAAGATCTTTTTCTCCCATTGATATTGCTGGAGATTGTTGGAAGTTTGAGGTGCACAGTCAGCATGACACATTGGGGTCAAGTGAACAGAGCATTTCTCTCCTCCATTACCTCAGCTTGACATCTCACCACTGGCAGTTAGAGAAGGTACAGCAAAAAGACTGTTTGATATTGTTACAGCCATTATATGCAACAGTTCACTGAACACTATTATTAGCTCTGACATGTGAAAGAGATGTGAGGAAGGGATTTCTGATGCTAATAAATTGATAATAAATACCCAACTGGGCTAATGACATATAATTAAGTATATCACAAGAGCATGAGTGCAGCTGCTCAGGCTACAACCTTAAAGTGTGGTCAGATGAGCGAAATTTTGCACGCAAAATAGTGCATCTATGAATAAAGCAACCTTTCACAGAAAAGACCAAGCAGCTTTCTTTTGATCTACATGCGAAATCTGCATGTGGAAACCTTTCGTCCTCCTCACTATTGATTCCTATTGAAATTCACAGAGCAATGGTAAGCCAGACTTGTGAAGAAACTTTTACATTTTCGATACAATATTGCCAGTTAACTTGTTCTGCTAATGTAAATAGTTCAAAAAAAGATAAAGTCAAATCAACAGAATTCATTTGCAAATTGATTGAGTAAATGATTCAATGGCTCATAAAAACTGTCACTTGTTTTGTTGAATGAATTGCCGTTTTAAATGAATCAGTTGCGTGAATGATTCGATGACTCTCTCGGTGCTGAATGAATCAGTGCTTTTGAATGAATCTGTTAATTGAGTCACCTGTCGCCAACTACTGCTGTAATGACGTAACATCCAGAGAGAGTCGTTGGAAAATCCCCACCTCAAACTGTGTGTCTGGAACGCACAAACAGACAAGCGTAGTGATACAAACTAGCAAACTAGTCACAGTGCTGTTGGACTACTATAGAGTGCATATGCCCACGTTTCAGGCTGCCTTGGTTTTGGACGTTTTTTTTTTCATTAATTTTATCCATAGGGATTTTTAAAAAGTCTTAGATAAAGGGTTTTAAGCCATGGACCAAACCAGCAGCTACAAGATGAATCACAATATTACAAACATCGATACAAACCAAACAAACAAAATACTTGAAAATCAAATATATGGGACGCAGAATATCATGAGGTGCACTCTTTCAATTTTAGGTACCACCTAGCAACCACCCAGATCACCCTAGCAACCACATAGCAGCACCTGTCAAACACTCACAACACTCTAGTAAAGTGTCAGCGATAATCGCGTTTTGCAGAAATTGTAAATTTCAGGTTTAATGGCTGCTATGCCTCAGGCTGGATGCGTGCTTTCATGACACCTATAAAGCCTGGTTCATGGTTCCCTGAAGGAGTAAGATATTGTTTGCTATAAAACATTGATTACCTTCATAATCTTTAATCAAAATATCTTCCCCTCCCTCTTGCAGCTCTTCTCTTCTCTAATGTGTTTACTGGTGTGGCAACCTGTCACTCACATGAGATCCACCAATAGCCAACTATACGACCATCCAACTAACCAATCAATTCCTGATGGACAAAATTAAGTCCTTCCCTACATTTGTTCTTGTTTGAGAAACCGTTTTACTCAGTCTTTTTTCCCCTGCTGTGACTTATATCTATACCAACTTCTGTTTTAAGGCGACTATAAGGTTTTTTTTTTACATTATTACATTATGATTTGAACATTTGCATGGATCATTTTGTAATATAAAATAAGCAATATAATAACAATACATTGACATTTACTTCGTTTTAGACAGTTTTGCCCTTCACAAGCTCTAATATATGATAACAATCTCAAAACCTGCAGATTGTGTGAATTTAAATGTTTTCCCATACATTTTGACATTTCAGAAATCTCTCAAGATTCAGAATTCAGTCTGTTGTTATATAGACGTGTTATGCTGAAAGATGATGTAAAGGACATCTGCAGCACCTCCTGCTTCAGCTCGTTCTCCAAACACAGCCTTGAGTCTTTGAGAGCAGCATTTGAGAGATGTGTGGATGTATGACATCTGTGTGCAAACACAGCTCTGTGTACGGACACCACTGAGAGTCACACAAACCTGCTTAAAGGATTAACTAATGAGTCAATATAAACAGACTCACTTATGTGCATCAAAGTGCATTAATTACATGTATTATTGGTGGGAAATCAATGTAGTGTTTACGTGATCAGACTGAGACTATAGCGTTCACATTTAGTCACGTACACTAAAGCCAGCTGTAAAATTACTTATCATCACATTTAGATCCAGAGGCCTTTCCCAGCGGGATGTGAACTAATGGTTCGGTGATGACATTAATGGCGTGCGGTAATGACTACACAGGAGCTCAATGAGTAGTCTATCTCAAACCATAAAATAAATGTGTGGGTGGATAAGGTTCAGAGAAATGGAAATTAGGGGTTAACTGAAGAATACAGCAGCTAATTTCAGAATGGCGGGAATTCATATTTCTTTATGATAGCAGTGGGGATCTACTTTCTTTCTTTCTTTCTTTTTTTTAGAGCACAGGAGTAAGCATTTTCATTGAATATTAATAAACTATTTTATCATTTTCATCATGTACACATTTTTAGGGAATGCAATAAAGTTATTGATTTCAATGGTTTCATAATTGCTTATTAATACATAAGTTACATTTTTCTCAGATTGTGTTGATTCTATCTATTAGTCTGTCTATCTATCTATCTATCTATCTATCTATCTATCTATCTATCTATCTATCTATCTATCTATCTATCTATCTATCTCTGTCTGTCTGTCTGTCTGTCTGGGGACCTCCTTTTAAAAGGACGAATTAACCTTTTTATAGTCTGTGTCATTTGTGTTTAATTCAGTTTCTGGATGCTGAAGAACAACAAGCTGAGGAAGGACTTTATTATAAGTATGCACATAAAGCTTATTTTGTCACACACTAACCTGCTCTCTATCATTATAATAAGTTTTACCATAGGAGAACATTGACAATTGCATGGAAGTGACTTCTGATTTGTTAAACTGTCTGAATGCACACTGTATATTTACTAAATTCCTCTCCTGCCATCTAGTGGCCAAATATGAGAACGTCAATGGCAGGTCCATTCAGGAGGCGGGCTGGATAATCATTTACATTTATGCATTTGGCAGGCGCTTTTATCCAAAGCAGCTTACATTGCATTTCAAGGTACACATTTATATTCTTATTAGTTATTGCTTTCCCTGGGAATCGAACCCATGAATTTGGCATTGCAGGCGCCAACGCTCTACTGTTTGAGCTACAGGAAAGCTATCGTAAGAAATAATCAAGGAAAATCATACTTGGATCCTTGGATCTCTTACTTATTTATTGACTTTTTTTGCATACAATTTTTTTCTCGCTGGAGTTCCTCCTCTTCCTCTCCATCCAGTTGTTTTGTGTTGTGGCTGTTCTCAGAGCTCTGAAGCAGTCCGGACCAGGAGAGAGAAGAAGAGAGAAGAAGAGAGAGAGAGGAGGAAAACCACATGAAGAGAAGAGCATTTCTAATCATTTGTATAACTTCTGTGAGCATGGCTATTATATATGTTCCATACTACTGTTTAACGTCAATGCATTCATGTTTGCAAAGCAGTATATTCATAAACTCAGGATCACAAGTTTGATCTGTTATAAACTGTCTGGTTTTGTTCAGCATGCTCTTTATCTGCACGGCACTGGGAAACTCTCCTGCCTTTGATTTTACCATCCTCATATAATTATTTAATGAAATAATGATTCATAATGAATCAAATAATATTATACAAAATTACTAAGTAACTTTTTTTCTGCTTTTTCCTTTTTCATGCTATTATGCTACTTCAGATGTTGCCTTTGCAGTGTAAAAATGTTACTATCCTCCATGCATAACTGCATAACTAATACTTATTATTTTATTTAATGGGGTCATATAATGTTATATGCACTTTTACAAGTTGATTGTACTGAAATGTGTGTTGGCAGTGCCTGTACACAACCATCATATAATGATAAAAATGCATCCAGTGTTTATTTTTTAATCTCCTTGTATGTTTTCCCCTGCCTCAAATCGAGCCGTTCGACCGTGTGAGCGAGCTGTCAACATAGTCCGCCATTGTTGATAGGCTGGAGCCAGTGGTGTAGTCTAGTTCCCTTTCGAGGGAACTCGAACTGCGTCGGTGACGACACTAGGGGAACGCCCTTCAGCGTAGCGCGTCTGAATTTATGAATGAAACTGAAACCAATCCTATTGGCGTTGCGTGATGACGTAGCGTGTGACGGCATAAGCGGATGTGTACAAAAGCACGCCGGCACACAGAGATGTCAGCTTTTTGGGCTCCCAGTCTCTCCCAGCTAGAACGCTGCGTTCTCGTTTGGCTTTATTTTCCGAGGATGGCCAAATGCGCGCTCCCCGCGGTTCGGGTCCCGCATCTGCCGAGGCGGTGCGGCGGCTTAGAACGTGGGTATCGCAGCGAGATCTTTTAGATGACAGTGGGACTGCCGAGGCACTTTCCTACTCTTCATCTGAAAGCTCAGATCCCCCTATCCCCCGTTCGGGAGCCCGCTCCGCGGCTTCTCCCGTTCGGGATGAAGACCCCGTTTTACAGCTATCTGAGTCTGAGGATTTAGATGTGCTTGGTTTTGGGGAGGCGGATCTAAGCCAAACGCATCGAACTGTTCTTCCTGCCCCTAATTATAATGAGCTGTTGGAGGTTGTAACGAGGGCTGTGGCCAAGCTCGATATTTCTTGGCCACAAGAGAGGCAGAAAGCGCGCGCCAAAAGTAAATTCGACGAGCGCTACTTGCAGCACCGCACGCAGCCTTCTCGCCGGTCCCTTCCATTCTTTCCAGGTTTACACAA
Organism: Tiaroga cobitis; assembly: GCA_030578255.1. Classification (NCBI taxonomy): domain Eukaryota; kingdom Metazoa; phylum Chordata; class Actinopteri; order Cypriniformes; family Leuciscidae; genus Tiaroga; species Tiaroga cobitis. The sequence goes on from CM060605.1 coordinate 35,623,513, forward strand.
CGAGTTGTGTAAATCTTGGAACAGGCCTTTTTTTCACGCCTGTCTAACCCCCCTATGTTGAATTACAGTGACATTGTGGGAGCTAGAGAGAATGGTTATGGGATGATGCCTCGGGTGGAAGAGGCTCTAGCCAGTTATCTTTCACCCGACCTTGCATCATCCCTTAAATCACCGGCGCTGCCCTCCAAGCCATGTCGCACTACATCTGCTATTAGTGGGCAGAGCTTATATGGCGGCGGGTCGAGCTGGTGCGAGCTTGCACACGATGGCTGTTTTGCAGGCATACCAAGCCGACCTGTTAAGAAAAATAGATCAGGGCGAGGGGCCCTCTATGGATGATATTGCTGAACTTCGCAGAGCCACGGATCTGTCTCTCCGGGTTACCAAGGAGACGGCTCGTGCAATCGGCCGTTCGATGTCAGCCCTGGTAACCACGGAGAGACATCTGTGGCTTAATCTCTCTGGCATCAAGGAGAAGGACAGATCTTTTCTCCTTGATGCAGCTGTTTCTCCTACGGGTCTGTTCGGCGAGGCAGTTAATGCTGTCGTCGACAGATTCCAGGATGCCAAGAAACAGAGCGAGGCTTTTAAGCAGTATCTCCCTCATCGCTCTAGGTCTAGGAGGGCGGCTGCTAGAGAAAAGCAGCAACAGCCCACTACTTCCTCCTCTTACCGCCAGAGTCAGAAGGCGAGTGTTGCGTCTAGAGCTCCCCCTCAGAGAGCCTGGGACTCTAGGCGGCGCTCGCACCCGCAGCCTCCTGAAAAGACGGATCTGAGGACTGTCCTTCAGTCCAGAAAGGCTAAGGGAAAGAAGTCCTAACTGTCATAAGACCTCCTGAGGTTTGCTTTCGGTGGCAAAGCATACCAATATCGGGTTCTTCCATTCGGCCTAGCACTCTCCCCTCGCACGTTCACCAAGTGTATGGATGCAGCTCTGGCCCCACTGAGGCTCCAGGGCATCCGCGTGCTGAATTATATCGACGACTGGCTCATACTGGCCCAGTCTCGAGAGTTGGCAGTTCGGCATCGAGATATCGTCCTTGGCCACATTCAGCGCTTGGGGTTGAGGCTCAACACAAAGAAGAGCGTGTTGACACCCGCCCAACGAACTACATTCTTGGGGGTGGTATGGGACTCAACGACAATGCAGGCACATATGTCTCCTGCACACATCAAGTCCATATTAACCACACTAACCAGGGTGAAGCTAGGCCACACCATCACAGTAAAACACTTCCAGAGGGTGTTGGGTCTCATGGCAGCTGCGTCCAGTGTCATACCTTCTGGCCTGCTACACATGAGAGCCCTGCAGTGGTGGTTGAAAGCCAAGGGGTTTTCTCCGAGGGGAAATCCGTTCCGCTTGATAAGGGTTACGCACAGGTGCCTTTGTTCCCTTTCAATGTGGAAGAAACCTTGGTTCCTGTCCCAGGGTCCCAAGTTGGGAGCATTATGTTGCCAAGTATCCATTTCGACAGATGCCTCCCTCACGGGCTGGGGCGCGGTCATGGAAGGCCACTTTTCAAGAGGTCGCTGGCAGGACCATCATTTCTCTTGGCACATAAATTGCCTAGAAATGTTGGCGGTGTTCCGAGCTCTGAGGAGTTTTCTACCAGACCTCCAGGGTCGCCACGTTCTAATACGTCAGTGGTGTCCTATTTAAACCGCCAGGGGGGTCTGAGGTCGCGCCCTCTGTGCAGACTGGCGCATCAGATCCTCTTGTGGTCCCAGCGGAGACTGTCGTCTCTCAGGGCGATGTATGTCCCGGGGGACCAGAACTAGGGAGCAGACATGCTGTCGAGGCAGGGGCTGAGGCCCGGGGAATGGAGACTCCACCCCGAGGTGGTGGAGTTAATTTGCGAGAGGTTTGGCCCAGTGGAAGTGGACCTATCTGCGTCTCGGGAGACGACACACTGTGCAGATCCCTCTGAGGAGGGACCTGTTGTCTCAGGTAGGGGGCTCAGTTCTCCACCCTCGGCCCGAGCTGTGGAAACTATAGGGCTGGCCCCTGAGGGGGCACAGTACCTAGAAGCTGGCCTGTCAGCAGAAGTGGTTGAAACTATACTCACTTCCAGAGCTCCCTCCACGAGGAAGTTATACGGCCTTAAGTGGAATGTTTTTTCCATTTGGAGCAGAGAGCCTGATTTGGACCCAGTTCACTGCCCAGTGGCTTCAGTGCTGGAGTTTCTCCAAGACCGCTTTTCTGCCGGGCTTACCCCGTCCACACTCAAGGTTTATGTGGCTGCCATTGCGGCATTCCACGCTCCTCTGAGTGATGGTCCTCTGGGGAGGCATCACCTGGTCGTACGTTTCCTCCGTGGAGCCTGGAGGATGAGACCTGCGACTCGCACCTGGGTTCCCTCTTGGGACCTGGCAGTGGTTCTTGAAGGGCTGGCCGAGGCCCCTTTCGAACCATTGGAGTCGGCTGAGGCCAAGAACCTTTCGTTTAAGGTGGTCTTTTTGTTGGTCATTACTTCTCTGAGGAGGGTAGGAGATCTCCAGGCGCTCTCTATTTCCAATGGGTGCTTGGAGTTTGCTCCAGTCAACATTAAGGCCATTTTACACCCCAGGCCCGGCTATTTGCCCAAAGTGCCATCTAATGTGGCATGGCCTTTGGTTCTGCAGGCATTTTATCCTCCACCTCATGTGACGGCGGATGAGGAGAGACTTCATCTGCTCTGCCCTGTCAGAGCACTGCAGTATTATATCCAGAAGTCCTCCTCATGGCGGAAGTCAGACCAGTTGCTGGTGTGTTTCGGGTCGCCCAGGAAGGGGCTTCCCGCCTCTAAGCAGACCATTAGCAACTGGATCATTCAGACTATTTCCCTGGCTTATCAGGTGCGCAATTTGCCTTCACCTATGGGCGTGAGGGCTCGCTCCACCAGAGGCTTAGCATCCTCTAGAGCCCTCCTTTCAGGGGTTTCTATACATGACATATGTGAGGCGGCTGGCTGGGCCACTCCGCACACATTCATGAGGTTTTACAGTCTGGACCTTCCCTCTACACCCGGTGCACGAGTGCTTTCGTCCTAGATTGTGCCTGAAGACAGCTTCACACTAGGATGAGCGGGGTTCATTGTGGTATAGTGGGTATCTCGTTCCCCTAGTGTCGTCACCGACGCAGTTCGAGTTCCCTCGAAAGGGAATGTCTCGGGTTACGTATGTAACCCTTGTTCCCTGAGAAAGAGAACGAGACACTGCGTCGGTTCGCCACACCTCACCCCGCCTGGAGCACTTGCTTCATAGCAAAAGCTGATTTCTCTGTGTGCCAGCATGCTTTTGTACACATCCGCTTATGCCGACACACGCTACGTCATCATGCAACACCAAGAGCGTTCCCCTAGTGTCGTCACCGACGCAGTGTCTCGTTCCCTTTCTCAGGGAACAAGGGTTACATACGTAACCCGAGACGTTATTTGTAGTGAGTATACTGTGATATACCCCCCCCCCCCCCCCCCCCCACACACACACTGTAAAACTTGCCACCCATTGTCTAGTGTTTAGTGTTAATCGTCATCAAACTCAGCCAGTAAAGAGCTGCATTTAGCCTTAGATGTTATATGAATATGCTCCCTGAAGCACAGGTTTTATCAGCTGACGATTAAAAAAACATTTTTTTTTCCTTTATAAGCACAAATACAAATTTACTTTTTAAAATGGTGTTTTTGACAAAAAAAATTCACTGTTTAAATTAAAACATGTATAAAAACTTTGTGATATTACTTTAAAATAATGTTTTAATAGATTTGATTATTATTATTTTAAAAAGTACATCTTACTATGCAATTTCTTTCATAATTTCTTCGAGTTACTTTCTTTCTCTCTACAAACTTTTATTTTGGTGGGTTGTCATTAAGACATTTGAGTTTCTGTGTGTTTTAATAAACTATTATTATTATTATTATTAGGCCTACTTGAATTATGCTCTACTGTGCAATAGTAATATATTTCTGTTATATTTTCTTCAAGTTATACAAAACTTTTATTTTGACAGGTTGTCATCAAATACTTTAAAGTTTGTGAGTGTATATGATACGAATGAATGATGATAGTTTTATCAAATGAAACGGTAAAATTCTTGTGAAGTGACTCTCATAAGTTCAAATGTGTCCATGTCCTCATAGATGCTAAAAACACCACGAGTGTCACTCGCGCTTCAGTGTGCGTAGAGCACACATTGAGCGCTCATTCACAGAGACACACAGACATGCAGAGTTTATTTCAATAGCAATCTTTTTGAGCTTTGATATTCATAGACACTAGTACATATCGAGATTTGATTCATTGTACATCCCTACTTTTGATTTATTCATTCAAAAATGGCTAAATTGCGTGACATTCCGCTTTGGAGCTAATTACACTTGTGACTGGATTCCGCGATTCGATCCGTGTCGCTCCGCAAACACAGACGGCGGGGTGAATTTATGAATGAAAGTTCTGTTACAAAACGATGTTGTTACGAATCCTCGCGCTTTTTTAAGTGGGTATACAGAAATCCTTGACGTTTCCTAGTGGGTATACGGAAATCCTTGACATTTTCTAGTGGGTATACGGCGTATACCTGCGTATCACGTAGACTACACCAGAATGGCGTCCAAGCGATTGTGGTGTTCTGTTCTTGGGTCTAATAACGAACACAGTCATTTTGATGTTCCTAAATCCGAACCGCTGAAGACGCAGTGGCTGAGTTTTGTTTTCGAAGGGACTATTCCCCACAATCAACGTCAATGCTTTCATGTTTGCGCGAATCATTTCTCACTAGACTGAAACGAGGGTCAGTATAAAGCTAGTTTTGCTAAGAAGCTGCTCCTGAAAAAAGAATGCACCTCCAAAGGCTGCACCTCCAGAAGAAGTGAGTGTAAAGTTTTATTAACCTTTATATTAATCTTTGCAAATCGCTTGCACGCTTCAAAACGCCCCGCAGAACAGGGGGTGGGGGGGTGGGGGGGGGGGGGGGGGGGGGGGGGTGCAGGGTGAGTAAAGCTCATTATCATTTAAAGACACATGCACTTAAATGGTGTGCTGAAAACAGAGCGGTTTTTTTTTACAATACTAATGAGAATTTTTAATTAAAGTATATTACAAACTTTTTATTTAGACCCTAAAGAATCATATAAACTTGTATAAAATGGCATTATATTATCCCTTTAACAGAATACATTTTAAAATAAACCCCGCATTTAGCATTTTAACACTTTAGAGATGCATAGATGCATAAATGCATAAATGTAAAGGAATCAACAGGGGTTAATTCAGGAAAATCAAGCTTTTAATGATGTTAAATGTCTATGTGGTCACAAGACAAACCATGTGTAAATTCATAAGTCAACACCAGTGCTGAGTATTTTCTCCTTAAAACTGCAGGGAACCAAAGACAGTTTCAAAAACACGGTATAAAATCGCCGGTGTTTCTGACGTCACAAACTACCTTGTAACCAATCAGGTAGGGGTGTTTGAAATTAATCGTTTCTACAATGCATTGCGATGCAGACGAGGATTATTCGGTATCGGTTCAGTAATAGACCATAACCGATTAGAATGTACTAGGAGTAGTTGGACTTTGAGTAGTTGGACTTTTAAAGTAGTTGATACAAGACTACTGCGGTATTCGCCATTCACGCACCTCCCCATACCACCCTCAAGCTAATCCTGCAGAGCGCTTCAACATAACGCTGCTGGAGAAAGGAACCAGTCATAGACTGACAATGCAGAGAAGTGGAGAGAAGTCATGCAAGAAGCCTATGCTATTGCGATGCAAACCATGAAGAAAAGTGCAAGGAGAGGACAGAAAAACTATACAATCAGAGCATGTGGAGTTCTGTTCTGGAGCCAGGTGATCATGTCCTGGTGAGAAACCGCACACCCAGAGGTGGCACTGGAAAGCTGCGTAGCCACTGGGAAGACCTGATTCATGTTTGCAAGGGAAGAAAAGGCCCTGATAGTCCAGTATACATGACGGAACCATTGAAAGTAACAGGGAGAAGACGGGTGTTACATCGTAACCTTCTTCTACCATGCCCTTATCTGGTTGAAGAGACAGAAGTACATGAACCCAACCTGGAAGAGAAAAACAACAGAAGAAAAGCAAAACGGACAACAAGATTGGATCATACAGCCAGACATAATACTTACCGAACAGCAGTGTTGGGAAAGTTCATTTTCTACATGAACTAGTTCAAAGTTCAGTTCATAAATTTTAAAATGAACCAGTTCAGTTCATAGTTCATACTTCAAAAAATGAACTAGTTCATAGTTCTTTTTTTCCATATGTTGCTGCGAGGTTCTTCTTTTTTTTAAATTATTCCCACAGCCCATATCAGCCACAGACAGCAATTATTTTATCGACGGGCAAAGTTTGCACATAAATGTAAGATTTTTCCCATCCTCACCGACCTTGTCATAAAACTTGTGTAAATGATCATATGATGCCTCCTCGCTCGCTGCTTTGTCGACTACATGCTGCTTTTTGTCTTGATGACGCATGCGGCGGTGCGACACTGGTGGCTGGTGTTGCCAGATTGGGTGTTTTTTCGCTACATATTAAGGCCTGTTTACGGTGTGTTTTAGCTGGGTTTTCGCCTGGAAGGCTCTATAGAAATCTGGCACCCTATTGAACTAAGTTAAACTGAGAGAGCGTGCGTTCACAGACACCAGAATGAACAAGTTCACAGTAATGTTCATCAGGCAGTAATTCAGTACGTTCAGTTCACGTTCGCCCAAAATATGAACGAGTTCATGAACTATCGTCCATTGAACGCGTTCAGGCACAACACTGCCGAACAGACACAGACAGTTCCAGTGAGGAGGAGTATCGTCTCTGGACCGCAGTGGGACATGCTGAGACACCACTAAATGCAGAAGCAGAAGAGTTCTGTCCGAGAACAGAGACACTCCAAGACAGGCCTGAGAGGGAGCTTGTACCGGAGTTGCAGCCTGAAGAGGAGCCTATTGAGGAGAGACATAGCTCGGAGAGGGAGATTGATGGTCCAGCTGCTGAACCAGAGGATGAGCGAAGTGATGCCGAGTTGTGGAGAAACAGGCCAATAAGAGCTAGGCAGCCCAGGCGTCTCTACACCTATGACCAGTTAGGCCAGCCAACCTTTCAACAGCTGAAGACCTGCCATAATGGTGTGACGACATCCGCAGGAACTGCCTGTGACTTCTCTACCAGATCAATATTTGTGTATCCTTTTTTATCATGGATAGATAAAAGACACACAGAGATAATCTTATTTGTTAGTTCATAGTTAATGTTTATCCATTACAAGTTACAGTTCATGGTAGTAGCTAACGCATAATACAGAACAGGTAATCTGGACAGTTATTTAAGTAATACGTACAGAAATGGGTTATTATCCTAGTATATTGGAATTAAGACAGTAGTGTAATATATAGGGCTGACTTCTAATAGTCGAGGATTCGACGATTCGATTCGGAGAGGTCTGATTCAGGGCCGGCCCGAGGCATAAGCGAACTAAGCGGCTGCTTGGGGCCCCTTGGCCACCAGGGGGCCCCCCAATCGAGTCGAAAAATCGAAAAATATTTTTTTTAGATAACTTAAACAAGTGACATAAATGAATGAATTAATATGAATGAATGAATAATTAAAGACAATAAAAGAAAATTCTGATTTCATGATCAAAATACCTCCCTACAACTGCTGCTCTGCCAGCGTTTAAGTCATGCGCATAATCTAGACACCTCGCGCGTGCATAGACAATTCGTGCACAACTGCGCATAGTCACAGTCTCGCGGACTCGCGGTAATAAGCAATGTCACAAAAAAGGACGTATCCCTCTGGTGCCGAAAATAGAACGAAGAAAATGACAGAGGAGGAGAAAAAAAGAGCAATATAAAAGTATGTTTGCATGATTACGGTACGTTTTGTGCAGCAATTGAACCATTTCTATCTACGGCAAGCCCAGAGGGTGAAAATACATTGCATACACACACATATACAACGAGCGCCAGTACATCATTACCGGTATTAACAGACTTTGTTGGATTCTGTCATGTACAATCTAACAAAGTCTGTTACAATAATACTAATAAAAAAAGACTTTGTGGACAGTTAACACTGTATTGAGACAGTTGAGAAATAATCATATTTTTACCGTTTTCAACAATAATTGTCATTGTTGAACCCTTGCTCTTATTAAGTTTTTGATTTCTCAGTTGTCATTATTTTAGCCAATAATTTGATATGTTTTGAGACAGTTTGTTTTAAGAAGTTTCAAAGAGTTAGTAAAAGAGTAAAGTAAAAGTAAAAAAAAAAAAATTTAAGTATCTATTTTTTATTAAGTATTTATTTTGTATTTATACACAACCTCACTGTATTAATTTATAATGTATCATTGTTGTGTGATATTTGTGTCAATAATCGTCAAGCACAGGTGACTCCGCATAGTGGGAGGGGCCCCCAAATCATATTCTGCTTAGGGCCCCCAAAAGGCTCGGGCCGGCTCTGGTCTGATTCGACTATGAACCTCATAGTCGAATAGTTATGTAACCAACAGGGGTGTGACGGTTATTATATAACCGTGAGACCGACGGTTATAGTTGAACACCGTCATTAGAACTCTATAACCGCCAAAACCGTGCTATTAAAATATTTTTACAAACATTTTTTATCATAGAGAATGTTTAAATACTAATATCATCTTACGAGGGAAACAGAGGCAGAGTTAGTGGTGCGATCGGAGGCTGCTACTGCTGGAGATGATTCGGGAGAGGTCTGTTCCCCTTTACTGATCAGAGCGCGCGCTGACACGGAGTAAAGCCTTGTTTAAACTCGACGCGTCCGCACGAGCGGTGCGCAAGACCAGCAAGACAGAGGTTTTTTTGTAACAGAGCGCGCAACGCCGCGTCCGAGGATGACTTCAAACCGAATCTGCCCGAGCATGTAGGCTACGTTTCACCGCAGTTTGTGCGTCTAAATGGCAAAGTTCATTGCAAAGTTTTTGTGTTAAGGTTTTGTTTACTGTGTGTGATTTATTTAAAACAAAGCACGTTTTGGCAAGTTGTTGTTTTTGAAGCCAATTTGTTCCTATTTTATGTGAACTTTTCTGATGTTTGATATATGTGTGATATGTTTTTTTAATCTGGCTTTAAATGAATAAAAGGTATTTGTTACACACCATGTTTTTCTTTTAGTTTTTTAGCTCTTTTGTTTGAAATGGAAAAAATCTAGCTGCTATCTAAAAAAAAAAGAAAAAAAAAAGGTTCGACTATCAGTCGACTATGGCAAAATCTAACGAATCAGATTCGACTATGAAAATCCTTAGTCGAAAACAGCCCTAGTAATATACAAATATGGGGTTATTTCGCTCTCAAATGTCGAGAGCGCATTATTGTAGCGCGAAAGTACATTAATATAATGCGCGAGCGTGAATCTCTCTGCTCGCGCGTGGAATATGATGTGCCTAGCGTGAATCTCTCTGCTCGCGCGTGGAATATGATGTGCCTAGCGTGAATCTCTCTGCTCGCGCGTGGAATATGATGTGCCGAGCTCGAATCTCTCTGCGCACGTGCGGAATATAATATGCCGAGCGCGAATCTCTCTGCTCGTGCGCGGGAACTGGGCGCGTGCTCTCAGATACACTTCTCTTGTAAGAACTCTCTCTCTCTGGGCTCTCTCAGAAAATATGCCTGCACTTAAAACGTGTTCAGTGCAATCGCGAATCTCTCCTCTTCCCCAGCTAACAATTTTAGGTTATACGTTTTCATAACGTTCCCATTAAGTTATAAAAATGTTATTTCTGATTGTTCTAGGGAATTTCAAAACGTCCAGTTTTTTAGACGTTGCATTAACGTTATTTCTTGGTTATAAGAAACGTTATTCTCCCGTTATATAAACGTTGTATTAACGTTATTTCCTGGTTATAATAACGTTAACGTTCAATTCTCCCTTTATATAAACGTTGTATTTACGTTCTTGCTTGGTTATAAGAACGTTATTCAAACGTTCAATTCTCCCATTATATAAATGTTCTCTTAATGTTTTTCTAAGATAATGAAAAACGTTTCATTAAATAAAAAAAAAACATTAAGAAAGGTTTTAATAATTATAACAAGGTAGCCTATATAATAGGCATATATGAAGAACCTAAAACAAGAACTTTCAGATTTTAAAATTAAGACAGAAAGATCTAGAAAGATAATTTAAAAAAGACCCATGAATCATGTCTATAATATGTGTAATGTAGTCGAGTTGAATTGAACCCAAGTATTATTCCAATTCGATTTGGGTTGAAGTGACAATATGAAATTAACATGGCATAAACTTGGACTAAACATAGAATCACCAACAATGGTACAGGGAACAAAGCTAGTCAAGAGACAAAGGGGACACAAGGAAAATGATTATGACCAAAAACAACCAGTGACATTCACAAGTTAAAGTTCTTTTAATTTATATAGCTCTTTTTTACAACAGCCACTGGCTGGCCAAAGTGCTTTACAGAACAGCAGAAAAAAGGGGAAAAACCCTACATAACATACGGAATAGCAATTTCTGATTGGTTGTTGCCGTTTGGACAGCGTTTATGCCAAGAGCAAAGAGAAAGAAATCGAAGAGAAGAGTAGGCTTGCGCCAACGCACGGGACACAGTCTAAGCACATACACACGCTTACTTTAAGCGAAGAGGAGAGCTTCGCAATTGCACTGAACACGTTCTAAGTGCAGGCATATTCTCTGAGCGAGCCCAGAGAAAATTCTTACAAGAGCAGCGTGTTTCTGAGAGAGCGCGCCCAGCGAGCATTGAGATTCACGCTCGCGCATTATATTAATGTACTTTCGCGCTTCAATAATGCGCTCTCGACATTTGACAGGGAAATAACGCCATATACAAACAGTAGTTACAGGAACAGTAGTTGTGTTTACACTTACGGTATAGATTACTAAATGCATGGCTTTGGAATATGTAGACACATAAGTTTGGGTGTATATGGTATTTTCCTTGTCCCTTTGTGAAGACTGGGAGGCCCACCAATACTTCAATGGTTTATTCACCCTTTGACACTAATGGACTATGGACACTTAGTCTTGTATTGTTGCCATTAGAGATTTGCCAAAGGAAAAAATAATAAAAGAATACTGAGAGATTATATGTTATAACCACCCTTTAATGTCTGATAATTTCATAATTTCCTAGAATAGGGATACTTCTGTAAGGGAAATTACTATAATTTCATTGTAATTTAATTTGATAAATATTCTGGACATTATTCTGATTTAAGTTACTCAAAGGTGAACGTTCAGTTACGATGATGTCAAAAGCCAGCGCTTAGTTGTCGAGTCTGTTTTAAGTGTGGAATACTTGCAGAAAGCTGCATAGACCAGTTGAAGAACAACATATGGCTGACCTTCCAGCTGACAGATTGAAACCCTCACCCCCATTCTCATATTCTGGTATCGACTGTTTCGGACCCTTCTGCACTGAACCAAGAGAGGATCTCTATTGGAAGTAAACAATGTTACTTCCTTATGAATGTTCCTGAAGCAAGCCACATGGGAGGCACATGGGAATACCAAATAAGGACAGTTTGGAGTGTGATGAACGCTGTTCTGACACAAGGGAAAGGAAGACTGGATGACACCTCATTAAGGACATTTTTCTACAAGGCAATGTCAATTGTGAATAAACGTCCTCTTACCACTAACACGATAAATTACCCAAAGAGAGTTGAGCCTTTGACCCCAATCATCTGCTCACAATGAAGATCTGTACGCTAGGTGAAGGAGAGTGCAGTACTTGTCGGAACAGCTTTAGGGCAGATGGTGCAAAGAATACCTGGCTAACATAAGCCTCAGACAACAGTGCATGGCAAACGCCTAGGAGAAATGTTCACATTGGAGATGTAGTAATTGTCAAAGAGGACAATGTTCCCAGAAATGAATGGAGGCTAGTAAGAGTCGTTGAGACAAGTGCAGACAATGATGGCTTTTTGTGAAAGGTTGAATTCCAAATTGGACAAAGTAAGTGTAACACTGTTCGTTGTTATGGGAAGAAGGAGGCGGGAACCGGCAAACATTTAAAGAGTTTAATAATAAAATAAGCAAATACAAAATGAAAGTAAAGACAGCAGCCCCTTCACGGACGATTGCTGTCACATATAACAAAAAACAACATAAATCCAGGCCTGGCCTATCTCTCTCGATCTCCCATGTCTCCACCTGGGCGTAAGGATAGACGAGGCGAGAGAAAAGTGTTATTCAAATAAACTTTAAATAAAAGTAAGTGACACTGGTTAAGGAAGGATGGAAGTTAAATTAATAATTCACTTAATTTTTTTTTAATTCTGTCATTATTTAATCACCCTCAAGTTGTTTCAACCCTGTATGAATTTCTTTCTTCTGCTGAAGAATATCGGTAACCAGACAGTTGATGTACCCCATTGACTTCCATAGTATTTTTTTCCTACTATGGAAGTCAATGGGGTACATTACATCAACTGTTTGGTTACCGACATTCTTCAGCAGAAGAAAGAAATTCATACAGGTTTGAAACAACTTGAGGTTTCATTCTTCAAAATATCTTCTTTTGTGTTCAGAAGAAGAAATAAATTCATTCAGGTTTGAAACAACTTGAGGGTGAGTCTCAAGTCTCTAAAGTCAAACTAACCAAAGTGCCTTAATATTCTTTCTTTACAGAATGTTAAATAAAGCTGTTATTGTAAATGGGACATAGAAAAATCGAGTTGACAGTAGTCAACATAATGACATAAAACACTTTCTTCATTTGGTTTTCCTCCTCTTCTCTCTCTCTTCTTCTCTCTCCTGGTCCGGACTGCTTCAGAGCTCTGAGAACAGCCACAAGACAAAACAACTGGATGGAGAGGACCAGTAGCAGCTGCATTGACATAAACCATACATGTACCATGTTTTGTGAATAGTAAACATGCCATACAAACAGGATCCATGTAAATGTTAAAAAGGCTGTTTTTAAATGAAAAAACAAGACTGAATAAAATAGATAAATAGATCACAAGATCATAATCTTAAATTATGACTGTGCCTGATTTCTAAATTTATTTTTAAATTGATTTATCGTATTATCTCATTTGAACTCATGTGGTAAATGTTATGCAGTAAAATAAAATATAATTGAATGTCAATCAAGCTTTTAAAGGAGAAATTATGAATGGAACAATGAATGTCCAGACATCACAAACAATCTTTATACATCTGAAAATGAAAATCGAAACACCTAATATGCAAATCTTCAGTATTAAATTATGAAATGTAAACCATGACAAATTATGAAATGTAAACCATGACAAGGTACATTTACACATACTATTTATTGTGACAGAGATGACAAATGTATTTGCACTGTAGTCACAATCATCAGAAATGTACTTGTGCCCAAGTGTTGCATTTCTACTTTATCAAAAGTTATCGATAATTTGCACGATTAACTTAATCTAGTACTGCAAATTTTATGACGAACAGAGGCAGGAAAGTTTTCCAGTGCGGTGCAGAAAAAGAACTGGCTGAACAAAACCAGCCATGATAAAACAAGTCAAAGCAGTAAACCAGCTTGTCGGAGAACTGTCTGATGTCCGAATTTCAGAGATTCCTGTGATTATTTTGGAACATATAGGATAACCATGAGTCTCAACCCCAACCTTTGCATATGAGCGAGGACGACATCTCGATGCCAAACCGCTAACTGTTCTGATTCCGCTAGAATCAGCCAGTCGTCTATGTAATTCTGAATGCGAATGCACTGCAGCCTGGAAGGGGCCAGAGCTGCATCTACGCACTTCGTGAATGTGCGGGGTGATAAAGCTAGACCGAAAGGAAGTCCCTGATACTGGTGTTCTTTGCCCCTGAAAGAAAACATCAGGAACCTCCTGTGCTGAGGGAGGATGGAGATATGGAAGTATGCGTCTTTTAGATCTATCGTGACAAACCAGTCCTCGGATCTGATTTGAGTCACGGTCTGTTTGAGTGTCAGCATCTTGGACTTGAGTTCCAGCACCGAACACTCCAACAGACGAAGATCTAGAATATGACGCAGTTCTCCATCCTTTTTTGGAAAAAGTAGATTATGGCTGTAAACATCCGACGCAATCTCGGGTGAGTACACCTGCTCTAGAACCAAACAAGAACCAAACTGGAATCTGCCTCTTACTACTATCTGCAGGAACCATACAGATATATTTGGCAGTAGCTTCCGCGCTGCCAGAAAATCTACCAAGGGAACCAGCCCCTCGAGGCTGGCCTCTGGTGTAGTTGAGACAGCCAACTACCCGAAATGACTGTTTTCGAACCCCACTCAGAGTCTGACGCAATGTCGAGTTGCCGCTGCGCCAGAAGCTCGCTGGAGACTGCAGCGCCCCGAAGCACCAAGGGTGGTGGGGTTGGCAGAATGATCCCCTGAGGGCACCGAGATGGAACGGGCACCATATAATGAGGTGTACACCGCTCCACCCCGGTTGGGGCTGCCCTCACTGGTCTGACACCAGTGGCACCATTTCTTTTGAGCCGAAGCCTTCTCAGCGTGAAGAACGGCCCTCAGAACCGGCTTCTGCTTCGAAGGCTTTGGCTGCTGTGGTGCGTATGAGAAACTAAATGGCTGGAGCTGCTCACGCCCAGCAGCCCCAGTAGGTTGGACATAGCGAGGGAGAGATTTTTTAACCGCCTCTGACTGTAATTTGGTCTCCTGGAGACTCTCGAAGACCAAAAAAAAAAACAATCGCCAAAGAGACCAGAAGGATTGATAGGAGCATCATTCTTGATGATGAAAGATACAGGTATCTTTCTCCTTGATCTCCAGCAAATTGAGCCAGAGGTGTCTCTCAGTGGCCACAAGGGCCCTGAGAGATAAATCTGTGGCCCGATGAAGTTCTCAAACTCCATCGGCAGGGTTGGGTATCGGTTGGGTTTTATCCGATACCAGTACCTACTCTGTATTTTTTAAACGGTTCCGGTGCTTAAACGGTGCCTGAAACGGTACTTAAGAAAACGAAACCACTCTCACTTTGTCAAAAAATAATACCCTTTTATTTACAGGGCCAAACTGGACACAATAGTAACTTAAATCTTTAAACAATATAAATACAAGTAACGTATGGGAACAATAAATAAACCAATATAAAATAAAAATTCACATTTACATAATATCAAATAAAACAATATTGTATCAAACAATGTAATAATACTGGAGATTAATAGAGATTACAATCAGGGTAATCTAATATCGACATGGCAACAGGTTCCCATGTTTTGTCTGCTTGAAGTTAGATGAGTTGATGAGTTATCTGGTCATTGTACTAGTTACGCAGTGCTTAGCTTGGCGAGTTTGGTATTTTGTTCCCACTGCGTCTTAGCTACGCAGCTTTGAGTAAACCTATGAAAGAGAACGTCTCTGGTTACTGGTGTAACCCATGTTCTCTGAATAGGGAATGAGACGCTACGTTCGCTGCCAAACTCCTCGCGCTGCCGACAAGCTGCTGCCTTTTTCGGCAGAGAAATCTGAGGAGCAGATGATGCGCGCGCTAATATAATATGACGACGTAAGAGCGTCAAGGCGGCGCCCGCGCCATCACCTAGAGGGCGCGTAATTTTACACGCGTAATTTTACACGTGAAATGCAGCCAAACCATGGAGCGTTTTGTCTTCGGCATCTTCATTAATCCCCTCGCTATCAGCAGACGTTCCGGGAGTCTCCCGCATATTGATAACGGCTCCCTGATGCCCGCAAATTAGTTAAAATCTCCCGGAATCTAGAGCGAGCGAGCAAGAGCGCGCATGCGAGACAGAACAGACTGTGCTCCAAACCGTATAGTGCGTGCACGAGGGAGAGAGCGAGAGACTTTGCGTGAGTGCGCCTCATGACACAGAGACTCGAGCACCGATATCAGGCACCGAAATTTTCGTTCTTATTCGGTCTGGTTACTACCGTTTACGTCGGAACCGGTTCCCTATTGGCACCGCGTTTCGGTACCCAACCCTATCCATCGGGCTTAACTCCCTCACTTCTGTGCAAATCCCCCCGCAGCAGGTCAGCCCGGTATGCTTGTAGCACTGCCATAGTGTGCAAGCAGGCTCTGGCTTGACCCACTGCCGTATATGCTTTTACTTTAATGGTTTAGTGAGAGAAGCCGGCACCTTCAGGGACGATGCTGAACCAGGAGACAAATAGCTCGCAAGCGTCTGTTCTACCCGGCGCATCGCCCGTGATTGTGTCATTTTCAATGCCCAGCATATCTACCTCCTCGGAGGTAGAGCACTGAAGCATTGGTCTCTCTCCCCGGGTGGAAATAACCGCGCCGCGGGCTTCCAATACCAGAGAGAGAGCAATGGATCCCTCGGGAAAGGGACGAGAAAAGATCCTCGGGAACCGTCTCTAACCCTGTAAAGAGATCCATTTGCGATCCCCAGGAATGCATTCTCATCGCAGCCTCAGCAGACGTGGGTCCTGCACCCTGAGAACCGCGAACCTGACCACTTTCCTCGAAAAGTGACAGGCGGGAACGGAGCATGCGAGCATTCTCACAATGTTGGCAATCAGCCCCCTCGAAGGCTGATACCGCATGCTCAAACACATCACACAAAGCTTGTGTGTGTCCCCACTTGTTAAATAACGCGAGCAGGGAGAAACACAAAGTCTGTGCAATTGTATCGCCAAAGTGTTTAGATATATATATCAGACAGACAACAGTAAATATAACAGACAGATTGACACAGATCGCTTGCTGAGGCAACAGAAGCTAATGCCGGTTTGCACCGGATGCGCTTTTATCTCTTCCTGGTCATGACGTCACCCACCCGTGACGTTCATTCTTTCCATTGGACTGTGGACATAGATGCTTCAGACACATTCATGCTGGAGGCATTCCCAAAGCATCATCGACGCATCGCGAGTTCCCTCGAAAGGGAACTGAGACTCACTCTAGCTAAATTAATCGTGATTTATATATATATATACAGTAGAAAAATCAAATAGTCCATAAATCTTTAAAGAAATAATCCATATTTCTGACACTGGCCAGCACACCTGCCACTCAATCGACACCACATATGCACATTTTTATACCAAGCATTTGAAAAGGAGAGAGAACAAACTCTTTAATCATCTGTGTTATGATAGGATGTCAAGTTTAATGCAACATTCTCAATGGAAAGCCTCCATAATGGAAAGGTGACACTGGGTCATCGACAAAACCTGCCCCTCCCACACACAATATAGATGGTCACAAGGTAAACCATACTTACTGAGATGACCCTGTGATAAAAAACAAACAAACAAATATTCAAAGGGTTTATTAAAAACAGTTAAGACAAATTGTATTCATCATGCCCATGAACATGTTAAATAGTTTGATATGGACAAGCATAGACTTTTTAGGCATATACATATTTTAATACACAAACCACAATGACAGTGGCAACCAAAAACAACATTGAAGTCACCATGAAATGAAAATGAACAATTCTTATTTTTTATGGAATGCTACAGATGATCTATCCTTTACATCATTTTTTTGTTTAATCTGTGTGCCCTCGTAATCTTACATCCACAAATTCCACATGTTAAAAATGCTCTCAAGTTCATCAGAAATAACAATAGCTCAAGAAAAAAATAGTCAAAAAAGCCATTGCTTATGTTTACATTTTTAATATGTATTTGAGGTGTTGTTTTCTTATATGTTTAGGCCCTATTTAAATTATTTAATGTATTATTTCTATTTTTCACATTGCCCTGAACATCTGGATTCACTTTTGCATTTAGTCAAGAGTTTAGTCAAGCTTTTTATTTACTTCTAAAATATGTGATAAAATGGCCATACTTAAATTATGGCCATAATACAAACATACATTTTAACCTGTGAGCTTGTTAATGTTCTTAATTTTATCAGTATACAATACAATCATGTAAATTCTCATAAAGGTCAACTGTCACCTGTGACTGTACCTGTCAGTGGATTTGTTACAGTATATCCAGGTACATAGGCCTACATTTAGACAGAGCTTTTAATGCGAAACTGAAGTATAAAATTATAAATTATACATGCAGACCAAACACGAGTCAAGATGATCCATATAGCAGTGCAGCAGATCACTCTATATCTGAGAGGTTTGTACTTCAGAAAGGTTACAGGATGAACCACTGCTAGTTAACGCTCAACACACATCAGACACTGAAACAGAGGACGGCCAGTGATGGTAAGTCCTATTCAAAAAATGTATAATGTCCTGAGACTTGCAAACCAAACTGAGGCTACGTATAAAGATCGAACAATTCAGACAGTTGCCAATCTCACAAACAGAAAGATTGAGGTTGAATAACTCTGATGCAAATCCACTTTCTGGTCCTGTGATGATGAGCCATATAACATAGGAGTGTATTATAAGACTAAAAAACAAATTGATGCTGTACACACAGATTCCCAGACATGTCGAGTTGTTTGTAGATGCTTCAGGTGTGGTGAAGTTCACTGTAAAGTTATCCGTCTCCTCAGACTTTTTCTTTTCAGTTCAGCTGCTTACAAAATGTGGTAATGTAACCATGATCTAAATATAAAATGTATACAAAATATGGATCTATATTCAGTAGAAATCGGATTCATATAGTACATTTAAGTGACAACTTTGCTGTTTATTGAGCGCCACGCAACTCTCGCACGATTCATCTCACCCGCTTTCTCTTCCAGTGAATTCACAAAAAAATAACATTCAAATGACTGCACCGCGTGTCTGATTTCCATCTACTGATTTTAATGTTCTTTGGCTGACTTTAAAGTTATATACATGTGATTAGAATTGTTTCCTTTAATGTCTGCAACTTCGTGTCTCTAACTTTCGTTTAACGGAATTTGAAGATGTTCTGAATTTGTAAGAGTTTAGTCTAGTTTGTGATACTAAAACATCGACATCAGTTAAAAAAATGTTTTACAATAGCCTAAATCCTTTTATTTTAACTAAACATAAATTTGATACTATCCCCAATCAATCCTTGCCTACTCCAACACCACTGCAAAACAACGTAATGTGAGACTGTTTAGCATGTTACATTTAAAACACAAAAATCTGTGTTAATTCTTGGACACAGTAAATAAATATTTGGATGCATCATTCAGCTGCTTTAACTTTAACTGCCCATTCTGGTAGAATCAAACACTATCATTTCGAAGAAAGAGGGAGTTTTACAGTCCGGTGTAGATAAAGAACAGGCTGAACAAAACCAGCCAGCACATAACAAATCAAACCAATGGACCAAACTGCTCTAATAATCTGTTTTTTCAGAATGGTAACAACTCCGATGACTATATATGGGACATGCATAATAGCCATGCTCACAGTAGTTATTAGAATGAGACAAAATGCTCTTCTCTTCATGCAGTTTTCCTTCTCTCTCACTCTCTCTCCTGGTCCTAATTGCTTCAGAGCTCTGAGAACAGCCACAACACAAAACAACTGGATAGAGAGGAAGATGAGGAACTGCACCGACAACAACAATGTATGTTCTAAGTCGTCAGAAAATAACAGGCACAGAAAACAGGAGCCAAGAATAGTTATCCAGGCTACAGTGCAGCAGATCACTCTATATCTGAAAGGTTTGTACTTCAGAAAGGTTACAGGATGAACCACAGCCAGGTAACGCTCAACACACATCAGACACTGAAACAGAGGACGGCCAGTGATGACAAATCCTAGTAAAAAGGATTTTAATGTTGAGAGACTAAAAAAACTAAATGACAGTGCACTGATCAAACCAGACAGACAAACACCAAGCTCACAAACAGAGAGATTTAGGTTGAAGAACTCTGATGCGACTCCACTTCCTGTTCCTGTGATGATGAGCCATATAACATAGGAGTATGTAGGAAGACCAAACAACAAACAAATGGTGTATCCACAGATGTCCAGACTGCCCATTAACTCAAAAGACTGAGTTGTGGAGTTTGTAGATGTTTCAGTTGTGGTGAAGTTCACTGTAAAGTTATTCATCTCTTCTGTGTTTGTCTTCCTCAGTTCAGCAGCGGACACAACATAATAATGTAACTATGATTTATGGGAAGAGAGAAGTGTACATTAAGTTCACATCCAATATGTAAGTCTACAAATTTTCCAATTTAAACTCAAAGAACCAGAGCGCATCTTTGTTAAATCTGCAAAAAAAAAAAAAATGGTCATACAAATGCAGTTGCTATTTATAGCCTACAAAAACAACCTCTTTCTATTCTTACCACGTACTTTTGTTATTTCACTTGAATGAATTTAAAATAAATTGTTATTTCTTTGCAGTGAAATACTCATTAAACTTGCCCTACAACAAATCAACACAGTGGTAATGTTTCTGCTTATTAATCGTAAAAACAATTGACTCATAAATTTGAGTTTATCACCTGAAGAGTGAATGTCCGGTCTCTCTGGATGGGCATAAATCTCTCTTCTGTGTTTTGTACACTGACTTCACATGCCACAGATGTGTGTATGACTTCATCTGCTGCACGTCACATAAAACACCAGGTATGCAAAAGATAACATTTATAATCAAAAAGACAGATCTACATTTGACATTTTACACAACATTTTTCAACTGCTCCTTAATGTCCGACAGCAACTGGATTATTGTTTTACATTGCATTTTATTTTCAAGCTTTTGGCAGACCTTTTTTAAGCAGTAACTTATCGCACATTCAATGTATACATTTTGCTAGTATAAGTGTTCAAATCAATAATCACTCAGATCTGTAAAAAGGAAATTATCATTGGAAAATTTTTGTTTAGTCCTCCCAAATCATATTCATTTCTCTGACACTAAACAACACAGGTGCCACTTATTCATCACTTTAAATGCTAATTCTTAGACTGAGAATTTAAAAATTAGAGAGGGAATAAATACTTTAGGCATTTGTGTTGACAGGAGGTCAAGATTATTGCTATAATCTCTGTGGCAACCATCAATATTGAAAAGGCGACACTGGGTCATTACTGGGTCAGTTTAATTGGAATAACAATCTAGTAATCAGTAAATCAGTTTGTAACATTAAACACCTGTTCTGAACCACTTTACACCTCCATGACACAGAAGCCACATTAAAGGTACATTTGCACAGACTCTTCATTGTGAAACTCATTTACAGAGGAATCACGATGTAATTTATGTGCTATGTTTATGACACAATCTTAAATCTAGTAAAAAGATGCAGTAGATGCAGCAATTGGCATGATACCACAGTTTAAGGAGACTCATATGATGGGTGTTGTGTTCATAAGCGAAATTGTGTTGTGGCCTACTATTCTGAAAAAGAAGTCTATATAGAAGAGAGTCTATACAATGGTAAAATGAGGACTATATACGTATACACAAAGACTAACGACTTAAGCTTGCAGTAAGTTGTTTTACATTCTGCTAAGGAGCATCATTCAAATCTTCTGTACACTACAGCCCACTCCGTTCAAATCGGACAGATTCTGCTCTCAGTTCAATGAGTCAAATTCTACCACTTTGAGATCGTACACGGTTACTGTCGTAACCTTGGTTCCCTGAGAGTAGGGAACAAGTATTGCGTAGCTACGCAGTGGGGAAACTCCTTTCCTCAGATTTATTAAAGCTTATATGTAAAACGCATCGCAACTGCACAGCGAGCACAGAGAGTGACTGACTCGCTGATAGCAGGTTTAAATCAACTGAAGTGAGAACTTGCCATGTTACCACAGTGCGGCAGGCTACGCAATACTCGTTCCTTACTCTCAGGGAACCGAGGTTACAATAGTAACCGAATACGTTCCCTTTCGAGAACGGTCACTTCATATTGCGTAGTTATACGCATTGACGCAATGTAAAAAGCCGCACCATAAGTAACTGGCTGCAACTGGAGCCCAGGACCCCTGGTTGTCCCCCAGCTTACTGAGCTCTACATCCCTCCTGCTGCTGAGACCTAACCACAATCTCACAATCTCTCCGCAACCCAACCATACGCGCCAACCCGTTTGAATAAGGCTGTCGAGCCCAACTGGTGCGTTAATATGCAGTTTCAGTGGCAACGGTTCCGTATGGGATACCACCTACCCCAAAAACACAATATCTGCCCAACCACCCGTCATTCACGCAATATACACAGGAACGTAATGACTGTAAATACTATGCAACCTATACAAATAACCTACAGACTCTTTAAGTTTTATAATATTAAATGCATTTGATCTGATTCAGCAGTGGTATAAAAGGTAAGCATTATGTGAATTCTTGGCTAAAGAGATGCGTCTTTAATCTAGTTTTAAACTGGGACAGCGAGTCAGAGCCTCAAACAATATCAGGAAGGCTATTCCAGAGTTTTGGAGCTAAATGTGAGAACACCCTCCCTCCTTTAGAGGACTTAGATATCCTAGGAATGACTAGAAGCCTCGAATTTAGTGATCTTAAAGAAAGCGATGGATTGTAGGGCGATAGAAGGTCCATTAAATACACAGGAGCTAGACCATTTAGGGCTTTATAGGTCAGTAGTAGTACTTTGTAATTGATACGGAACTTGATAGGTAACCAGTGTAGAGATGATAAAATTGGTGTTATATGATCATATTTTCTTGACCTAGTAAGAACTCTAGCAGCTGCATTTTGCACTAACTGTTTATTGGGGATGCAGGACAACCGCTAATAAAGCATTGCAATAATCTAGTCTCGAGGTCATGAATGCATGAACTAACTTTTCTGCATCAGAGACAGATAGCATGTTACGTAGCTTTGCAATGTTTCTAAGGTGGAAAAAGGCTGTTCTTGTAACATATGAAATATGATTTTCGAAAGACAAGTTGCAGTCTAGTATAACTCAGCACGATTGAACGGACATATTTTTTTCTAGTATTTTAGACAAAAATGGAAGATTTTAAATGGGTCTGTAATTTGCTAAGTTATTTGGATCTAATTGCGGTTTCTTAATGAGAGGTTGTAGTATTACTGCCAGCTTGAATATTCTTGGAACATGACCTAAAAATAAAGACGAGTTAATAATATTAAGAAGAGGCTCTTCCACTACAGGTAACACTTCCTTCAGCAGTTTAGTGGGTATTGGATCTAATAAACATTTTGTTGGTTTAGATGCAATGATAAGTTTATTTAGCTCTTCCTGTGCTATAGTTGTAAAGTGGTGTAGTTGTTCCAGAGGGGCTATAGTTGAGGCTGAATCATAAGACACCATAAAAGATTGTACATTTACAATTGTGTTTTGGATGCTTTCTATTTTCTCATTGAAGTAGTTCATAACATCATTGCTACTATACTGTAACGGAATATTTTGCTCTGGTGATGTCTGTTTATTTGTTAGTCTAGCCACTGTGTTAAATAAAAACCTTGGATTATTTTGGTGATTTTCTATTAGTTTGCGGAGATGCTCAGCCCTGGCTGTTTTTAGAGCCTTTTTATAACGTGATATACTGTCTTTCCACGCGATTCTAAAGACCTCTAAATTAGTTTGTTTCCATTTACGCTCTAGGTTACGAGTTTCTCTCTTGATAACATACGTAGCACTGTTGTACCATGGTGCTTTAGTTTTCTCTCTAACCTTTTTTGATCTAATAGGTGCAACAATTTCTAATGTACTAGAGAAAATGGTCCTCAAACTGCTATTCATTTCCTCTAGTTCATCTGTTTGTTTGGGTTCACTGAGCAGCTGAGATAGATCAGGTAAGCTATTTGAGAATCTATCTATAGTGGTTGGAACGATTGTTCTGCCTGGTCTATAACGTGGCGCAACATAACAAATTTCAGCAGTACGTATTATGCAAGTAACCATGTAATGATCTGTGAGATCGTCACTTTGCGGTATAATATCTATATCAGTTAGATTGGTTCCATATGATATAATTAAATCTAGTGTATGATTTAGACGATGAGTGGGACCACTGACGTTTTGCTTGACCCCAAAGGAGTTTAATAAATCTGTAAACGCAGTCCCTAACGCATGATTTGTGTTATCTACGTGTATGTTAAAATCTCCAACAATTATTGCTTTATCGGTATTGACCAATAGATCTGAGAGAAAGTCTGCAAACTCTTTTAGGAATTCAGAATAGGGCCCTGGAGGTCTATATACAGTAGCCAAGGCTAGAGATAATAGGGATTTCTTTCTTACATCTAAGAGCGTAACATTTAGCACAAGTACTTCAAACGAATTAAACCTGTGACCTGTTTTCTGAGTAACATTAAGAATATCTCTATAGATTGTTGCAACACCGCCGCCACGACCGATCAGACGGGGCTCATGCTTATAACAGTATCCTGGTGGACTAGACTCATTTAGACAGAAATACTCATTTGGTTTAAGTCAGGTTTGAGTAAGGCAAAGTACATCGAAGCTATTATCTGTGACCTGTGACCATTTACAATAACCGCCTTAGGTGTGAGCGATCTAATGTTTAGAAGACCTAGTTTTAGAAATTGTTTTTGTTCACTGATATTTAGATTTTCTGGTTTAATTACAATAAGATTTTTCCTAGATCCTACACTAGATTTATTGTTTGGCCTCACTAAACGAGGAATTGACACAGTTTCTATATAATGTTCTACACTACTTATATCAATTAAGTTGGGACAGCAAAGACTGTGATTTGGACTTTGATTTTCTAGTCAGTTGGTGTGTAAAGTCTTGGAGATGTTGTCCGACAGAACAGCCGCTCCGATTCTGCTGGGGTGCAGGCCATCAGCACGGTAGAGCCTAGGTCGCTCCCAGAACAGATTCCAATTATTTACAAAGAGCAGTTTCTGTTAATTACACAATGACATTAACCATTCATTTAGTGCAAATAATCTACTGAACCTTTCCTGTCCTTGTCGGTACATGGGAAGCGGTCCAGACACGATGATCGTTGTCTCAGGCGCTGTGCTGCGTACCGTCTCGATCAGGGTCCTGTAGTCCTTCTTCAGAACCTCCGTCTGCCGCAGCCTGATGTCGTTCACTCCCGCGTGCAGCACAACAGCTCCGACGCGCTCGTCACCGTTCAGGATCTCAGGAACCTGTGCGGCGACATCAAGAACACGAGCACCAGGAAAGCAGTGAGTGCGCACCTTACCCTTACCTGAGGTAGCACGGACATGACGGACCATGGAACTGCCGATGATCACGGCGTCGTCACGTTCCGACTCGCGAAGGGGGGAGAAGCGGTTCCGGGTGGAGATCTCGAAGACCAGGAGGGGCGGAGAGGTTCTTGCTCTGGTCCTGGCTCGTGTCTTCCGCTGTGGGATCACCCAGGGTCCATGGTGTTGTGTCGGTGCCGGAGTGAATGATGCCAGAGATGATCGCGTCCTCCTGGGTAGAGAAACGCACGGAGTAGACGAAGTCGGAGTCAAAAAGTTACTAACCACTGACTTGTGAGCATCGGCGCGTGACGTTTCAAGCGCTGATCGCCGATCCCGCTGCTCGGCTTGTTTCTCCAGCAGACCACGGATCTGTTTCTCCACCGATTCCAGCTCCAATCGTACCGAAATCAGCTCGAATGTGTCCTCACCTGCACTCAGAAGTAACGTTAGACATATATATCGTCGCTGTCCGATGAAAACCGCGTTTGTCCATTTTGCCGATTTTTTTTATTTTTCGATGGATAGAATGTCCAGGTTCATTTCCGTATACAGTATGCTTCACATTATCTAAATGACCAATGCAAAGTTGTGAAATCATGTCATCTGATTTCCACGTATATCCATTTGCTGTCAAAGCTGTCAATCACGCCGCGTATCTCCCGCCCTGTGGAGGCATCTCGCCGGTCTCGGGAAGTTCGTCTCTGGAAGCTCAGCATTGGATAGCCGAATAGCTAACACTGTGAGGTAAAGTATCAGCAAACGTTTGTTTTTGACAACTGTTCTCAAGTTTATTATATATTCACAACTGTTATTTACCGGTAAATGGTCTAGATGAAGTAATTGTCCACAGGCTTACTTAGTTCTTCACAGATTAGCTTGCTTGCTAGTATGTAAATAAACTTGGTCTCATTGATAAGATTTATACTTTTTTTTTTTTGTCAAACTGATCAAATTATAGCGGAGCAGAGGGATGATTTATAACGACAACTTTTGATGAATTTATGAGAAATCTACAGACGCAAACAGACAAAGTGTAGTAAAAGAAAGACCTAAATGTGTATTTCAGACTTTTTTTCACCACAAGTCTGAAAGAAGACATGTTATTGAAGACAAATATCCCAAAATCTCAAAATTGACTGGTGAAAAAAAAACCATGTTTTTGCCTGCCGTGTCTCGCCTTAATAAACTGAGCGTAGCCTATTCATCTGTTATCTGAAACGCGACTTGGTCATTCTAATTAATGATCGGAAGAACGCGTATCGACCACCGTTACTGTAAAATATGCACGTATGTCCATTTAAACTCGATTTTGGTCAAATGTGGATTATATCATTACACTGGCAAGAATATGGTTACATTTAAAGATGCCATACCAAGTATTACAACGCTACGTTCAACTGCTGTGAAATTACGGTGTTTTTTTCACTTCCTGAAAAGTAACCGTTTTGGACATACGTGAGTTTCATCGGGCAGCGACGATATATAGATATATTCGCCATTATAACAGATGAACAGTAAATTAGTAGTGATACTACCAATATCACTACTAATTAAGGACTGAAATGCTGGATATAACCTGTATCCTTTCAGTGAAACGGGTGTAAAATAAGACGGTCGGTAGGCGCGAGGCCACGCGTGAAATGCTAGCGGACTAAAGGCTAGTAGCCGAGATTCGCAAAGTTGTATCTAAGTAGTCATATCAAAGTAATCCGATTGTTTTTTATAAGGAATAGTATCGAGGATAAGTTCACATGATATAAAAATAGAAAGTGCTTGTTTATAAATGAGTGGTAAAGAAGAAAATCAAGGATTATTGAATCAATTCGATGGAGCTCCAAACACATTCACAAACACAAATACAGTGAAGAACCAATCCCCTGGGCTAACTTGTGCGAGGATTTGTCTGATAGTCAACATTCTGAACGGCCGCCTCATGAGAGCTTTGTTCAGATGCCTTAAGTCTAAAATGGGTCTGATGTCGCCGTCTTTCTTTGGTACTAGTAAATAATGGCTTTAAAACCCTGAGTGTTTTAGCGCGGGGGAACCAACTCCATCGCCACTTTTGCTAACAGATTTAGTAGTTCGGAGTGAAGCACGCGACACACGCTGGTTCTCACCGAAGTCTCGAGAACCGCCTAAACTTTGGGGGTCTGCAAGCGAACTGAGAGTAGCCTCGCCTTATTGTGTTTATAACCCAACTCGACACACCGGGGACGGCTTGCCACACCAGAGCCTTTTTTTACCCTTATATTGTGATTTGTGCACATACTGAGTGTTGGACTGACTCGAGGGGCTTTCGCCCCTGGTGAAGTCAGAGTGACAACTGGTAAGGGGCCACCTAGTGGAAGGGGGCTGGGAACCCGTGTGTTGTTTGCTTGAAACATGCTTTTGTTTGGGTCGCTGTGAAAACAGCGTTTGTGTGTAGGGGTACGCGCAACACACTGGCCCATTTACTACAATATAAAATTCTCCAGCCGCCTGAGCTGAACAGGTAGCTGTGTGGTTTGCCGGTTTCTTCGAGGCTGGTCCAGCTAGCGCAAGACTTGAGCCCTTTCTTTTCACTCCTGTTGCTAGGAGGTCTTCGGAGTCCTAGGGTCCAACACACTGCACCTAGGCAGTGGGTAGCGCTTAGCTGGCTGTGAATGACGGTGGGTATCAGCCACAGGGCAGGGCTGAGGGACCTGCTTTGCTGGCTTCTTAGGCTGGGGAGAAGGTGGTGTGGTTTTGGGCCTACTCGACGTGGAGCTGGAGCGCTTCGGCAGAAATTGTCTCATAGCCTGAGACGACTTTTGTGCTTCAGTGAACCTCTCTGAAAACCCTTCAGCGCCGGGCCGAAGAGACCGGAGCTGGAGATGGGTGCGTCAAGAAAAACAGTCCTGTTTGCCTTCTTAATCTCAGTGAGATTAAGCCACTAGTGGTGCTCAAGAACGATGAGGCTAGCCATGCTCCTCCCGATAGTCTACGCTGTAGCTTTGGTAGTACGCAAAGCTAGGTCCGTGGCACTCCTGAAATCGCAGAAGGCCTCAGATTCCAGGCCAGCCTAGTCCATCGCCTGGAGGAATTTGGCCTAGGAAACCTGCAGCACGGCCATCGTGTGCAGGGTCAAAGCACCTTGGCCGGAGGCGGTGAAAGAGCATCCAGCGAGAGCTGAGGTGTTCCGGCACGGAGGGGCCTGCTGGCGCCCCGGCAAAAACCACCCATCCAGCTGACTTCAAAGCAGTTCCTCGAGCGAGGCCCACTCGAGCCAGAGGTCCGCGACAGCCGCGGTGAGGACCCTCAGCATCTCTGCGTCAGAGTTTGTCCTGGTAGCTGTGCAGTCCGCTAAGACGCTTGCACCTGACTGTGAGGGGAGGGTGGGGTCGACAGAGACCGACCATTCCTGCTCAGAAGCTGCAATGGAGAGGCTGTCGTCATCATCGGACGCACCGATTGAGACCAGCCCCGCCACGTGGTGGGTCTTGCTGGTCCGCCTGTGAGAACAGGACCGGTGACGGAGTTCGAGAAGGAGAAAGCAAGGCATCTGGGGTCGTGTTCCATGTTCCGTGTTCCAAATCCATGTTCTTGGGCTGCCACTGGCTGAGGTGCTTCTTCCTCTTCAGTCGAAGTAGCGCGGAAAAAAGGAAGACCGGGAGGTGCGGCGTCGCCATCTTGAGAGAGAGATAGCCGCGTCCGCAGCATCGATATAGGCATGCCCTCGCAGAGAGAGCAGCCACCAGCTGTAAGTGCATTTTCAGTGTGGGCAGGCCCCAGGCATGAAACACACTCTGAATGCCCGTCGTCCTCGTGCAGATGGGATCCGAACGTGGCGCACGTCGAGCAAGGCTTTTGTAACTATGCTCGCTTAGCTCTTTCAGACTGTATAACGTAACAGTAGAGTGAAAGGATATATGGTTGATCGCCGGATGGCCACAGGAGAACGGCGACAGGAGAAAGCGGCTTCCAGACGAGTGAAGGCGCAGTCCGCTTTGCGAGGCTCGTTGTGGCAGAAAAAGGCTTGTTTCGAAGTCGATGGATTCAATTTTTCTGGAGGAAACAGAGACGTAAAGTGTCGCTGAAGAAGAGAAAATCTGCTATAATGGCGATTTCGGGTTTCCCTTGGGCTGATTGGCGCACACATAAGAGGCGACTTCACCATTGGATGTGCAGTTGCTGCAGCACAGCCAATCAGCGAGTCAGTCACTCTCTGTGCTCGCTGTGCAGTTGCAATGCGTTTTACATATAAGCTTCAATAAATCTGAGAAAAGGAGTTTCCCCACTACATATGGCTACCCAATACAAAGTGACCGTTCTCGAAAGGGAACTGCTGTCACCGCTTTAGTTCATTTGCGAATTGCTACAATGGTACAAGTTTTTTGCATTTATTTATGATTCATTCTGTGAGTAACATTTAATATATCATCAAAAACTGTTGAGTCTGATAGGCATATCAAATAGACCTATAGCCTATGGGCAGAGTTCCGCTTTCCTACATGTAACTAAATTACATTAAGTTTGAGTTGATCAAACTTAAATAAATTTCACAGATGACAGTATTACAATATTTTATGTTAGACTCATTAAATATAAATATGCATTACTTAATTAGATATAATTTTGTGTCATATCTATGAAGGGCCTGAATTTTTTTTTTTTTAGTGATGTATATGGAGTATGTATGTATGTATATACACTCAAAAAAAATGAACGAGGAAGGTTGTGCACTTTACATAATATATTTATATTTAGTTTACTTATAATAATTGTGTTTTTTGACTTGAAATGGTTTTTTTCTATTAAGGTCCACGTAATTATGTCTCAACTTAACAGTACAAAATCCTAACGCGTTGCCTAAACACAAACCATTTATGTTAAAGGGTTAGTTCACCCAAAAATGAAAATTACGTCATTAATTACTCACCCCCATGCTGTACCAACCCCGTAAGGCCTTCGTTCGTCTTCGGAACACAAATGAAGATATTTATGATTAAATCTGAGAGGTGGATGACTGCTACATAGGCTCCCTAAGGGAATGAATCCTGACGGCCCAGAAAGTCAATGAAGAAAATGTTTAAATATTCCATGTCGCAACAGTGGCTCAACTATAAGTTTATCAAGCGACGAGAATACTTTTTGTGCGGAAATAAAACAAAAATAACGACTTTATTCGACTATTCCTTTTCTTCCTTGTAGGCCTGAAACGAGACTTCAAGAGATTTCCACGACGCACGCGCAAGAACTTAACTGAAGTAGTTGAAGGAGATCGCAATTCTCGCGCATGTGTCGTTTTTGTTTGTTTTTTCGCACAAAAAGTATTCTCGTCGCTTGATAAACTTACAGTTGAGCCACTGTTGTGACATGGAATATTTAAACATTTTCTTTAATGACTTTCTGGGCCGTCAAGTTTCATTCCCTTAGGGAGCCTATGTAGCAGTCATGCACCTCTCAGATTTAATCATAAATATCTTCATTTGTGTTCCGAAGACGAACGAAGGTCTTACGGGGTTGGTACAGCATGGGGGTGAGTAATTAATGACTGAATCATTCCCTATCCCGTATATAATGCACTGTGTGCCATTCACCATGCAGAAAATAGTAACTGTGTGAACAAATTGATTTCAGGCGCAGCTTCAGCGTCTATGTATAATGTAGGGGGCGGGACGCTTTGGATTCTAGTGAACATTTGATTGGACAGAAAATCTAATGAGAAGCTAAAGAGCAGAGTGATTATGCATTGATTTGAGGAGAGTCTCTGCATGAAAGACCCGTGACTGCAGATCAATTGCTGTGCTGCTGCATTTCTCTCCGAAATGAAATGAAATGAAATGTGGAGGATTTTATCTTTGACAAGATGATTGACAGGTCAGTTTGCGTGACAGGGTGCAACAGAGAGCAACCATTAACTTTCAGATTCAGTAAGTATGCCTTTATGTCTGCACGGATGGCGTCATCATGGAGGCCAGTGAGCAGTGTTTGGAGGAATTGATTTTGGATTAACTCTGCGCTGTACTTCAAACCAGATTTAACTCTTTCTGAAGAAAGACAATTTGTTGTCTCAGATCCATGACTCGCACTAACAACTGAATGGGTGCTTCTTTATCTTAAACAGCCCGTGTGAGGGAGTGCTGCAAGTCTGTAGCATCCTTTTCAATGCAATCAGTCCGTAATATCTCTCTGCGACAGCTTGCAATGACAGATCAACTCAACTTTCAAGATAACTCTTCAGTTGTTCCTGGGGCTATAGCTTGAATGACAGCTTCTACGACTTCTCTCACCTCATATCTCTTTTTCAGTGCTCTTTGGATTTGTCTTTCCAAACTAGTGTACGCTAACTCTCTTCTCTACAGCGGATGGACAAAAGAAACATTTTGGGAAGCTACTCCTGTTGCATTCGGGACAGAAACATTTTCTCCTTGTTCATTTGGATTACTGGGCGCGATATCATTTTCAACCACCGGGTAGCGCTCTCGCGCTATTTGTTGGGGCTGGGATACGCCATTATTGTAAATTTTCCCTTTGATTTCCTCAATGTTGTCATTTACTTGCAGCAATGGAGACATCCCTTCATCCTCTTATGAAATAATGAATATGAATATTTGAATAATGAATATGAATATTTGCATGACATTTTGAATGTCATGCAAAACATTACATTAGCATTGACAAGACGTGCCATTGGAATGAAAGAATTATATTAGCCTCAACAAAACATTGTAACAACACTCACGCATATTACGTGAATATGAGAGTAATACTACATTTGTTCAACATTAGTCCTACAAAAACACTGGACCTCAATTACATTGCATATGAAGGACTGACAAACGCACAAAAGGGAATGCAGAAAGAAGCTCTTTCTTCTTTCCCACGTATCAAAAAGCACCACTCTGCCCCGTATGAGGCTCGAACTCACGACCTTCAGATGTTGAGAGACGCTGCCTAACTGCACCAACGAGGCATGTGCTGTGGCTAGGGTGGGCGGTGCAGCACTAGTTTCCTCTCAAATGCTGCATTAGACTTTCTTAAATGTCCTCCAACTGTGAGATGTCCATTTTGGAGGATAGGATACAATTGGCATAACTTGTTATTCTTTGGCAGCTTAGCAGGGTTTTGACCAAGCCATTTCAGTTCTTCTTTGAAGGCTTTTCTTTGTGCTGCGTTGATGAGCACAAGAGCTGCTTTCTCTCTCTCCTCTACACCAATGAATCCTGACCTGTCACTGTTCACCAGTCTTTTGATCCTAGCAATTAGGGGTGGCTCGATACCACTTTTTCAAATCCGATACCGATACCACAACCTTGAATATCTGCCGATACCGATCCAATACCCTCTTTTTCTCCCTCTTAAACAATTAAGCGTTTAATAATACATTTGTTTGGAGTAAGCACTGTGCTGAACCTAGCCATCTAAAAAGCATCATGCTCAAACAGTGCAACAAATTTTCTTCTCCCCTAAAGGAATAAATACGTAGCTCACAACATGACTCAGTTGTGCATTTAAAAACGCACATGGCGAACTGTCAGAACAATCAGACTAAAGGCACAAGATACAATAGAACTGGGCAGATAGACCGAAGATATGACAACAACTTGCTGCATTGTTCAGTTGGCTCAATTCAATTATGTGAACTGGAATGTCTTTTAACATTAAACAATTTAGTTGCTGAACCAACTGAAGCTGTTCGATGCAACAATCAACGTAAAAATGAGTTTTGATATCCAAAATCTTATTAAGGTGTATTTGTTATGGCATGTGTTTTTTTTTTGTTGTTTTTTTTAAATCAACCAGAAATAGCTCTTTAAGATAACAATTGCAGGTCACCACTTTTTACAATGAATAGTGATTTTGTTAAACAAAATCACTTTGGTCCCCTGTTAGATGGTAAAGTGCAACCAAACTGTTTGGTTGCTTTGCCATTTATTGCCATCAAAAACACACTGTAAAGATTTTGGATGTCAGATCTCAAAATTGAATGTTGACTCTCCCATTGAAAATGTTCAATGTTCCCCGTGTAAAAGCGTTTACAGTACCGCATCGGGGTCTAAGTAGATGTAAACACTTTTCCTTCTGGCATAGAGTCAGAGAACTAAAGGTATGTGGCAATTTTTGCCGCTCGCCATTCTCAAGTAAAGCAATTTAGACGTCGACTGGTGATCTTTTATATGTAAATGACATTAATTAGGACGCATTTACAATGTGGAGATCGGAAACCATTCAGCTGCACTCAATTTCAAGATCAATTGCGATTTATAAATGTCATATCTGGAAGACAGGTGTATGCACGTTTTTTGTGTTTCAGCTCAAGGGGTTATCCTCAACAATAAAATTCAATTAAAAATTCAATTGTGCGTACATTCCTTCTCTGAATCACACGTATGCACACTTGAGAAATGATCATAAGATCTGATGTAGCAGGGTTTCTACGCAACATTTTATAAATGAGGTCCCTTTTGTTTTAGTGTAGGCTACAATTAACACAGACAGAATGTGAAATATCGCTGAATGTAAAGGCAACCAAACCACAACACCAGTGGACTGCAGCAGTTGTTGTCCAGTGACATTTACTGGGACACAGTGTTTATATTGGGCTGAACTCTCTGTCCAGCTTCTAGCAAGGAAAGGCCATCATTTATGACATGGTCAATTACAGTGGCTGACTTCATTTGAAACCCGTCTGTACTTTATCTTTCTACCTCTCCTCCCTTCTCTTATACCTTGCTCTCCCCTTCCCCTCTTTCCATGTCTTCTTGTATTTTCCGCTCTTTCCACTCTCTCTTCTCCTCTTCCTACATCCCCAGCTCTTCTTACTTCTAAATCCTCAACTTTTCTTGCTCCATCTCCTCTAATTATACCCTTTATTCCTTTCCCCCATCTCTTTCTACCTCTTCCACTGTTCTTCTCCCTCTCAATATTACCCTTCCTCTGTCCTCTATCTACTATAAGCGCGAACCAGAGCCGTTAAATATGAGAGTTGCGAACATAGATGGTTGTGACAGTGATCTCGCCGCCGCGCAGTCACGTTATTCGTGTAGCTCTCAATAGTTCCAAACAAATCGCGTTGACAATGATTTTAAGCGGGGAGCAGCAGCTATTATTGCAGCAATTATCGGTAAAGTATTGACGCATAATGTACATTGCTTACGTTGCCACTAAAATGACTCGCAGATAATAGCTTTTTGTTTCTGGGGAGTACCCTAGCAGAAACACTGCATTAATACGCTTTTGTGTTTAATTTTGGAGGGAAATTGTCTGCTCCCATAACATAGAATATATATATATATATATATATGTATATGTGTGTATATGTGTGTGTGAATGAGATGCAGGTGTGTGCGCAATCAGTCCCAGGTAAGAGGCATGATGGGATTTGGAGTTCGTACAGTTCAATATTCCGGAGATGGCTCCCTCCGGTGGTGCAGAGGAGGCGGTACGGGAGCCTCTTCTGTAACACGTAAATTGTTTTATAAATTAATTATATGATACATGCATTGATTGTGTGATGTCTGATGCATTTTAGGTTGTTTCTAATAGGAAATGTAACTGTCGGTGTTGTAATGTCCCACAAAGATTAATGAAATATATCTTAATTTAGTCCAAGTGCATGTAAATTGATTTATTGATTTATTTATTTATTTACATATGGTTGTCTGAGTATGTGTTATGTTTGACGTATTTCAGGGTGTGCTGCTAAAAGGAAAAGGACATTTTCTCCTTTTTTGTACAGGCAATTTCATGCCTTAAACTTAAAATAAAACTGACAACTAGAAAAAAAACTTCTCTTGATTTATTTTTGTAAGTAAATGTCAATAAATTATCGCAAGCTTTCAATTTATTTTCTGTTTAAATGTTTACTCAATCAGTTTCTTTCTCTCTCTCAATCATTTTATAATTTCAATATTTGCATATGGTGTTTCATGTGACGTGTAGCAGATGTCGTGCTCATATATTCTTGTGACAGCTGTGAAGTCAGTCTACAAAACACAGCACAGAGATTTATACACATCCAGAGAAACTGGACATTCACTCTTCAGGTGATAAACTCAATTTTTTAATCAGTTTCTTGGTTTAAGCCACAACAATATGCAAAAATGTTGCTGTTTTTCAATATCGTGAAAGGGCATGTTTTGTTTAGCAGTTTTAGCTCTGGGTATTTGAGTTTAAATTGGAAACTTTATTGAACTACATATTGGTACATTTATACTTCTGTTTTTCCTCTTTTGATCTGTGGGTTACTGAACTGAAAAGACAAACACAGAGGAAATGAATAACCCTACAATGAACTTCACCACAACTGAAGCATCAAACTCCACAATGCATTCCATTGGGTTAATGGACAGTCTGGAAATCTGTGTGTACAGCATCAATTTCTTATTTTGTCTTCCTACACACTCCTATATTATATGGCTCATCATCACAGAAACAGGAAGTGGGGTTGCATCAGAGTTCTTCATCCTCAATCTCTCTGTTTGTGAGCTTGGTATCTGTCTGAATGGTGTGGTCTTTGTATTGTCAATGTGGTTTACAACTCTTTCAAGTTTTGAACTATTTTTAATAGGACTTGCCATCACTGGCCGTCCTGTGTTTCAGTGTCTGATGTGTGTTGAGCGTTACCTGGCAGTCGTTCATCCTGTAACCTTTCTGAAGTACAAACCTCTCAGATATAGAGTGATCTGCTGCGCTGTAGCCTGGGTAATTAATTTAGTCTCTTGTTTGAGTTGCATGTTCAATTTAACCTCACAAAACAGATATATACATACATGGCTCTCGTCGATGCAAATGGTACTGGTCTTCTCCATCCAGTTGTTTTGTGTTGTGGCTGTTCTCCGAGCTCTGAAGCAGTCCGGACCAGGAGAGAGAGGGAGAGAGAAAAAGGAGGAAAACCACATGAAGAGACGAGCGTCTCATATTATTCAAATAACTACTGTAAGCATGGTTATCCTATATGTTCCAAGAATAATCACAGGATTCTCTGAAATTCGGACATCAGACAGTTCTCCGACAAGCTGGTTTACTGCTTTGACTTGTTTTATCATGGCTGGTTTTGTTCAGCCAGTTCTTTTTCTGCACCGCACTGGAAAACTTTCCTGCCTCTGTTCGTCATAAAATTTGCAGTACTGATTAAGTTAATCTAGATTAAGTTCATTTTTGATAACTTTTGATAAAGTGGAAATGCAACACATGGGCATGTGTATTTCTGACGATTTTGACTATATATATAGTGCAAATACATTTGTCATTTCTGTCACAATAAATAGTATGTGTAAATGTACCTTGTCATGGTTAACATTTCATAATTTAATACATTCTGAAGATTTGCATATTAGGTGTTTCGATTTTCATTTTTCAGATGTATAAAGATTGTTTGAGATGTCTGGACATTCATTGTTCCATTCATAATGTCTCATTTAAAAGCTTGATTGACATTTTATTATATTTTCTTTTACTGTATATGAACCATTTACCACATGAGTTCAAATGAGGTCATACAAAAAATCAATTTAAAAAGCAATTTAGAAATCAGGCACTGTCATAATTTAAGATTATGATTTTGTGATATATTTATCTATTTTACTTAGTGTTGTTGTTGTTTTTTTCCATTTAAAAACAGGCATTATAATATTTTCTTACATTTGCATAACATTTGCATACCTGGTGTCAAGTATTCTTGTAACAGCTGTAATGTCAGTATACAAAACACAGCACAGAGATGTATACACATCCAGCGAGACTGACATTCACTCTTCAGGTGATAAACTCCTCTTTTTTTTAAATCAGTTTGATTTGACTTGAGTACACGTTTCCATTCTGCTCTTCTTCCTTTAGATCAGTTTCAATTTGATATATATTTTGTGAGCTGAGGAGATGAATAACTCTACAATGAACTCCACCACACTTGAAGCATCTACAAACTGCTCAACTCAGTTCATTGGACCACTGGGCATCCAGGAAAAATGTACGTACGTCAATTTTCTTTTTGGTCTTCCTACACACTCCGATGTTATATGGCTCATCATGGCAGGAACAGGACGTGGAGTTGCATTAAGAGTTCTTCATCCTCAATCTCTCTGTTTGTGAGATTGCAAACTCTCTGAATGGTTTGATCTTTATACTCAGTTTGGTTTGCAAATCTCAGGACATTATAGAAACTTTTTTAATAGTACTTACCATCAGTGATCTTCTGCACTGCCTGGATAATCACACATGGATCCTGTTTGTATGGCATGTTTACTATTCATAAAACATGGTACATGCAGCTGCTACTGGTCCTCTCCATCCAGTTGTTTTGTGTTGTGGAGGGACAGACCAGGGCGGGGCGGAACGGGAGGGACAGGACAGGGCAGGGCAGGGCAGGGCAGGGTAGGGCAGGGCAGGGCGGGATGGGAGGGACTCAGACACTGGCTCCGGCCCTGGAACAGACACTGGCTCCGGCCCTGGAACAGACACTGGCTCCGGCCCTGGAACAGACACTGGCTCCGGCCCTGGAACAGACACTGGCTTCGGCCCTGGAACAGACACTGGCTCCGGCCCTGGAACAGACACTGGCTCCGGCCCTGGAACAGACACTGGCTCCGGCCCTGGAACAGACACTGGCTCCGGCCCTGGAACAGACACTGGCTCCGGCCCTGGAACAGACACTGGCTCCGGCCCTGGAACAGACACTGGCTCCGGCTCTGGAACAGGAGACACTGGCTCCGGCTCTGGAACAGGAGACACTGGCTCCGGCTCTGGAACAGGAGACACTGGCTCCGGCTCTGGAACAGGAGACACTGGCTCCGGCTCTGGAACAGGAGACACTGGCTCCGGCTCGGGAACAGGAGACACTGGCTCCGGCTCGGGAACAGGAGACACGGGCATGTCCAGGATCCGAGCCAGACGCTCCAGATAGTCCAGGTCCATGAAGGCAGACGGCACCGGCTCTGCCTCCGGCTCATGAACGGGCACCGGCTCTGCCTCCGGCTCATGAACGGGCACCGGCTCTGCCTCCGGCTCATGAACGGGCACCGGCTCTGCCTCCGGCTCATGAACGGGCACCGGCTCTGCCTCCGGCTCATGAACGGGCACCGGCTCTGCCTCCGGCTCATGAACGGGCACCGGCTCTGCCTCCGGCTCATGAACGGGCACCGGCTCTGCCTCCGGCTCATGAACGGGCACCGGCTCTGCCTCCGGCTCATGAACGGGCACCGGCTCTGCCTCCGGCTCATGAACGGGCACCGGCTCTGCCTCCGGCTCATGAACGGGCACCGGCTCTGCCTCCGGCTCATGAACGGGCACCGGCTCTGCCTCCGGCTCATGAACGGGCACCGGCTCTGCCTCCGGCTCATGAACGGGCACCGGCTCTGCCTCCGGCTCATGAACGGGCACCGGCTCTGCTTCCGGCTCTGGAACAGCAGACACTGGCTCCGGCTCTGGAACAGGAGACACTGGCTCCGGCTCTGGAACAGGAGACACTGGCTCCGGCTCTGGAACAGGAGACACAGGCATGTCCAGGATCCGAGCCAGACGCTCCAGATAGTCCAGGTCCATGAAGGCAGACGGAACGTGAAAAGTCTCTGACTGGGCAGACGGAACGTGAACAGTCTCTGACTGGGCAGCCGGAACGTGAACAGTCTCTGACTGGGCAGCCGGAACGTGAACAGTCTCTGACTGGGCAGACGGAACGTGAAAAGTCTCTGACTGGGCAGACGGAACGTGAACAGTCTCTGACTGGGCAGACGGAACGTGAACAGTCTCTGACTGGGCAGACGGAACGTGAACAGTCTCTGACTGGGCAGACGGAACGTGAACAGTCTCTCGCTGGGCAGACGTGACGTGAACAGTCTCTTAATGGACAGGCGCAGGTCTCCTCCTTCTCCTCCGTCCCTTCTGACGGATATGCGCAGACTCGGGGCTGGCTAAAACCATCGACGGAGTACCAACACTGGACGGATCCAGTGACGATTATTTTCTTCCCGAAGAGACCAGTGGAGAAGACTCTGCTGCCCTCCTCTCCTCATTCCTTTGAGCGCACAGGGAGAAATATTTTAAAAGAGAAATCCCATTCTCCCTTTCTGCAGGACAAAGTTCGCTCCGCTGAATCCACATAATAGCTCGTTCGTTCTGTCACGGTGCGTGGTGTGGAATAAATCCGTGGATTGAAGTGCAGAGTAAGAAGTATTTAATAAAGACCAAAACATAAAATAAACAAAAGAAAACTACAACGTACAAACTTAAACCAGAACAAACAAGGCCGGGCAGGAACAGAACTCAACACAACGAATACACATAACAAATACAACGAACGAGCACAGGACAGCAAACACAGGAAGACTAAATAGGAAGGCAAATAAGGCGGGTAACGAGGATAACAGGTGGGACAAATAAACCAATAATAAGAGTAACAGATAACAAGGGGGAGGGACCAGACAATAACAAGAGTACATGGCCCAACATAACAAAACACTCATGTGCATAACCAAGACAGGACAGACATGTGACAAGCAGACCATTACCTGCTGTTAGCATTCCATTGTCTCCTATTCATTTTGGCGTCACTTTGACAGTGAATAATTTTACATCTGAGGCGTCCAAAGACTCCATTTGTCCATGATTTATTTCTAAAGAAACACAACAATGTATAAAAGGCTCCATTACTTTGTATCTTATGTTATGGCCCGGTAGAAGCAGTTTTGTAAAAATAGGCTAAGGATTGCGTTATAACCACGCGACTCTAGGTCGCACAGTAGAGAAATTACCGTATAGACAGGAGGAGAAGCTTGCACGCAATCGGGGGGACGTGGAGGCATAAAGTCCAGGGAGAAGCCCATAGAGAGTCATAAAGTTGCTCCTGCTGCTAGCTCATGGACAGATCCTACTCACGCTCTCCGTCTATGCAAGATTCGGAAGGGAATGAATCAGATTCCTCTTGGCACAGCTACTAGAAGACATACAACTGTCAGACATGTGCTCACGTCACATCTATGCCGTCAATTTAGTTTGAGCCTGCGCAGTCGCTCAGCCATCAGGAAGTGAGTGCTTCTAATTGGCTTCACTTTTCTCCGTTGAAGTCTATGGGGTTCCATTTCCATTTCCATTTCTTTTACTGTCTATGGGCCCACGGCGAATCCTCCGCTCCCTCACGGACGGCAGCTGCCCCTCCAGCACCCAGGTGGCCGGTAGCGAGCTCGTCCGTCCCCCCCCCCCGGCATCTCACTCCAGCGCACCGCTTTGAGCGTCCATGGCAAAGGACTCAGCTCACTATGCTCGATGGCACCGCGGATTCCCCACAGCGGCGAGGGCTCTTTGACAACGCGTTCCTCCTTCTTCCAGGGTTTCGGCACCAGTGTAAGGAAGTTAGATGTTATGGGAAGAAGGAGATGGGACATTCCAAAGATTTTAATAAAATAAATAAACAAATAGACAGGAGCTGCTCTCTTTACTTTCTTTTTGTCTTTAAATATTCGTCGGTTCCCGCCTCCTTCTTCCCATAACAACAAACTGTGTTACATTGGTGCCGAAACCCGGGAGGAAGGAGGAACGCACTGTCAACGAGCCCTCGCCGCTGTGGGGAATCCACGGTGCCATCGAGCATGGTGAGTAGAGTCTGTCGCTCGAGGCGGTGCGCTGTACTGAGTTGCAGGGTGGACGGACGAGCTCGCTGCCGGCTGTCTGGGTGTTGGAGGGGCGGCTGCCGTCTGTGAGGGAGCGGAGGAGTCGCTGCCGTTCACCGTGGGGCCGGAGCCTGCTACCATTCGGCATGATGGGGAGGAGCAGGGAACGGGGGACTCCTGCCGTCTGCCCGTATCCGGAGGAGCCGTCGCCGTCCAGCAGGGTTTTATAGTTTTTGTAATTGAGATAGTGTGTAAACAATTAGGAAGTTTGCATTTCCTGTGTTGTGTGTATACTAACTCAGCAGAACTTTATTTTTATGGCTAATTGAGAAGATTCCAAGTGCAACTGAAAGCTTTGTTTGTTGTGTTTGGAAAAATGGTGCACAAATGATTGTGATTTTTGTAAAACCAATAAAAAAAAAGCTCCAATTGTTTTTTCCTGATATATTAATGTTTTGGTTGGCTGTATGAACTGTGAAAACCTTTGAGAATTTTGTGCACAGCGTTTTGAAACAATGTGATTTGCAATTTGCATGAAATGAAGGAAAATGTACAACCTGTTTAGGACGGTTACAAAGTGTTCAGATCACTGTGTTAACTGTTTAGAGAACAGTGACCTGAGTTTGGAGAAATGTGTCAAATCGATTGAGAAAAACTGTATCATTGTGCAAATTGTAGACAAGTTTCTTACTGTTTTGCACATGTGCCAAAACATGCAATTTGCTTAAATCAATAAGTAATTCAAATCTGATGTGAACAAGAAACGAATTGTTCAGAGATTTCTCAAAACCTTGATCTTGAAAAACTGTAAACTCTTGCTCCCTAGTGCCTAAACATGAGGACATCAACGGCAGGTCCATTGTTTACAATGGGCACTTTATATATTATATATATATAAATTATAAGCGTTGAAATCTATCATTTACAATTACTGGTACTTAATATTTATAGGAAAATCCTTATCAGTAATCGCAAACATCAGTGATTGACCGTTGCGCGCTGAGAAAAGAAGCGCGTGTCACGTGACAATAACGAATAATGATACTGAAAAGTAACATTGCAAATAGACAGAGTTAAAATAGGAAAATATTTTTTTTAGATGAATCGAGCATTACCAGTCAAACAATACTGTGAGATTCTTTTTTATTAGGTTAATAATTATTTTATTAAAACCCAGTTTCGTAACGGTGCTTGTGTTTGTATATTTTATATTTCTAATATATATATATATATATATATATATATATATATATATATATATATGTGTGTGTGTGTGTGTGTGTGTGTGTGTGTGTGTGTGTATAGCATTGCATCTGGTGTTATAGTTTTCTCGCATCCAAAAAAAAAAAAAAAAACTCTAAATCTCTATACGTCATCGCGACGTCGTGTAACAATACGGAAGTGAAACTATCGAGTCTGGACCCGAATGGTGCTGCACTGTAGCCTACTTGTACGACTATCCTGTCCCGAAAAAAAAAAATATTTAGTTTTGCACTGGTTAAAACTAATAAGCAAATGCAGAAAGAAATGTTGCCATTCAATTGTCTGGTGTGTTTCTGTAGCATAAAGCTCGAGCAGGTGTATAAAAACAGCAGTGTTGTGTAGTGTTGCTTTAAAGGGAAGAAAAACACACGCTGTAAGCAGCATTTATTCTGTCTGAAGCTATTTTTTTACAGTCGATGTTCTGAAGCTGATATTATGGATCAGTACTCATTGGTGAGAGTCATTGGCGAAGGATCTTTTGGTCGAGCTCTCTTGGTTCAGCAAATAAACGAAGAGAAACAAAATTATGTGATGAAGGAAATACGACTGCCAAAGGTAATGAAATAGGAATAATAATATTTAATAAATGCAGTCTGTACTGATCGAAAACGTGCATGAAAGAGGTTATGTGCTGCATTGTGTTGATGTTATACAGATGTCATGCATTTATGCATTTATTATAGGCTGAGACTGGGATGAGGAACAGCAGAAGAGAAGCAGTGCTTCTGTCCAGAATGAAGCATGCGAACATTGTGGCATTCAAAGACTCTTTTGAAGGTTTGTCAAGAGTTTTTTATATAGGCTACTGTAATGACTCCAACTTCACAAGATCAAAGGTCGTAAAAAACACATGGTCTCTCTCTCTCTCTCTCTCTCTCTCTCTCTCTCTCTCTCTCTCTCTCTCTCTCTCTCTCTCTCTCTCTCTCTCTCTCTCTCTCTCTCTCTCTCTCTGCATGCTGGGAGTTTTGGGGTGAGAGTTGCGTTGAGTGAGAACTGAGCTGCAAAACCCTTTTTCTTTTCTTTCTTTTTTTTCTTGTCTTTTTCTTTTCCTTTTCTCTTTCTTCTTTTTTTGCTGATGATGCAGATTCTATTGACATTGATAGCTCACAGGGAGATTTTCAAAAGGAAATTTCCTTATATCCCCTTGAGGAAATAAATCATTTCTTGGAAGATACCTTTGGTAAACAGGTGAATGTTAAAGATTGTTTTCCAGACATTGAGAAGTTTGTTAGGTCTGTTACTGTTTTTCAAAAAGCAGTTGGTTTTGATCTTTTGAGTGAAAAGAAGCGTTTTCGGCTAAGGAAGCATCTTACAACGATAAGAGTAGGAATGGGAAAAAAATGTAGGAAGGGGAAAAAAGTTCTTGAAAAACTGATCAGAAATGCATCACATGGGTTTTCTCTCTTTTTTACTTTTTCTGTTATGTCTGTTTTTCCTCCTCTTAAATACATGTATGGATAGTTTAAGGGTGGGCTCCATTAATGTTAATGATGGGAGGGATAGACATAAACGTAATTTGTTATTGGAAAGCATACAGCTAAAAAGATTACATGTTGTATAGCTTCAGGAAACTCATAGTGATGTAGACAATGAAGCCGATTGGAAAATGTGCTGGAAGGGGCAACAGATCCAAAATTTGTCATGGGACAAATTTTAGTGCAGGTGTGGCGACTGGCGATTCTTTTTTTCTCCAGAAACTAGAGTTAATATTTTAAGCTCTGAAGAAGTTATACAAGGGTGTCTTGTTTTAGTGAAAGCTGAAATTGAAGGTTTTCTTTTTTGTTTCATAAATGTGTATGTACCGAATGTGGGACATGAGAGAATCACGTTTTTTTATATTTTAAGTGGAAAATTGAAACCGTGTCATAATAATGACAATGTGATAATTGGGGGAGACTGGAATTGCACAGAAAATTTTACCGTTGATCGAACTTCTGAGGAACCTCATATGCAATCTTCAATTTACCTGTCTAAATTAGTCAAATGAACTGAACTTTTAGATATGTGGAGGATTAAACATAATACTGCCAGACAATATACTTGGGTAAAAGTATCTGATAACAGAGTGAGTGCTGCCCGGCGGTTAGACAGAATTTATATATCTAAATGGTTTAGTAATCGGGTTACTGAGTGCTCAATTTTACCAGTGGGGTTTTCAGATCATTATATGGTTTTTATGTCATTAGTTTTGTCACAGTCTTCAAGGAAATCTTCATATTGGCATTTCAATGCCAAGATGTTAATTTCTGTAAACATTTTTAAGTTTTCTGGGAATGTTGGAAAAAAACTAAACATACTTTTGAAAATTTAAGACAATGGTGGGAAATTGGAAAAACACAAATACAAATGTTTTGTCAGCAATATACAGTTAATTCCACAAATATGATAAAAAAGCTATTCAAACTCTTGAAAGATCTATAGTTTCAATAGAGAAAGATTTGTTGGATAGACATGATCCTGGTTTGTCTCATTGTTTACAACAAAAAAAGAGTGAGTTGGGGTCCTTTTTAAATGAAAGAGTGAAAGGAGCCTTGGTAAGGTCCTGTTTTATTTCAGTAAATGAGATGGATGCCCCAAGTGCATCTTTTGAGGAACTTTCATCTGCTGCCGCACAGCTCAGCTCGGGGCGTTCTCCTGGTGTTGATGGTTTGACATCAGAGTTTTACAAACACTTTTGGAACCTTCTTGGTGTTGATCTCTATGAGATTTTCTGTGAATGTTACAAAGATGGATTTTTGCCCGTTACATGTCGCCGTGCTGTTCTTTCTTTGCTTCCTAAAAAGGGAGATGTGTCTTTGTTAAAGAATTGGAGGCCTGTTGCCTTATTGACCACGGAATATAAGATTTTGTCAAAATGTCTTGCTAACAGGTTAAAGAAAAATGTACATACAATAGTGC
This sequence comes from Tiaroga cobitis, assembly GCA_030578255.1. Lineage (NCBI taxonomy): Eukaryota > Metazoa > Chordata > Actinopteri > Cypriniformes > Leuciscidae > Tiaroga > Tiaroga cobitis. The sequence goes on from CM060605.1 coordinate 35,668,265, forward strand.
ATAAAGATCAGACATATTGCATACCAAATAGGTCAATAATGGATAATTAGTTTTTAGTACGAGATATTTTAGACATTTGTAAAACATTTAATTTAGGAGTTGGTTTAGTTGCCCTTGATCAGGAAAAAGCTTTTGACCGGGTAGATCACAGTTATTTATTTAACTTACTTAAAGTTTTTGGTTTTGGGGAAGGTTTTTTAAATTGGATACAACTCCTTTATGCTGGTGCTTCATGTATGGTAAAAGTTGGGGGCGGTTTGAGTAAACCAATTTCTGCCCAAAGAGGAATAAGGCAAGGTTGTCCTTTGTCTGGTTTGTTGTATAGTATTGCCATTGAACCTTTACTTTTTAATTTAAGAAAGACTTTATGTGGGTTTTCAATACCAAATGTGATTCAGAATGCAAATGTTTCTCTTACTGCTTATGGTGACGATGTGACTGTTTGTTAGTGATGGGCAGGACATTAATGCTCTGTCTGAAGTCCTTCATTTATATGAGAAGGCTTCATCAGCAAGAGTAAATTGGGACAAAAGTGAGGCTTTTTGGGCCGGTCAAGATACTTTACTTTGTTTACCATCACTGCCAGGAAAGCTTAATTGGGGCAAAGAAGGGTTAAAAATCTTGGGAGTTCATTTTGGTTCAAATGATTTCCAGAAGTTAAATTGGGAGGGTGTAATGGAGAAAGTATGCACCCGACTGTCTCGCTGGATCTGGTTGCTACCCAAACTATCCTACAGGGGGAGAGTCTTGATTGTCAATAACTTGGTTGCTTCCACATTGTGGCACAGATTTAATGTTCTACAAGCTCCTGCTGGACTAGTGCAAGAAGTTCAGAGAAAGTTTGTGACCTGTTTCTGGTCCGGACAACGTTCCTCTGTACTGTTTCTTCCGATCCACAGTTTGGTGGATATCAGATCCAGGCTAATGACATTTCGTTTACAAGCTGCTCAGAGACTATTATACAACCGTGATAGTGCTTGGTTTGACAACGCAGTGGCACTTTTGAGAAGAGCTGGTGGAATGGGTTTTGATAAGCATTTGTTTCTGATCAAGATAGGAGAGACTGAGCTTACAGATCTTACTCCTTTCTACAAATCTGTTCTGGAAGCCTGGAAAGTTTTTACATTTTCAAGATCATCTGAAGTATCAGCCGGGATGTGGCTGTTGGAGGAACCATTGTTTCTTAACTCTTTTCTGCCTTCGAGACTTTTATCTTCAGCCTTTCTGCGTTCACGTTTACTGTCTGGTGGGTGCACAAAGCTGGGTCATATACTACACACCAGTTTGGAATCATTGGGCAGGAAAGCCGGAGTTAAGTCGACACGAACATTACAAAAGCTCACTACAGAGGTGATTGGAGAACTAGAGTTTGATTATCGTTCTTTCCTGGACAATCCAGTTTTAATAGATGAGTGGAAAAGTGGATGTGAGTACTGTTTTCCCTCTCTGACTGTAAGAGCTGCTGTGGGGGACTGGCAGGAGGAGAAGAAAGGTCTGCTGTCATTCAGAACTCCACTAATGGATGGATTTGAGTCAGTGGGAAAGAAAGCCCTATATGTCGCCTGTGTAAAGGTGTCTAATTTACATTCTTTGACTGGGGTTCTTTCAACGAAATGGACAGACGTTTTTGGCATTGATTCTTCCCCTAAAGGTAGTTGGCGTATCCTGTACAAACGTCCGATTGACCAGCGGACTGGTGACCTCCAGTGGAGGATTGTACACGGATCTATAGCTACAAACAGACGTGGTGCATCTTGATCCTAGTGTTAGTGTGGGTTGCCCTTTTTGTGAAGAGATTGGATCTGTTTTTGTGGGTTACATCTTTGGGTGAAACTTTTTCTCTTCAGTTGTTTATCTTTGGTCCAAAGTACACCGTTGAGCGAAAGATTGTTTTGGTTTTACTTAATTTCCTATTTGGTAATGCAAAATTAGCCATCTGGAAAACTAGTAAGAATAAGATATCAGGACAAGGTGCAGTAAATCCAATTTTTATGTTTTTGGGCCTAGTGGGTTCTCGTCTCAGAGTGGAATACGCGTATTACAAATTGGTTGGGAGTTTACAACATTTTATGGAAATTTGGGGGATAAACCAGGCCTTATGCACAGTTTATGAAGATGAATTGGTGTTGAAATTTTAGTGTTTGTTTGTTTGTTTATTTATTTATTTATTGTGATGATGAATGATTGTTATCATTATCATCATCATATTGTGGTAAACAAATATGTTTGTTTATAATTGTTGCTAAAATAAAAGTGTTAAACCTCTCTCTCTCTCTCTCTCTCTCTCTCTCTCTCTCTCTCTCTCTCTCTATCTCTCTCTCTATCTCTTTCTCTCCCTCTCCCTCTCCCTCTCCCTCTCCCTCTCCCTCTCCCTCTCCCTCTCCAGCTGATGGTCATCTGTACATAGTGATGGAGTTCTGCGGTGGTGGAGATCTTCTTCAAAGGATACGGCAACAAAAAGATGTTCTGTTCTCTGAGGACGTGGTATGACAAGATGATAGTGCCCTTCTCAGATTAATTCTTTAAAGTAGTCAGGTTTATAACACAAGAATGGGTCTAGTCATATTTCAAATACTATATCTCAAATACTTTATATATATTTACATTTATGCATTTGGCATACGCTTTTATCCAAAGCGACTTACATTTACATTCTTATCAGTTTTTGCTTTCCCTGGGAATCGAACCCATGACCTTGACGTTGCAAGCACCATGTATACATGCACACCCTATTTTACTGCTATTCATATTTTTTTATATTTTTTTCATAACAATTAAGCACATACCCCCTCCCCCATTCGCCTTACTGCAATGTAAACTGCAAAAGAAACAGCAAGATATTATTTCATTTGTAATGTATTTATACATACTATTTGTATTTTTACAGCTTTTACTGCTTTTCCATCAATTATAAATGAAAAGTGCAGTAATGAGAATATAATAAGAGCATTGAATATTCAGTAATAAGAATGTTACACACATCCAGTATAACAGTAATGGGGGGAAAATCTAAGTCATAAATCTAAAAATGCATTACACTAATGAGAGTTTTGTGGGGAAAAGGTGTCTTGAAAATAATGTCACAATGCGTAAAATAAAATAAAAATGTAAATTTTATGTAAATATATTTTCTTTATTTTTTATTTTGGGCAAAGTATGACCCGGATATATTTTTTTTGTGAGAAATCATCTTGAAAGTACCATTTGAAATACCAAAAAATATGATATAATTGTGGTACAGTTATTAGTAGAATATGTCTTTTTGTTTTTGTTTTTTGGAATGAGTACTTGAACTTGATAGTAGATTTTAAATGATTAAGAATAATTAGGAAATGTGTGTTTTGTTTTGTTTTAATGTCATCTCTCGGTTGTAGATCCTAAAGTGGTTTACACAGATATGTCTAGGCGCCAAACACATTCACGACAAGAGAGTACTTCACAGGGACTTAAAATCAAAGGTGCGTGTCACTTTGTGTCTGGTAACATTATCTTACTGTAAAATTTGTATTTATTATTTAGTTTACAAAACAAATGGAGTATAAATAAATGAAGCCTAAAGTGTAGTATTTATACTTTTTGTACATTAAGCTTTCAGCTGCAACTTTTCTGCCCTGCAAAATCAAAACACAATACTGTAATTACACCAACCACATCAATATGATGGAGAGATTCAGGAGGAAATTGTGATCATCAGATTATTATTTTTCCATTATTTTCATTAGACTATTTTGACTAAAACTTTAGAAAATATATGGGGTCAATGACATGACTCATTTTTGATCTGGGTCTATTATTTTATTAAATATATTTAATACAGTTTATACATACAATAACTTGAGATCATCTTCTATGATGAGCATGTTTTTAATTTCTGAATTAAAATGAATTCTTATTTTCTATTTATTTCTTAGGGCATAAAGTCAAAAATGTCAGTGTGATACAACTGTCCTGATGTCACAATTAAGAAGGAAAAAAAACTTCACTACAAGAATTAAATTCATATTGTTATCTTTTATTATTATAACCAGTGTTGGGGAAAGTTACTTTTAAAAGTAATGCGTTACAATTTTGCATTACTCCCTAAAAAGTAACTAATTGCATTACTTAGTTACTTTTTATGGAAAGTAATGCGTTACATTATTTTTCCGTTACTTTTTCTCACCTGGGCTGGGCTTGCAAGTTTGCTTTTTAAATTCCAATTTTTAAATGAGTTTAATTACAAAATAAAGTGCTATTTTTGGCAAATGTAAAGGCCCTTTCACAACAAAAGTGAGCTGAATAAGCCTCAGACTGATGGAAATGCAAATTGACTTCTGTATAGTAGAGGGCGCCGCTCAATCAAACCTTTCATTCTTCTGACATTCTGGATCACAGAAGAATCCAAGTTCACTGATTTAATCAATTTTGAGGAATACTGAAAATTAATCATCATGTTCACACACAGCGCACACAACGCCTCACTCATGATATCTCTCAACATGGGGACAGGAGAGCTGTCAGTCAATACATGGGAAACCAAAGTTACTTAACTTCTGTTACTTATTTGAAAAAGCAACTCAGACATTTAGTTGTAAATTTGAAAAAGTAACTCAGACATTTAGTTGTAAATTTAAAAGTAATGTTAACTAGTTACTTGAAAAAAAGTAATCTGATTACATAACTCACATTACTGGTAATGTGTTAGCCTTACACTGATTATAACTTAGAAAAAAAATTCAATTATGTCTACAATGCTAATTAATATTTGGAGGAAAAAAAAAACGTTTGTCTGCCAAATCAAAGTCGTGTGGTGCAACCAATGGCGTATAAATAAATAAAAATAATACAAATCTTAACATCTACAAGATCTGAGACCTGGTTTTGGTTCCAGTACTGTGATTGGCCGTTGTAGGCCAGTGTTTTCAGATCAAAATCACAGTCTAAACAATGGAAAGTTGAGATTTAAGTAGAAGGATTAATGATGCATGCATGAAAGTCAATGCTAGTTTCTTTCCCATTTCCATTGCAGAACATTTTCTTGACAGACGGTGGGACTGTGAAGGTGGGGGATTTTGGTTCGGCTTGCACTCTTAACAGGTATTCAGCCAAATGTTTGTCATTCGTTCACAATTCAGTGCAAGAACACAGCCATGTGAGTGACATGTTTTGATATGCACTGATTTTATATGTATTTCTGCAGTGCAAAAGCATTTGCTCAGACCTATGTGGGTACTCCGTATTACGTGTCTCCAGAGATATGGGACAACAAACCTTACAATAATAAAAGGTACAACTTTTCTGATAATGATTCCCTCAGATTGACACCAGCTTTACATGTTAAAATACATTTGGACTAATATGCGTGTATATTACAGTGACGTCTGGTCTCTTGGCTGTGTCTTGTATGAACTTTGCACCCTCCAACACCCGGTATTTTCCTCTTGACATTCTCAAATTGTAAAGTTGCAATGACTTTATGCATCAGACGGTGTAAAGAGTCGCACTTTTATAGTGTGTTTTAGATTATTAAGGAACTTACCCTAACATTTCCATGTATTCTTTTACTGTCGCCCGTCCCATCATCAGTTTCAGGCTCGTAGCTGGAAGAGTCTGATCTTGAAGGTGTGTCGAGGGACGTACGCACCTTTACCCAGTCACTTCCCCTATGAGCTGCACTACCTAATCAAGCACATGTTTAAGACTAACCCCAGAGACAGACCCTCAGTACAAACAATCCTCAGCTCTCACCGCGCGTCCCGACTGCTGCAGAAACACCTGACGCCAGAGGTACATTTGGAAAACACTTCAATGTTTTATGGAGCGATTAAAGGTGAACTAAGTAACTTTTTTACCTTAACCGAACAGCTTTGGAGTCAGTGTTAGGAAGTTTCGTGTGATATCAGGTCTCGCGAGGTAACGAATTGCTTTACGGCACTGCACGCGTACACGCCCCCATCCATCCAGTATCCGGCTAGCTATAAGAAAAAGGTAACGCTAGATATTGAATTCTTCAAGTTTTCGTAATGGCTGATGTAAAAAAGAAGAAGAAAGCTCGGAAATCTTTGTCAGTGGACCAAAGAAAGAGGAAACGGGAGACTGACCGAGCGAGAAGTCAGACTAGAGTTAAAGGTGAACTATGCAGGTTTTTTACCTCAACCGAACAGCTCCGGAGTCATTGGAATGGTTATATTACTCTTTTCGGGTTGAATGGTGGTCCTTTCGCACCCCCCTATCGCATGTGAGCGGAAAAAAACACACTTGCAACTTTGAGCCGGCGAGCCACCGGCCGCAACATCAGGGAGTGTCGCTTGATATCAGGTCTCGCGATGTAACGCATTGCTTTACGGCAAAAAAGATCTGATAAAATTCTGATAAAATAAGCATCAAACACAAATAACCCGGCGCACATACAATACAGACTGCCGACAGTTAAACAGGGCGCGCGCAGCTCTTAAAGGGGCCACACCTTATTTCAACTCGTTACAGCTTCCATCCTACTGAACAGGTACCAGTGTACAGGGGGAGGGGATCAGGCCGTGAGTGCAGAGTCATCTCTGCGTGGGTGCTATTTACGACAGTACAAGTACTCCACAGCAACTCTAGGGGTCGCTGTTTGACAAAAACTGAATTCCTGCATAGTGCACCTTTTAAGGAGGAAATCGCGATCAGCAAATCAGATTGAAGATTTCTTAACAGTCATTGTAACAAAATTACAACCAATTTCTGTATGGCTCAATCCAGTCAGCAGCTTATAAAAACAAAACAAAACTTTTGTTTAATTTAATGTTATTGCTTTGATGGTTAGACCGCATGACATCAGAACATTTTTTGGAAATGGCTTTTCAAAAGTACATTAAACACATGGATAAACTAGATTTGAGCTTTTTCTTTTCTTTATCACATTACTTAAATTACATTTATGATCATTTACAGCAGCTCTTAATTCCTCTCTGCGTTTTGCTGTGCAGAAAAAAGAACTGGTGGGAGAACGAACACGCCATTGGAGAAAAGAGGAAGGAGAGAAAGTGGCCATGTTTTTAGGCCAGAAGAGTTTATTGACCACATCCACCACTGAAGGTACACTTGCTGCAAGTTAATATTCCTAATTTTAGTTCAAACTTCACCTGTAGTGAATCAACCTAACTGATTAACCAACTTATTCATTTGTGGTCAGGAGCTTTGCAAGTAGGACAGTCCCGTATGGAAAACAACAGCAGTGATGACCCAGCTTCTCGTAAGAGATGGGCAGTCGGATCGTGTAATACAGTGCTGGGGGTCCTGGGAAATGCTGACATCATTTCCACTGGTAGCATGGACACTGCAGAACGGCCTGACCTCATTTCAGGTACAACAACACCTGGCATTGTAGTGTTTTTTGTTCATGTACCATGGTACTTTTTTTGAAAACCTTGGAGTGCCATGTAAATATAATGGTATATGAATATGGTAGTCATTTAGCAGCATGGTTTTACCGTATGATTCCATCACTGCGCAATGGTACCACCACAATTCGGTTTTGTCTATGTATGGAAAAGTAAAGTGAATATGAATTTAAGTCTATTTATCATTTTTTTGTCCTACTAAACATCAGCAAAATCTCCATCATTGATCAAATGGAGGTTAGTAGCTCAGGGTAGCGCTTATACTGTACGTGTGAATAGTGTTAGTTCTTGCATCCTCTGATTGTGTTACAGAGGCCGAGAGTGTGGAGACCCAGCGGAGACGAGTGAGGAAACAATGGGACAAAGATCCACCGGAGAAACTCCTGAGCGTTCTGGAGAAAGCACAGCTCTGCTATGGCTTTGAGACGTACTCTATACACAGAGAGGGTCAGTCTGCTCACATCACATACATCAGGGAACAGGAGTTTATGACATTAATAACAGTGGAGTGAACAGCTGACTAAAGGCCCCGTTATGCTTTAAGCGGTATCGAAGAACGAACTGGTGTGACGTCATTCTACGGAGCCCATAAAGGGACGTGGTGGTGGAAAAAATTTTAGGATGGGAGAAATTTTTTTTTTCAAATCTTTTGCGTTCCCTCGTAAAACTTTTGCGTTCCCCCGAGAAACTTTGCGTTCCCTCGCAAAACTTTTGCGTTCCCTCGAGAAACTTTGCGTTCCCTCGCAAAACTTTTGCGTTCCCCCGAGAAACTTTGCGTTCCCTCGCAAAACTTTTGCGTTCCCTCGAGAAACTTTGCGTTCCCACGCAAAATTTTTGCGTTCCCTCGCAAAGTTATTTGCGTTCCCACGCAAAACCTGTTGGCAGCTCGGACAGACACTTCCTGTTTAATGTCCCGCTGGCGGTGTTTTGGGAGGGAACGCAAATTCTCCCATCCTCATTTTTTTTCCACCACCACGTCCCTTTAGGGGCTCCGTATCATTCTGAACAAATTCAGGCCTAAACGAAGTTTATTTTTTGTTTGTTTCGGGGAGTTCGAAACAGCTTCCCTAAGCGAACTTTCCGGAAAAGCTACGGCTGGTAAACAGCTCTGAACTACCATTGGTCAGTGGTGATGATGTAATAGGTGGGCGTGGCTCTGAGGCTCCGCTTCTTAGACGTGGAAATGTCCTCCGGTTCATTTTCTTCCGTTGAGATCAGACGTCCGCTAGTAAAAACAAACACTGGAGAGCCGGTTTACAGTACAAAATATAGCTGTAATTCTAATTGAAAGAGACACTGACACTGTTTGCTTTTAAACTATCAATAGTATATAGTGACTTTACTTGACTGGAGGGCCGTGAAGAAAAAAAAAAACACTTTTAATTTTATTTATACTTAAATTTCTGACATAATATTTTATGCTTCACAGCATGACCAGTATATTACACTGCCGTTCAAAAGATTAGGGTAGGTGAGGTTTTTTTACGTTTTTGAAATTTGTCTTCTGCTCATCAAGGCTACATTTATTTGACGAAAAATACAGTAAAACCAGTAATATTGTGACAAAGATTATAACAATTTAAAATAACAATTTATATTGTAATATATTTTAAAATGTAATTTATTCCTGTGATCAAAGCTGAATTTTTAGCATCATTGATTCAGTGTTCGGTGTCACATGATCCTTCAGAAATCCTTCTAATATGCCGATTTAATGCTAAAAACTTTGATTTCTTCTGAAATTCTTTCAGGATTCTTGGATAAAAAGAAAGATCAAAAGAACAGCATTTATTTTGAAATGTATATTTTTTTGTAACTTTGTAAAAGTTAAAATTGTAAAATTCTATAGCGGTTGAAATGTCCTTGTTAAATAAAAGTATGAATTTATTTATTTCTTTAAAAAGAACCTTTGATCAGTGTTCACCCTTTTAAAAAAGCACATTTTCTTGTTTTTCATTTCTATTCGACATCTTAATTTACGGCCTACGCTCACATTTCACTCCCTGTAGGTGTTTGATATTGTAGATAAATATTATCTTTTGAAATATCATGTCAGGAAAGACTAAAGTTCATTCAGTTTGCATGCATGCAATGTGGTCAGATATTGTCTACATGCGCCGTCTTAGCAAAATCCCAAAATGTTTTTGTGAGTCAATTTTATAGTGACCTACATCTGAATCTGATAACATCTACAGCAAAGTGGAGTAGAGAAAATAGTCTTTTTATTTCAATGCATTAGACACAAACTATCAAAGCAAGCAACGTTCATTTTAAAGAAAGACACTGTAGCCCATTCTCACTTTTCAAACAAAATAATAAATAAAATAAAACACTTTATTGTAAACAGTATGTCTATTTATTGTTCTATTTTCTATTTCTTTGTATATTAATTTATCTATGTTTTTAAAAAATAAGCTAATGCTGTATTAGTTAACTTTAAAAGTTAAAGTGTAACACATAGTGCCTGTGCTTGGGATGGGATGATTTTCTCAGCAGGTTCTTCAAGCCCAGAGCCTGGAGACAAAGTGGACGGCCCTGAGGAGACGATCACAGACTTCAGTAGACTGGAGCCGCGCTCAGACGATGAAGACACGTGAGTTTCTCCTGTTTTCCCTCTCTCAGTACTGTCTCATATCTCCCATTATTTTCTATAACCCTCACGTTACTCTCCTGACTGCAGGGATTTTGAAGAGGAGTGTCCGTATGACTGGATAAATGAACTAGAGAAGATGGTGGAGGAACCCTAGCAACTCAAGTGTGTTATTGTACATGTAAATATGTTTTATTTGTATTCGATTTTGATGATTCTGACATAAAAGAGACGAGACTTCGCGAAAATATAACAGTAAAGTGATTTCTAATTCCAAGAGCCTGTTGTAGTTTATTCTTAAGACAGAACCGCCTTTCATTTATAAAAAAAAGACTTTCTTTCACGTGTGATCAAACGTGTTGAGGGATGTCATAGTGTGCTGTTTTTATGAGCAAACATCTCATTTGTAACATGTAACAATGAAGGTGGCCATGGTAACACATTTGTGTTTAATAACCGAAATCAATCAATGTCTCATTCTCAAAAATGCATTTATGATTGTCTTGTTTAAGCCGGACAAGTGAAGCGACTAAATACTAAATAAACAATAAAGAGAAGCATATTAATCTCACCTGTCAAGAGCAGATATATATATAGTTAAAACAATCCGAGCACATGAAAATAATGTCATAATTATTGCTTATATTTAATTATAAATGAAATATAATTAACCTGAAAAGGCTCCATTTTATGTTAATTGTAATTTCTCTTTTTTCTTTTTAATTTCAGTGTGAAAAGTGGCCATAAGCCTCTTTCTGCCGTCTCTTTTTCACACTGTTCTGATTTTTTTTTTTTTTTTTTTTTGATGAAAATAAAGTTCAAAAGAACAGCATTTATTAGAATATATGTGTGAAACAATGCATAAGTCTTTACTCTCACTTTAAAAAAGAAAAAGAAAAAAAACGTACTGAACTTACTGACTCCTATATATATAATATATAAGCATAATGTAACAACAGCTGTAGAAACTCACCTGAATCCACTTACCTGAATCCTCCTGGCACACTTTTTGAACATTTGGTCAAGAAGGTTGTAGAGAAAGTGTGTCTCTTTTCATGACCACTAGGTGGAATGCAACATGTGCAGATGGAAGCTGTTGCAGGGAAATTGATGAGCTTCTAAAGACTTCGTAAATAAGATTGGATTTCACCATGCGGAAATAACCGCTGCCTACAACCTGATGAAGATATGTTCCAATGATAAGCTTTATCCTCCCCACATCTTGAAAGGAAACCCTGTCATCGGCTGACAGAATGCAAAACACTTTTTCACATGTTACAGTAGATTTCATAGTATTATTGTGAGGTCACTGATATAGTGTCATTCTTAGGTTGAAATTACTTTATGCATTATACTGCAGCATATTTTGTTTTATGGGGCACATTATTAATATTTAGTTGTTTGTTTGTTTTTTCTTATATGATCTGGACCACAATGTGGAGCTGGTGTGTGCTGTACGGAACAGTAACTACATTATTTTATGCCATATTTCCTATATATTATACTGTACATTGGGGTCAGTATTTTATTTTTTTAAATAAATTCTTTTATTTAGAAAGGATGCATTAAATTGGTAAAAAAGTGAGTGCTAAGACTTTTCACGAATATATTCTAATGAATGCTGTTCTTTTGAATTTTATATTCATCAAAAAAAAAATATAATAATTTAAAGTCTTTCTTTATAGAAAACAACACATATTGTACTTCTATTTTGGTGATAATTCACCCCATTTCTTATGTTGTTTATTGCTTAGTTAGTTATAGGTAGACCATCCAAATATGAGTGTTGATATTACAGTAGATGAGGAAAGAAATGCTCAAACCTTGCACTTGAAAACAAAAACCTGTTCAAACCTGTGTGTAAATCCTGGTTAAATTATTCAAACTAAGGGCTCTGATGAAAGGAATGCTGCCACACTCTTGCCAAGGCTGAGAGGAGGACTCAAAGTCAGTTTGCAGTTTTGCCAGCTCTGCTTGATTTACGAGTGGTCTCTGGCTGACTGTCGAGGCGCTTGGTGTGCAGATAAAAGACCCCAGTTGTGTTCTTAAGGAAATGCTGGGCCAGCGTTGAGGCCTTATCTGAAAGCCACATGGAGTGCCTCAGGGACCAAGTCTAGGCCCTCTAGCCATTTTTAATTTTCCTCGTTTACCTCAAGTTGAAGCTTGATGTCTTATGAGAGACGAAGATAAACATATAAGGATGCGCATGTAAATATGATAAACTCATTCTGAAAGACCTCTGTTCCTGTTATTGTGGTTTTAGGCTGCTCTATTTTGGCTTAGATGCTTAATAAAAGGGATAGTTGTTACAACCCCGTATGACTTTGTACTGTAATAGTTCTGTTCTGTTCTTTTTCATTCACTTGCAGTACAATGAATGTGGAAGGAGCCCTTCATTTATGATGTCAGATGATGGCCTCCACAGTCCTTGGATGGAATGAATTACATGTAATTTAGACATTATTGTAAGTGAGTTACGGTGAAACAGACAATGTCTAGCCAACCAATGACTCGATTAGAGCTCGGTCAGAGAAGGAGATGGTAGATATTGTGCACTTCAAACTGTTCTGAAAACAGCACTCCAAGGTCACCTGTGTATTATATATTAGGGCATGACTTTTCAAGCATAGACTACAGAATTACATTGAAGGAAAGACCTGAGCCTTAAAGTATCCACAATTGGGTTTGGGATCTTTTGACTTTGGCCTTACATCTCAGAGTGGTTACATCATGTCCTTAAGCAAAGACAAATACAGTACAACCAAGTGTGCGGTGAGGTGGGAGGTGTGTTAGTCCTGATAGTTTGTAGCCATAACAAATTAGCAACATTATTAACACAATGGGTTGTTCAATCCTTTCAGAACAGTCCAAAAACAATACATTGAGAACAGTCCAGGAAAAATAATTGTCCATTTTGATTTCATGGTCAATTTTGATATCAACTTTAACAAATTGAACCTTTGCACAGTGAGGAAATGAACCTATAGTCCTATAGAAAATAGCATTATAGTTTCAACGCCGGTTTGTCAGTATGCCGTTCCTCCACTGAACGCTGCCCACACCAGCACACACACACTAGCCACTGCGCCATTAAGCATTTCCTCTGCAGGATGGAGACGTGAAGTCATGTCTTTCGAAAGAATAACAAACAAATCAGTAAAGAAAAGTTACATTGTTTTAATTGTTAGGCTGCACAATGCTCACACATTGTAGACACACAGTGTGTCTGCTGACTGGTGTCGCACTCTCTGATCCTCTGTTGCATTTTGTGCAAATGTTCCCCGCTTTGAATAGTTCGTAGAAACAGAAGCGTAGGGTCTGACCTTGAAGTGCTAAAACGGCTATTATAATGTGAATAAAGGTGTGAAACCACTCAAGTGCTTTAGAGATGTTTTTGCTTGTTGCATGCACGCATATTTAGTATTAACCCTTTCTAAAGGATATCCTGTTACCTCTCTTCACTTTTTATCAGTTTAATGCATCCTTGCTGAATAAAATTATTAATTTCTTTAAAAAAAACATCTTTGAATTTGCCTGTTATCTATATCAGCTGTTATTACACATTATACTACATCTCTTTCTCATTTGTCTCTGTCAGACTTTATTTTCTGCTCCACACCTCTTTCTCTGTCTCTTTGTCTTCCTTACGGATGGTCACACCACTCTCCCATTTACCGTCTGTCCGTGTCTGAATCAGACGCCACAGGAAGAGGATGAGTCCAGCACAGATGGACACTGACCTACTGATCTCCGCTTTCAGACTCCATTAAGCTCTCTAGTTATTTGTGTCACGACTTCTGAAATTGCAGACACAAAGCATTTATAAAATAAACTGTCTGGTCAGGTCTTCCTCTGGAAATGTTGAAATTGAACCTGAGTGTTCACTCGTGAATTTGGTCTGTTCTGCACAAATCCTCAAAACTTTACAGATGTTTAAATAATGTGAAAAGAAAAATTGAAGCATACGTGTTTTTCATCAAGGATTCTGTTGTTGTTGTTGAGTTTGTTGTTTTTGCATTATGATATTATTTTCATGACTTTAACTCTTTCCCTGCCAGTTTTTATCAACACTTGAATATGGGTGAGTTTCATAAACAAAAGCAATATTTGAGCAAAAAGCTGAGACTACATCTGTATCGGATTCAGAACAATAATCAAAACATAGATAAAGTCCATCAACACCCCTAACGCTTGCACAGTCCTGTAGCTCATCCTAGATATAGATATATTAATATCACAGAGTGTATTTCCCATCATCCTCCCTGGCACATAAGTCACACACACCTGGAACTCATCTAGCCCTGATCACCAGCACTATATAGAGCCATACACTACCTCAGTCATTAGCCGCGTTTCCATTACACATTTGCGCAAATACGGCGACAGACATTGGTAGGTTCACGTATATCGTAGCCACCGATTATATTATTTATAATCGAAGGAGACGTTTGCGCATTATACAAGCGTTAATGGCAAGGCAAGCCCCCTATACTTGGCAGCGGCCAAGTATGCGGTTTTTCTGGGAAGTTATGGTGCACGATTTCACAGAGGACCTGTGGATTCAGAATTTCCGGATGAACAGATCAACTTTTTTTGAGTTATGCAATGCGATCGGCCCTCTTGTAGCACCTGCTGCATCATGCCCAAGGGAGCCAGTTTCTACAAATAAACGCATAGCAATAGCTGTTTATAAACTGCCTAGCTGTGCAGGGTACAGGGTAGTGGCTGAGACATTTGGGGTTAGCAAAACAACTGTCCACAGATGTGTGTATGGTGTATGCACAAAACTTATGAAGCAATACATTGTGCCAAATATGCAGGAGGCACAACGCAATTATGAGGCACACAGAACACCTCAAGTCTACGGTGCAATTGATGGGACTCATATCCCAATTTGTGATGGGTATAGGGATTATGTAAATAGAAAAGGTTGGACATCCATTGTTGGACCATCCGTGTGAAGGTGGAACATACATTCGGACACCTAAAAACCAGATGCCGTGTCCTGGCCAAAATGTGTGACAAAGACCATGATTTCATGCCTAGAGTAGTGGCTGCATGCAACCTGATGCTCCGGCAGCTCCTCAACAGCCTCGGGAACACACCCGGGATGAACCTGATGCTCCGGCAGCTCCTCAACAGCCTCAGGAACACACCCGGGATGAACCTGATGCTTCGGCAGCTCCTCAACAGCATCAGGAACACACCCGGGATGAACCTGATGCTTCGGCAGCTCCTCAACAGCCTCAGGAACACACCCGGGATGAACCTGATGCTCCGGCAGCTCCTCAACAGCCTCAGGAACACACCCGGGATGAACCTGATGCTCCGGCAGCTCCTCAACAGCCTCAGGAACACACCCAGGATGAACCTGATGCTCCGGCAGCTCCTCAACAGCCTCACGAACACACCCGGGATAAGCCTGATGCTCCGGCAGCTCCTCAACAGCCCCAGGAACACACCCGGGATGAGCCTGATGCTCCGGCAGCTCCTCAACAGCCTCAGGAACACACCCAGGATGAACCTGATGCTCCGGCAGCTCCTCAACAGCCTCAGGAACACAGCCAGGATGAACCTGATGCTCCGGCAGCTCCTCAACAGCCTCAGGAACACACCCGGGATGAACCTGATGCTCCGGCAGCTCCTCAACAGCCTCAGGAACACACCCGGGATGAACCTGATGCTCCGGCAGCTCCTCAACAGCCTCAGAAACACACCCAGGATGAACCTGATGCTCCGGCAGCTCCTCAACAGCCTCACAAACACACCAGGGATGAGCCTGACGCTCCGCCAGCTCCTCAACAGCCCCAGGAACACACCCGGGATGAGCCTGATGCTCCGGCAGCTCCTCAACAGCCTCAGGAACACACCCAGGATGAACCTGATGCTCTGGCAGCTCCTCAACAGCATCAGGAACACACCCGGGATGAACCTGATGCTCCGGCAGCTCCTCAACAGCCTCAGGAACACACCCAGGATGAACCTGATGCTCTGGCAGCTCCTCAACAGCATCAGGAACACACCCGGGATGAACCTGATGCTCCGGCAGCTCCTCAACAGCCTCAGGAACACACCCGGGATGAACGTGATGCTCCGGCAGCTCCTCAACAGCCTCAGGAACACACCCGGGATGAACCTTGATGCTCTGGCAGCTCCTCAACAGCATCAGGAACACACCCGGGATGAACCTAATGCTCCCGCAGCTCCTCAACAGCCTCAGGAACACACCCGGGATGAACCTGATGCTCCGGCAGCTCCTCAACAGCCTCAGGAACACACCCGGGATGAACCTGATGCTCCAGCAGCTCCTCAACAGCCTCAGGAACACACCCGGGATGAACGTGATGCTCCGGCAGCTCCTCAACAGCCTCAGGAACACACCCGGGATGAACGTGATGCTCCGGCAGCTCCTCAACAGCCTCAGGAACACACCCGGGATGAACCTTGATGCTCTGGCAGCTCCTCAACAGCCTCAGGAACACACCAGGGATGAACGTGATGCTCCGGCAGCTCCTCAACAGCCTCAGGAACACACCCGGGATGAACCTTGATGCTCTGGCAGCTCCTCAACAGCCTCAGGAACACACCCGGGATGAACCTGATGTTCCGGCTCTTGAAATCAGGCAGGCTCTGGTGAATCACCTGCTCAGGCCAGGCTATGGGTGAATGTTGTAGAAGGTAAGGGGGTTGCTGGCGGGTGAAGGGGTGCTGAGCTCCAGTCATAGCCTCAAGTGCACACGAGCATGGCGTTCAGCTGCCTCTGTCGCCCTCTCAAAACGTTGGACAGCACGATTGAACACCTGCTCCTTAAATATATATTCATCTGGAGAGATGATCTCCGCCTTCTTGGCTGCCTCCAGCTCTTCTGACCTGAAGGTGTAGATGATTCACTCTCCGTTTCCTCTGGGACATTTGGAGTATCAGGGGGTTCATCATGTGGGGTCATGGGCCCATCATTTTAGGATGCTGCTGTTAACCCTAAAGAAACGAGACCATAAAAAGACATCAGAAAATGTATTTATTTCTATTTTTATTCTTATTAGGACAATTTTAATGTTTGTACATTGCCCTTTAGGGTGTATAAATTGATTTATAACAGATTGTTTGTTTGCCAATGCATTGTAAAACATTTTATTCTATCATAGCTTACAGTTAACATTTGTTGTAATATTCTGTTAAACAATATGTGTATTTATGAGTATTAGCCTAATGTATCATGTTATACTCAAATTTCTACTGCTTATAAATTATCTATTATCAACGGACTATGAAATATCAACATGATCATCTTCATGTCTGTTCCCTTCTGATTGATAGTTCTTTTTTAATGTAGAAAATGTGCAATTCTTAATTTCTCTCATGTTAAAAAGTAAATGTTAAATATGGCAGAAGGTTTATTTGTCTTTCAACGAGTTCTATTGCATATATGAGCCATAAAAACCTGATGTATGAAATATGAAACAATGAAAACATATTTACTTGTTTATACATAAGATTGCATATGTTTTGTTGAGCATTTTAGATACATAGGCCTATACATATGCGTATGCGTGTGTGTGTGTGTGTATGACTGAAAAATGTGGTGACTTGCCTGATGAATCCGATGATGGATCCGTGGAACAGCAGCCATCTCTGAATCTTAAAGTCGCATAAATTGACATGATAAGCAATAACCTTTTTAGCTTATGAATTATGATTGGAACAATCAAAGTTTTACGTAAACAAAGCCTGAGGATAACAACCATTCTTGTAAAACTAAGATTCACCAGGCTAATTCATGTTATATCAGATCATGCCAAAAAATAAATAAATAATTGCCTTACCTATGCTGTTTAGAACTGTGTTCATTGAGGTCACAATAGATCTCTGGCCAAGTATTTCGTCCTTTAAGTCGAACTTTTCCTTTCCTACCAGCACTGCTTTTGAAAAAATTTCTCTTCTCTGAAAGATACTTTTGTTTCTTTTGTAGAGCTTTCCATTTTGGACCGTAAGATTTGCCACGGCTTGTCAAAGTGCATCTCCTTCATGTCTGCTTCCAAGTCTTGATAAATTAACGCATTTCTCTGTTGCTTGGAATCAAATATTCCTGTCATTTGTTTGTCTTTAATTAGTTTTAAGAAAGAACTCCGTCTCCATCGGCTTCTCTAAAGCATTGTGTTTCAAAAACATGTTAGAAAATAGCCTATTACTTCCAAATTAGGATGTTTTTTGATGTACGAATCTTCATAACATTATAAGTGGACCTCAGAGAACAATATTAATTCTTTTAAAAATGCATTTCATGATTCCTTTAAATTTATGTTTAATTAAGTTTGAATAAATACTGGTTCTGTTGTATTACTGTTTTTACTGTAGTTCAATTGTAATAATAATAATAATAATACTCTATAGAGTAATGAGATTATCTTGAAACTTGCCGCTCTTAAAAAAAAAAAAAAAACCTTGAATAAAGTTGTGAAACTGTTCATAAGCATATGATTTTTTTTTCACCGCTACAACTGTTGCTTGAATGTTTAAAATCAACATGTTCAAAAGGATATCCTGTAGCTTCTCTTCGCTTTTAACTATTTCCTGAAGAAGTCACAGTATGTTATCGTGTCCCACATTATATAACTGCACAGGTGAATTAACATCACTCCTCTCATCTGTTTTCTTTCTCTGCTGAGGGAATTTCACAACTTTTGGTTTTATAGGAATAGTTCTTCCAAACTGGAAGATGTCACCATGTACTCGTCGTCATATCATTTCAAATCTATATGACACCTGACACAAAAACTACACATTCTTCTAACTCCAACTATAAGTAAATTTGCAATGTCAACTAAATCTCATTAGAGTATTAGACTTAGGTTCGGGTTAGTAGAACAAGTTGACATGTAGTTGCAAAGTTACTTATAGTCAGTAGAATTTAGGGGAGCATAAAGTGTTAGTAGATAAGACAGGCTACTTACACTCTAATAATGTAAACATTGCAAAGTTACATACAGTTAGTAAATGGACTGTCAACAGAACTTTAAAAAAACATTTTTTACAGAATATATTATGTTATACCTGCAAGACGTCTGATTTCTGTTCCATTGCTTCTGTTTCTCTTTCTGTGTTTTCTTCCTGTGTTTGATGTTTCCATGGTTTCTGAGTATATTTATTGTTTAGTTACTTATATATATATATATATATATATAAATATTAGGGGTGGAACGGTACACAGAAGTCACGGTTCGGTTCATACATCACGGTTCGGTACGATTTCGGTACAATGGAGGGAAAATAAAAAGACAAAAAGACCTTGCGATATGTTTGGTAATTGTACCTGAATGAATTTAAAATTAATTTGCTATATTTCAGATCAATATTTTTGTTTTCATTCATTTTAATTAACATTATTAATTGATGTAACATTACTCTTATCTGAATTATAAATTATTGATTTCTGTATAAAATAATACTACCATTAAAAACACATTCGATTTTCTTTTTTTAATCAATGTAGAATGTGTAACTTAAAAAATAAACAGATTAGTGCTCCTACTCTGAGGACAAGAAATGAAAACCAATGCAATGCGTTGAATGTCCAAAAGATGGAACACAGACTGTTTTGAAATGGGGTTGGATAAATATTTTTTGCTTTAAAAAATAAATAAAAAAATTATTTGGGTGACAGTTGTAGGTTACAGTTTGGCAAGAGTTTACAGTGTGACAAAAGCACAATGGTGTGTTTTATTGCGAGTGTACACAAATATAAGTAAACACTTTGCAGGTTTAATGATCTGTATGAACAAAATGACGGAGTATGTTTTTTTATGTTTCCACTGTTCGATCACGCTCTCTCTCTCTCTCTCTCTCTCTGCAATCTTGACATCGCAGCCTGTTTGAACTAACAGTAGTTCCGCATTACATTAATTCATTTGCACGCGAGTTATTTATTTTTATACCGTGTAAATTCGTGCACCGCGCGCCTGTACCTTTTCGGTTCAATACGAATACATGTACCGTTCCACCCCTAATATATATATATATATATATATATATATATATATATATATATATATATATATATATATATATATATATATGAATATAGGCCTATGCATATGTGCTGGTGTATTATTTTTTACTGTAGTATTAAGTATTACAGTTTTAATTACAAGTACATTAAACAACTTACTTTAAACAATAATTTTATCATGGGTCAGAATGTGAGGTAAGATATATCAAATTATATCTTATGATGCTTAATGAATAATGTTTGTCTGTGTTCATCAAGAACGCTGGGACCTTCCCATTATCACAAATCACAGTAGCAGCATAAGTCACAGATCCTTTGTAACTATTTATATTGCTCTGACATTGTTATTGTCTCGCTCTATTGTCTTTGAGTACCGTTTCTGGACCGGATGGTTCCAAGTGAAAATGGCCCGGTGGGATTGGCGTTCGCATGCCAGTGTAATGCATCCTGTGTTCGCTACCCAAAGGTCGTGTGCGGGTAAAAATGGAAAGATGTACAGGAGGGTGTGTATTTACCATTGTTCCCCCTCTTGTGTCTGATACGTCTGTCCACTGCTGCGAAAAGAAATTAAACGTTCCATCTGTCTTTCAGTCTTCCTTCCTTTCCAGCCCAGAATAGACTAGTGCGGCCTTAGAAAAACCCTCTCAAGTGCTGTCAAACCAAGACCGTAACGCCAGGTCATGTTTAGGGCTTACATCATTGTTTATTTAATGCATTCAGTTCATTCTTTAGAAAGGTTTTACAAGAAAGACAGTTTTTTTATTTACAAGAAAGACAACATTTACAAAGAAAGTTTTGGTATTTATATAGTAAATTGTCAATTTATTTTAAATTGAAAATTGATGTCTTCAATATAAAAAAAAAGTATTATTCTCCTTCATATACAATGAATGTAATGTCGTTGAAAATGTGAAATGTCCAATAGCAGCATTGCATTTAATTATATTAAATTAAATGATCGGTCAAAAATGTTCATTGACAGAATGCTTTGCTGTACATTGTATGAATACATTTTTTAAATCAATTTTAGAAGCTATATAACACAATGGATTTATAATTGCATTAAATTGCTCAGCCCTGTCATGCTCAATTTCCCATGTGAGTAACAAATCTGAATTATAGTATGTTTTAATGTTCTCCAGTTCTCTTGCCATGTGTCAGAACTACTAAGAAATATGAAACTGATGTGTTTCCTGGAGTATCTGTTCTGAAGAACATGAAGTGTTCAGATGTTAAAGGGGGAGTTGTTTATGAGGGCTGAACGAACACCTCCTCTCTCATTTCCCTCCGGTCTTACTGGCACGTCTTTCACATTCCTTTTACCTGGAAATGAAAGAGTTTTTGCAAACACTGATATAGAGTCTTTCCCACATTCCTGTTGATGTTCACATGTACAGGATAATTATTCACTATAGCATAAACAGTATAGATGTGTGTCAAGTAGGTTCTCGTGTATTTGGGTGCTAATTAAAAAGTGATAGCCTATTATAATTGGCAATGAACGTGAAGGTATGGAAGCTTCTTTCTACCACAGAATAAAAAACAATTATTAAAAAAGTAATTGCAACTTTTTATCTCACAACTCTGACTTTTTTTCTTACATTTTTAAGTTTATATCTCACAATTTGGACATTTTACCTAAGAATTGTCAGTTTATATTTCACAATTGAGAAACAAACCCAGACAGCAACAAAGTGTCGGCCCAGATCCGGCCCACATCTGATACACTTGGATTCCACACGGCCCAGATGTGGGCCGGATCTGAGTAAAATGATGTGCAATAACCACAATCCTGGGCTAAAATTCAAGTCAAGTCAAGTCACCTTCATTTATAAAGCACTTTCAACAGTATGGATTGTTTCAAAGCAGCTTTACAGTTATAATAGAAAGCTTAACAGATTGTTTAAGCTTTACAACAGCATTAGGATAAAGTTATTGTCCAGCTAAAGTTAGTTTTGATTGATTCACTTCCGTTGCGAAGGTCAGGACCAAAGTAGACAATATATGCATTAATATATTTAGATTTATAACTAAATATATTCAGATTTATATTTATATATTCAGAGTTTTAACTATATTGTAAGTATAACAAAACAGTTCAACATATTGTTGTGTACACAGGGCATTGTTCCTGTAATAAATATGCTGTCCTCCTATGCAGTCTTCCTTTCAGTTGTGCTTGCTCATGGTCTCCATTGTTAAAAGTGACCCACCTCTGCGGTCTTGCACAAATCAGCACATTTGAATCACATGTTTTAAATTGCCATTGAATACATCTCCCTTGTACACACACACATACACTTGGCGCCAGCTAGGCCTATTATAAGACAGACTGATCATGTCTTAAGAGTGTCATTGAGAACAATAGAGCTGGACAGTTATGATAAGGCACTCAATCACTTCAGCTGAACCTGCTTCCACTCGTCTCTCTCTCTCTCTATGTGTGTGTGTACGTGCGTACGCAAGGTTGCAAACTCTCGAAAGGAAACATACATGGCAAGCCATGTGCTCACACGACTTGAACACAACCACATGGACAGTAAAACAAATCACAAGCCATGTGCTCACACAAAACGAGACATGAACACACAGTTATTGAGAACTCATGAGCCACGTGTTCACACAAAACAGGACAACATGAAAGCACACAGCTAGTGTAAAACACAAGCTGCGTGCTACAGAGTACAACACAAAACATGACATGAAAGCATGCGGCCGAAGTAAACACGAACTCATTGCTACACAAAACACAACAACACACGACAAGACAGAGCGCACGAGAATGAGTGAAAGCTCACCCTGTGCGCTCACCACAGAATACAAACACGCGGAGCATGAATGCCCGAATCCCGACACAGAACCGAAACCAAACTAGACTGACGTGCCGGGATCCAAACCCCCCGCCCCGCACATGTAACAAGGCACACAGACAAGAGAGCGCGCGCCCACACAAAGACACGACAAAACAGGAGTGACAGAGCTCTGTCACAAAACCAAGAAATAAACTAGAAAGAAGTGACAGAACCCTGACAGATACAGTAAAACTTTCTGAACTGAGATTCTAATTATTGGACAAAAAACTTCCTCACGTAATAATCTAGAACACTTGATGGCTGCTCTGACAAGTCTTCGTCGTCAGTTAGGAACCTGCGTGGGCTCTTTGATACCATTCCATTTGAAAGTCACATGTCTAGCATCTGTAAAACTGCTTTTTTTCATCTTAAAAATATAGCTAAATTGCATCATGTGCTTTAAATGGAAAATGCAGAACAATTAGTTCATGCGTTCATGACATCAAGGCTAGATTATTGTAATGCTCTACTGGGTGCTTGCCCTGCACGCTTAATAAACAAACTATAGCTGGTCCAAAACTCAGCAGCTCGAGTTCTTACCAGAACCAGGGAGTATGACCATATTGGCCCGATTCTGTCAACACTGCATTGGCTCCCTATTAAACATCATATACATTTTTAAATATTACTGATCACTTATTGCAATCTCAAAGTTCCGACCAGTTGATAATACCTAGAATATCAAATTCGACTGCTGGCGGTAGATCCTTTTCCTCTCTAGCACCAAAAATTTGGAACACTCTTCCTAACATTGTTCGGGAAGCAGACACACTCTGTCAGTTCAAATCTAGACTAAAAACACATCTCTTTGACCTACCATTCACAGAACACATTATAGGCTTCTATAATTCAATGTTAGGCTGCATAGATTAGGTCAGCCGGAACCGGGAACACTCCCCATAAATCCTGATGTACTTGTTACATCATAAGAAGGATGGCGTCTACGCTAATATTAGTCTCGCTGTTTATCCGAGGTTTACCGAAGTCCGCCGGATCCAGGCCGTATCCAGATCTGATTCAGGACACAACAGCCATCGGCACTGATCCTCAACAAACTCGTCTGCATACCGGCGTGATGACTCCGACATTCAACCAGATGGAACTGGATTAATATATTGAGTGTTATGATCCAATCTGACTTCTGACCTGTAATGCTGCCTGGATCATAATCATACACTGTTCGTTCGTTGGCCAGAGGAGAACTGGCCCCCGACTGAGCCTGGGTTCTCCCAAGGTTTTTTTTTCTCCATTCTGTCACCTGATGGAGTTTTGGTTCCTTGCAACTGTTGCCTTGGCTTTTGGCTTGCTTAGTTGGGGACATTTAATATTCAACAATATTGTTGATCTGCCTTACTTAAGGATGACGCAATTTTCTTCTAGAAACAAACTTTGTTGTATTATGTTCATGTTATCACTGTGAAACTGCTTTGATACAATCTGTTTTGTAAAAAGTGCTATGTAAAGAAATGTGACTTGACTTGACTTGAAATGTATAATTTCTCATGTAATAGGCTCAGTGTTTCAACCTTGAAAAGATGTCAAAACAACTTGTAAATAATGTCACGTAAGGTTACATTTACCTCAGGAAAGCCATTTAATGACATTAGCATAGTTAGCTTGAAAAATTAACTCTAGAGAGGAGATATATTTTATACTTTATAGATATATTTAGCTAAATATATGCACTATATTACATATTTATTCCATTTTTAACTATCACACACCTGTCTATAATGAGTTCATCACCATACCTATTTAAGTTCCTCCTCAGTTATCAGTCTTGCTCCCTTCTGGATTATAAATGTTTAATTAAACTCATTGTCTATTGGAATTACAGTCAGGTCCATAAATATTGGGACATCGACACAATTCTAATCTTTTTGGCTCTATACACCAGCACAATGGATTTGAAATTAAACGAACAAGATGCGCTTTAACGGCAGACTTTCACCTTTAATTTGAGGGTATTTACATCCAAATCAGGTGAACGGTGTAGGAATTACAACAGTTTGTATATGTGCCTCCCAGTTTTTAAGGGACCAAAAGTAATGGGACAATTGACTGCTCAGCTGTTCCATGGCCAGGTGTGTGTTATTCCCTTATTATCCCATTTACAAGGAGCAGATAAAAGGTCCAGAGTTCATTTTAAGTGTGCTATTTGCATTTGGAATCGTTTGCTGTCAACTCTCAATATGAGATCCAAAAAGCTGTCACTATCAGTGAAGCAAGCCATCATTAGGCTGAAAAAAAAAAAAAAAACCATCAGAGAGATAGCAAAAACCTTAGGTGTGGCCAAATCAACTGTTTGGAACATTCTTAAAAAGAAAGAACGCACCGGTGAGCTCAGCAACACCAAAAGAGCCGGAAGACCACGGAAAACAACTGTGGTGGATGACCGAAGAATTCTTTCCCTGGTGAAGAAAACACCCTTCACAACAATTGGCCAGATCAAGAACACTCTCCAGGAGGTAGGTGTATGTGTGTCAAAGTGAACAATCAAGAGAAGACTTCACCAGAGTAACTACAGAGGGTTCACTACAAGATGTAAACCATTGGTGAGCCTCAAAAACAGGAAGGCCAGATTAGAGTTTGCCAAACAACATCCAAAAAAGCCTTCACAGTTCTGGAACAACATATGGACAGATGAGACAAAGATCAACTTGTACCAGAGTGATGGGAAGAGAAGAGTATGGAGAAGGAAAGGAACTGTTCATGATCCAAAGCATACCACCTCATCAGTGAAGCATGGTGGTGGTAGTGTCATGGCATGGGCATGTATGATTGCCAATGGAACTGGTTCTCTTGTATTTATTGATGATGTGACTGCTGACAAAAAAAGCAGCAGGATGAATTCTGAAGTGTTTCGGGCAATATTATCTGCTCATATTCAGCCAAATGCTTCAGAACTCATTGGACGGCGCTTCACAGTGCAGATGGACAATGACCCGAAGCATACTGCGAAAGCAACCAAAGAGTTTTTTAAGGGAATGAAGTGGAATGTTATGCAATGGCCAAGTCAATTCCCTGACCTGAATCCGATTGAGCATGCATTTCACTTACTGTAGACAAACCCATTGTGGTGGTGTATAGAGCCAAAAAGATTAGAATTGTGTCGATGTTCCAATATTTATGGACCTGACTGTATATTCACCTTCCTTGGACTAAGCATTACACATGTTGTACCTGATATTTATAAAAAAAAAAAATCTATATTGAATCCAGAGAGGAATCGAATCACAAGCTTATGAATCAACCCCCTCCCTCCATAGCCCCTAGTCCCACTTTGTCAAAAAAATTAATTATAACTATCTCGTGGCCTCAAGATAAGTATCTCGTGGCCTCAAGATAGTAACTCGTGGCCTCAAGATAGAGTTACTATCTTGAGGCCACGAGTTACTATCTTGAGGCCACGAGATACTATCTTGAGGCCACGAGATACTATCTTGAGGCCACGAGATAGTTATAATTACTTTTTTTGACAAAGTGGGACTAGGGGGGCTCCGTAGATATAAGACATTTTAACTCTGAATTATAACTTCAAGTTTAGTCTTTTTACCAAAAAAATAAAAAAAGCTATTATATGGCTTTAGAAGACTTACAACACAACCCATAACACTATGGAGGGATTATTGGGTCAGATTGAAAACTAAAAGTCTAAAACTAAAAGTCTTAAACGAAAACCAAAAGTCTAAGTTTGAAACTAAAAGTCTAAGTCGAAAACTAAAAGTCTAAGTCGACAATGAATTTGGTATTTAGGATTGGGTATTTGGCATTTAGGATTGGGCATTTGGTATTTAGGATAGGGTATTTAGGATTGGGCATTTGGTCATTTAGCCATTTAGGATTTAGGATTGGGCATTTAGGGATTTAAGATTGGGCATTTAATCATTTAGCCATTTAGGATTGGGCATTTAATCATTTAGCCATTTAGGATTGGTCATTTGAGGATTGAGGATTGAGGATTGAGGAGTGTATGCAAATAAGGAGGCGTGGCCCAAATACTGGAGGCTGGGTTTGAAATGGCTGGTGCAGATTCACCTTATGGACAGCAGAGGGAGCTCCAGTGCTAAGGAGCACATTGTAATGAAACCAAACAGAGCGAGTGAGCAGGTCTGGAGCGAGGACTGTCCTTTATAATGTGATAACTTCAACTTAATGACAGCGTTGTATAGGGGTACTGGAACGGTACATGTATTCCTATTGAAGCGAAACGGTAGCCTACGGGCGTCACGGTTCGGTGCACGAATTTACACGGAGAATACACGGTATAAAAATAAATAAAACTCTACATAGCGATACATTTCGCTCTATTCGCGTTTGGGGTGAACGCAGCATAATAAACAGGCTGGGACGTCAAGATTGCAATGTTGGAGTGTATGCACAAAGTTCAAACTGCAAAGTGTGTATATTTGTGTACACTCGCAATAAACTACAACATTGTGCTTTTGTCACACTCTAAAATCTTGTCAAACTGTAACCTACAACTGTCACCCAACCAAAATCACACACACACACACACACACGCACACACACACGCACACACACACACACACACACACACCTAGTTCGATCGCGGCCGCGCCTTCCCCCCTCGCCCCCCCCCCCCTCCTCTCTCTCTCTCTCTCTCTCTCTCTCTCTCTCTCTCGCGCCCGCACACACACACTCCAGCATTGCAATCTTGACATCGCAGCCTGTTTATTATGCTGCGTTCACACCAAACGCGAATAGAGCGAAATGTATCGCTATTTAGAGTTTTATTTATTTTTATACCGTGTATTCTCCGTGTAAATTCGTGCACCGAACCGTGACGCCCGTAGGCTACCGTTTCGCTTCAATAGGAATACATGTACCGTTCCAGTACCCCTATACAACGCTGTCATTAAGTTGAAGTTATCACATTATAAAGGACAGTCCGCGCTCCAGACCTGCTCACTCGCTCTGTTTGGTTTCATTACAGTGTGCTCCTTAGCACTGGAGCTCCCTCTGCTGTCCATAAGGTGAATCTGCACCAGCCATTTCAAACCCAGCCTCCAGTATTTGGGCCACGCCTCCTTATTTGCATACACTCCTCAATCCTCAATCCTCAAATGACCAATCCTAAATGGCTAAATGATTAAATGCCCAATCCTAAATGGCTAAATGATTAAATGCCCAATCCTAAATCCCTAAATGCCCAATCCTAAATCCTAAATGGCTAAATGACCAAATGCCCAATCCTAAATACCAAATGCCCTATCCTAAATACCAAATGCCCAATCCTAAATACCAAATTCATTTTCGACTTAGACTTTTAGTTTTCGACTTAGACTTTTAGTTTTCGACTTAGACTTTTGGTTTTCGTTTAAGACTTTTAGTTTTAGACTTTTAGTTTTCAATCTGACCCAATAATCCCTCCATATAACACATGAGTTGTGGACTCATTTGATTATTTTTAGGATATATTCTAGGACATTTATGGAGCTTAACGGAATATTTAGCAATTTTTGCATAAATTGTTGCATTGAATTGAGACGAGTACATAAGAATGGTTTCATGAATGAATTACACAATTTTGCTCTGCTTGTCTCATGCAGTGAAAGCGAATGGAAAGTCAAATAGGTTAGGAATGTCACAAGACTGAGGAAATTATTTTAATTTCACAACTATCACTTTAATAACATTACTAAAAGTACATGTTGTACTTTGCAGAGATCTCGGTAAGCTGAAATACAAGTTTGAACAAGAATAAAAATCCTCCTGTAGACCTGAAAATCATTGAAGCGCCTGGAGTGGACCATCCACCAGGAAAGAGGAACAGAAAACGTCTCAGGTTACGACTGTAACCTATGTTCCCTGAGAACAGGGAACAACACACTGCGTCGAATGACGCTTTGGGGAACGCCTCAGGCGTGACAGGTGTCTGAAATCACTATCAAGTCACGTCAATCACATTGACCGGCGACAGCCCGTGAATCATTAACGTGAATGATTAACGTGCGACCTGGAAGTATATAAGGGCGCCTTGCAAACATGACAAATCACTTTATCGTCTGAAGGGACTGTACGGCAGGCAGGCCCCGAGGCATGGCAAGGAGACGCAGTGTCTCGTTCCCTGTTCTCAGGGAACATAGGTTACAGTCGTAACCTGAGACATTCCCTTTCAAAGGGAACTCGCACTGCGTCGAATGACGCTTTGGGGAACGATATACCCACGCCGCCATGCTAAGGGGAGTGCATACCCTCAGGCAGTGACAACTGTCCGAACCAGCAAATTCAAATGAAATGCTAGAACCACTCACCTTCAGGTCACACTGGGCTGTCAGTGACATCATTCCCTACGGTCATAGCCTAAGCTATAAGCCTCACAGGAAAACCTCCATAAACATAGTTAAATGAAAGGCCTACCTGAGCCTGCTCAAAGGCCCAGGACTACAACTTCAATTAGAAGGGGTCCCTTCTAGGGAATGTGGCTAGGGAACCCGAAGGAACCACAGCCAGTCACTATTCAGGGGAACGTACTCACCCCGAAATGCCACCAGTATGGCCTGACCTGGCATCAGATACAAAGACAATTAGTCTGGCCACTTCCTGTCTGTCTGAAGACAGAGCCTCTGGAATATGCCTTTAGGTAAGGCATCCAACCCGAGGGACTGCGAAGCTGGCAGTGAACCGCTCGGCCCAGATCTCAGAGACGAGATATCTCAGAGAGTATGACTCAGCATAGTGCTTTACAACCCTTGCTAGCGAGGGGAGTTTCTCTACTCGATTCATGGATCCACCCAGTGTCTGTGTTTCAAAACACTGAGGAGGCCTGTGAAGGCCTAAGGACTGATCTAACTGGGAGGCCTCATGAGAGGCCTGCGACCGTCTGACCAGACTCAGGGGTCCGCGTGCTCATAGTGACCCTCAATGAGGGGAGCACATGGTCCGCCTGGTAGGCAAAACCAGGCTGTAGGCAGGAAAGAGGTTCCGGGAGGGAACCAGTAGCAGAGAATGAACACTTTAGTCGAGCCAGGGCGCAAGCTCGCCTTCAGCAGCTGCCTGATAAGGCCAGCTGAAATGATAGCAAGAGGCCACTAGCTTCCTGAACCCAGGGAACCACTCACAAGGAGGCCTGGTGAGGCCTGCTACCTGATAGCAACAGTATGTGGTTACCTACAGGGAGGCCTAGAGAGACCTACTACCTGATAACGATAGTACGTGGGGAACTCACCCTCAGGGAGGCCTGGTGAGGCCTGCTACCTGATAATCACAGCATGTGGGAACTCGTCTTCAGGGAGGCCTGGTGAGGCCTACTACCTGACAGCCATAATATCTGGGAGCTTTTTTCTGCTACGCGATAGTAAATCAAGCTAGCTGTCCAGTTGTCTGTCCTTGGGCTTGTCTCCAGGGAGGCCTGGTGAGGCCTACTACCTGATAGCCAATGTAGGTGGGGATTTGCCTTCAGGGAGGCTGGGTGAGGCCTACTACCTGATAACCATTTTAAGTGGGAATTCACCTTCAGGGAGGCCTGAGGGGCCTACCACCTGATAGCAACTGGTAGCTGAGTCCGGGTGACAGTTCCAAGGCGGCCTGCTAAGGCCAGCCAGCTGGGGACTTGCCTATCAGGGAGGCCTGGTTGGGCCTACTAGCTGATAGCAAGTCAATTCTGCTACAAAGGAACACTGTTCTGCCGTACAAAGGCAAAAGACTGTAACTTCGTTTTTGGTCGAAAATGAGTTATTGATATTTTTGGCACATTCAAGACCTCCTTTATCATGTGGATAAGTATCTTGAGTCAATTCCGTTGTTTTTTCGAGAAAATAATGGTTTGTCTTAACCGTAACTTCCAAAAGCCCATGAGAAACCAAGGCAGAACACCGTAACACCAGTTACGGCTCTTTGGCTTAGTTTTGGAACGCTCATATTGAGTTACGGCACTCTGCCTTTGTTTAGCCGCGCGTCAATATTAAGTTACTGTGCTGGCGTTCTATCAAATAATGCTACCTATCAGATTATACGGTGTTCTGCCTTTGTTTTACTCTCCATTAAAATTTAAATTACGATGTAGCCTGTGTAATTTGTACAGCTACCATCCGTCCCTGTAACTTATGTCCTCAGAGCTTTGTCCTGCACTAATGCGGTCAGAACATTTAGTATGCTCTTAACCCGCTCCATCGACAAACATGCGAAATCGATCGCGAAGGATATATGCAGAGTTGACAGAAAAAGGTTACACGTGCTGAAGCAGGTCAATACAACAAAGAACTAAAGCCCCGCCTCACCCAGTTCGGGTACCGGACCTAGTTGAAACAATCATGCATCTAGCTGGCAGAGTGCCAAAACTTCGCCCGCGCCTTCAGCTCCGCCTTTAACACGGTTGGAGCCGACGCGGGACTAATATATCACAATGATAATAATGAAGCAATAAGGGTAGGCTATATTGGCGCATACAACATAATGAAGCAAGAAGTGCTGGAGCATACAACATCAGAACAGCTGTTAAAAGCATGCATAGGCTACAAAACACAGCGTCCGGAATAAATCCGCGGGACGAGCGAAGTGCACGCACAATAATAGGGCAGACAGCTGAAACCAACACATACTGAAAAGACGCAGAAGACAGAAGGTAGTCGTCTAAGTAGTCCACTGCATAGGCTACTTTTCGTGAACGGAGCGTGACACCTTCGAACACGAATCTCTGTAAACGCCTGTGATGCGTCTTTCAGATCAACCGCTATAAACAGTCTCCGGGTCGAAAGTGCGTGAGGATCTGTTTTATCGTGATCATTACATTACATTTTAATGCGTGTTTAGCAAGTCTTATGCCACTCGGTACCACTTGAAGATACTCTTTAGTCTTTACCGCTATGGAGGTATTTTGTCATGTCTAATGTATTGATAGGGCCACCACCAGAATGCAACTGAAGCACAATAACTAGAAGGCTAGGTAATTATGAATCATACAAAATAAATGCCATGATCACTAGATTTTATACAGGTGTTACTATAATGATTTTGTTAATGGTGATCAGCAACCAAATATTGATAATGTGGAAGTTACTGCCTTTTGCCTTGGCATGACTTCTCACTTTTTGCTGACAATACAAAGGCAGAGTACAGTAACTTTAAAATAGTGGTCAAAAGTCAAGTTTGAGCCTAAAATTTTGTTATGTAGATAATTTTCATTACTTAAACATCTAATTGCCAGATTTTCAGTGTCCTACCTATAATTAATTTGGCGGGACAACTAAAAATCTTTAAAGTCATTTTTCTCAGTTCCACACTCTAGTGAGTTAAGGTCTTTTGCCTTTGTAGGGCAGCGTTGGGAACCATACTACACCAACGTAACTATTGGGCCCACCCACAGGAGGCCTAGTACGGCTAGCTACCTATAGCGGCTATAAAGTATGTCCCACAATGTTGGGACTCACCTCCGAGGAGGCCTGTTTAAGGCCTACTACCCACCGGTGAGGCCTACTACCTGATGGCGCAGCCTTTGTTGGCAGATAAGCTGTTTACACAGCGCCTACAGCATCCTGGTGCCTAATCATATTGTCCACAGCAGTGTACTCAGCAAGAGAGCTTAGCACCCTTAAATAAAGGGGAGTACAACATACGCCACTCTGCCTCAACTGAGGCCCCAGTTAGTCAGGGGCCTACCATCTATGCATGGGCGTCAGCTCAGTGCATTGCTCTGGCTACAGAGGAGCGTACTTCGACCAAAGAAGAAGTGAAGGCTTACTTCATACTCGACTCGAGCCATAGTGGTGCGAGGTAGGATAAACACAACTGGGAGTGAAGTACTCAGACCTACCCTGAATCACAGGGGAATACTCCAACCTCACCCTGAGGTTACCAGGGGCCGGGCCTGCCAGCGGCTCTAGGGGTGACAGAAATGTATCTGTGCCCAACCTAGGGGAGTGGGGCTTGAATGAAAGCCAACCACCTACAAACCAGCGCTCGAGCAGTAGCTCAGCGAGGTAAGTGAAGCCCATACTGGCGGCCTAAATCCTTAGGCCAGTTCTGCACGGCAGGGTCGGGCAGGAGACCCAGTCTTCTTCGTGAAGCGAAAGACGGCCTAACCCTGCTCAAAAGGACAATATACCACGGAGGCCTAACTGAGGCCTACCATGTCCTTATAAACCATCCTCTGCACCACGCTGCATTACTCTAGTCACCCCAGAATGCAGAGAACGGGGCGGGCCTTGGCCTAACGACTCCCATGGGAGGAGGTTGTTTATACAGGGATGCCAGAAATATACATTCACAAAGGGAAGGGTCAGAGGAAGAAATGCTAATTTTAGCAGAACGCCTCTCTGGCACAGCCTAGGCCAGCTACAGAGGTGGCCCTAGTGAGGGCCAGCCTGTAAGCATAGATCTATCTGAGGGCTCGGAGGAGCCACAGCCTACTAAAGAATATAGTCTGTATTATTCCATACAAAGGGCTGCAGAAACACTCAACCTAATGAAAACTCAACAGAGCTCAAGGGGCGTAATACTCAGAAAAGTCAAAACGGTCCCATGGGCCGGACATAAGATCTATCTGAAGCTCTAGCGTCAGTCAACACTAAGTAAAACATTCTATCAGATGGAGAGACCAACTACTCTACCCTGAGGTGGCTAATAGCCCGAAGGCTAACATAGTTATCGTTCTGGCCACCTAACGGGGAACTTCAGGGCCCTGATAATCCAATAAAGTTCTCTTACCTTATTACCTTGACATGGCCCAATAACTCTATACAGGGAATGAGGTCTGTAAAGAGAAACATTTTATTTTTTAATAACAAAAAATACTCTTTGAAAGACCAGCAGCTCACCTGTGGCGTGCGAAGTGAAGACTCACCAGACAGTTCTTCATGAACAAGGGGTCTACCACCTTTACATACCTCAAAAGAGGCACTCTCACTAACCAAGCCGAGGCGGGCCATCAGAACATTGTTCTAACCATGAGCCCAGCCTCAGGCCTGATGTAAGAAGCGCCTGGGGAGTCGGGGAAGAGAGGAAAGGGCTAAGATATAATCACGCCCTCAGGGAAGATGATCCATGACCGATGCAATGTGCGTTTGTGCTGGATCACCTCCCTCAGATCCCTCTTCTTGCGGGAGTCGCGCCTCCTCTGTGACCTACTACTCCACGGAGGAGGCGCACGAGAGGTTACACTGGCTCTCTGGCCCTATCTAAGGTGCTCGGACCATGATAGGCCAGACCCTCCCATCTGTCTGGGCGTGGACACGGATCTCAGCGGTATGTATGTCCTGAATACAGCTGAGCGCGCCTTCGCCTCTCTGAAATTTCCAGCCACCCCGGAGGTGCCGAAAAGCTCAGAGGGCGAAACCAGCAAATCAAGGAGAAAGCCTTTCTCTTTCTTCCCGATGTCGACCAGGTTCAACCACAAATGTCTCTCTGTGGCCAGTATCGTCGCCATCGACCGGCAGATTGCGGCAGCAGTCTGTTTGGTGGCCCGGAGAGATACTTTCATTTGCGGTGCAGCTCCGTAACCGCCTCAGGGGCCCCACCCCCTGGTCAAGATCCCCCAGCAGATCGGCCTGGTGTACCTGCAACACCGCCATGATGTGCATGCTAGCCTGCCCCGCTGACGTGTATGCTCTGCCATTCAACTGGCAGGGTTTGAGCTCTCAGTGTCGATTGTTTTCCCATCGACGCATACCCACGCTCTCCTATCCTCTCAACATCAGCAAGACTAGCCTGCTGATGTTGGTGGATACAGGCAGAGTATGGGTTCTCCCATGTCCTCTCGATCTCAGTATGAGATCGGGAAGAAATGCAAGGCTCACCTGAGCTGGTGGTTTTATGACCGGGAAAAACCCCTCTCATCGCGAGCGATTTCTCCCCCAACGAGCAGCCACGGCAGCTGCAGCCTGCCCGCAGCACGTTCCATAACACCAACCAGCTCAGCATACACGGGGCAGGGTGGCTGAGAAGATACAGGATATATCCTATTACCACCACCCTCATCAGCCATCTCCTGTTTGTCCGGGAGAGCACTCGCTGCCCGACTAAGTTTTCCCTTTTTTTTTTTTTTTTTTTAAAACTTCATCCAATTGCAGCTTACCCACGTCAGCCGCCGCATCGTTTGAGAGGATTACACCCCTCTCAAGGCGATCGGCGGGCTTCATCTGTGACATCCAGACACTAAACCCTCTTCTCTCGAGAAGAGGGACAGGCGAGGGTGGAGCGATCACAATTTGTACAGGCAGAACTGAGAGAACTGCCTGTGCGCGTCTTCCTTCCCAGACAGAAAAATGCACAGTTCGTGTGTGTCACCCGGCTTCAGAAATCTTGAGCACGGGTCTGCACACTTCTGAAAGCATTTCATAATTATCTGATTTTCAAAGCGGTTACAGACAAAACAGTCCCTGTAGACGAAAAGATGATTTGTCATGTTTGCAAGGCGCCCTTATATACTTCCAGGTCGCACGTTAAGCATTCACGTTAATGATTCACAGGCTGTCGCCGGTCAATGTGATTGACGTGATTTGATAGTGATTTCAGACACCTGTCACGCCTGAGGCGTTCCCCAAAGCGTCATTCGACGCAGTGCGAGTTCCCTTCGAAAGGGAACTGAAAACGAAGCTGCTGCATCTTTTCACTTTTCTAACTCGTTAAGTACCTCACATGTCACTTATGAAGATTTTATTATTGATTGCATTTTATGTTACAGCAAGTAAATGTGCGGTCACATTTGTGAATTTCGTGAAATTACACAGGCAAAAAGGTCCATTGCCAGCAGTGTAGCGACGTAATGTATGAAGCACAGCTCACACAGGAGTCACTTTTTCAAGCATTTTTGTGTTAGTCAATCCAGCGAATTCCAGTGACCAACTTGGTCCAATAGTGACATTTTTGACCACACACGAAATTGTAGATTGTGTGGATTCTAATGGAAATGACTGGAATTCACTAGTGAAAATTCAAAGAACAACAGCTAATTTTACAGCACCTTAACTAATACTGTTTCCGGGTCGAAGCCTCTACTTCTACTTCCTCTATCTTGTTTCTAGTGAGAATACTCAACAACCATATGAGCACCATTCAACAACCATTCATGTCACACATCCCTTACAAAAAAATACTGCAGTTTTTTTAAAGTAAAACTGCAGTTTTTGCTACATGTAGAAAAATGCAGTTTTTTGGACACGAACAAACTGCAATATTGCAGTATAGCTGGAGTACAACTGCAGTTACTGCAATACCACTGAAGTAGTACTACATATGAGAAATACTGCAGTATTATTGAAGTAGTACTACAATAATACTGCAATATAACTGCGGTATTACTACACTGAATACTACAATAATACTGCAATATAACTGCAGTAGTACAGCACTGAATACTACAATAATACTGCAATATAACTGCGGTATTACTGCACTGAATACTACAATAATACTGCAATATAACTGCGGTATTACTGCACTGAATACTACAATAATACGGCAATATAACTGCGGTATTACTGCACTGAATACTACAATAATACTGCAATATAACTGTAAGAGACCGTGTGCGTCTGCGGCTGATTATGGATTGCTCGTCAACTGAGTCTTCCTCGGTCAGAAGGAATAGGCAAATCCAATGATGCAGTTTTTTGTATTTATTGAGGAGAAGTCAGGTACATGGAAATGATGATGGTTTACAGGTATCAATATGACAAAATAGGTGTGTTTGTAGGTGTGTGTGTGTATGTGTGTGGTTATCTGAAACAGAAAATACAATAAAATGTATATTAATAAACATGTAGGCTATGGTTACATATAGTTGCATAAAGAAATGACCCGCAGTACAACCAAAATCCACTAGTGGGAGCTCTAACACTATAAATTAACTTGCATAGATGCCATGAATCTCCACATGGTGAAAAGTGCCAGAATAGGCGAACTATACATTAAATATAATATTTACGGTTATTTGCAAGGCAATAACTAAAGTATATACAGTAAATGGCTACTTTATGAGCGCATATGGAACGCCGTAGCGCATATGGAGCGCCGTAACGGCAACAGCCGTATAGCAGTAGTGAATAACACGAGTATAACAACTTCGCCATCTGGGCTAATAACTCTGCAATAAACGAGTCATTCATGCAAAAGCCGTACTTACATCTTAAGGACGCACACAGCACCCATACACACAAGATTCGCGCAGGATAAACAAAGGATGGCAATTCTCTGCATCGTGAATACTGCTCTCATGGCACTGACTGGATTACACCCAAAGTGAAAGCGCCTAGCGTAACCACGAGCGATCGGAACTACAACGAACGCATGCATTATGGGTAACGTAGTCTATGTCAGACAGACAGACTTTTAACAGCCGCCCCTGTATTTGCCTAGCAAATACACTCATTCAAAAGTCAACTAGTTTAAAGAAGTGCCGCTTGAATCCTCAGGCATTTCAGGGAGTTCCACCAGTTTGGTTACCGGGCGAATGTAGATACTATCTTTAACCTTCACCTCCGCAGCTCGAACAACACCATCTGTCCCTGGGAAAACCTTGGTGATGGTCCCAACAAGCCAAAGTCCTCTGGGAAGGTTGGAGTCAATGATCATCACAATTTGTCCCACAGTAGCATTATCAGTGGATTTCCTCCATTTATGTCTCAGCTGAAGTCCTGGGAGGTAGTTCTGGACAAAGCGTTTCCAGAAATGATCACTGATCACCTGACTGTGTTTCCATCTTCTGTTGGAAAGGGCATCATGAGGGCCGTATACTGCCTGTGGTAATGTGGCGTCGCGCCGCCCCATTAGCAGCAGGTTTGGCGTGATGGGGTCCGGGTCAGCCACATCAGATGAAGCATATCCGAGTGGTTTAGAATTAAGGAGTCCTTCAACTTCTATGAGAGCGGTTAGGAGCACTTCCTCTGCCACAACTTGGTCTTTCAGGACACCTTGCAAGGCTGACTTAACGGATCGGATTTCCCTCTCCCAGGCTCCCCCGAAATGAGGAGAGTATGGTGGGTTGAAGTGGAAGTTGATAGTCTGATTAGCCAGTTTCTGTTGCAACTTTGGTGCCATGCTCTCAAAGGCACTCTGTAGTTCTTTATGGCCGCCCCTGAAATTGGTGCCCCGGTCAGACCACAGCTCGTACGGCTTCCCCCGGCGTGCAATAAACCTGCGTAATGACATTAAGAAAGAGTCAGTATCAAGGCTAGGGATGAGATCTAAGTGAATGCATCTAGTGGTGAGGCATTTGTAGATGATTCCCCAGCGTTTCTCTCTCCTACGCCCGATCTTAATCAGGTATGGTCCGAAACAGTCTACGCCTGTAGACCAGAAGGGCGGTTTGTAGAGTCTCAACCGAGATAAGGGAAGGTCAGCCATCTTTGGTGTGGAGGGTGAGGCACGCCATCTCCTGCAGTCCACACACCGGTACTGATGTTTCTTAATGGCCTGGCGACCTCTGAGGATCCAGTAGATGCGGCGTAACTCTGCATAGAGTCTCTCTGTACCGGGGTGAAACAGCTGAACATCATAGTGCTTTATAATGAGCTGAGTCAGAGGGTGATCGGGTGATAACACAACTGGGTGGATGCTGTCAGGATCTACATCTGTAGCTTGACGCAGGCGGCCTCCCACTCTGACTAGTCCACTGAGGCTGTCATACTCAGGGGAAAGGGCGCTGAGACGACTGCTCGAGCGAACGGCGTTACCTGCTTGTAGGGCTTGGACCTCCTCTGTGAAGCTATCCTTCTGCGCAGATTGAAGCAGCTGGGTCTCTGCCTCCAGGCGCTCACTTGCCGTGTAGGAGGTGGTAGCCGACCCTTGAAGGGATTGGTGAGTGGCCAGAATCAAATCATCTAAAGATGTGTACTGTGCTGGATCTGGCAGATTTGATGATACATTTGTAAGGCCACAGAAGGCGGTCTTTCTGAGTTCTTCACTGCTACATTCTGGGAACTCTGTCGGGGACTTCGGCCAGGTGTCAGGAGTCTGTGTTAGAAAGTGTGGGCCCTGAGACCATCGGCTGGAGACCGTGAGCTCTGACAGTGGTTCCCTCTTGTGATGTCATCGGCTGGATTATCATCAGAGTTCACATACCCCCACTGTTCCGGAGAGGTCAGCTCCTGTATCTCACAGATCCGAGTCCCCACAAAAACTTTGTACCTGCAGGAACTGGACTGGATCCACTGAAGCACTGTCGTGGAATCTGTCCACAGGTAGACTGAGTGAAGTGTTAGTGATAGCTCAGTTTGGAGTACCTTGGCCAGTTGGGCTCCAGTGAGCGCAGCACACAGCTCCAGTCGGGGTATTGACACGTGCTTACGGGGCGCTACTCTGAAGCGTGCCATGATGAAGGAGGTGGAGATGTGAGCCTGCTGCTCTATGACTCTGAGATAGGCCACAGCTCCATATGCCTTCTCTGAGGCGTCACAGAAGATGTGAGCCTCATATGTCGCACTGTTGCTGTTGTGAGGAGGAGCGTAGCATCGGGGAATGGTGATATACTGGAGATGAGACAATTCCTTTTCCCATTCGAGCCAGGACCGAAGCAGGTTTCCTTCTATGGGCTCATCCCACCCTCTCTCTGTGCTCCACAAGGCCTGCACAATGAGCTTTGCTCTTGTAGTGTAGGGGCAGATATAACCCAATGGGTCATACTGACTGGCCAGTACTTTGTAAACATTGCGCAGCGTCACAGTTGTGTAGGTTACAGGGCGGTGCTTGTATCCCAGGACGTCAGTAGTGCCAGCTGAGACCCAGTGTTGACTCCTGAGGATCAAGGCTTTTAAGGTTTAGCCATAGTTCACAACTATCTGACCTGGCCGTACCTGGCAGATGAGCGACCACCTCAGGGATGTTGCTTGCCCACTGGCGTATCTCAAATCCACCTTGGATAAGCAGCTCTCTCATTCTGTCAATGAGCAACTTGGCCTCTTGAGGGTCAAAAAGGGACTGCAGACAGTTGTCCACGTAGAAAGCTGTGTGGACAGAGTCGTAGACGTCTTCATAGGTGTCTCTGTGCCCCCTTACGTGGCTCTGAAGGGCAAAGGTAGCACAGCAGGGGCTACACGTTGTCCCAAAGAGCAGGACTCTCCACTCATATACATCTGGGGGCCTCTCTGTTTCACAGTCTCTCCATACGAACCGCAGCAGTGGGCAGTCTTCAGGGAGCAGGCGGATCTGATGAAACATGGCCTTTATGTCTCCGCTCACTGCTACAGGATACTGGCGGAAACGCAGAAGTACACCCAGCAGTGTAGGCCCCATGGTAGGTCCCGGCAGGAGGTAGTGGTTAAGAACGGTCCCCTGGAACTCAAAGGAGCAGTTAAAGACCACCCGAGCTTTGTTGTTATGATGTACAATGTGGTGTGGTACATACCAAGATTCAGCAGAGCTATGAATCTCTTCGGGAGTCAGCTTTACAACATAACCAGAATCTATCAACCTCTTGATCTCTTGGTTATATGTGAGTGCCAGGTCAGGATTCCTAGTTAGCTTACGCTCAGTGGACCTCAGAAGGCCTTTAACTACTTCAGAGGAGACATGCATCTGTGGGAAGTCCTTCTTCCTGAGCAGCGGGGTGGCATATCGCTCTACACCATCCACAGGTACTCTGATGGTCTTTGCCTCTAACATGGCTATGGCCTCTCTGTCCTCCTTTGAGCGTGTGACCTCCTTCCCAGGTCTATGAAGGGGAGCATCTAGTTGCCATAGACGCTGTACATCCTGTTGAAGGGCAATGGCAGGAGAAAGGCATGATATGTTCAGGCAGTGCGCCTCCCCCTGCTGAGTAGGCATACTGCAGCTCGGACCCTGGATGGCCCACCCGAGCTTGGTGAAGACAGCGACAGGTCCTTGGGCTGAGCCTCGCAGGATAGAACCTACAGGAGTTATGAGGTGGGCATTGTCAGAGCCGATTAACACAAGTGGCTGTATCTGATTGAACCCTTCAAGCTGCACTCGTTGTAGGTGATGATACTTCTCCTTTAAGAGCTCCACTGGGCATGACTGTTCAGCTAAGCTGAGCTGTTGGGCGGTGAAGGCACGCATGATCTTGTAACGTATTTCTGGCTTGGCCTTTGGGGACACGTGGAACGAAACATAGCCTCCTTTAATATGGATCACATCTTGACGAATAGTACGCAGAGACAGAGTTTCTTCCTCCTGGATTAAGCCTAACGACTTGACAGCAGCAGGGAGTATAATGGTTTTCTCTGAGCCATCATCAAGAAGAGCATATGTGTCCAGAGATTTCCTTTGATAGTGTAACTGGATAGGCACAACTTTAAGCATTACACGGCCAGAGTGACTGATAGGATCCAAAAACACTCGGCTGGTGCTCACTGTTAGGATATTCGGGTCCCTCCTCTTCGCTTCAGACAGGTCATGAAGCACTAATAAGTGTTGTTCTCCACAGGTGCTACACATCTTCTTCAGAGTGCACTGCTCGGGGGTATGTTTACGGCCACAGCGCCAACATTTGGATTTTTCCTTTATCCAAGAAGCTACAGCTTTGAGGTCTAGCTTCTTAAAATCTACACAGCCACTGAGGTAGTGCTCAGTCCCTTCACAGTATGGGCAGTATGGCTTAAACTGCTTCTTCTTAGAGGAGGGATAAGGATTAGTCATGAGTGCTTTAGTGTCTATCTTTGGCGGTGTTTGAGCGGGATCTGAGCCATAATATATGGATGTAGACTTACACTGTGCCCTGGACCCTGCAGAGGCTCTGGGGTTGCCCCTCTCTGGGCGTGGTCTGTCTGAGGGCTGTGGCTGAATGGCTTGCCGTGATAACTGTAGAACTTGGGACTTGCGCTCGAGCCACCCGGAGAAGTCGTACATATTGTAGGTGCGACTGCTGCCAGTGCGTATAATGCCACGTGTGATGCAGTACTCGATGAAACTGTCTCTGTAGCTAGGCGGAAGCTTAGTGAGTAACCTATCTACGTGTGAACCACACTGGAGCTCACTGGCTGCTACATCATCCATAGTACTGAGGAGGCCCACTAGGCTGGACACTGCCAGGGAGAAATCTTCAAAGGCTTGAGGTTCACCTGCTTTAATAGGAGAGCAGTTAAGTATAGCACTCAGTTCACTCTGGACTAATTGCCTGGGTTGCCCATATCTCTGCTCTAATGCTTTCATTGCACTAGTGTAGGGAGTGCGGTCATGAATATAACGTCTGGCCACTTGTAACGCACATGGATGCTCTAAATGATCTATCAGAATCTGATATTTATACTCCTCTGTGAGATGAGCATGTGGCCCAAGTAGGCTGTCCAGTCCTTTCTTCAGTAACACAAAGTCACTATCTCTACCTGATTTGAATGTCCTTAGTCTAGGCTTCGGGATGCCATATGAAGATGCTAAGAGCATCTCCATCAGGTTTGGCTGGGTGACTTCAGCTGCAGGAGGTACTGCGTCTTGTGCAGTAAATGTAGCAGGCAGTGAAGGATAGGCAGAGACTGATGGATAGGCTGCAGAGTAGTTGCTGGCAGAATCAGGAGGAGGAGCTGCATAAAACTGGCTATAAGTATGCTGTGCTGATATCCCTGGTGGTGGCTGATACAGTGACGCTGAGACTACAGGGAAGTCGTGGGATTGTGCAGAGAGTACCTAGGTGGAGCTGCCTGGAAGCTGCGAGTGTTGGTACCTCTGACTGTATAAGGGCTCAGCCTGACGTGGTTCAAGCCTCCTAAACTGTACTGATTGGGCTACTTGATTGACAGGTTGAAGAGCAGGCTGAATCACATGACTCATTCTGGGGGGCGGAGCAGGTAGCGGTGCCGGCTGAATACCTGGATGGGCCACAGGGATTATCGACTGGGGAGCAGGCTGTGGCACGGACCAAGGTGTAGACTGACCTACAGGCTGAAATGCAGTATTCACCCTGGGCTGCAGTACAGGCGGTGTCACTGTCGGTTGCTGAAGCACAGGTTGAGGTACTAGCACTGCGCCTAGTTGCTGTGCAGGTTGAGCTACAGGATTCGGTGACAGCGGGCCTGGCTGAATATTTGAAATAGGTTGAATAATAGGGCTTAAAGGTAGTGGAGCTGACTTAGGTGCTGAATGAAGAATGGGGTTTGGATTTTGCAGTGGTGAAGATGCAATGTGTTCTACTGGCCTTAACAGGTTCACAGGCGTACTAATGTCCTGCCTCACTGCTGGTGCCAGTACGTGTAGCTGATTAGTAGTATGGATGTTGCTCATACTCACACTACTGTGCTGTGGTGTTTGGAGTAGAGCAGGAAGTGAAGCGGCTCTATCTTGCTGTTGAGCATCACTCTGAGTTGGTAGAGGGCTGCATGACACGCATGATCGCTCCAGCTGTTCCACACGCTTTGTTAATGCACCACTGGTCTCCTTCATAGTGATTTGCATCTCATTCATCGTTTTCAGTACACTGCCCCAAGCTGCCTCCATTCTCTTCCATTTTTTCATCTCCTTCTTCTCCTTATAAGATTCCTCTGAACTGCTGCTGCTTGAAGACTCTGTCTCCTCTGGATCAGGTAGGTCGTGCTCATACTCCGCCAGATGTCCCGGAAGCTTTCTGCTCCTTCTTGGACGGGAACTATGCTTTGGACTCTTCTCCTGAGGAAATTCATCTTGTGGAGTTGCCATCTTGTTGACTCAGCCAATAAACATCCGGCTCGAAGGACCACTTGTAAGAGACCGTGTGCGTCTGCGGCTGATTATGGATTGCTCGTCAACTGAGTCTTCCTCGGTCAGAAGGAATAGGCAAATCCAATGATGCAGTTTTTTGTATTTATTGAGGAGAAGTCAGGTACATGGAAATGATGATGGTTTACAGGTATCAATATGACAAAATAGGTGTGTTTGTAGGTGTGTGTGTGTATGTGTGTGGTTATCTGAAACAGAAAATACAATAAAATGTATATTAATAAACATGTAGGCTATGGTTACATATAGTTGCATAAAGAAATGACCCGTAGTACAACCAAAATCCACTAGTGGGAGCTCTAACACTATAAATTAACTTGCATAGATGCCATGAATCTCCACATGGTGAAAAGTGCCAGAATAGGCGAACTATACATTAAATATAATATTTACGGTTGTTTGCAAGGCAATAACTAAAGTATATACAGTAAATGGCTACTTTATGAGCGCATATGGAGCGCCGTAGCGCATATGGAGCGCCGTAACGGCAACAGCCGTATAGCAGTAGTGAATAACACGAGTATAACAACTTCGCCATC
Source organism: Tiaroga cobitis (assembly GCA_030578255.1). Classification (NCBI taxonomy): domain Eukaryota; kingdom Metazoa; phylum Chordata; class Actinopteri; order Cypriniformes; family Leuciscidae; genus Tiaroga; species Tiaroga cobitis. The sequence goes on from CM060605.1 coordinate 35,712,214, forward strand.
TGGGCTAATAACTCTGCAATAAACGAGTCATTCATGCAAAAGCCGTACTTACATCTTAAGGACGCACACAGCACCCATACACACAAGATTCGCGCAGGATAAACAAAGGATTGCAATTCTCTGCATCGTGAATACTGCTCTCATGGCACTGACTGGACTACACCAAAGTAAAAGCGCCTAGCGTAACCACGAGCGATCGGAACTACAACGAACGCATGCATTATGGGTAACGTAGTCTATGTCAGACAGACAGACTTTTAACAATAACTGCAGTAGTACTGCACTGAATACTACAATAATACTGCAATATAACTGCGGTATTACTGCACTGAATACTACAATACTGCAATATAACTGCGGTATTACTGCACTGAATACTACAATAATACTGCAATATAACTGCGGTATTACTGCACTGAATACTACAATAATACTGCAATATAACTGCGGTATTACTGCACTGAATACTACAATAATACTGCAATATAACTGCGGTATTACTGCACTGAATACTACAATAATACTGCAATATAACTGCAATAGTACTGCACTGAATACTACAATAATACTGCAATATAACTGCAGTAGTACTGCACTGAATACTACAATAATACTGCAATATAACTGCAGTAGTACTGCAATACATAATACAGCTAAAGTATAATTACAATACTACTACAATACTACTGAAATGCAATACTAATAAAATGCTGTACAATACCATTGAAATACAACCAGATTATCCTAAATAAGTTTTATTTTCACACATCTGCAATATAATGAATTAAGATACAAAACAGTGAATGTCTCAAACTGCAATGCAACAAATAATGTGATTTTACTTTTTTTTTTAACTTCAAATAACAGGCTGAGAGTTAGACAATGTATTTAAAGTGTTTATTTACAAATCATGCATATATCTTCCTCCACATTATTCAGAGAAGTTGTGTTTTTTTGAAGAGCTTATTCTCATTATTCCACTTTGTTCTTTTAACTGCCTTCATCTCAGATGTGGAAACACGATTGTGGATGTAGTCTGTAAAAAACAAACAAACAAAAAGAATAAGACACTCTTTTCAGTCAGGCCGGTGACACACTGGCTGCGTGGCGTGCGGGTCTCAGCTGCGTGGCGTAAGCGTCTCAGCTGCGTGGCGTGTCCGTGTTTATTTCAGCTCCCATGTTAACAGGTTAGAGCTTGCAGACTGCCTGCGTGACAAGCATGTCTCAGGCACGCGGAAAACGCATGCATGCTAGAAATAGAACCGATGCCTATTTTTCACGGGACACGCAAGCGCATTGGAAGCGTTTCCAGGCAAAATAGAATAGGAAAAGATGTTTATATGTTATTTTGTACACGAATACATATTAATAAATTACATTTTGATGGTTGAAAGCCTAGGTATTGACAAATTCAGATATAACTATAATTTGAAAATAAATAAATAGTTATGAATTTTCAAATATTGCACCTGTCAATACAGAATGAAATATTCTGTAGTCTATTTTGCTGTCAATACTGCTGACAGTGTCTTTATCAGTAGGCTTTATATTTATGCTTCACATGAAGTATAGTCACCAGGCAGCAGCGCCATGTCAGACACGTTTCTGGTGTGCAAAGACACAGAAAACGCGACACAGCCGCCACGCAACAGAAACGCCACGCAGCCAGTGTGTCACCGGCCTTACACTCTTCCCCACAGGCATATATTATGCTTAAAATGAATCTGCAAGTTAATCTCTTAAATTTAAAGGAACACGCCACCGTTTTTTTGAAATAGGGGTTATTCTATGGAATTAATATTGTGTCATAATTAAACAAACAAATCCAGCATTTTGCAAACAAAGTCAATCTGCTTTGCAAAGGAAAACTCGACTCGCAAACAAACAGAGAGCAATGTGCAAGTACAAAGGTCAATTTGAGCGAAAATGTAGTGGAGTAACACATGCATTGTGTTTTGCAAATATAAATAAATGAGCCTAGGTAATATTTCACAAATAAATACAAACGATCCAACAAATTGCTTCTAACCTTTGAACAAATACCAAATCTGCATATCTGTCTGTTATGATTGTGTGAGACACTTGGCTTTTTGTGAGATCTCTCGGCTCGATTTTCTCACAAATGCAGTTGAGCGACTTCCTCTTCTAAAACAGTAGATGGCGCTAATATAGGGGATTCATTTAGCGCTAGTCTCCCAGGAGAAGCACTGATTTGAAACGCATGCTTGCCTTTGCATACAGCTTTACTGTATCTATAATGAACCTTTTTGAGGTTTTCTTTTGCAAAATGTTATTACATATCTAGACAGAAATCCACATTTAGCACTTAGTAGCACTTAACTCTCTCTAGAATAGAGGAATGAGCTGAAAGCTCTGCCATCATATGTTGCATTTTTAAATTTTTGTAAACGTTACATTTACTGAACAGTCTATTGCTTTCGTTCTCCATAAATTAATGACAACATTTAAATTTAATTGAAAGGAGGGTTTCATTTGTCCAAAATAATAATTTTGGCACTGCATATGTCACAGGCAGGTTATATTGTTTGTTTTGTTCAGTCATTATTTTATTACATTAACAGTTAAGCTGACTGAATTCCAACTAAATACATAAGTGGGAAATGTTGTCATTAATTTATGGAGAACGAAAGCAATAGACTGTTCAGTAAATGTAACGTTTACAAAAATTAAAAAATGCAACATATGATGGCAGAGCTTTCAGCTCATTCCTCTATTCTAGAGAGAGTGAAGTGCTAAGTACTAAGTGCTAAATGTGGATTTCTGTCTAGATATGTAATAACATTCTGCAAAAGAAAACCTCAAAAAGGTTCATTATAGATACAGTAAACACACCTGTTCACCACTCATTTTCCACAGCTGTGTTCAAAGGCAAGCACGCGTTTCAAATCAGTGCTTCTCCTGGGAGACTAGCGCTAAATGAATCCCCTATATTAGCGCCATCTACTGTTTTAGAAGAGGAAGTCGCTGAACTGCATTTGTGAGAAAATCGAGCCGAGAGATCTCACAAAAAGCCAAGTGTCTCACACAAGCATAACAGACAGATATGCATTTGTATGCACTAGATTTGGTATTTGTTCAAAGGTTACAAGCAATTTGTAGGATGGTTTGTATTTATTTGTGAAATACTACCTAGGCTCATTTATTTATATTTGCAAAACACAATGCATGTTACTCCATTACATTTTCGCTCAAATTGACCTTTGTACTTGCAGATTGCTTTCTGTTTGTTTGCGAGTCGAGTTTTCCTTTGCAAAGCAGATCGACTTTGTTTGCAAAATGCTGGATTTGTTTGTTTAATTATGACACAATATTAACTACATATTATTCACCATCTCCCCTACATTCAGATAGGTGGACAAACGCATTTTTGTCTCAGTGCGTGCATTGTCTTAGTCTGGCAGAGTCGCCGCCAGTTTAGCTTAACATAATGAATGGAATCCTTTGTTGCCGGATAGCATGTTGTGAGTAAAAGTTATCCAAAAAAAAAAAAAAAACCCTAATTACTCATTGTGGCCTGCGTATTCACAACGAGTACAAATAGCAATGCAGATTAAGACTAGGCGATTTCCTAGGCAGATATTGACTTATTGATTATATTGAGGTGAAGCACAGGCGAAGCACAGATATCACGCAACATACTTTCATCAACATACAGGCCTGACCTGCACTGAGTATCTTCGCTTTTGGATTGTGTTGAGTTTGAAAAGTTTCAGCTATCAGGTGTTGCGTGATATCTCTGCGCCCAAGTAGCCGTGCTTAATCTGGTCTTAATCTGCATTGCTATTTGTACTCGTTGTGAATACGCAGGCCAGCGTAGTATTTAGTTGCTGTTTTTTTATCACTTTTACTCACAACATGCTATCCGGCAACAAATGATTCCATTCATTATGCTAAACTAAGCTAGCGGTGGCGCTGCCAGACTAAGACAACACATGCATAGACAAAAATGCATATGCCCACCTATCTAAATGTAGGTGAGACAGTGAATAACCCCTATTTCAGAAAAAGGTGGCGTGTTCCTTTAACTTGGTGTCTGCAAGTGTTTGTGGAAAGTATCATACTATTTCCAGTTAATTTATGGTTTATTGTTCTACATTAATAATGAGTTTGAACACTCCAGATAAAAAGTTAAATTACTCACCCTCATGACTCCAACCTCGCAAGACTTTCGTTCGTCTTCAAAACACAATTGAAGATCTTTTTGATGAAATCTGAGAGCTTTCTGTCACTCCATTGACAGTCTACGCAATTTGCCCAATAACATGCATTTCTGGAAAAAAGCAGAAAGACACAATTTTAAAATTTTGTGAGTGCATATTTGTTTCACAGCAGCCATTATCTTCTGTTCAATTACATTTTTGATCTTTAGTTGTTACCAGTGCATTTTCCTAAATAATCACACCATAAAAAGTATTTTTTTAACCTTTTCTGCCCGTTAATGTCAAACTATTAAACATAATTGCTTGTATTTTTGTGTAACGTTATATCCAGTAAGTTAGTGTCTGATATTCCAAATATTCCTAATATTAAATTGAAACAATTTAAGTAAAGTCACCATTATGTAAAGCGCTTTATACAATACAGATAGTTTAAAAAAAAATGCATTAAAAGTGATAAAGAAAATAATGCTGCAAACATACACAATCTGCCGTGACGCAGCTCTAAAAAATAACGTAAACAGTGTAAAACTACGCTACAGTACGGAAGCAGCGTTTCCTCTTATTTGCTCACCGGTTTGAATAACATAAAGTCTTTTTTACACTAATCTAAAATTAAAATAAACAGATATGAGGACATTATACGTTATACTCACCTCTAAACTGAATGACTTGACAAGGCCAACACTCCACCTCGCGTTAGCTAACGTTAATGAACTTCTTTTCTTCCAGAAAACGCTTCTCTTCCGTCCCACTTGTGAATGACCGTCACCACGGGTTGTAATGCCTTTGTGTTTTAATTGTGATAGTCCATAAATATGAACGTATATGAACGATATTTTCAGTAAGGAAATTAACCAAACCGTATATTATGGAGCAGACACCACGGGAAAAGACGCAGGCTGGCCGTAACGAGCATCAGCTGCTCACGAGACTCGTTGTCAGGACAACGACCGCGGTGCGCTCGCGCGAAGGAAGCTCTGGTCACGTGGGCTATACGCGGGTGAAAAAGTTAGTGTCGCACAATACAGCATAACTGCAGTAGGCTAATGTAATATTAATGGTAGACCAAGACTTCGGATGCAAAAACCAAAAAGTTCATCTGATTTTTTTTCATAAAGCTCCTTTATTTAGGTTCAGTAATTTCACTTTTTAATGGCAACAAAAATGATCTCATTGCCATTAAAGTGAAATTACTGAGACCCTGACTTTGAGGTTTTTTTTTTTAAGTCTATCACTTTTTAAAGTGTATCACTGAACTGCAGTTATTGTATCTATAGGCTACTTCATTTTACTGCAAATCTACAGTTGTACTGCAGTTTTACTTCACTATTCTGAAGTTGTACTTTTTGTACTGCAGTTTTACTGCAGTTGTACGTCAATGTACTGCAGTTATATTGTATCTATACTTCGTTAATACTGCAAATCTACAGTTGTACTTCATTGTACTGCAGTTATACTGCTTTAAACTGCAGTTTTACTGCAGTTGTACTTCATTGTACTGCAGTTATTTTTTGTAAGGGATTTAAGCTTTTCAAAAACCATAGTGTTCATTTCAGTCTCCAGTCTCACGGCATCCCAGACTTTAATATTTTACCATTCAAAATAGCTGAATAACTAACCATCTGAGATTTCGGTATAGAGATAAGTTAGGATCATACTTTTCAGGAATATTACAGCACAACGAGTGTATATTAGCACCGTTTGTTGTTTGTTTTTGGCATCTGATAGAGCTTTTGGATTTGGAAACAGTGACGTCAGACTTAACAAGCTTAATATGTGTTTCCATGCATTTTGTTGAGATGTCTTTTCTTGTATAGCCTAAATAGTATAATACATAATCAACATGAATAATCATCCATGTATATACAATTACATGGTTGATTATTCATGTTGCTTATGTATTATACTATCTTTTTGTGTATTCTATTCTATTATTTGTGGTTCTTCCAGGCACCTTTTATTTTTACAGTATAGTTGTACTCCTTATCTAGCAACTTATGCTTCAATAGCACAAAACTATTTCAGAATCTACGTCTGAGGTTTAACGGGTGACTGTGTAATCTATGTTGTTGAACAAAGACGTGAAAGTAATGTTAACCACAGACCTATTTTTACTCATTACAACTGAAAACCACTATTGTACGCATTAGAGTGAGTTTCAGAGTGAACTTTTGGTGAACTAGCCATCTGGAATGGTCAACAAATTGATGCCATGGTTGAACAGCTCAATAGATTAAATGTGACCACGTTTGTGTCTTTTTTTTTTTTTTTTTTTTTTTTGAGCTGTCTTGCTTGCGAGCCTGTTTTAACGTTTTATTATCAAGTACTGGTACGTGTCATCAGAATTGTTGCCTGTTAAACAGGTCTGTTTTTTTTTTTTTTTTGGTGCTAATTTTCACATCTAACATGAAGTTAAACCATTTGCATATTTCATTTAGAATCATTTGTGTTTCAGTTTGACTTGCTATTCATTAGTTTTGGCTGTGGACACTTTCCTCTCCTGCTGATCATATCAGAAACTAGACTGTGAAACCGTTAAAACAGCCACTTCCTCTTCTGTTTCCACTAACTTATTATCATAGTTTTAAAACGAACAGGAATCAACGAAAAGTTTTGATTCTGTAAATATTCATTACATTGTCATTTCTCTTTTTTTTCATTTATGTATATATTTAGATAAAATTTGCTCCATTTAACATTAAACTTCATCTGCCCATTTGCCTAATAGCCTACACATTTCACTATCCACCAGCAATATTTCTAACACCTTTTGTCCGTTTATTTTAGTCTCATGTGTAACATAACTTTATATTCTTGGCATGGAGTAGGCCTATATCCAAATCCTGGCTTACAATATAAGCATTAATATGTAATTGTATAGTATAGGTTGTTTTCTTGGTGTATATGGTTACCCATAAGAGCCTTGGCCAATGCTTTGTTTTAATTATGGAGTGTATGTCATACAGTGTGTCATTAATCGTACGATTCCCCTGAGGCACTGAAGAAATTCCTCACAAAGACGGTCAACATCAGTAAAAACGGACTTTGGCCAACAACACTGTCATTGAAAGTGAGAACCAGATCCTAAAGCTATTCTGCCAAACCGGAGACACGTCATGTGCCTCACCTTGACTGACCCGCCCGGACCTGCCCTTACGTCAATCATGTTCACAAAACATAAAGCAACCCTCTGGGGAAACCCTAGAGCTCATGCCATTTCCCATAAACCAGTGTAAAGAGTGTAGGCCTACCTGAAAATCATAGTTGAGTAGTTTAAAACGGAGAAGTTTTTTCCTTTGAGTTTTCTGCATGAAGACGACACCGTCAAAACGATCCCCATTCACACGGATCTGCAAAACGACTAAAAACGCTGTGTTCTGCTGCCAGGCCATTAGATGGCGAGGAAACACTATAGACTGAACACGTAATACGCATGTGCATGACGTCATCGTCTTCAGAGACGGTTTTCAAAAACTTGCACGTTTTACACTTTACCGCACTTTCGGTATTTTATTGGTAGGCTACTAAATGTAGGCTCAGAGATGCACAAATTCTCAACACCTGAGAGACATGCCAGTGAAAAATTAAACACCTCAAAATTGCAATAAATCGAGGTCGACACCACAGCCTCTTTACTCAAGATTTAATTAAGCTTAGTGCCCAAAACCGATATCCTTCAAAAAGTTATCTTTAATATTACGAATAATCAAAATAATGTAACGTAAAATTAAAAAGTCAACGCCTATTTGCACTAGACGTCCTGAGATCACCATCCTCATCTTATAAATCAAACACCTGTGATTCAGCAAGTGTGCTAATTCACTCGCATTCATGTAAAGTAGTAGCCTGGCTAACGCCAGACCCAATCTCGTTGAGAATTGGCTTTATGCCCAGCTGCACTACTTCCTGAACTTCAGCCAGCTCCTTGTTTCCTGTCTGCCATTATTGGGCAAACTTGATTAATTCAGGTGTGTCTGATTATTGACTACTGAGGTCAGGCACACCTGAATTAATCAATTTGTCCAATAATGGCAGACAGGAAACAAGGAGCTGGCTGAAGTTCAGGAAGTAGTGCAGCTGGGCATAAAGCCAATTGGGTCTGGGAACCACATGCGCAATTTCTCGTATTTGAGGCGTGGTTTCAGAATGCCCGTTGCAGTTTATTGGGTGCTAAGAATGTCTATCAAATATGCCTGTACGTAGCTCATAGCCAATATTCGTTTCAATTATACCAGATGACGTATGTCTACTATGACGACTGGGGTCTCGCGAAGCCCCATTGCCTTAGCCATTAACGGGGCTAGTTGATATATCAGACTTTTTCCAAAGCCTGTTGGTAGCAGGGCAAAAACATCATTCTTGTTTAAGAAATGGTTTAACGCCTAAAGCTGTTCTTTTTTCAAAATGAACTTGCATTCTAAACTACTTAGACATTGTTCTAAGGCTGCATCAAAGAGTAGCTTCGCGTCTTCAGCCATGTTAAATAGATATAAACAAACTGTTTTCTTTTTTTCGCATAGATGTCGTCATCGTCTAGCTGCTCCCTCCCCGTTCTGTGATTGGTTCCCTAAATGAGGCGAAAAATCTGGCCATGGTATCCAGACTGCCTTTAAGCGTGAATTGAATCGCGCTGCGGTAAGGCAGTATGGGGAAACCCAGGCTAGTAAAGTAGCCTCGTTGACAAGTTTGGTTAAGTAAGAGCAAAACACTCAAGATATAGTACCTTCAATGCCCTGTAGATGGCGATATTGCTTCTTTTGTAGCAGAAATAAACTGCTTCAGAAAAATTTAGGTGCCGTGCAAAATGTAAGGAGTAATTGCATTACTCATAAAGACTACATATTATACTTATTCAAAAATGTAGTCAATGAGAGTTAACATTGTAGTTTGACTGAGTATAAGATATTAGCAAACGTTTACGGTGACATTTACTCAAATACTTTACACCACTGCCATAAACCTGTAAATGTTCCACAGCATTGCTAATCAGACCATCCGACATACTATAAGCGGTGTAGTTTACAACCCAGCGATATCCTATTTATGTAGTCGATATGTCTTAAAGGGTCACTCCACCCATTTCAACATTAATCTTTATTGAAAGTGGGTTATATATGTAGTCGAAATGTAAAAGAAATTTTTAATTTGGTGCCCCCTTGACCGAGAAAAGACAGAAAATAACTTTAGGGCGCATTTGTATGTAAGACAACAACTCCCACAATGCACCACATTGCACAGCTCCGCAAGCCACTCCCACTAATCCAGAACAGCGCGCAAACATCAGAGAAATCCCTCTTCCGTCTACAAGGCTAGCTGCCAAAAGAGTTTGAAATTAATTTCACACAAAATGTCTAGTTAGTTGGCTGTGGCGAGCAGGACGAGGGTGAGAGGACGGCGCGAGTGATAATGAATGACAACTGTGAGACGCAGCGGTCTCATATCTCTCACGGAGGAGCGGAAGCACAAAAGGAACAGGCCTGATTTTATGTTTTGTTTCTGTTGTGTGTGGCCAGCTGGCTTATACTTTTGTTTTGTATTTGTTTATTTTACTATTAAAATGTTTAAATGTTCGCCGGTTCCCGCCTCCTTCTTCCCACAACAACGAACTCCGTTACATTGGCAAACTCATTAGCGAATTACTCCTCGTTTGTATTTCGTTTCTATGGTGAATTATTGCATGATACCTGGATGTTCAGTCAGAACATATGCGGTGCGACACTAGGATGGTTCACATCACAACACAAACGTCCGTGTGCTCGTCTGATTCAGAGATTTCGTCCAGGAGAAATTGCTATCGTTGAAATTCTCTGCAGCAGACGGACTCTATCTGTGTCCGTAGCGCACAGCGAGAGCACAGGCACCAGTCCGCCCAGCTCGAACCCGTCCGGGCTCCTCGTCCGCGACAGGCAGCCGCCTCCTGTTCCTCCATCAACCTCAGCTGCTCTTCATTATTGCTGCTCGTAAAGATACCCACGACCAGCGGATTCGAGCAGCAGAATTTCAAAATCCTCTACTTCCATATCAAGTTTAGTTTCTTCCATATCGTGTTTAGTTTCTTCCGTCATTGTCATAACTTCCTATCTCCACAGCGCTTGTTAGCTTAGCTTATAAACAAGATGGCTGATATTGATTTCAGTATCTACAAGTGAAGTCTCACCCACTGATCTGTGATAGCTCTGTTAGCGCATTAGGTCCAACCTATGGGCGGGTTTGAAAGGGTGGGATCTAGTGCTTGTAGTCTTTAGAGAAATCCCCCCTTCTTACACTTCCTCCTACAATGACGTAAAATGACGATTTTTGCGTCATTGTAGAAGGAAGTGAAAAAGGTAAATAGCAGATTTCTCTCGTCTCATGGGAAAATGAGAGAGTGTTGCACGACAATTCAATAGTATGACTAGGTTTCTAACAATGGAAAGCTTAATGCAAAAGAGTGTCCCTTTAAGTAAACAAAACGCAAGAAGGTATGAATATCAGTTAATTATGGAAGTAGAGGAAGTTGCTGATGTCATTTTAAAGTGGGAATTTCCGTGAAAGTATAGGGTGAGGGTTTATGGGAGAAATTTCAGTTGGAGATTGAGTAACGTCCGGTCACACCTTGTCTGAACTGAAGCTCCTCACAGACGTGTAGGAACAGGACTGAGCTCAAACCGCAATGCGCTTCTCATAACACTGGCATTTTACAGTGATCGTATTATCTTATCAGCGAGAACTAATCCACTAAAAATGCTTTCACTTTTGTCTCACCTGTGCTTACAACTAGTTTCACTTTTATCTGATATTTTTACATGGTTTACAGAGATATAAATGATGCTGTTGTGCTCCGTGTTTCTCCTGTTTGTCTGTTACTCACTCCTTGTAAATGCATAAATGCTTGTCAGAATTCAGCATTACTTTAACCATATTACAAAGAAGTTATTATTACATATAAAGATTAAGTTCTTAAGTGGGTAGAAATGCACTTTTAAATTCAACTAATTACATTTTACATCATTTTAAACTATATTACATCTTCATATAATTGTAAATAAATGCAATTAAGTGTCCGGAAACTTTACAGTCAGTTCACACATAAGTATATTCTTTCAAATGTTATTTCCATAGTTACTCTTCTTAAAAGTAGGCCTACGCTTAAGTGTTCTTTTTCACAAGGGTAACTAAACAATATGGTGACATGAGATGACAAAATTGATAATGCCTCAACACCCAACCAATCAGAATCAAGCTGTCAATAATGTTTGCGACATACAGTCCTTTCACAGTACTTCACTTACTTATTAACAATGTACAACATGTGTGTGTTTTCTTCTAGTTTCAGGCATGCTTTGTGCATTGTCATGGCCTCAGCACTGACTCACAATGAGCACATGCTCTGTTTCTGGTCGAGATTCCACACAAGTGGCCTTGTGACAACAATGTAGCATTTTAAACAGTGTGGCTTGTAAAAAATGCGGCTAGCGTTAACAGTTCCACAATTTATACATGACAAAAATGTATGTGTAAACTTACACTGTGGGTCAGGGTTTTTCCAAACCGCTGGAGGTTTGTGAGTTGATGAAAAGCTAATAATTAAGTCTTAAAAATGTCAAATTAATCATTTTAGATAATTAAAATGATAGCCAAATTTAAGCTAAAGCTAAAGATAGCCAAATTTAAATAATTTTAAATAATAAATCATGTACTTAGAAGACAATTTACTGAAAAAAATCAACATTTTGTTTACTTGCATGTCATGTGACCAGTATTGACAGAGTGAAGAAGACTAGACAACTACACCGCTTTACAACTATAGGACAGGAAGAGCTAAATAAACTTATCATTGCATCTAAACCAACAACATGTTTATTAGATCCAATACCAACTAAATTTCTGAAAGAAGTGTTACCTGTAGTGGAAGAGCCTCTTCTTAATATTATTAACTCGTCTTTATCTTTAGGTCATGTTCCAAAAATATTCAAGCTGGCAGTAATAAAACCTCTCATCAAGAAACCGCAATAAGATCCAAATAACTTAGCAAATTACAGACCGATTTCAAATCTTCCATTTATGTCTAAAATACTAGAAAAGACTGTGTCCGCTCAATTGTGCTCTTTCATGCAAGAAAATGAGATATATGAAAAATTTCAGTCAGGATTCAGACCGCATCATAGCACAGAAACTGCGCTAGTTAAAATTACAAATGATTTACTTTTAGCTTCTGACCAAGGCTGTATCTCAATATTAGTTCTACTCGATCTTAGTGCTGCGTTTGACACTATAGATCATAAAATACTCTTGGATCGACTACAAAACTACACTGGTGTTCAGGGACAGGCATTAAGCTGGTTCAGATCGTATTTATCAGACCGTTACCATTTTGTTTGTTTAAATGGGGAAAAATCGAAGATAACGTCAGTAGACTATGGAGTGCCGCAAGGATCGGTGTTAGGCCCTCTGCTATTCTCAATATATATGCTGCCACTTGGTAATATTATAAGAAAACATGGAATTAATTTCCACTGTTATGCTGATGACACTCAATTATATATTTCATCACGACCAGATGAAAACACTAACTCATCAAAATTGACAGAGTGTCTTAAAGATATAAAATGCTGGATGACGCATAATTTCCTGCTACTAAATCCAGATAAAACGGAGGTATTACTTGTTGGTCCAAAAAACTATCCACAAAACCACTTACAATACAACTTTAATTTAGAAGGATGTCCTGTTACTTTATCCTCTACGGTAAAAGACCTGGGAGTTATACTAGACCACAACTTGTCTTTCGAAAATCATATTTCATATGTTACAAGAACAGCCTTTTTCCATCTTAGAAACATTGCTAAATTGCGTAACATGCTATCTGTTTCTGATGCAGAAAAGTTAGTTCATGCATTCATGACCTCGAGACTAGATTACTGTAATGCTTTATTAGCCGGTTGTCCTGCATCCTCAATAAACAAGCTACAGTTAGTGCAAAATGCAGCCGCTAGAGTTCTTACTAGGTCAAGAAAATATGATCATATAACACCAATTTTATCATCTCTACACTGGTTACCTATCAAGTTCCGTATCAATTACAAAGTACTACTACTGACCTATAAAGCCCTAAATGGTCTAGCTCCTGTGTATTTAATGGACCTTCTATCGCCCTACAATCCATCGCGTTCTTTAAGATCACTAAATTCGAGGCTTCTAGTCATTCCTAGGATATCTAAGTCCACTAAAGGAGGGAGGGCGTTCTCACATTTAGCTCCTAAACTCTGGAATAGCCTTCCTGATATTGTTCGAGGCTCTGACTCGCTGTCCCAGTTCAAAACTAGATTAAAGACGCATCTCTTCAGCCAAGCATTTACATAATGCTTACCTTTTATAATACTGCTGAATCAGATCAAATGCATTTAATACTATAAAACTTGAAGAGACTGTAGGTTATCTGTATAGGTTGCATAGTATTTGCAGTCATTACGTTCCTGTGTATATTGCGTGAATGACGGGTGGTTGGGCAGATATTGTGTTGCGGTAGGTAGTATGCCATACGGAACCGTTGTCCACTGAAACTGCCTATTCACGCACCAGTGGGGCTCGACAGCCTTAGTCAACGGGTTGGCGCGTATGGTTGGGTTGCGGAGAGATTGTGAGATTGTGGTTAGGTCTCAGCAGCAGGAGGGACGTAGAGGTCAGTAAGCTGGGCTGAGTTGAGTGGGGGACGGAGGGGGGTGATTTTGGGACGCAAGAGTCACTGTCTTCATGTTTTGTCATTTACGCCTGTGTTATGGAAATCATCATTACGAACAGCAGCTACGCTAATTATTTTCCCTTTGCTTTTCTGCTGTTATCTCGGGACACGAGTCCCGAGAAAATGGCGTTCGTCAGCTCCAGTTTGTATCCAGCCTCTCACGGAGACTTCAGATGCTCCAATCACAAAGCCTATGAAGTGACGACTCAACACGGGCGATATGGACTCTCTATGGTGGACGGCACTGATCCTCAACAACTCGTCTTAAGACTGGCGTGCATACTTGGACTTCCAAAAAATACTCTAAATGTTCCGATCCAATCTGACTTGTAATGCTGCCCGAATCATGCACTGTTCCTTCATTGGCCAGAGGAGAACTGGCCCCCCGACTGAGCCTGGTTTCTCCCAAGGTTTTTTTCTCCATTCTGTCCCTGATGGAGTTTTGGTTCCTTGCCACTGTTGCCTTGGCTTTTGGCTTGCTTAGTTGGGGACATTTAATATTCAATAATATTATTGATCTGCCTTACTTAAGGTGGACGTTGACGCAATATCTTTTAGAAACAAACTTTGTTATATTGTTTTCATGTTATCACTGTGAAGCGCTTTGATACAATCTGTATTGTAAAAAGCGCTATATAAATAAAGGTGACTTGACTTGACTTGACTTGAGCGACATTAATTTTTACTCAACTGTAGGATTTAAATCACATTAACCAACATTGAAACATATTTTATTGTATAAACTAAATATTTTAGTGTCACTGATATACTATTGTAGTTTTTTTCTTAATATTTTGAATCATTATATAATCAAATAATGAAATATTTTTTCATTTTATTATTTTCAAGACAGTAATAGAAGTCTTAGATGTCCCCAGAATGTGTCTGTGAAGTTTGAAATATTTTATGTAATGGCCTCAGAAGTGGTCAGAAGGGTATTTTCAACATGAAATGTATAGAAAAATGCAGACTAAGGTTGCTCAGGTCAAAGAACACGTAGCCTTACTAAAAAAGTGCTTAACACAGCTAGAACTAACAGTCGTATGATTAGCTTAGATCATTACAAACCAATAACCAGAACAAATCACAGTGAAGAAGACTTGAGTGACATTTTTACTCAACTGTATGATTTAAATATACATGTATCTTTTTCTTCAGTAAGACTCACTTGGTTGTTGTGACCAGTGAATAAAACTTAATTTCTGCAAAGAGCAACTTGGGAGTCGTGTCAAATATATGCTGAGGAATAGAAGAACTAAAGATTCAACACTCAAAAGACAAAAAAAGCAACAGCTCAAGTGTGATTGAGGTAGGGATAGTAGCTTCTTGACGGCGTCACCATACTTCAGGAAATAATAGGATTGGATTGTAAGTATTCAGGGAATTACCTCGAGATACTGTAGTATAGTATATTATGCAGCGCGCAGACACAGTGTCTGGTGAGACGAAGGAGAGCTCCAGCCAGGCAGCACCCCACAGTGCTGAAGATCTCTACGCACTTGAGCCGCCCCAGAGCCAGAGGATAGATCGAGCGAGTTCCCCTTCGGTTACCCCCATCCATTCGTCAAGAAGAGAGAGGATCAAGTGGCCCACATCGTCTGACAGCATGGCATGGACGCAGTTTGATGACGACCTCAATGGTATCCTGGAAGCCACTCTGGCCGGTCCTGTGCACAGGAAGATCGAATCACTCACAGCCATAACGTACAATCTGGCGAAGGAGAGATTTGGCCTAATAGAGCAGAGGAGTCAGCCCCAGTCACCACGGCAACCAAACAGGAGGGAAAGAGAGATTCGTCGCTTAAGAAGCGAAATAAAGATCCTTAACAAGCAGTTCAAAATCGGGCCACCAGCTGAAAGAGAGGGTATTAAGGACATAACAAGCAAGTTGCGGGATCAGATGTGCAAACTCCGGAGGGCAGAATATCTACGGCAACAGAGGAAAAAGAAAGCAAAGAGGCGAATGCAGTTTCTCAAAGACCCGTTCAGCTTCACTAGAACTCTTCTTGGTCAACGAAAGTCCGGCACATTATCCAGCTCAAAATCAGAGGTGGAGGAGTTTCTGCGAGATGCACACAGTGACGCCTTCAGGGGCGGGGGTCTAGGACAAAACCATAGCATCAGGAAGCCTGAAGAACCATCAGTGGAGCTGAATACAAAGGAGCCAACCTGGCAGGAAATGCAGGATATTATCCAGAAAGCCAAGGCTTCAGCAGCCCCAGGTCCGAGTGGCATACCATACAAGGTATACAAGCAATGTCCACAACTGCTCAAAAGGTTGTGGAGGATCCTGAGGAAGATTTGGGCAAAAGGATCGGTCCCACCAAGCTGGAAGCTAGCAGAGGGCTGTTTTGTTCCTAAGGAAGAAGGTTCCTCCTCAATTGCCCAATTTAGGACAATCTCTCTACTGAGTGTAGAATGCAAGATATTCTTCTCCGTGCTTGCAAAAAGACTGACCTCCTATATGATTCAGAATCAATACATCAACACCTCTGTACAGAAAGGAGGTGTTCCAGGCTTTTCAGGGTGCCTGGAGCACACTTCAATAATCAGCCAACTGATCCGAGAGGCAAAGCAGAAGAAAAGTGACCTGACAGTCATCTGGTTAGACCTTGCAAATGCCTACGGTTCAGTTCCACATGACCTCATTCAAGAAGGACTGGATCACTATCATATCCCGACGGCTATCCGTGACATGATCTCCAGCTACCTAGGAGGGATTAAGCTTAGATTTACAGCAGGGCAGTTTACAACCAACTGGCAAGATCTTCAAAAGGGGATTCCTACTGGGTGCACCATCTCCCCTATCTTGTTTGTCATGGGCATGAACCTTCTGGTTGCAGCAGCAGAAGGAGTAACACGCGGTCCCACGTTAGAGTCAGGCATCTCCCAGCCAGTGCTCCGTGCGTTTATGGACGATATTACAATAACAACTGGTACTCACGTCCAAGCAAGATGGGTCTTGGAAACCCTTGGCGCTGTAGCTACGTGGGCAAGGATGACTTTCAAGGCCAGTAAGTCTAGGAGTCTGGTGATCAGGAAGGGCAAGCCCACAGGGAGGTTCAGTCTTCATGTCCAGGGTGAGGCCATTCCATCAATTGAAGAGAACCCAGTAAAGTGTTTGGGAAAGTGGTTCGATGGGTCACTCTCAGATCGGGCCAATGCCAAAAACACGGTGGAGCAGACCGAGGAATGGCTAAAGAAGATCGACAAGTCTAGGCTCCCTGGTAAATTCAAGACCTGGCTGTACCAGCATGGCCTTCTGCCCAGGCTTCTTTGGCTCTTTACTATCTATGAGTTCCCCATGACGGCTGTGGAGGGCATAGAGAGGAAGACTAACAAGCACCTGAGAAGGTGGTTGGGGATTCCCCCAAGTTTTTCCTCAGTGGGCCTCTACATTCGGTCAGGACAACTGCAACTTCCCCTGTCCTCCATCGTAGAAGAGTTTAAAGTGGCAAAGTGTAGAGTCCTACTTAGCCTCAGAGACTCCAAAGACGAACTGGTGAGGCAAGTAGGGGTTATGACCAGGTCGGGACGCAAATGGGCAGCCAGCACAGCTGTAGAGCAGGCGGAGAGTGCTCTGAGGCTACGAGATATTCTTGGAAGCCCTTGCATCGGACGGAGAGGACTCGGCTGTGCACATTTCCAGCAATGGAGAAGCGCAGGTGTAAAGAGCAGGCAGGAGATGGTTCAGTCTGAGGTGCGGGCCCGTGAGGAGGAAAGGCGGATGGCAAGGGCAGTGGAACAAGGATCCCAGGGTGCATGGACAAAATGGGACCTTCCCAAGCGCAAGATCTCCTGGCAAGAATTGTGGCGGATGGAGCCCTACCGAATTTCCTTCCTATTGCGATCTGTCTATGACACCCTTCCTTCGCCAGCGCACTTACATGTATGGGGGCTGAGGGAAGATCCTAACTGCAAGCTTTGTGGGCAAAAGGGAACATTGGCACATATACTATCAGGGTGCAAAACTGCTCTCACTCAAGGTCGGTATAGGTGGCGTCATGACAAAGTGTTACGGTCCCTTGCTGACATATTGGAGCAGGAAAGATGTAGGAAGAGGCCTGCCGGTAAGGGCTTGAAGAGGGCGATCACCTTCATCAAGGAGGGAGAAAGGCCTTTTTCAACCAAACCATCAAAACCCAATCTCCTTCAAAACGCCAGGTCCTGGGAGATGAGGGTGGACGTGGGAAGAAGGCTGCAATTCCCAGGGGTGGTGCTCACAGCCCTCCGTCCAGACATTGTCTTGTGGTCAACAGAGGGCAAGAAAATAATTCTAGTTGAGCTGACGGTGCCTTGGGAGGAGGGGTGTGAGGTTGCCCATGAGAGGAAGGCCTTGAAGTATCAGTCCCTTCTTCAGGACTGCAAGGACAAGGGATGGCAGGCGTGGTTGTTCCCAGTGGAGGTCGGCTGCAGAGGTTTCCCTGCCAAATCAACCTGGCGGTTACTATCAGATCTGGGCATGGACGAAAGAAGGAAAAAACAAGCAGTGCGTCGGATGGGGGAGGAGGCAGAACGTGCCTCCTGCTGGATATGGAACAAGAGGGAGGAGGAAAGCTGGAAGCCAGGAGCAGATGGGCAGTGACTTGGCCATCACTGCCGGCCCACCAACTGGAGGGTGTTGTGGTTGAGGGCCGAAACACCCAGTGAAGGTTGTGTACCACCTGACGACATCTGCTCCTGGCAGAAGGCTACAGTTACCCTCAAGGTAACTGAAGAAAGCACCCACTAGGTGTATGTCACAAGTATTCTCTGGTTTACCAGTGGCTTCTAGGAAAGACTGGATGACAACCGAGAAAGGTCGGTGACGCTGGAGAGACAGTTGACCTCCAGGAAAGTCTGGCGCGGGCACTCAAGGCTAGCAACCTTTGTTTTGCAGCACTCGTAAGAGGGCACCACTCTTGCTACGAATGAACAAAATGAGCAATACCCCCAGAGTCTCCCGAGAGGGGGGGAGGATGAGAGACTCAACAGGACGGATATTTTGATAACGGCCAGGACAGGAATAAAGACAACGAGAAAGCTAAAGCAAACAACGCTGACTGGAGAGGAATACGTGACAAAGTGCCATTGCGGGAAGGTATGCAAAGGCACCAGAGGGCTCAAGATACATCAGAGCAGGTCCTCTTGTGGAAGGTCGGTGACCCAAGTGCAGCGCGCAGACACAGTGTCTGGTGAGACGAAGGAGAGCTCCAGCCAGGCAGCACCCCACAGTGCTGAAGATCTCTACGCACTTGAGCCGCCCCAGAGCCAGAGGATAGATCGAGCGAGTTCCCCTTCGGTTACCCCCATCCATTCGTCAAGAAGAGAGAGGATCAAGTGGCCCACATCGTCTGACAGCATGGCATGGACGCAGTTTGATGACGACCTCAATGGTATCCTGGAAGCCACTCTGGCCGGTCCTGTGCACAGGAAGATCGAATCACTCACAGCCATAACGTACAATCTGGCGAAGGAGAGATTTGGCCTAATAGAGCAGAGGAGTCAGCCCCAGTCACCACGGCAACCAAACAGGAGGGAAAGAGAGATTCGTCGCTTAAGAAGCGAAATAAAGATCCTTAACAAGCAGTTCAAAATCGGGCCACCAGCTGAAAGAGAGGGTATTAAGGACATAACAAGCAAGTTGCGGGATCAGATGTGCAAACTCCGGAGGGCAGAATATCTACGGCAACAGAGGAAAAAGAAAGCAAAGAGGCGAATGCAGTTTCTCAAAGACCCGTTCAGCTTCACTAGAACTCTTCTTGGTCAACGAAAGTCCGGCACATTATCCAGCTCAAAATCAGAGGTGGAGGAGTTTCTGCGAGATGCACACAGTGACGCCTTCAGGGGCGGGGGTCTAGGACAAAACCATAGCATCAGGAAGCCTGAAGAACCATCAGTGGAGCTGAATACAAAGGAGCCAACCTGGCAGGAAATGCAGGATATTATCCAGAAAGCCAAGGCTTCAGCAGCCCCAGGTCCGAGTGGCATACCATACAAGGTATACAAGCAATGTCCACAACTGCTCAAAAGGTTGTGGAGGATCCTGAGGAAGATTTGGGCAAAAGGATCGGTCCCACCAAGCTGGAAGCTAGCAGAGGGCTGTTTTGTTCCTAAGGAAGAAGGTTCCTCCTCAATTGCCCAATTTAGGACAATCTCTCTACTGAGTGTAGAATGCAAGATATTCTTCTCCGTGCTTGCAAAAAGACTGACCTCCTATATGATTCAGAATCAATACATCAACACCTCTGTACAGAAAGGAGGTGTTCCAGGCTTTTCAGGGTGCCTGGAGCACACTTCAATAATCAGCCAACTGATCCGAGAGGCAAAGCAGAAGAAAAGTGACCTGACAGTCATCTGGTTAGACCTTGCAAATGCCTACGGTTCAGTTCCACATGACCTCATTCAAGAAGGACTGGATCACTATCATATCCCGACGGCTATCCGTGACATGATCTCCAGCTACCTAGGAGGGATTAAGCTTAGATTTACAGCAGGGCAGTTTACAACCAACTGGCAAGATCTTCAAAAGGGGATTCCTACTGGGTGCACCATCTCCCCTATCTTGTTTGTCATGGGCATGAACCTTCTGGTTGCAGCAGCAGAAGGAGTAACACGCGGTCCCACGTTAGAGTCAGGCATCTCCCAGCCAGTGCTCCGTGCGTTTATGGACGATATTACAATAACAACTGGTACTCACGTCCAAGCAAGATGGGTCTTGGAAACCCTTGGCGCTGTAGCTACGTGGGCAAGGATGACTTTCAAGGCCAGTAAGTCTAGGAGTCTGGTGATCAGGAAGGGCAAGCCCACAGGGAGGTTCAGTCTTCATGTCCAGGGTGAGGCCATTCCATCAATTGAAGAGAACCCAGTAAAGTGTTTGGGAAAGTGGTTCGATGGGTCACTCTCAGATCGGGCCAATGCCAAAAACACGGTGGAGCAGACCGAGGAATGGCTAAAGAAGATCGACAAGTCTAGGCTCCCTGGTAAATTCAAGACCTGGCTGTACCAGCATGGCCTTCTGCCCAGGCTTCTTTGGCTCTTTACTATCTATGAGTTCCCCATGACGGCTGTGGAGGGCATAGAGAGGAAGACTAACAAGCACCTGAGAAGGTGGTTGGGGATTCCCCCAAGTTTTTCCTCAGTGGGCCTCTACATTCGGTCAGGACAACTGCAACTTCCCCTGTCCTCCATCGTAGAAGAGTTTAAAGTGGCAAAGTGTAGAGTCCTACTTAGCCTCAGAGACTCCAAAGACGAACTGGTGAGGCAAGTAGGGGTTATGACCAGGTCGGGACGCAAATGGGCAGCCAGCACAGCTGTAGAGCAGGCGGAGAGTGCTCTGAGGCTACGAGATATTCTTGGAAGCCCTTGCATCGGACGGAGAGGACTCGGCTGTGCACATTTCCAGCAATGGAGAAGCGCAGGTGTAAAGAGCAGGCAGGAGATGGTTCAGTCTGAGGTGCGGGCCCGTGAGGAGGAAAGGCGGATGGCAAGGGCAGTGGAACAAGGATCCCAGGGTGCATGGACAAAATGGGACCTTCCCAAGCGCAAGATCTCCTGGCAAGAATTGTGGCGGATGGAGCCCTACCGAATTTCCTTCCTATTGCGATCTGTCTATGACACCCTTCCTTCGCCAGCGCACTTACATGTATGGGGGCTGAGGGAAGATCCTAACTGCAAGCTTTGTGGGCAAAAGGGAACATTGGCACATATACTATCAGGGTGCAAAACTGCTCTCACTCAAGGTCGGTATAGGTGGCGTCATGACAAAGTGTTACGGTCCCTTGCTGACATATTGGAGCAGGAAAGATGTAGGAAGAGGCCTGCCGGTAAGGGCTTGAAGAGGGCGATCACCTTCATCAAGGAGGGAGAAAGGCCTTTTTCAACCAAACCATCAAAACCCAATCTCCTTCAAAACGCCAGGTCCTGGGAGATGAGGGTGGACGTGGGAAGAAGGCTGCAATTCCCAGGGGTGGTGCTCACAGCCCTCCGTCCAGACATTGTCTTGTGGTCAACAGAGGGCAAGAAAATAATTCTAGTTGAGCTGACGGTGCCTTGGGAGGAGGGGTGTGAGGTTGCCCATGAGAGGAAGGCCTTGAAGTATCAGTCCCTTCTTCAGGACTGCAAGGACAAGGGATGGCAGGCGTGGTTGTTCCCAGTGGAGGTCGGCTGCAGAGGTTTCCCTGCCAAATCAACCTGGCGGTTACTATCAGATCTGGGCATGGACGAAAGAAGGAAAAAACAAGCAGTGCGTCGGATGGGGGAGGAGGCAGAACGTGCCTCCTGCTGGATATGGAACAAGAGGGAGGAGGAAAGCTGGAAGCCAGGAGCAGATGGGCAGTGACTTGGCCATCACTGCCGGCCCACCAACTGGAGGGTGTTGTGGTTGAGGGCCGAAACACCCAGTGAAGGTTGTGTACCACCTGACGACATCTGCTCCTGGCAGAAGGCTACAGTTACCCTCAAGGTAACTGAAGAAAGCACCCACTAGGTGTATGTCACAAGTCACAAGTTATTTTATTATATTAACAACTGGAAGTCAGATTTAGTAGGCTGTATTCGTATTGAGAATTTCCAGGACAAGTTTCAGCTCAAAATACTATACAGATCGTTTATCATACCATGATTTAAATGACCCCTTTTGAGTGGAAGCAAAAACACGCTGTTTTTCGTGTGTCTCTTTAAATGCAAATGAGCTGCAGCTCCCCACCCCTATAGAGGGTATGCGCGTGACGTCACTGCCAGCTGGAGTGATTGCGGTCACGCCCACTGAGTGGCAAAAAGACTGAGCGGCAGCATTGGTTTTCAGCGTGAATGCCGTGAAAAACACAAAAAATGCATCTAAAATGGGAAAGAGCTTTGCGATTGATTGTACAACTACATTTCACAAGAAATCTGAGGTATATTTTTACAGACTGCCGAAAGCTACAGAACAGAGAAGCAAATGGAACGATGCAATTCATAGAAACAACTTGACTCCAGGCAGAGAAAAGTGGATTTGCAGTTATCATTGAGCACGTTTACATGCACACCAGTAACCATAACAACGCAAGTAAACCGTGGCATGTTTACATGACTTTATTAATAAATCAGGCCATGACCTGTAACGACAAAACAATCATTTGCGTATCTGACTTTGAGTATTTCATTTGTTGTATCGGTTGATGTTAAATAAAGCTTGCAACATGTCAACGGGAAACTTACAGTTTGTATATTTTCCTCTCATGCAGTTACAGATGCAGCGTTTTGACTGAACCATTTCTACTTCTGCTGCACGAGATGAGAGGACATTTTTATAATGTTCTGTGTCATGAAAGAGTCTGCGTTTGTGATATATTTTATTCTTCCTTTCCAGCAAAACGCTCTGTCTGGATGCGTTTAAATCTGCACAAATATGCGTTTCTGTCACATTTCACACATGCGCACTTCAATAAGCTGACAGAAAGCAGGTTAATGCGTTTACATAATGCGAAATCCGAGTAAGAGGCAAAAAACGACCTGTGTCGACCGGTTTATGCTTAAGCCAGTTATGACCCTACTCCGATAAAATAAACTTTTTAAATAAACTGACAAAAAACTATAGGCTACAAGTTTTAGGGCTGGACAATATGATTATAGCCTATATATAACATTGATGTGATCACCTGGATTTAGACTTACCTATATTGTATTTATATAAAGCGTTCACAGGCAAATTTGCTTCACGTATTTCCCCGGCGTCGAAATCAGGCACATATATGAGTGTCAGGAAACACGATGGCTCCGTGTCTATATCCATGGATCACTGGATCTTTGGCCTAAGTTGTAAGGGACACTATATCGAGTCCAACTTTTAGTTTAAACTGATAATAGGTTGTTTTACTCGCGTTTTCGCAGTTTCCACTATCGCAGTTTCCACTAACTCCAGCCACGCAGCAGCTCTTTTGCCACTCAGTCCGGCTGAGGGGGGCGTGTTCCGGCGGGAAAGTGACGTTAATGCATTCCCTAATACAGAAGGGGGCGGAGCCTTTACAGCTCATGCTTCAGATCAGTGTTGCCAAGCCCACGTTTTAGTTTATTTTCTGCGGAATAGATCTACTATAAAGGAGCTGTATGTAAGAAATGTATTTCAATTAATCATAAAAAGGCCCTGATATGTCACTAGACATTAAGAAATCATGTTCATTTCAAATAATTATATCACTGACAACAGTAGTATGGCTAGGATATTGTCATTTAAAAAGTGGACTTGCAGCCCTCAACTGATGTTGATGTTGTCATGTTGTGTTTTGGTCTGATGCGCCACCCTCCACCTATCCACCAATCACAGTAGTGAGTAGTCAGTAGTGTTTCGGGATCCGGGTTGCCAGCTTTGCTCTAATTTACCCTAACTGTAGTCGGATAAAGATGTCTAACGTTACTAAATCAAAAAGACCTTTGTTTTACTATTATACATTTATTTTTCCATAGACTTTTTTTAAAATTGTAATTGTATTTATATGTTCAAAATAACGAAATAAAATCAAATTAAATATCAAATTAAAAACGCTTATCTCTTCAGCTATTATGGCCCCAGCACCTCAACACCCAGCTCAACACCTCAACACACCAAAAACTTGCTGTGTACGTCTCGTCGTCACTTGCCATTGGAAGCAGCCTACTTTCTGCTGAATCCTGTAGCTAATCTGGCAACCTCGAGTCAGGGGGTGGGGGGAGGGGATACAGCGCTCTATGGTATTTTTAAAGTGATTGCAGTACCAGTTTTGGCCACAATCCTACATATGGCTCCTTTAAATTGATGAACTGATGAACTAAACAAGGAACAGATGGATGTAATCAATCGATGTGTAACTATATGAAAACAAATGAAAACATGCTTATAAACCATGACAACCAAGGAAACAAAAAGGAAACACAGGAAATGTCCATGAAAACGAAACTAAAAGTAGAACTATTGTATTCACGATAAAACACGGCTATGACCGCTTCACCCACCGGTTCTGTGTATCACTACACAACACCCTTAGCAACCACTCTTAGCAGCGTAAACATATGTTTGTTTTCATTGATACTGAAGCTTACTGTATTACACAGGAGAGTATTGTGAGAGAGAGATCGAGTGAGCGAGTGTGTTACCTGCATTCAGATTTAGCACTTTCCTTCAGGACAGGTTCATAATAAAAAAATGTGTAATAATGTAACTTCTATAACTTGCTATTCACGGTCAGGGACTATTTTTTCAAGTGAAAGGAAGGGTGATTTTAGTGATTTTACTTCATAAAAACTCGTGCCTAACAACGCCCTTCAGCCGTGACTTATTCATGATACAGCACAGACTCTCCTACCTTATTGCTTACGTATATAAAACATAGTTGATACAAAGTCTATGCAATGTCCCCATTTAGCTAGCTAAGTAATAGTGTGTGTTTGTGTGTGTGTGTGTGTGTTTCCTCAAATTGCTACACTGTATGAGATATATAAGCAACGTTCAGTAATCATAAATTTACAAAGAAAACTAAATTTAAAAGAAAACCATTTGAATTTGTAAAATTTACACGAAATTATAATTTAACCAGTTCCAACTTTATACAAATGTGCTGATATGTTAGATTTGACATAACTTATCTGTGTTTTCCAGCATAAATTCACATCAATAACATAATCAGTAATGCTTGCCTTAGAAAACACCAGTAGCTAAGGGTAAATGTTCTGAAGGAGGGTGAACCTTCGATTGGCTAGTTTGTTGTGAGACTGTCTGTGCTCTGACTGGTATTATGCAATTCAACACAGGTACAGATTCTCCCCAGTGCTTTGATAAGACTTGTTGAGCTTTGAGACGTCTGGATTGTATGACAGCCCTTCTGTGTCCTCCTCCCTTCCTTGAGCAAACTGCAGAAGAGCTTCTTATGGAGATGATAATGCTGAAGGGGGAGATAAAGTCAATTTTGCAGTGGTTCGCTCCATCAGACAAGCAACGTGATCTTGGCCCGCTTTACACTTTTGTTATTAACCAAATTAACAACTAAAACAACCAGAACGCACACTTGCATTGCGTTGGCCAAGCATTAGCACATTAGCATACTATTACATACTCACATTAGCATTAGCATACTCACCAGATGCTATTCTTCTGACGTCCTAAGATGTAAACAAGCTAATCAGCTGGAATTTTCTCATATCAAACTGATAATGTTCATTTCCTTGACTGTCTTCCTGTGGGCCATATCTGTTGTTTAGAGCTATTTGAAGCTACGCTAACATATCTATGTTGTGATCCACACTAGAGAAACATATAACAAAGAATGTAAGAACAATAAGAATTTACCCCTAAATTACTTCTTGACATACACACAGGTCTGCGGCTATGCATGACTGAATTTGCTAATGCTAATCCACAGGCCACACAGATACAGACCCGTCACTGTGCTAAGGTTTCATTCAATCCACAAACACTTGCATTTGTGACCTTTTATGCCCTTAGTTATAACAGCTTACATGAAGCATTTGGCACGCAAGCCCCTTCCAAATGTGTGGGTTTCAGAACCGCATGTGCTTAACCTCACTTAGCTAGCAAACAAAGCAGATGAAAACATGAGAGGAAATGCGCAGCAGGCGGCATGACCTTCAATCCAATTTTTTACCAAAATAAGTATGAGCAAAGTGCAGTCATGACATTTTGAGTTTCATATGAATATTATTAACATGAAGCTTAATATTAGACAGTATTAATGCTGAGGCAAGCATACTAAAGCGATCAAATCCTTAACCATTAGCAACTCATCCCACACGCACCACTCTTGAAAAGTCGTGGGGGAAAAAAGTAAATGCTTTTGTGTTCTCTCACAAAACTATTGCATTCCCACAAGAAACTTGGTTTTATGTTCCCATCCTTTGCCATCACCATGTCCAATTAGGGGCTCATTAATTTAGTT
Source organism: Tiaroga cobitis (assembly GCA_030578255.1). NCBI lineage: Eukaryota > Metazoa > Chordata > Actinopteri > Cypriniformes > Leuciscidae > Tiaroga > Tiaroga cobitis. The sequence goes on from CM060605.1 coordinate 35,739,003, forward strand.
ATTGGGTCTCATTCATGAAACACGAGCAGAACGAATTTTTGTGTAAATTGTGTGTAAAGTGGTTCTGGCGTAAATTTTCGGATTCATTAAAATATTCGTATTTTCCAAATGTTAGTTGGTACGAAAGAAATCTACACCTGCTCCCAGCCACGCGTGAGTTTAACATCCGAACGTTTTGCTCATTAATAACTAAGGCTGCATTTTAATTCACCTTAATCGGGTACATATTTACACAGCATTTTAAAAAGAATATTATATATAGTAATTACATACGGTTTTTCTTTTTACTTCTGGGACTGTTTGATTAACAGATGAAACTCCATTAACTGCATTTGTAATATGCTGCCAAGCTTGCTTTTTTTTAGGACCTGATACGCCACTATGTAGTCTACGCTTGAAAATAAAATGTGGTGTTTTGAATGAACTTCTGATAATAAAACTTCGATTTCTGCATCTGAGAAATTTTTCTTTTTCATTCGTTTTTGAGAAGACATGTTGAAATCCTTCGTTTGGTGTCATAATATGATGCCGATATATAGTTGTCAGTCGGATTTAATGGGCGGGATTTATGGTAATTGAGAATGAGCGTGCACGCGTGTTACGACTGATTGGAATTCATTAACACACACACATTTCACTATCACATCTGACGTTTACAAAGTATTTTATGAATCAGGAGATGAGTTTTCGGGAAGGTCTCTTTACGCGCAAATCACTCTCATATTTACTCGTATATTTACGAATGTTTCATGAATGAGAACCATTGTGTGCAATGGCAGGGATGTTGAATATCATTTGCAGAACTTTTACCCAATCATAACAGTGGGCGTTTACGTACAAGTCTTAAATGCTTAAGTCTATCAAAACTGAATGCTTCAAAGATAGGGGCCAAAAACAGGAAAGTAAATAGTCTATTACTTCTAAATAATGATGTATTTTTATGTAAAAATATTGCTAACATTAAGTGGACTTCAAAGAACATTATACATTTAAGTCATGACCCCTTTAAAAGCTAAATGTAGGCCTACTTCTTTTTCACAAGGGCACTTATGCTACAGATGTAATCATGTCCTGCTTTACAAACTCACTTTTAAATAACATATTTCAAATAAGCAACACACCCTGACATATATCTATATATTTACAACTAAAACAAGAGACAAAAAGTATGTACAGTACAACCAGAATGCACGCTTGCATTGCGTTTGCCACGCATTCACATTAGCATATAGCTCACATTAGCATTAGCATACATGTATATGCATACATTAGCGTCTCAGAGCATGGACTGTTTCTGTGGAAACTGGATCTTTTAACGGCAGCTGAAGTGACGCAATGACTATCAATTGTCGATTAGCTCAGACTTATTATGCCGTATTGTGCGTCGCATGTTCTCCCATTCAGAAAAAATATGACTGAACCGTCTTGGTGTCTTCCTCATTTCTAGGGGCTTGAATATCACAGAGGCTTGAGGAGGAGCTGTTCTGACTTTGCCAGCAAGAAACCACCCAGGACCTTCCGAAAAACATCCAAGAATTCCCATTAGCAACTCATAGCAATGAACTAAAACCCAGCCAGCCTTGAAAATCTAGCTGGACGCCTCAGCAAACACACAGACGTGCGTCAGGATCGTCTCACTCACACCATCGACGAAAACAAAGATGCAGAGGTGTAGGAGACTTGAGATTTGTGTATTGGACACAATGAGTGTGTGTGTTTGTGTGTGTGCTCTGGCTCTTCTCAATCCCGGCTCCAGGGGGAGAGCTGTTAGACTGATAAGATAAGACTGGACTCAGAGCAGTCAGTGTGGACTGCGTGCGAGGCTCCTGATCCACTTCAGATAGGCTTTGAAAAGCACGACCTGGACCAACAACAACACACACACACACACACACACGGCTCTATAGTCTCTGACATGATGAAGACACGTTATTTATGTGTGTTTAGTCTCAAGTGCAATAACATGCCTTTTCAAATTCCTGAAATTGCTGACACTAAGCAACTTAAGCAACACTGTTGTCTTGCTTAAATGCCTTTTAAATGATTTTTGCTAGAACAAGTGGGAGTTACATATTTTTGATAATTCACTATGCTGCTCCTGTCTTTCATTTTTAAGTAAAAATATCTAAGTAAGATACTTTTACTGATAAGCAAAATTGTATGGAAGCTTGTTTCCGCCACTGAATACAAAATAATAAAGGTAATCGTGAGTTTTTATCTCACAATTCAGACTTTTTTTTCTCGCAATTGTGAGTTTATATCTTACCATTCAAACTCGTAATCGTAAGCTATAAAATCAGAGAAAAAAAAGTCAGAATTGTGATTTTATATCTTGCATTTCTAAATTTTTAACTCGCAATTATTCGTTTATTTCTCGCAATTCTGACTTGCAGTTGTGAGAAAAAAGTCAGAATCTTTATCTAAAACATTTTTTTTTATTCCGTGGCAGAAACAAGCTTCCATAAAATTTCCATAAGTACATTAAGTTTTTAGGGAATGTGACTTGAACATAACAGGCTATAACAGTATATTTTTTTGTTTCAATGGAAGAATTGTTCCCTTGTTTTAAAGGGATATGGGATCACAGATGTTTTTTGTTTGTTTTTCAGAATGTCCAGATACCCAAAAAAAAAAAAAAAAATGGTGATGAGAATTTTCATCATCATTAATCCAGTCTTCAGTGTCACATGATCCTTCATAAATCATTCTAATTGGTTGATTTGCTGAAAACCCGTTGTGCTGCTTCCCTCTATTTTGTAAAGTATGTGAAACCGAATGTATTGTGCAACAGTAGTAGTATTCTTCTATACATTGTTTTAACATAAATGTGGCATCCTAATATCATATAATGGTAAATAAAGAGTTAAAAAGTACTTTCTTTAACCCAAATCTCTTGGCAATCAAATCAGTATATTCTCTACCTTTTTTGTATGAAGATACCAAGATATGAAAAGATATTGATTCAGGTTAATAAATCTCACAGAAGATGGAAGGTCAAGTCGAGTGCATTGCATTATGGGATACAGTACCCAAAGCGTTGTGCTCAGTTGAATTCTACACTTTGTTAAATGTAATCCAGGTATTCGATGTATGTGTGTGTAGGGCTGAGCGAATATGGGTAGAACTCTTTACTGTACTTCAGAAATCCTTTTAAAGGTATACATGTGAATTCACACAAAAATTAAAATGAGTCTATGATTTACTCACCCTCAAGTCATCCAAGTTTCGCAACTTGTGACGTCGGAAGTATGGTAGTGCGTCATGGCGTAGCGTAAGTATCAGCAGTACGTCGCATTACATAAGTTGCGCTTTAGGCTCAAGTCGAATCTGTATGTTCGTTTGGCCGGATGCTCGTTATTTTACTTCATAAAGTTTTAAATTCAATATTTTTCTTACACGAGCGCATCGCTTCGCTTCAGAAGGCCTGTATTAACCCCACCGGAGCACTTTTATAAACTTTTATGGACTTCAAAACAGAAGCGGCCATTAACTGCCATTTGCTTGAAAGAGCCAGGACATCTTTAATATAACTCCGACTGTATTCGTCTGAAAGAAGAATGTCATATACACCTATGAATTGAGGGTGAGTAAATAATGGGGTAATTTTCATTGTTGGGTTAACTATCCCTTTGAACGTGGCACAATGGCCTTCATAATCACAGTATGCTAATGCCTATTTAGTGCAAGGGATTCATCAATATGCGGATTGAGGACTGTTGGGACAGTCCAGGCACAGGATGGTCCTGTTTGGAGAGACAGACTCGATTGGACCACAATGACGTCTGTACCATTCGCTTCACATGACAAATGCTTTTATACTGTTTATTTACGTTTTTATTATACGCTGAACTGAACGGTGGGGAACTGAATAGAGATATTAAAGCTAATGTACAATGTAGGTAATATTGCTTAAACATGCATTGAGGTGAATATGTTGATGTTCTTCTCTCCCTCTTGATCACCACCCATTTTCCTTATCATTCGGTTTCCTGTCGGTCGGTTTCGGTGTTGGTATTCCTCTCATGTTTAATAATGCTTTGGTATAAGAAGGAAAGGTAACTGTTGATCTGGGAGAAAGGCTTCGCCACTCCCGCACACCGGTGCGTAAACTCATACTATGAGAAAGGCTCTTACGGCCTTGTTTGGACAGCAGTGTATTATTTGTCACAATAAGTTCTCTATACAGTATGTTGTCCCATATACTGTCTGTATATGGAAACATGTAACTTAATAAATAACTTTGCCTGCTTTAAAGGCTTTGAGAATCTTTCCTTTTATCCCTGATGATGTTGAAACCTAAAGTGATTATAACTTTCGTTATCTAAACGTTCAGGTTACATCCTACGTTTTCCTATCAGTCTTATAAGACAGACTTTTTTATGCACCTCATCCTGCCTTTCTTTCCGATTATTGGTTCAAAATAGCAACGTAAGCTTCCAGCTTTACATGTGGAAAGTTTCACATTGTAAGACAAAAGATAGCATGCTACTCTGAACATAGCCATTTATACAATGAATACCGACTGCAATAGCGACTGTGTCAGAAACAGAAAGATGCGGTCGACAGCCAGAGCGCTTCGCACTCAGGAAACATGCTTTCAGGGCGCGCTTGGGTTTGGGTTAGCATACCTGAGTCGGTTTTGAGAAGAGTTCCTGTCACATGTGCTGCTGAAATGGGGTCAGGGGTCATGGGGAAACCTAATCTGGCTGCCTTGGGGATTCTATCAATAACTTCAGCGGGTTCCTGTTTGCTTGTTCAGCTGTTCTGCTTCACCACGAGTACATGTCAATAAACATGCTAATCTCCGCTTAAAGAGTACAAATGAAACAGCAGGATTTGAGAACAGTTACGATGGCTAAGCGTCTTTCTTTTTTTATAAGGCAATTGCTTTGCTTCACAGCCTCTCTTGTAATGCGGCGCTCACATGTCGAAAGGTCAGAAGGTCACTCGCAAGTTTACACACTACCCTCTTTGTTTTGTTGCGGCCCTTTCCTTCTCTGGTGTCTTGTGTTCTGGGGATGCAACATGAAAAATGACAAAAAAATGACAGCAAGCATCTTAACACTCATCCTTAAACTCCAAGAATCATTCTACTTTTAATGAAGGTTGATTTAAGTTTCAGTCTGATCTCTGACACAAAGCTGTTATATGACTTCAGAAGACCCGGTTTCACAGACAATTGGTTTAAGTCTGGTCCTGGACTAAAATGCATGTTTGAGTTGTTTTAACTGAAAGTATATCCTAAAATATACCATTGTTGCAACACAGTAAAGTTTTTTTTTTCAAAGGCACGTTTATAAAAGCTACTTCAATGTCCTGATTGAACTAAGGCCTATCCTGACTTTATTAGCCCTGTATGTGAAACCAGGCCTTGAAATATGACGCACAAGAATACATGTACAAATACTTAAATACATATAATATATATTTATAAATACTTAAATACACTAAATACTTTAACATTGCATTACATTTTTTTAAATACTGTAGATTTTTCTATTCACCAAAGAATCCTGAAAAAAATGTATCAAGGTTTCCCCAAAAATATTAATCAGCACAACTGTTTTTAATATTGATAATAATCAGAAAGCTTTCTTAATAAACCAGCAATCTGAAGGATCATGTGACACTGAAGACTGGAGTCATGATGCTGAAAATTCAGCCTTAACCATAAATTACATTTTGAAATATTACAATAATTGTATAAAAAAATCAAATAAATGTATACTGTATATATATACTGATACTGTGTGTGTGTGTGTGTATATATATATATATATATATATATATATATATATATGTGTGTATATATATATGTGTGTATATATATATATATATATATATATATATATATATATATATATATATATATATACATACAGTATATATATATATATATATATATATATATATATATATATATATATATATACACAGTACCGGCCAAAAGTTGGAAACATTACTATTTTTTTATGTTTTTGAAAAAAGCCTCTTATGCTTATCATGGCTGCATTTATTTGATCAAAAAATCTGTAAAAACATTAATATTGTGAAATATTATTACAATTTAAAATAATAGATTTCTATTTTAATATAGGCTACTTTAAAATGTCATTTATTCCTGTGATCAAAGCTGAATTTTCAGCATCATTACTCCAGTCTTCAGTGTCACATGATCCTTCAGAAATCACTTTATTATGCTAATTTGATGCTCGTTTATTATCAACGTTGGAAACGGTTTTGCTGCTTAAGATCTTTTTGGATCCTGTGATACTTAAAAGTAAAATGTTATGCATAAAAAGTTGAAAAAGAACAGCATTTATTCAAAGTAGAAATCTTTTCTAACAATACAAACTTTTGAGTGGTAGTGAATATTGTTACAAAAGATTTTTAATTTAAATAAATGCTGTTCTTTTTTAAAAATTTTATTCATCAAAGGTTACTGAAAAAAACGTATTACAGGTTTACAAAATATTAAAGGTTTAGTTCACCCAAAAATGAAAATTAAGTCATTAATTACTCACCCCCATGCTGTACCAACCCCGTAAGGCCTTCGTTCGTCTTCGGAACACAAATGAAGGTATTTATGATTAAATCTGAGAGGTGGATCACTACTACATAGGCTGCCTAAGGGAATGAATCCTGACGGCCCAGAGAGTCATTAAAGAAAATGTTTAAATATTCCATGTCGCAACAGTGGCTCAACTATAGGTTTATCAAGCGACGAGAATACTTTTTGTGCGAAAAAACAAACAAAAATAACGACTTTATTCGACTATTCCTTTTCTTCCTTGTAGGCCTGAAACGAGACTTCAAGAGATTTCCACGACGCGCACGCGCGAGAACTTAACTGAAGTAGTTGAAGGTATAGTATAGTTGTAGTATAGTATAGTGAAGTATAGTTGAGCCACTGTTGTGACATGGAATATTTAAACATTTTCTTCATTGACTTTTTTCTGGGCCGTCAGGATTCATTCCCTTAGGGAGCCTATGGAGGAGTGATCCAGCTGTCACATTTAATCAAAAATATCTTCATTTGTGTTCCGAAGACGAACGAAGGCCTTACGGGGTTGGTACAGCATGGGGGTGAGTAATTAATGACTTAATTTTCAGTTTTGGGTGAACTAACCCTTTAAGCAGCTCAACTGTTTCCAACATTGATAATAAATCAGCATATTAGAATGATTTTTGATGTCTGATTTCGAATAAATACAGGCTCGATGAGCATAAGAGACTTTTTTCAAAAATGTTTTTCCAAAATATGAACTTTCCAATCTTTTGACCGGTACTAGGCTATATATATTCATATATATATATAATTTGACTAAATAAATATGACTAGTTATTTTTTGACTAAATGACAAAAGTGATTTTTTTGGGTGAACTGCTTCTTTAAATGGAAGATAAACATTTCTATCAACAAATTAAAATCCAGACAGAACAAAATCTAACGGATGGACAAAGCAGACTAAATAATAGCTTTAGTCTTAATCTAGTTAAGACTGTCTTCAGTTCTCGAGACCGTACCCCTCCTTCTCACATCATCGGGAAATGAACCAGTCAAAGGTGGCGAAAAAGTAAACAAGCCTGTGTTGAAGTTTTTGAAGCTTTGAAGTGGAGCTTGAGGTGGCGTGCTGGGTTCCGGATGCTGTGTTTGTGCAGGGCTGAGCAGCGGGGAAAATAATGGATATGTAATGCTTGTTTGAAGTTTGGAGACATAAGGCGCTGTTTATCACCGGCTCCATCTTATAGCGCCAGGAGCATAACGCTAGAAGGAAAAACACACTGCAAAATCAAACCAGTGCACATCCATATAAACAATCAAATGGACGGATCTCACAACAGCTGCTTTGTTTTTTTCCGTATTTTGCTTTGCATATTAAGTTTAATGATTGTTTTGCACTGTAACAATATGTACATGTCAATTATTATAATTCTCTCTTTACTGTATTACAAAAAAAAAAAACAGATGCATTAGGTAATGAGCTTGTTTTGCATTTAAATGTCACAATGAAAAAAGCAAAAATTATTTTATCAGACAGTGATTGTTAATGATTGTTTTGCACTGTAACAATATGTAGCTACATGTCAATTATTATAATTCTCTCTTTACTGTATTACAAAAAAAACCAGATGCATTAGGTAATGAGCTTGTTTTGCATTTAAATGTCACAATGAAAAAAGCTAAAATTATTTTCATTATGAAGAACATAATACATTTTTTCTTTTAAATCATGAGGTTAAAAGTGACCCGTACACTGTTTTCGTGACATGCATGCTGACACAAGAGGTGACTGAGGAAGTGAAAACAAAACAGGATTTCAGTTTGATATTTGGGAACTAACACAGGCTTTATTGAGGATGTTTTTACCTTCCATATTTAGCTTTGACTTATTACATAATGTCTTAAATATGCATTTAAAAGAGCTCAACTTCCTGTACAAAACTTCCAGTTGTCTTATAAAATCTTGAATACAGAATGCGAATGGGTTGACCATCATCTACAGCAGTTTTTAAAGAATCTGTCTTCGAACCACTTTGAGCCAATTGGAAAATGTATCATCAGACAGTTGCATAAGGTTTAAAGAGGGATGTACACAAATATTGAAATATTAGGGGGACCAAATGTAATATTGGAATAATCTGTAATTGAAAAATCCATAGTAATGCACCACTATTCTGAATTTTGTGAGGGACGAGTGCATTATGAGAGACGTTGAACAAATTGGGTTCCAGTCAAGTTCCCTGGTTCAAAACATTAAAACTAGGGCGATTTGCATGAATAAGTGGAAGCGGATTTGATGTACGTAAACGTGAAGTCAGTACTTCTCATCAGACTTTCGGTCTTTTTCATTTCCCCTTTTTCTGCTTGACAAAGACACAATGAGTGAGGGTGATCTAATCTAACACTTGTGCCAAGAGCTTAAAAGCTCTGGATCTCCCTTTTTGACTGACGCATCTTTACAGATACAGCAACACCTTACTGCAGACTTTCACGGGCACGTTTAGAAGGGAGGATGTTGGATTGGGTGTGTTGACAGTTCCTGCCAAATCTAGCGTTGCGCTGTCATGTCACAAATTACACAGTTATAAAGAAATTTCTCAACCTTATTCATCCAAAACCCCAGCTCAGTTATGCCTGTAGCAGATTACATTTTCATAAGAACAAGGGAAAACAGAATTTAGGAAAAACTGGTGTTGGGGCATGCATCTCGTGTCAAGACGAATCTGTTTCACTCTCCAGTTACTGACACTTTGAGTGATTGAAATGTTGTTCTTTGAGACTGTTCTTTGTCAATATCAGCCACTTGAAATGGCTAAAAACACAGAGAGAATTTCATATTTTATATCAGTGTGGCATTACACACATTTACAATGGCATACATAGATAGTAGATACTTTAAATAGTAACTGTTGAATATTTAAAGATTAAACAGAAAAAAAGGGAACATTGCAACTTCAATATTGCAGGCTTATATTTGTGAATGGGCATTACAGAGGGAGAAGCAATGATGATGATCTATTGTAAATAAATACTTCTACCTATGATTTTAGAACTTTATTGTCAAGTGAAGTTTGTAACAGGAAAAAACAGTGCATTATGACATTATCAATAACAGTGCAAAGTTAATATACAGTATTAAAGTGCCAACAAAAGTTTTCAGCTTGTTAATACTATGACACTTTCAGGCAGTCAATGTCTTCAATGTGTTTCAGGCAGTTCATGTGGCATTGCATAAAATAGTATCATGCCATTTTGTTTGTGGGTTTAATTAAATAGTGGTTATATATCCTAGTATGTTATTTCCACATTCACATACCATTCTGGAAATGTAAGTACATTCACATATAGTTAGAAGTTCTGGACTACTTTAATCAAGTTCCAGTTGATCTATATTTGTATTATTCTTACTCCACGGTTAAATAATCCAAATGTTTGGATAGATTTCCACAGAGAACAGGTGTGGCCCCCATTTCCGGGCTGAAGGATGGCTTTAAGAGGGAGGTAAATCCCTCTAAAAGGGCATAGTTTACTCATTGCCCAGAGAGATATTAACAAACCCAATTAGGGCATAATCCACATGTTTCATGCCACATTTTATTTCATCCGCCGCAGAGTGCTTTTTCTGCATTCTGTTTCCTTACGTCCACTTTATGTAATGACTTTGAGATTTGTTGCAAGATAGGATGTTGAGCAAGTATCCATTTGTCCAATATATACTATGTCCTCATACGTTGGATTCATTGTGAAACATCTTGTTCTTTATGGACCTCAGGCTGAAATGAAGGGAGGTGCTCGTCTCCGACTGCAAGGCCTCGGAGAACTTGACATCCAAGGAACGGTTCGCCTGAGACTTCCTCTTAATGGAGTTTTGTATTGTCTCTGAGGTGAAATAGTAGACGATGGGGTCGAAACAGCAGTTGGACACAGCAATGCACAGAGCGATGGGATAGATCGTCCGAACCACCGATTCCACCGCGCAGCCCTTTAAGGTGTTCGTCCGCACCAGTGAGTAGAAAACCAGGTTGACATTGTAGGGGATGAAACAAAAGCAGAAGATGCTGAGGTGGACGATGATCATCCTCAAGATCTTTTTCTTGTTCAGCTTCCCTCCTCGACTGACAGCATGCGGCCTCCTCAAGGTTTGGAGAACCATGGCGGAGCAAACCACGTTCAGTATCAAGGGGATAAGGAACCCCACTGTCTCGATGAAGATCACCACTTTCGAGAGATGGCTCTTCCACTGCTTTGAGGAGAAGTTCTCAAAGCAGGATATTGAGTTATTTTGCTTGTTTGTACTATCCAGCATGAAGCCTGTCGGAAGACTTCCAGAAAGCACCAGAATCCAAACGGCGACGCACACGATTTTAGCATTGCGTTTGGTCCGGAGTCCCCTCGAACGGAAGGGGTGAACGATGGCGAGAAAGCGGTCCACGCTGATGCACGTTAGGAAGAGGATGCTCCCGTACATGTTGGTGTAAAAGAGTGAAACAGAGAGCTTGCAGAGCAGACTGCCAAATGGCCAGTTCTGCTGGATGAAGTAAAAAACCCTCAAAGGGAGCGTGAGCACAAATAACAAGTCCGACACCACAAGGTTCATCATATACGTTGTGGTCTCATTGCGCAGTTTCAGAGAACAAGTGAAAATGTACATGGCTGCAACATTGGTGATGAGTCCCACCATGAAGACAATGCTAAACACTATACCGTAGAGTGGATATTTGAAGCTGTCATTCTTTGGGCAACTGTTGTTGTTTAGCTGCAGAGAATAATTGTCCCATCCCCCGGCAAAACTCTCCATCTGAACAGTCGTGTTGTACATCTCAATGAGAAACAAAGGCATACTATGGGGTGGCAGTTAGGCGAGACTACACAATAAGAGGATTTCCCTCAATCCGCAATTCAACAGGGCAAAACAAAGCATCCGCAGCAGACAGATTGCTTCCAACCGCAAGATGGTCTTGCCTTCAAGGGCACATAGATCTCTTTAATGTGTGTTTTTTTTCTGCTGGCAGTTGAAAACTGAAGCGATCAAACACTTTTCTGTGGCATTCTCCAACAAAGCCTCATGTTGAAGGCATTTCACCCCAGAGACTGGAGCCAGACCCCAACTACCTCTTCCCCTCCCCCTTCCCTTTCCCCAGCCAGCCCACAAGATTGTTGCCCCAAGCTTAGAAGCTACTCACTTCAAAGTTTCAATTCACGCAGTTCTTTCCTCTGGTTTCACTTGAGCAATACCATCCACAATCAGCCAAAGGGAGTAGTCCTGTTAGAATCCACTCTTAGTATATTCCCATTGAGAAAAAACAGATGTCTTTTTCCAACATACTAATTAAAGCATTCCAAAATAGTTGTTGTTCAATAGTATCCTTTCAATTAGCCTTCTTTGTTCTCAGTCCCACATATGGTCCAGTGATTGTAGAGCACCTGTAGACCGCATGCAGCACTCCCTGAGTGTGTGACAGTGCAAATGAGTGAGTCCGACTTGCTTCAGCGAGGGTCTGTTGGCCCACCCCCTTCCTCACGGATCTGTCTTGGTGTCTCCGTCAGCAGTGGCCCCAGGGGCAATTCTGTGCTGTGTGCATTGAAGAGGCGGGAGAGAGGCAGCTGTGCTGTGGAGGACTGCACCAGCCAGTGTTATCACGACTAACGTATCTGACCAGCCACGGCTCCTCCTACCTCCTGGATAGATCCCTCCTCCTCTGACTGAGAAGAAATTATTATTATACCGTGTGCAAGGTGTAAACTGTCTCTTTTGACAACTTTTCTTGTTATTGTATTCTATAATTTTAAATCTTACCCATAGGAAAATTATAATAAGAGGTTATATTTTAAAGGATTATTTAAGTTCTCAGATGTTTGTTTTGTGTATCAACTGTTTTGTTGTAATCTGGAGCTATAAAATGTGTATAAAATAGCTCAGTTAGTGGGGTTTTGAACTTATTTTTTCATATTGAAATTTCTGAATTTTGTATCTTGACAAAGAGTTCTGAGTTTATGAGCTCTTCTTAGGAGACACATGTGAGATTGCTAGGCAGTCACAGTTTAACTTAAGCACGGTCCAGTTAGCCCCTGCTGGTAAATGCCTTAATTACACCATTCTGACTGCAAACCGCATTGACAATTCAGACAGTCATTCAGATTATCCATTTATTTATTCTTTATTCTATATTTCTGAGATAATGTACAGTATATAAAACATATAAATTCGCTTGCTTAATCATATATTAGATGTTTTACCAAAGCCATTTCTGCTACCTTAAGATCAGGGTATGCCATTATCCAATCAATGTTATCCATGAGGTTCTAGCATTAGTCACATGACATCATGTGCTTGGATCAAGTGCCATTGAGGTGAATGGGAAGGCTAACTGATAGCTTTCTCCAAGTATTACAGAGCTCCTTGTGTTTTGTTTTGTTTTATTTTATTTTATTTTAGAAGCGAAAGACTTGTAGAAAAATTGTCTGGGAGAAACCATTTAAAGTCCCCCTGTAGTCAACAATTAAATATATATATATATATATATATTTTTTTTTCCCCCAAAAAAATATACATGCAAATTGTATAATATCCAAGGTAAACATTTCTAGTAATTGTGCCGTTAATTCTCATATGTATTTTCTTTTAAAGTTTTGGATTATATCCTCTCCCCAAATGTGTCACTAATAAAAAAACAACAATAAATAATTTAATGAGAAGGCTTATATTGGGTATATCTACCTTGTAAATATATATTTTTTGCTATTTTATTAAAAAGTGTTCACATGTAAATCAACAACAATTACAATTTGAACAATATCTTAAGTGTAATCTTTATTATTTTTTAAAGTATACATTTTATCATACATATTTCAAAGTTAATGATTCATTAGTTTGATAAAGCCTTCATTGGAACAACATAATAACATCTTAGTTGATGAGTTCATTTTTGACAAAACATACATAATATTTAACATATGACCAGAAACTGGCTTATGAGCAGAAACTTATAAAAGCTTATTTGATGTCTATTTTACAGTAAAAACTTTATAATCTGTCCAAAACTAGTAAACAAAATGTTGTCTTTCATATTTCGTCTGTAGGCCTAATAGTAAACAACAGTGCGCATCTGTGCCGTTCTTTCATCACACACAGAAACCCGATTCATATTTAATATTTGTTTTGTAAAATAAAAATGACGGAGTATTTTAAGTCTATTTTGCTGCTATGTGAAAAGAAGCGAGCTAAACGCGCCGACCCCAGAGGGTTTTAAAGCATATTCAAAACACCACATAGACATATAAACAACATTAAAAGCTTGATTTTCACCACAGGGGGGCTTTTAATATTAGAGTTCTCACTTGTAATTTTATTGCATGAACATAGAAACTGCATTTCTGTGCTTTTTCAAACTATAACAAAGCTAAAATAAGCGGAAGTGCAACCAGCAACCTCAGCAACCCGTCCTTCAGTTTAGAGCATAGAGGATAGTTTTTGAGACGTTATGTTAGGGTTCGGCAAGGCGTTCTGGATTATAAACCCCGCCCCATGACACATTGCACGTTACTTGCCAACAACAACACGCAATGTATTATGCAATACTGGGAGGAATCAGTATTTGATTAAATAATAGAGGGACCGTAATTCTGGAAGCATTTTCTCATTCATTTTCTCCACTGGGATTTGAAAGTCCTCAATGACCATGAATAACAATGAAGTACAGAAAAAAATAAAAATCTAAAAAACTGCAGCACATTATAAAATGAAATATTGATTTATTGTAAGTATTAAATTCAATATTTGAAGTCATTCATATCTTTTATATATACACTGTAAACAATGATATGATCTATAAGTTATAACAACATATGTTTTTACATTGCTTTAACGCATCGAAATAAGTTAAGCAATTTTAAACTTTTTTATGTTATACATGTATACATTTAAGTACTTAAATCAAAATTTAAGTTGAAATTACGTAAACATCCAAGTTGATTGTACTTAATTTAAGGCAGCAACTTTTTTACAGTGGAATATTAGAAGTTATTCTGTTTTATTGTTATAAATCAACTTCTCCATAGAAAAAGTGAAAGGGAGTTTTACTGCCAAACCTGTTGCGCTCTATTAATATGACAATTTTATGTCACAGAATAAAAATATTTTATGGAAAAATCAATGATGATAGCAGAGGACTTGGATTGATGGACATATCTAAGGACATACATAATACCTCAAAATAGAGAGATTGTGAGATATTATGCGATGTATTACTTTACTTATGCAATATGCTGTATGTGAAATATGTGTTTAGACTGATAGGTAATAAAACAGGCCAAAAAAAAAAAACACTCAAAATTTGATGTTGCCCTCCTTACAAAAATGTTTGATATTTCAAACGTTTCGGTTTTCTTTGTACAGATTTTAAAAAAGAATAAGTAAACACACTCCCTAAATTACGTAACCTGACGGTTTTGTGAAGTTCTAGCCTGGTCAGCAAATGCTTTGCTGGTGTGGCATTTGAGGCTGAGATTTGACATTGTGACATACTGACATGTATATTCCTTTCTAAAGTATTATGTATGCATGACATTACGTTACCAAAGCAAACATCAGCAACATTAGTGTTAGCGATTTTATAAAAGGGTTAGTTCACCCAAAAATGAAAATTAAGTCATTAATTACTCACCCCCATGCTGTACCAACCCCGTAAGATCTTCGTTCGTCTTCGGAACACAAATGAAGATATTTTTGATTAAATGTGACAGCTGGATCACTCCTCCATAGGCTCCCTAAGGGAATGAATCCTGACGGCCCAGAAAATCAATGAAGAAAATGTTTAAATATTCCATGTCACAACAGTGGCTCAACTATAAGTTTATCAAGAGATTTCCACGACGCATGCGCGAGAATTGCGATCTCCTTCAACTACTTCAGTTAAGTTCTCGCGCGTGCGCGTCGTGGAAATCTCTTGAAGTCTCGTTTCAGGCCTACAAGGAAGAAAAGGAATAGTCGAATAAAGTCGTTATTTTTGTTTGTTTTTTCGCACAAAAAGTATTCTCGTCGCTTGATAAACTTATAGTTGAGCCCCTGTTGCGACATGGAATATTTAAACATTTTCTTTAATGACTCTCTGGGCCGTCAGGATTCAATCCCTTAGGGAGCCTATGGAGGAGAGATCAACCTCTCACATTTAATCAAAAATATCTTCATTTGTGTTCCGAAGACGAACGAAGGTCTTACGGGGTTGGTACAGCATGGGGGTGAGTAATTAATGACTTAATTTTCATTTTTGGGTGAACTAACCCTTTAAGAAGCGAAAATACCCAGCAAACTGACATGAATATATAGCTCAGAAAGCCTGTGCTGATCATGTGAAACATGTAAGATGTTTTATGGCCATTGTTCTGTTTCCCCCATGGGGCTCCTTTAAAACAAACACCCCCAAGGTCAGGGAGACATTTTCGGTGAAAAACAGACATGTCATTGTCTGCTGCACGCAAGACCTCCAACAAAACCATTGCACTGAACACATAAAAACAAGACTCGCATTATGTGCACAGCTACTGGATGAAACTCATGTCTCAGGAACGCAAAGCATCTCATTTCAATAGCAGGAAACTGTGCAATGGCCAAGGCACGCTCAACTGGGGACCAACAGAAGTGTTAGTTAGCTGTCCTTTGTGTCAGTTCCAACATACAGACAGCCTTGTCCTTGAATAATATATATGTGTTCACGCATTCCAATCATTTTGTATACAAATTACACTTGCTAAAAATAAATTGTTCAGCATAGCAGTGAAATCTCATTAAAGATATATTTCCAGCAGAACATACAGTTGTTTGTCCACTCTTTACACACTACAGCTATTGTGAAAAGTGCACTTTAGCATACTATTAAAAACTGTACTATACTGTAATAGAATATACTTAAGTGCGTATAATGTAATGTTACATGTTAATACAATTACTTCTTTTTCTCAAGTGTTAGTTGTTATAAGTCTTTTGGCATTGTGTTGACGCTTACATAATTACCAACTAATGTAGAAACACTGGATATTGACTACACAACATCTGAGGAAAAAGATCAGATTACATTACTTACGAAATAATACGGACAGTTAATTGGGATTTGAAAACCAAATCAGATTTATGTGGCATGTGAAAAGCATCTATACCATCAATGAAAGCTGCATTAGAATGTTTCATAAATTGTATAGGCCTACATGCTGCACTTATCTGTATATGTATCGGTTCATTAGGGAAAAACGATAAGTGGGGAAATCAAGTATGTTTGCTCTTCCCGCTTCCCTTTGGTCATAATACTTTATCAGTATACAGCTAATAGCTTCCTTGGTCAAAACGCATAAAATATTTAGACTTACATAGATTATGTCTGCGCATAATGGAGAAAAAGAATCAATATCATGGCTCTTTGATTGTTGACTATTGAGTGGGTATATTTATATAGTATATGTGGGCGTATTACCGATGGCTACTTGGCCATTATGTGGTCCAACCTGTTTGCAATCTATAGCTGACAGTTTGCTTTTTGCAAATAAAAACACATTAATGTGTACCAGATGCTTCATATTATTTCCGAATCTAACTTAAGAGGATTGTAATTGCACTTATAGTTTTTGCAGGAATACTTCATCCAAAATTTTTTATCATTTACCGGTCCTCTAAAGGAGTCAATAGTAGACTGGATCTTCCCTTGTGGAAAAAAAGGTGCCCTTAATCATATGTTTCTATTATATAGAAAATAGCAGCATGAACATTTAGCTAAACATCTGCTTTTGTGTTCCACTGCAGAAAGAAAGTCATACAAGTATGGGATACCAGTCATACACGACTTTCCCAACTGGTTGCTTTTTTCCCAACAAAAGCACTTTGAAAGCACTTGTATTTGCTGGTGTTTATGGCACACAGCCTCAATTTACAGATGTCTCTAGGTGTTTATTTGATGTTGCAATTCACAATTTCAGAAGATTGGTTGGTTGTTGTCATATTAAAAGAATGTGTGGCAACGTGTACGAGCTGAAAAATAGTGCGTCATGCATGAATCAGTGTTGCACCATTGCTCATTCTTGCAAAACTCTGGGCATTGGCAGGAAGGAAAAGTGAATGTAGTGTAGTGTACACTGTTAATTATTTGACTGTAAATTTACAATAAATTGCAGGTTACCAGTTGCATGACTTTCACAGTAAGTTACTGTATCATATTTACAGTAAATTATTGTGAAATGACAGTTGTATACTGTGACTTCACAGTAATTATGCCGTCGCATTACTGTGATTTAGCAGTAAGCTGCTGTAGAATTAATGTATTTAACTGTGAAATTACAGTTGGTGTCTATGTATTACTGTAATTTAGCAGTAAGCAGCTGTTGAATTACTGTACATAACTGAATGTCTATCTATTACTGTGATTTAGCATAAATGATGGACCAAACAAAACTGATAAAAACAGTGATTTAACTTTTATTTTTTAGAAGTAAAATACAATTTAATTACAGGAATAAAACACTGGGTAACAGGGATGTGTGTCAAAAGAGAAAGAAGGAGACAGAGAAGAGAGAGTGGGGGAGAGAGAGGGAAGAAAAGACAAAAAGGTGGGAATAGAGAGGGTTGCAGGTGTCTCGCTCCTTCCCTTGCAGCTGGCATCTGCAGAGTGTGGGCTCTATCCACTATATGCAAAAGATAAGAAAGACAAAAAGTTTAAGTTACTCTGTGGTGGACTGGCTCCCTGTAAGTATGGTACTCGCATTGTAACACTAATCCTAAAATGTCTACAATTTAAGTAATTTCAACTATTAAAAAACATCATGTGAATAGTACTATATCAATTAATATTAAATCAACAAACCAGAGGACTCTAATTACTCCTGTTACTTTTACCCAGTCCTATTATTTTTGACATGAGTAACAGGACTGAAAGTAACATGATTGAGGTTAAGCAAAAATTGTTGGCGTTATTTTGTCACTTATTGGGAGCAGTATGCTAGCTGGAGCCATTTGCTTTCAGTCTTTGTGCTAAGTAGTGGTGGGTGCGTCAGACAGAGTTACAGCACGCACGGAGATGAAAAGGGTGTGTATGGGGTTATCTAACTCGGGGGGATACGGTGAATAAGATAAAGTCCCAAAAAGTCAGCGTGTTCCTTTAACACAGATACAGTGTTTCGTTCGTCCGTTCTGAAGTTGGAACACAGCTTACATTAGATTGACATCCATTCGAAGTCAATGAGCTTCCTTCATGTGACCTCTCTGCCTCTTAGATTTTGTGCCCGTCTCTGGGTTGATGCCCAAGAAGCATCTATAAACAAAAAGACAGAGAAGAAAGCTGTTAGTTTAATTCAAGTGGGATGCAAAAAGATGTCAGTTCCCAGTCACCACCTTCAGTGGGTCACTGCTGTTGCAGTACAGAGTCAAACTAAAGTTAGCTCAGTTTTAACAAGGTGACATTAATTCAGAAAAAAAAAAAAAATCATAGAACTGAACTAAAAAACATTTCCGTCACAAACACAGTCAAGAATAGACCTTCAACAAAGTAGAGGTGTGTGATTTACCCAGGCAAAGCATTCGCACACAACAATTTACATCATTTACATGTACTGTTTGCAGAGGATGGAGTAAGAGCCTGTTGCCTGTCCATCTCCCTATGGCTGTTTCTGCTTGCACTCTTCCTCCTAGAATTATTACCCGTTCACAGATGATGTGATAAACACATTTCATTTCTTATATCTTTTTCACAATAAACCCAGTTGTTTTCTAGTTGTTTCTGACTTAAAAAGAAGCTTTGTCTCTGGTCTAATCTGGTCTGGTCTCCAGCACAGACACACAAGTTTAGTCTGCAACACACCACTTGTTTGAGGGGGAGAAAGGGGGGTCATCACCGTTTGGCTGCTGTGGTCCTGAGCGGATTGCAAAACACAATACATCCAAACATTCCTTGTTTAACCCACCAAATAAAAAGCAAGCCCTCAAGTACAATATTAATGTAGATATTACCTTTGGATAAATTCCAGAGGACAAGCAGCATCTTCAGCATACTTCAAATTAAAATTGTAGTAGCTGGAAAAAATAGCAGCCAGACCAGTTGTCCCATGGTGAGGTCCCATGACCACTTGACCCTCCAACGACAGCATCCATGCCCTTGGTTTCATTATGTCACCTGAAACAAAACCAGATACACTCATCATGGACAACTGTTAAGTAAAGGAATAATTTTTCTTTTTTTAATTAGAGTAAAAAGAGTTGTGGCATATTCTAACTACTGTGTGTTACATTTCTTTAAAAGAAAATGTCAATACATTACAAATGTTGAACAGTAAATAAGTAAATAAAGTTGCAGGCGTACAGTATAATTCACAACACTACATACCTTATCACTTAAAAGTTTATTTTGGATATTAAAAATCTGTCCTTTTCATAATAGATTTTTATTTTATTTTTTTTAACCCAAGAGAATTGCAATTTAAACTTTTTTAAGACCAAGTCGTTCAATTGGGGAGTGATAGCAGATCGTTTATGTTGACTTCAGGGAGAGAGACAACTTTTTGTTTACATTTAGATCCTTTAAATGAAATCAATACATGAGCATCATACTCAGAACACTACTCACTCTCAGATTATATTTTTAACAGAATTTTTTGGTATATAAAGGGACTATATGGAAATTTGTTTGCAAAAAAAAGTGCAAAAAAAACCCCACATTTGAAAAACTCAACAGCAATGTCTCTTTCCAGAAATCATGACCTCGTTTACTTAAGATAATCCAGACCTTATTGTGAGCAGTTTCATGTAGGAACTATCGGTTGAAAGAAAATAGTTAAAACATTAAACTGCTCACAACAAATCTGTGGATGACTTGACAGAATACATTCAAAATGAGGAAGACATCAACATTACCTTGAACAATCAAGCGAGGGGTGCTTGGTAGCATCACGGCCCCTCCCTTCTACATCAGTGGCTGTGGCACAAGGCTGCAAAAATAAGAGTAGAATAAGATTCAACTGTTAATAATCTGTACCTATAATAGCTATAGTCAATTTGCGAATAAATCTTCCCTTGGCCCCCATTGATTTATCTTAGATTAAGCCCAGCTCCCGCAAGAAATCCAGCAATCACTACCGTGGAAACGAGACCAGTTGATTACTTGAATTAATTTTAAAGGTTTAACTTTTGATTTTAAAATGTTTGTTAAACGAGTTTAAATGTAGGCAGTATACATGTTAAAACAAAATATCTGAAATAAAGGAAGATATCATGTATCTTAAACGAGTCATTGTAGTGTATTTTACAAAGGTTATAGATGATTATACGTTAATAGTGTTTTTTTACAGTAAGTTTTATTTGAGTCAGAAGTATGTGGTAATTCTTTATTAATTACTAATGGGTTCCCTATATTTTCACTTTAGAATACTGTTTCAGGTTATAAGTAATTCCTGAAGAATTATCTAATAATTCTGTATTAATTACTAATAAGTTCCCTATATTTTCACTTTAGAATATGGTTTCAGGTTATAAGTAGCCTAATTCCTGGATAGTTATTTGATAATTATGTATTAATTACTAATGGGTTCCCTGTATTTTCACTTTAGAATACTGTTTCAGGTTATAAATAATTCCTGAAGAATTATCTAATAATTCTTTATTAATTACTAATAAGTTCCCCTCAGTTGTTGCCTCAAATACATGAATTTACTCAATGGCATTCTATGCTGAGGAAAACAGACACACACAGTACTGTATATAAAATATAAAAACTAATCTGAGGTTAGTTTTGTATGACTGTTCATTAGTTACTTCTTAGTTATTTTTCTTGAACCTTAATTAGTAGATAAATAGTAGTAGTTCTTCAGGAGGTATGACAGAATTCTTTGGTTATTGATTAACTAACCATAACTTAACACAATCATAAAATTCTATTACATACTGATTAGTTAACACATCTTCCTTAGTAGTTAACAGCAGTGAAGAAGTAGTTAATGAAGAATTACCTACTAGTTCTTCAATAATTCCTTGTTAGTTATGCAGTAAGTAAGATACAGTATTCTAAAGTGTTACCGTAGGAGGAAGTGAAATATATACATTGATGTTCACTGTAAAAAGTGAACATGTTGTTTTTGGGATCCTTGAGATGTTCTGACATGCCCTGACATTTGTGTTTTTTTTCAGTTGCTTATAAACATATTAATGGTAAAGGTGTAATTACACTCTATTTAGCACAAACAGGGCTACCATAATATATGAGCAACATGTATGTACATGTTTGTATTTTTGAGAGATGAATGTTTATGCATGGCTATTGAAAAAAACTAAAAATTAAAGTTTCTGAAATAAAGCCACAAAAAAAACATACTAAATGTGTGTCCACAAGACTTTTGACTAATGGATGTTGTCGCCTAGAGTTTTTGCTTCAAAATGATCTGAAAATCACCTAGCCTAATCATTTACACAACACAACTGATTTCAATTTGGTATGACACGTTTTGTTTGGAAAGGCAATTTGCGTGGTGGCGTGAATGATTGTGAATGATCATGAATAATGCTGTGGGTCACACCTGAGAAAACAATGACCTGCATAATGAGCCGCATAATGAGCCTTTCACAGGTGTGTCACTGTACATTTCTAGTAACTATGCAGTTAATTCTCATACTGTATTTTCAGAAAGCTTTGGAATATATCCTCTCCCCAAATGTGTCACTAATAAAAGAACAATAAATAATTTAATGAGAGGGCTTATAATAACCTATTAAGATGTTGCTTACACCTTGTAAATATATTTTTTGCTATTTTATTAAAATGTTTTCACATGTAAATCAACAACAATTAAATTTTTAACAATATTTCAAGTGCTTTCTTTGTAAAAAGTATACATTTTATCAAACATATTTCAAAGTTAAAGGGATAGTTCGGCCAAAAATGATATTTAAACCATGCATTACTCACCCTCAAGCCGTTCGAGATGCATATGTCAATCTTGTTTCAGACGAACACATTTTCAGTTATTTTAGAAAATGTCTTAGACCCTTCAGTGGATATAATGTGAAGCAATGGGGTCCACCTCCTTCAAGTCCCAAAATGTGCATACATCCTTCACAATAGTAATCCATCCGGCTCCAGGGGGATAAACGAAGGCCTTCTGAGGGTAATCCGTGCGGTTTTGTCGTAAAAATATACATATTTAAAACTTTATAAATGAAAATATCTGACTTCCGGCAACGATCGACACGCGTGCGTTCACGCGCTTTCGTGTTTTGTTTTGCTCTGCTCTCTGGCTGCGCTGGCGCGTTCGTTCTACGTCACAACAGTTCCTACTCTACGTATTACCTCGTACACCGACTTCCATCACCCGTGAACGCGCGTCGATCGTTGCCGGAAGTCAGATATTTTCATTTATAAAGTTTTAAATATGTATATTTTTAGGACAAAACCGCACGGATTACCCTCAGAAGGCCTTCGTTTATCCCCCTGAAGCCGGATGGATTACTTTTGTGAAGGATGTATTCACATTTTGGGACTTGAAGGAGGTGGACCCCATTGCTTCACATTATATCCACTGAAGGGTCTAAGACATTTTCAAAAATAACTGAAAATGTGTTCGTCTGAAACAAGATTGACAGATGCATCTCAAACGGCTTGAGGGTGAGTAATGCATGGTTTAAATATCATTTTTGGCCGAACTATCCCTTTAAGGATTCATTAGTTTGAATATTGGAACAAACACTATAAAAACATCTTAGTTGATAATTCAATATACTTTATTTTTGACAAAACATCCCAAACTATACATTTAACATGTGAGCAGAAATTGGCGAACAAAAGCTTATTTGATGTGAAAGTAGTCTTTTTTACAGTAAAAACGTTCTAATCTATCCAAAACTAACAAAATCTTGTCTAAACATTCATATTTTGTCTGTAACATATCGTTTTTCTGATATATTAGCAAATAAATGTTAAATTGTTGCTTATCCGGCACAGATCCATCTGTTCTGTTGTAAACAACAGCACGCATCTGTGTCGTTCATTCATTCACACACAGACACGCAATTCATATTTAAACAGTCTTTTTGCGGTTTACAGACACTATTGTATATCGCGATTAGAACAAACCACTTAAATAACTTACTATTCAGAATCCTCAAATGGATCCGTTGTTCCTCGAAATAAAACTAAATCGGCACTTCTGAGGTAAATTTTCCAGGATTCCAGGATTACTATTACGATAGTATTATTCTTATATAAATATAAATATAAATATATATATATATATATATATATATATATATATATATATATATATATATATATATATATATATATTATATCTTATTATATAAGAAAAAAGGCGAGCTGGCCCCAGGGGGTTAAGGAGGTATTTCTATTTTTTTTACCTTTAAATTCTAATTTTGTTGTTGTAACATAATTCATTTGGGTGTATGTAACATAAAACAATGCTGTTTTAACTTAATTGAGTTACATTGGCCCAATATACAATTTACAATAAAGCTCAGGATGGACACATTCGACACATGTGCACTACGACTGCACCACACCTATAGAGGGCAGTATTGTGACTTCTGTCCGCTATACAGGACATCTGCGGTGAAGGACAAAGTAGAAGAAAAGGGTCGTGTTTGGCTGCTTTTTGCTGATCTGTGAATTCTGCTTCAGTGAGAAATTGTGATTTGAGGTCATTATACACATTAAGTTGCTTCAAAGTAAAAATCACAATTGTAAAACAAATATACACTCAAAAAATATTTTTTTTGCATCCTGCTCAGGTTAATTAATTAAAATGAGCTAAAATAACACAATTTAACATTTTGTCACAGCTTAATTTAATTGTGTTCAATCCACCTAATATATTTAAAAGTGAAGTTGACTTATTAATTTGTGTTAAAACTACATGAATAATTGACATTAACTGCATGACATTAACTGGGCAGTGAATCTGTAGTTCCCAGCATGCTTTGCAAGGGACTGCATTAGGAGAGTCAATTTAGGGATTAAGTGTTATTTTATGTGTTTTACGGGAAAGGGAAATATTTTGGTAGTTTATTTTAATGTTTAATGTTCAGTTATGTTGGGCATTTAGAGTTATTGAATTTTGTGGTTACCATTGTGCTGAAGAGTGCTTGTGATTTTGCTTGTGCTATCAGTACTGACAACAGTCTTATCTGATTTTTTCATTGCATACTTTCCATGTAATGATGATACACTACTTGATTGAAAATTAAGCCTCAGCAAATTGATTATACAATATAACCAAAAATATAATGAATGATGTAATAAAGTTAAGTTAAACATACAAGAGTAATTTAATTTGACATAAACCAACTAAATAGTGTTAACCCAACTAAACTGATTTATTTTGAATTAAATTAAGTTGTGTGTAAAAATCTGTTCAATTAAGTAAGGGCAATTCATATTTTTGAATGTATTTACATCAATGTGGAAAAGGACTTTCATCATATAAAACAAAAAAGATTATACCAAACTAATTAAGTAATTCTACCTAGCAGGGGAAATCAGGTTATATGTACTGACAGTTGTGTTTCAGTAAAACCTTGTTTTTCAGGTTGGTTGAATTCAGATATAATCAGTAATCTTAAATAATTTATTTCATTTCATTTCAACAAAACTAGTTACCACATGAACTATATTTTCTAAGTTGAACTGACAAAACATTTTTTTTCAAAGCCTGCCACCACTAGTGAAAATGCTTCTGTTTTGCATTTTTCAATACAATTTTTTTCTATAAAAAATTTGTAATGTTATATACTGTACATTGATATATTTGTTTTGTGTCTTTTTTCAAAACTTTTTTTTTTGATAACTTTTGGGATAAATTAAAGCTGTAGTCTGTAGTTTTTCCTCTTTTTTCGCCATCTCTGTTAGGAATCTGCAATTGCAGTCATTCGCAGAATTATCAACTTTACGTGAGTTGTACTTCGACACCCTCGACACGGCACAGCGAGGATGAACACAGTGTTTGAGGAGAGTGTGCAGCTGTCAGTCACCGCGCCGGTGTGGATACTGGCATTCAGAATCACAGATTATTCTTTTTGGAAGTATGACCAACATACGAATTTTCACCGGAAAATGTATTCTGAACAAATAAGTAACATCCACTTTTGTTCTGACCAACTAAGGGGAAAAATGCATTTCAGTAAATCGCGCTGATTAAATCTAACGATTGCTTATCATATCAAGTCAAACCGCGCAAATTATACTTTGTTCTCAAATTGTTAATGTTCAACGTCAGCATTGCGTGACTACATGTAATGCCCTTCCGATAATATCCTTCTTTTCGCATGGGTCCGGTTGCAGTCTCTTTTTTTCTGTAGCCACTCCGAAGTCTGAACGAAGTCTTTTGCATTTTACAGCGGGTAAGTCTTCAGTTGTCACTGGTGATTGTCGCTTGAACCTTTCTGGATCCGCCATCAAATTGATAAGTTTAATTATATCAAGTGCTGTGAGAAAAGGCTATAAATCTCCACCAACATCCTCACACGCAATATAGCCTATAGCCGAGACTCCTTCTTTATGTGTACAGATGTGACGTAATGACTCAATATAGTCTACTAGCCGAGACTCTTCTTTATGTGTACAGATGTGACGTAATGACTCAATATAGTCTACTAGCCGAGACTCTTCTTTATGTGTACAGATGTGACGTAATGACTCAATATAGTCTACTAGCCGAGACTCTTCTTTATGTGTACAGATGTGACGTAATGACTCAATATAGTCTACTAGCCGAGACTCTTCTTTATGTGTACAGATGTGACGTAATGACTCAATATAGTCTACTAGCCAAGACTCTTCTTTATGTGTACAGATGTGACGTAATGACTCAATATAGTCTACTAGCCAAGACTCTTCTTTATGTGTACAGATGTGACGTAATGACTCAATATAGCCTACTAGCCGAGACTCTTCTTTATGTGTACAGATGTGACGTAATGACTCAATATAGTCTACTAGCCGAGACTCTTCTTTATGTGTACAGATGTGACGTAATGACTCAATATAGTCTACTAGCCGAGACTCTTCTTTATGTGTACAGATGTGACGTAATGACTCAATATAGTCTACTAGCCGAGACTCTTCTTTATGTGTACAGATGTGACGTAATGACTCAATATAGTCTACTAGCCAAGACTCTTCTTTATGTGTACAGATGTGACGTAATGACTCAATATAGTCTACTAGCCGAGACTCTTCTTTATGTGTACAGATGTGACGTAATGACTCAAAATAGTCTACTAGCCGAGACTCTTCTTTATGTGTACAGATGTGACGTAATGACTCAATATAGTCTACTAGCCGAGACTCTTCTTTGTGTACAGATGTGACGTAATGACTCAATATAGCCTACTAGCCGAGACTCTTCTTTATGTGTACAGATGTGACGTAATGACTCAATATAGTCTACTAGCCGAGACTCTTCTTTATGTGTACAGATGTGACGTAATGACTCAATATAGTCTACTAGTCGAGACTCTTCTTTATGTGTACAGATGTGACGTAATGACTCAATATAGTCTACTAGCCGAGACTCTTCTTTATGTGTACAGATGTGACGTAATGACTCAATATAGTCTACTAGTCGAGACTCTTCTTTATGTGTACAGATGTGACGTAATGACTCAATATAGTCTACTAGCCGAGACTCTTCTTTGTGTGTACAGATGTGACGTAATGACTCAATATAGTCTACTAGCCGAGACTCTTCTTTGTGTGTACAGATGTGACGTAATGACTCAATATAGCCTACTAGCCGAGACTCTTCTTTGTGTGTACAGATGTGACGTAATGACGCAAAGACGTGCTCGAATCTCCCACGGAAATCCACCAGTACCACTGGAATTAAAAACATTATTACAAGCTTACCGCTTTGAATCGAGCTGAGGCAAGCAGAGAGTTTTGTACACTGGCTGGTTATGTACTTGCTCAAAATTTTATTTTGGATCATTTTTAACCCAAAAAAGTTACGGACTGCAGCTTTAAATTACAATAATTTTTTTAATAAATGTGTTTACCGAATTTTGGATCCCTCTATTCATTTTTTTCATAAACTTTTTTTTTTAAACAAACTTTTTAAAAATGATACCGTTGTTGTCTCTGTGTAAACTAAAAAAACGCGAATTTGTGGAAAGGTGACGTCGTGTGCATGCGTAAGACGTGTTCAGTCTATAGGTGCGTTAGCCTGACTTCGTCATACTCATATTCTAGTCAGAATATGAATCTGATACTGCTCCATAGGGCTTTGATTATGTCTTAACCGAACCAGGAACAAAAAGGAACCTCTGCACTCCATTGGATAGACCTACAACCAATCAGAGCAACGCAGTAAGTGTTTATTTTTATGAGCTACGCAAAGTTGTCAACAGAACTCAACTACACGCACGCTAGAAGAAGTAGTAAAATAATGAGTGTTGCTTGTTTTACTTGGTCCTCCATGAGTGCGAGTGTGCGACCAAAGGAGAAACCACAACGACCGCAGGGTTTTCATTGCGTCCCATCTTCTTAGCGACCATCAGAGCCAGCTGATAAAATAAACTTTTGCCGAATCCCGTAGGAAGGACGGCAAACACATCTTTCCGATCGACAAATGCCTTGATTGCAGTTCTCTGTTCGTCTTTTAAAATGAATGCGCTGTCGATTTCTTTTTACAACAGACGCGATAGCGGAATCTATACATCTCAATTCTCCAGCTGCAGTCATCTCTGAGGGAAACCAGCTCAACCCAAGCGCTCATTGATAACGTGATGATTACGTAACTGCAGATCATCTGTCCATCATCGTTTAAAGCCCGCCCTGGCAATTTGATTGGCCCGTCTAATTTTTAACCGATCATAATTACTCCTCAATGGATCGAGTCCAGACCGAACTGCCCGACCAAAAAATGTTGTGGGCGGGGTTCGGGCTGGCATCCAGGCTGTAGGTGCGTAGTTTTTCTTTACAAGTGACATCGCCATTTACTGGCCTGACATGAACAATACAGCGTTTTAAGTTGTTTTAAGTTGAACATTTTGACAACATTGTTATGTAAGGAAAAACGTTTACGTTTTTAGTGCATCTTTATTGTGTAAACGTATTGTCACGGAACGCCCACTCACGCCACCCTCTGGTTTCACTCGATCTCTCTCCCCTGAATACTAGCACTACACTTCCCAGCATCCCCTCCATCATTATCACCCTTATCACCGTCACCTGTGGATCATCATTATCCCCTTTATATGAACTGGTTCTTCCATTGCTCTGTGCGAAGTCTTGTTTTCACCCATGAACATTACCAAGCATTCTCTTTGTCTGTCGGTGTTATCCTGTTATCTCGACCTCTGCCTGAACCTCGGACTCGGTGAACCTTTGCTGCCTGCCCTGACCTCTGCCTGTGTTAGACCTTGTGTTTTGGATTACCCTTTGGACATCTGCCTTACCTCGTTACTTACTTGTGTTCAATAAAAGTCTTGCATATGGATCACTCTGCCTCAGCCTCTGCATCACACGTATACTGAGAATTACGTTCTTTGTTGTTATTATTTTGAACCCATTTTTGGGTTGCAACCTACCAATTTGAGATACATTGAATGTTCATTTTAACATGATCAGTAAACCACAGACACAAACAAGGATCAGGAACACTGGCAAACAGGAACAGAACAGAACAGAACCAAACCAGCACAGAGAGAAATTAAAAGGCAGGTTTGGACTATGCATTTGTTTACTGTAAGTCTACTTGGTGACGTAGAGTTCCAAAATATCACTGCTGTCGTTTCAAAGACCACTTCCTGTGAACAAAATGATAATAACCACTGATTATTTCAAATGCAGGAGGGTCATTTTTTGGCATATGATACCCGATAAATGTGAAGAGAATAACAAATGGGGAAAACATTGCGTCGCGTGTTACTAATAAAAGAAAAACCATGACAGGCAGGAAAATCTAAAAACTAGACAGATAAGAGGCTGTGAAGATTCCCAGACACCCACAGATTTGGTCATGGTAAATATACTGTAGTAGGTTTACACACACTTTAAAGGGATAGTTCACCTAAAAATGAAACGTATCCCATAATTTATTCACCCTCAAGCCATCCTAGGTGTGTATGACTTTCTTCTTTCAGACGAACACAATGAGAGGCTCAGAGGTCAGTGGAACTAGACTTGCGTACGGCCGTTACCGGAAGCCAGTGATTATAGTTTGTAAAGTTATAAATATGGATATTTTTTTCTCACAAAAACACATTGCTTCAATAAAGAAGGCTTTTATTATAAAGAAGGCTTTTATTTTATTTTTAGAGGAAACCTCAATGGAGCCTAGAAGCTTAACTACGGGGGTTTGGTGTCGCTGGCGGCAGTGAGGAGGAATCGGATTATTGAATGGAGGAGATGTGTCGGTGTCTGTGTGGGGTGGGGTCGTCTGTTGGTTGTGCTCACTGGCAGTTGTGGATCAGCCCCCTGACCTAGAGTTTAGAGCAGGTACGGTGACATTATTGACTGACCTAAATGTATTGTTATTAGTCCTATTGTCACTATTATTATTATTATAGATTGCTAGAGCTAATGCTCCTATTATTGTCATTGTCATATTGTTGGGGTGATTGATATCCTCACTAAAACTATACTGATACTACTGGACTGCCCCTATCTATACTTGCTTCACAGAAAGGATCTCGTGTGCCTACATACACCACTTTATTGATGACTGTGTTGGGCTGTTTTGTATTTCATTGTTTTTGTTTTGTTTTTGTGCTTTTTCTCTCCTCTGTATTGTATATGTGTCTCACTACCTTGTATGTGTTACTCTTTTGTAAAATAAAATAAAATAATTAAAAAAATAAAAAGAAGGCTTTTATTAACCCACTGGAGCCATATGGATTATACTTTCATGATGGATGGATGGAATTTTTTGGCCTTCAAAATCTCAGTTACTATTCACTCCCATTACAAAGCTTGGAAGAGCCAGGGTATTTTTTTAGTATAACTCTAATTGTGTTCAGCTGAAAAAAGAAAGTCATATACACCTAGGATGGCTTGAGAGGGTGAGTAAATCATGTAGGAGAATTTTCATTTTTGGGTGAACTATCCCTTTAAGATACTGCACAATTCAATAAAAGTCTGGAACTACATTCTTCTGAGGTTCATGTTGTTTTGACAGTCATTTTTACTTGTGAGGTCTTGTGCAAGTCTTGGATATGTTGGGTCATGTGTTTTTCTCAGAAAGCTCTCACTAGCGGGAATTTGACGGTTGGGCTCCTTCTAATTCCATTCTCTCCGCCGTGAGAGTGAGACACAGGCAGACCTTCATACTGAGTAGCAGTATGTAATCTGTGACAACTGGATTGCATTTACAGTGCACTTAACTGTCTGATGTGTGCTTGAGTGTGATATACTGCCATCTAGTGATATAACACACCATGAGGCGCAAAAGACCACTGGAAATCTGCGATTCTTTTTTTGTAATTTAAACCTGGACATGAAGATTAGAATTATGATGTAAAAATTCACTCGTTCTCAAAAAGCGAAAGGTTCTGCTAATATTCAAGTAGTCGATTTTAGAGACTGCTTGAATGAAAATAAGCCCACAGTATTATGGGTGTTAAGTTTTATTTTAATGAGATATACGTAAAAGACATACTTTTATAATAGGCTATAACAGTTTATTTAAAAAAAATATGAGAGTTTGACCCCATCAACTTATTTTAATGATCTGAATTTATTACGTGTCTGAAAATCCCCTTATCCCCGTTTTCTGGTATATGGCATTTACAGCAAATTATTTATTTAATCATTTTGGTTTCCAGGATAAAGCATTAGTGCAAGGTATAATGTCAAATGTGTTAAAAGCTTGTTTTATGAAAATTATGGAAAAGCACATTCTAAGGTCAAACTTCAGAGTAAGAAAAGGGTGTTCAAATGTGCATTGTTATTATGCTTCAGTGAAAGATAATTACAAAAAAATGGATTTGATGCTATCCATCCATCCATCCATCCATCCATCCACTTCTTCTAAATGACCATCAAATTGAGCAAATCTGCCCGAAACTCCTGTAGGGTAAGCCAGGCATTAAATCCAGATTATCTTGATGGTTTAGATTATCATATCAGATTTTCCTGTTGTTGAATATTGAATACATATTGAATACGACTCTCGATCGGGGCGGCTCCGATGTTCTTCCGAGCAGTTTCGGTCACTCTTAACACACCTAATTCCACAGGAAAATCTGATAAGATAATCTAAACCATCAAGATAATCGGGATTTAATGCATGGCTAACAATGAGTTTCAGGCAGATTTATGCACGATTTGATGGTCATTTAGAAGAAGTAGATGGAAAATGGATCATAGATGCATGGATGGTTCTTCTGATCAGAAATGCTGATGTGTGGGGGGAACCCCGAGGAGAAATGCGCATGTACTCTATAAAATAGATAGGCCTATAAAAAGCTCTGTTCGTGGGTGGTTTTCTTCTTCACATCACAACACACGACACTATAGGAGCAAAACTGTTAAATCTAGGATTTTTCCCCCCTCATGTTTGTGGTCTCTCACATTTTGAAAATCTTATAAGATTTTAAATATCTTTTAGTGTGGCCCCAGCATGCATACCTCGGGTCTTTAGTGACCCGGGACTTCACTACACTCATCCTCGTTCATTTTTTAAACCTCAGGTGCTCTTCGGTCATTTCTGACCGAAAGATTTTCTGTTTTAATTTTTTTTAAATCACAGCTTCATCGGAATGTTACGAAACTTGGTGACGTTTATGGCATATGTGAACACACACAAAAAATGAGGTCATGATCCGAGCAGGCTAAGTGGTCGTAAAAAAATAGTCACACTTGTGCTCTTCGGTCAAAAATGACCGACCATAGGAAATGAATGGGAAATTGACAAAAACGATGCAGAAAAAAGTGCTCAACAATGAAGGGGTGACACTCTAAAACACCAAGAGTGCAAAACAGACACACTCACCCACACACACACAAACACACTTTTTATACACATACACACCAATGAATTGACCGACCATAGGAAATTAATGGGAAATCGACAAACACAAATTCTCTACAAATCGGCCACAATGCAGAAAAAAAACATCAATAGTGAAAAACATAACATAATTAATAATTATAATTAATATATATATATAATATAATAATTATTAAAATTATTAAAATAATAATGAATATATTTAAAAAATAATAAATTAATATGTTTTAAAATAATAATCATATAAATAATAAGCTGTGAAAAAGCATTACTGTTTATTTTTGTATTTTTTTTTATTGAAGTGTAATGTTACCTGTAACAAAATCCTTTCTCTGTATTCAGGTTTGACTGTAGGGATAATGCAAAAACGTGTACACTTCACATCAAATTTATTTAAAAAAAAATTTATAAACCATGGCAAAAAATATTATTTGAGAATTAAAAAAAAAAAAAACACATTCAAATCCACATCTTAAAAGTAAGTAATTTTGTCCAAACACTATTAGAGAATTCACAAGCCTCTCCATAGAGAGCTATACAGGCATCTAGTGGTTACTGTAACGTGGTGCGCGGTTGAGGCAGAGATGAAGCAGGATCCAAATGCAGCACACGCTTTATTTAACAAACTAAACTTGGACACAGGACTCGGGAACAGGATACAAGAACAACCAACATACACGTAAACATTAAACAAGAACTCACAAAGACAAGGCTGAAACACAGGGCTTAAATAATCAGGGTAAATGGGAAACACCTGGGAAAACTAATGACAAGACAGGGAACCACTAAACATGACAGGACACAAAACCACATCGTAACAGTTACACTATGAAACGACATGTTTTATTTTAATTTCTCTCAACAGATGGCGCTAATCTGACTTAAAAAATTGGATTTAAAAGGCCAGGTCTCTATATTAATCTGAAATACTGCAATAATTGAAGAAATAATTTTATAAATTAGTAAAAAAAAAAAAAAGGTATTGTTTTCAATGGCAAAAATGGACAATACATATTGCATACATATTAATACGTAACATCAAATTGTCTCAAAATACAAAATTAAAAAGAAAAAATATTATTGAACAAAAATAAATTGCATTGGTTTTACTGGGATGGAGAAAGTTTCATTTTTAGGTGTCCGGTCACTTCTGACCGGGAAGATAACAAGTGTGACTCCGAAACGAAGAGCACCTGAGGTAGACATCAACCTTCTTAGTTTTCCTCAATCAATTCATTGTAAACAATATAACAAGAAAAAAATATATAAAAGAATGCCTATTTCCCCAATAATTCTTTTGTAAAAATGTATAGGGTCACTAACGACCCGAGGTGTGTAACAGTGTATGTTTCTGCACAACAATATTTTAATCTTTGATGACTGAATAAGTGCAATTCACCTTTAATAATTTAACGTCTGAAACACGATGAAGTGACGTTTCACTCATAGTTACCGCAGGCAGAAAACAAAAGAATAGGAAGTATCATCAGCAAAACTTGAAATGGCTCGTGATTTACTGTAGAGCAAGTACTGAACGCAATTATATATTAGTGTCACTGTCACTTGATGCTGGATCTGGTGAAGAAGCTGTCAGTGATCATTGATTCTGAAGATGTTGAAAATTATAGTTTTAAGAATATGTTTGAGATGGCGAATATTAACCAGATGTTGAATGTACTGGGAAATGAGCTCTGATGAGGACAGTGATGATGGTGTAAAACATCTGCTCAAACTGAACCCTTACAAGCTCCAAAAAATAAATATGCTTCATTTTATTCTTCTGTAATTGTTAATCCAATATCAGGAGAGTTTTATATAATCACGACAGGCACAGACCGATACATTTTAGTAGAGTAAAATATGTCAATACAAGCATTTCAGTCAAATATAGTTTTTTTTTTTTTTTTTAAGTATCCCAATTCCCTGGGAAAACGTTTCTCAACAGCACACCAGTTTAAAAATCTATGTTGGACTGTTGTTTTGTCTGTCCATGAAAACACATACCAAATATGCTATACTATTTAGAAGTAAACGCAAACAAAGTAAGCTTATTCTTTATCAACAACTGTTTCATCTGCAATACTGCAAGCATTATTGAAGTGAAGTGACCCTCGCCTGATCCCGAGAGCCAGTCCTCCAGTCCAGTGTCAGAAGATGAGTGAGGACAGCTGAACAAATAGAGAACTGCTGTCATGTTATCAGTTACTTGCAAGTTAATCTATAGACTAAATAGATTTCATCTATATCTTGTGTAGAACCTGCTGCCCAGATACACTCATGTCTGGTTAGAGAGAGAGAGAGAGAGAGAGAGAGAGAGAGAGAGAGAGAGAGAGAGAGAGAGAGAGAGAGAGAGAGAGAGAGAGAGAGAGAGAGGGGATTGCACGTCCAGTTCCAGTCTTAAAAGTGCCACAGAAGCGTCCACTCTTTTTGTTTTGTATCTGTTTCATTGATCACGTGTGTTTTTGTTTATTACTAAATAAAAAAGTTCATGTGAGAACACTTAGGGATTCTTTTGTTTCGTCCCTTAGGGAAGGGAGGGAGGGGTGGGCGGTTGGGGGTCCTGGGCCCCATTCTTTCAAGAGGCCCCAGATTACCTAGCAACAGCACTGCTCTCTTCTCCTGTGTAAGATCGCCGGAGTGCTGGAGTCTATCCCGAATCTCGGGCTGAAGAGAGGGAAACACTCTGGGCATCACTGGTGTTTACACGTTTCACAATAATTAGAGATGCGTGCTAAAGCTGCACGATTAATCATTTAGAGATCGCAATCTTGATTCGAACACAAACAGTCTTTCCAACGATAAAAGTTTATAGTAGAAGGACTTAAGGATTAAAGTTTATAGTTCGGATATAAACACTGATGTTTATCGTAGCGAGTAAAATAGAGAAAATCACTGTTTAAAAAAGAAACTTGTCGCTTCAAATAAGGATTGTATCGATCACATCGTTACACCAGTAGGTGGCGGCAAGTGACTGTTAAAAATGTATTGGTCATTGAATCATTCTTTCGAGAGATCTGTTCACAAATGCTGATTCATCCAGTAATTAAACAAGTGAAGTATTTATGAGTGAGTCATTGAATCATTCAATCAAACCGATTTTTTTGTTTAGTTGTCTGTTCAGAATCATTGGAGAGTCGTGATCTCTATTAGAAACAACAACAACAAAAAACATGATTCTTAATTTATCCAGAATAGTGCAGCTCTAGTGCTTGCGAAGCAAAGTGAATCTTACATGCTTATTATTCTTCCTTACAAACTTCGGCGCGTAACTCCCCAGACAGCAATAGTGTCTGCCCAGATCCACAGACAGACTGTTCAGTGAACAGTTTAGAAGAGGAAAATTGTCTGTGTGTGTAGAAATCATCAAGCTCTCTTTGTTGAGGAAAACATCTAATGCTGTTTTATAAGAGAAGTCACGGACAATTGCGCAACAGGTAGGATTCGGTTTACGGCACTTCCCATTAATTTCTATGGTCTCTGCAAACATTGAAAACAAATGTCTCAAGATAATGTGGGCGTGGCTTGTGGGACGCAACATGAAGACACCTTAAACTCTCCCTTAAACTGTGTGAACGACAGAGGAAACAACTGTGAAGGAATTTAATCATCAATCATAAGATTTATTTTGCTTGCATAGGATTAACATTTAAATGCTTCTGACAATGAAATGTCCCCAACACTTGGGCCAAAGTGTGTCTGGATATGTGTCTGAATATAAATCAGGGGGATTCTCTCTGAAATTGGTCTGAGATCCTCCCGTCCGCGATTAAAGCATATTCAAAGGCATTGTCTTTCTGATCACAGCTAGATACTAAAGATATTTTGCTTCTATTTCCAAGTGATAGTGCTTAAGTGAAGACCTTAATCCCATGTGAAAGTGTTCAAAACAGTGTCCGACTCGAAGCAGATGTTGAAGAGGAGACGCCCAGAAGAGTATAGATAGGAGACGTCTCAATTTGAAGGATCTTTGGAAGCCCGCCTTCGTTACGCTTCCTTCATTCACCTCACTTTTATGGATGCGGCATCAAGTGCATCCTTCATGTCCTTGAATCAGCCATTTGCACACATTCCAATTCACGAAAATAACTGATGGAAAATGAGTCGGCTGTGAGCTTGTCTAAATTCAACATGAAACGTAAGACACAAAAAATGTTTCCGGAGATGAAGGCACACATGCTATCTTTTGTTTTGGTGTAAATTAACCACTTAACACTAAACTGCCAATAATGTAAGCCATTTGGAGACCACAGATTGCAGATCCTGATCTCAGGTATTAGATTTACATTAAATATGTTTTATAGTAGTATGGTATTTTTGCTTATTAGAGTAGTATCTGTAGGCCTAGTATTTTGTACAAAATATGAGAAATTGTTGTATTTATTTATAGGTTTCATTTATAATCTCATGTTTTACCGCATATAGTGCTGCTCACATAGAGACACATCTGTGAAAATACTCAGTTCAATCTACACTTTTTGTAATAACGCTGTGTAAATGAAAAATGATAAAGCACTCTTTAAAGTGAGTGTTTTAGTCATGAATTAATATGTAATTTGTTAAATACAGCAATTGAAAGAATCAACTTTAATATCTTTGTTATAGTTCAGTTCATCAGAAGAGATCAGAATCAGAGTCCAGATGTGTGTCTATCAGGAGTGACGGGTCTTCAACACATTTAGATCAAACTGATGCAGTTGAAGTCTCAGTGTCTGTATTAAGGAACAGCAAAGCAGGGAAACCAGACTCTCCTGAATGAGATCTACACAGAGCTCTACATCACAGAGAGTGAGAGAGAAGAGATCAGTAATGAGCATGAGGTGAGTTTCTGCTCTGAGAACAAAGTGAATGACAAACTACAAACACTTGAATTACAATTCACATTGTGTCTTAGTTCTCTAGGTTGAGACATTGTGATATCACAGATGAAGGCTGCGTTGCTCTGGCTTCAGCTCAGAGATCAAACCCCTCACAGCTTAAAGTACTGGATCTGTCTGAGAATAAACTGTATACAACATTTTAATGCAGCCAGGTTACAATTTATTTTAAGTTGAATCAGCTAAAGTTTGTTTTTGCAGTGTAGGGGATTCAGGAGTGAAGTTGCTTTCTGGTCTGAGGGATGATTCAAATTATACAATAGTACATTTTTATTTAAAATGCTTTTAAATGAGTCCAAATTCAGTAACACACCTCATACTGTGTAACTCAAAATTATAAGATTTAGCTCCACTTTAGTCTTTAAATTGTGTTTAATAAGAGTTTAATTCTTTATGTGACTGATCAATGAATATATGAATATGTTCTTGTCTTACAGTGTCTCTGTGTGTAAGTGAGAGAGTTGTCTGTCATTTACTGTTATTAGTCTATTAGCAACAATGTCTCATACTCCATTTGTGACTGTGTGTGTTTTATTGTAAGACTCAGTATTTTTTGACGTCAATCCAGTGTCCCCAGCCCAGGATCGGCTGAGGGTGAATAAGGAGCTGCTACAGAGACTGAAGACACAGTGTGTGTGATTTCACACCAGTTTTATATGTAAGGCCAATGAAAATGAGTGCTAAAAATAGATACTTTGAATTGTATCAAATTTGAAACAATGTGGATAGTGTTAAACTCAATATACATGGCAAAAAATTAAAGCAAAGTACAAAAGTTAAACACTCACATTTTAAGCAACAGCCATTGACAGTGTAAAAAATAGATTTATTGTGCAATACTGACAGTGTTGTTGTCCTATAACAGAGTGTAATTACACCAAGTGCAAATAGCCCGCCTTGTTGACTGATGTTATTTACACGATCTCTGCCCACCATTGTCTTATTGAGCCAGACAAAACAAACGAAATCCCGCTGACAACAGGATTAGAGGCGTTGAGTGGCGTTAACCTTTGACTCAAGTTCAAATCCGCCTTTTTCCGAAATAATTTTCTCCCTTTTCCCATTACAGATTAGAGATGTTGATTTTAAATAAAAAATTATGAAAATATTCGAAAAAAAGTGAAAATAAAGTGCCTAACGGATATTTAATATTACAAATAAAGTGTTTATCTGAGTAGGGCGAATGCGATTCCTTTATTAATGTAGCATTTTTAACATTTTGTTTTTACTAGTATACATGTAAAGAGTTTTGACAAGTTTTACTTTAAGAAAACAAGAGCCTGCTACACAAGAGATAGATGCTGTAAATGTGTCTACAAGCAGAGGGAGACAAAGATTGTGCAAATAATTTCACAGATTTTTTTTCTGTAAAATATTATTATGATTGACCCATTTTGTATAGTTATGTAGGTTTCCACCTAAATCTTCACATTCTTCTACTGTTTTTTATTTTATTTTATTTTCCCTCCTGCCTTTGATCACTGTTGGCTACTAATTTCTATATTGCTATGTATTCCTCTTGATGGAAAGCATTTCTGAAGCCAACAACAAAAGAAGAGACGGTTGCTCATGCTTAATTCCACACTTTATATTAAAACGAGGTAATTCTTTCAATGAAAATGAGCAGGAATTATTCTGATAGAGGGTAGGCCTAATTATTTCCTAAACTGCTCACTTTAACAATAAAGGTCAATGCTTTATAAAAATCAAGAAAAAATATAATTAATTAAAATAAATATGTGATCAGATTCCAAAAGCTCTACACAGGTTTGTTTATTCTTCTTCTAAGAATTCTTCTATTCTTCTTCCTGTTCTGGTTCATGCCTGGATACATGTGAATGAATGGCTTACATAACTGCCATCTTGTTAGATTAGATGATTGCAGGGCCAGATTGAACAGATGGCTGCAAATACATATTTCCATATTTCGCTGAATACTGTGTTTACTAAATTGGGGTCTTTCTGTAAACTGTCAGTCTTTGGTTTTGTGTTCACAGGGAAATTTTCAAAAAATGTAGGTATTGATTTTGTTTTGTGGTGTGATTTCTCTCTCCACAAAACTGATCTGGTTTGTATTTAAGTTTTTACACACTGTAAGTTATTGTATGGCCAACTTTACTCAACATAATACAGCTGTTTGTAACAACAGCTCTGTCTCTTTTAGAATCAAATCACTTTTTTGAGACTGAATGGAGAGTCTTTGAGAGAGTACTAGAGATAGCCTTTTATTTTTTTTTATTTTTTTTGTAGAAGGTAGCCTACAACTTTCAGTGTCATTAGAAACAATTTGACAAAGTACTTGTCCTTATGTTAATATTTCTCATTAAACCAGCATGTGGGTGCAATTTTGAAGCCAAGTTTTTAAGCCATTTCCAAGATATTAGAAGAGCCCTATGTTCTTCTTTTTATTGTGTTGTAACTTGTAATGTAAAACACTGTTATATGTTGTATTTAATTGAATAGAATACATCCATTTTAATAGAACACAGCTTTGGCTCCTGTTTTGTTTACACTCACTTTCCTTTTGGATTTTGGAACAAACAGATCACGTGTTGTTCAGTCACAGAAAAGCCTTGGTTTGTATATGTATATTTGTTTATTGTCCTCCTCTATAATATGTGTAGTCACTAGGTGACGGGTCCGTCTTGACAAGGAAAGACGAGAGATGTATTCTTGTCATTTCTGAATTTATTGTTTCAGTCAGACTCTTATTTTGAAATGAACCTCAGCGGCGTCGAGCGTCACCCGGAAATACTTTAGCAGCCGCTGAACAACATGCGTTACACTGGTGTTTTCATGCGGTTTATTTCGCTACAAATGATTTGAATACGGAAACTTGGATGGATGTAATTCCGTTTACATATTTTCAAATGATTGTGCTGGCCTCGTAAGTTTACTTAAACTGTTTGTCTCATGTTTTTTCATCTGAAAACAACAGCTGTCGCGGTTTATTTGTATTTGCAGTGGTTTAAACGGAAACATTCATGACTTGTTCTTCGTGACTTGATCTTTAAAATGATGTGACTATTATTTTTCTCAAAACGTTTTTGTATCAGAGAGCTGTATTTGCTGACACACTCATAAACGACCTCGTGTCATCATCACATCAGTGAATCACTGGTGTTTGAGTTATTATAAAATGATTATGATGTACTGATATGACTGTATGTTCTGTTAATATGCTTGTATTAAAACCCCTCCCAGGTGCTCCTCTATAAACCAAAATGGGTAAAAAGAAGGGGAAAGACAGAAGTCCTAGCACTGAGACACCAGGTAACGTTATATGTGTGACAGCTGGCTGTAAATTAAGTGATTACAACCATGAAACCTCTAACATGATTCTCCTGTTTCTTTGTAAGGGGTTTCCTGCGCTCACATCCGCAAAGGAATAGATAACAGCTTACTGAAGAAAACCGGTCTAAATCTGAGCTCGTGCCAAGACTGTGAGCCGAACAAACCTGTTGAAGACCAGATCTCGGAGGATGATATTGACAGAGAAAGTCCAGCTGTGTGGCTGTGCCTGAAATGCGGCCACAGAGTAAGTGATCAGGTGACTTGGTTATGACACGTTGCTATTGGCCAGCCGCACATAAACACAATGTTGTGAATGATCCTTGTCAGGGCTGCGGAAGATTTGAGAATCAGCATGCGGTCAAGCACTATGAGACGCCTCGATCCGAGCCGCACTGTTTAGTGCTCAGCCTGGACGTCTGGAGCGTCTGGTAAGTCACACACATCCTCACTGAAATGTGGAAGGGTTTGTGTGTTCAGACCTCTTACCTTCTGCTTGATGTGCCGTCAAGGTGTTACATCTGTGATGATGAAGTTCAGTATTCCAGCACGGGACAGCTGGCACAGCTGATCACAAACATAAGAAAACAAGTGCCGACGGATCCTGGCAAGAGCACCTCCAACAAAAGTAGGTGCCAGACAGTTTTCAGAGCCACGTCCGCTTATTTAATATCAGTAGCAGTTGACCAATATGTTATGTTTAGTCATGATTTAAAAAAATATGTATTTATGTTTGTAATATTAAAGTCCGCCTGTGGTGATAATCAAGCATTTAATGTTATTGTCTATGGTGTTTTAAATATGCTTTAAGACAAACCATGGGTAAATTTATAAGTCAACACCATTGCATCTCCTTAAAACTTCAGTGAACCAAAGATAGTCTCAAACACACGGTTTGAAATCGCTGGTGTTTCTGACACCAATCAGGTCAACAAGTGGATCTCTGAGCTGGTGTGAGTGAGTGGAGGCGGGGCTAATCTGCAAATTCATAGAACCACGTATATGTATATTTCAAGGGGGAAAAAACATTTAAATATGTCATTTTGGTGATCAAAGGTGAGTTTTAAGGGATAAAATGATTGACTACAGGGGGACTTTAACAGAATATACTATTTAATTTTTGAAAACAATTATATTTGGGAATTTTGAAATTTGTTTACTAAAGCACATGGTTTCATTTAATAAAGCATACATTTGCCTGCAGAATGTAAGAAGGAAGAGAAACCTGCAGAGCAAACACCGCATGAAGAGAAAGAGAACAAGGAGAACCAGAAGAGCAACTCCAAACATGATGACAGTCCCAAAAGACAGAAGGCAGCGGCGGCAGTAGGAAGCTCTGGTGTCGTGTGTGTCAGGGGTCTCAGTAATCTGGGCAACACGTGTTTCTTCAATGCAGTCGTGCAGGTAGAGAGTCAGAGTTTGAGACGCTACACATTTCTGCATGTAAACAAGCTCTGCAAACCCTGATGTTCTCGTCTGTCTCCCTCTCAGAATTTATCACAGACGTGGTTTTTGCGAGAACTGCTGAGCCAGATTTCAGATGAGAAGAGCTGCTTCACCATCACTCCATCATCTGAGCTGGTACTAATGCTGACCCTCATCATGTTCAGTTTATGCATAAATCGTCATCTAACAGCATATTGTCACATTATGTTTTCAGGAACCTCTTCAGATCCAACTGGAAAGACCCGGGTCGCTCACGCTGGCTATGTGTCAGGTGCTGAATGAAGTCCAGGATACCAAGAAAGGTGTTGTGACCCCTAAAGAACTCTTCACACAAGTGTGTAAAAAGTAAGTATCCGCACAAAAATGTTCCCAGTGCAGCTGCCTCATTTAATAAGAGGAAAGTGCTGTTTTACTGATGTGTTTGAAACCTGCATGTCCAAAAGAAATATATGGCAAATATACTATAATAGTATATAATATACTACTGTTTTTACTGGATTTTTGATAAAATAAATACAGCCTTAGTGAGCATAAGAGACTTCTGGATAAATTGTGAACCACCATTTTTTTTGTGTGTGTGTGTATAAAATAGAGATTACGATTCTCCCATGATTCTGAATAGACAACTCAACAAAATAACATGTAATTTACTAGAGGTTCTGACAAAATGTTAATATCTGCAGTTTTGAATGACTCCCTCATAAAGGCTTCACTTGTTTAATTACTGGATGAATCAGCATTTTTGAACAAATCTCTGGAATGAATGATTCAATGACAAATACATTTATTAATAGTCACTTGTCGCCACTTAGTGGTGAAAATGCAATTGACCTATGGCTAAGCCACGCCCCCAAACGCGATGAGCCAATCACAGTGCGCATAGCTAACCCAATACACTCAGACATTCTCTGCTTCCACGTCCATTGAAATGCATTGCAGTTAGTCAGTTTTCATTCGTTTTTTATATGTTTTTTCTTGTCGTTTTAAGTTTAAAATGGTCAAACGGTGTGCATGGGGTACATGCAACTCCGACACTAGGTATCCCGAGAGGCAGGGCGACGGTGTGTATTTTTTACCCTTTCCAAAGCCACATCTCAACCGAGATAAGTGTCTGCTCTGGATAAAGTTATGCGGTAACGTTAGACCACAACACCAACTAAACGTGGATAAATTAAACAAGAATTAAACAAGGATGTCTACATCTGTTCTAAGTCAACAACATATTTGAACATTATCTTTAACATCTCTAACGTAACGTTAGGCTAACGTTAGCCTAACATTAGAAAACGTTGACGTTAGCTTCTAGCTACGTTGTACATCATGTCACTTAGCTTCATTGACGTATCTTTAAATAACCGAGATTGCAAATGTTAGCAATGTTGTGCTGAAAGATTAATGTAAATACTGCAGTGCATGAACAATGCTGATCCTCTATCTTGTTGTCTGAGATGATGGCAACGAGATGCGGTTTATCACGTTTACACTGTGACCTGTACATTTTTGCCTGGAGCTGAAGCTTTTCATCGACCTTCTCAACAATTAAATTATTAATATAACCATCCAATGAATAGTTAAGGCCCTTTTGGTGACTTTGAGATGATATATAATCTTTCTGTCTCCAAAAATCATCAGTTGCCTCCTGTGAAATGTCTCCTACTGTGACAGCTGCCATAGTGACTGTCACCGAATGTTGACTGTTTGTCCGAGTGAGTGGAGGGGGCGTGGCTTAGCCATAGGTCAATTGATACAATCGTTATTAGAAGCACCAAGTCACTTTCAAACGGTGATTTACTCTTATTTTAAACGCTTCTGTAGACATCAGTGTTTATATCCAAACTATAAACTTTTATCCCAGTACTTCTGTGATATTATTGTAACAGAAATAATGATACTGTGATGTTGAAAAGACTGAAGCTTTTAACGATTCTATTATCTGTTGTTGTTCACAGAGCTCCACGCTTTAAAGGCTTTCAGCAGCAGGACAGTCAGGAGCTGCTGCGGTACCTTCTGGACGGCATGCGGGCGGAAGAAGTGAAAGTATAAACCTCTAACAGCACATGATGAACTCGTGTCTGCTTGTGTCTTCCTTTAGCATCTCATTTGATTGTAAGGAATGCTTGAGACATTTTAGTTTAACCGTGTCCTGTTTGTTTATTTTCTGTATTTTTCAGAGAGTGAACTCCGGAATTCTGGGGGCTTTGAAAAACTCTGGCAAAAGCTTAGAGGCTGAGCAGACGAAGAAGGTTACTAAAGGTACAAGTTTAGCACCAGATTACCACCAGAATGACAAATGATATATTATAATGTGAATTTCTCAGTCCAGGTAACATGGAGGACGAGTTAACATTGTTCATTTACATATATTACCGACATTGTAACAATACAAAGCTGGTTGAAATCTGCGAAGTTGCACTTTAAGGCAAGATTAAACCCAAAGCTTGTTTATCATAACAAATGAATAACTTTGACTTTCTCTCGCACCATTTTCACCAGAGTATGAGAGAAACGGTGTACCCAAGAACTTTGTGGACCAAGTGTTTGGTGGAGAGATGAGCAGCACGGTGATGTGTAAAGAGTGCAGGACTGTGTCTCTGGTGACGGAGATGTTTCTGGATCTGTCTCTTCCTGTAGCTGATGAGGTCAGATTCGTACAGCTGCTCTATCCCTCAAACGCTTTGGCTCTTCCTTCTGGCAAAATGCTCATAGTTGCTGTTGTAAAGCGCGAGCATGTTCTGGGGGACGTGGACTGATCTCAGTCTCTTCCTCCAGGCCTACAGGAAGAAGAATCAGAAGAAAGTTGCT
Source organism: Tiaroga cobitis (assembly GCA_030578255.1). Taxonomy (NCBI): domain Eukaryota; kingdom Metazoa; phylum Chordata; class Actinopteri; order Cypriniformes; family Leuciscidae; genus Tiaroga; species Tiaroga cobitis. The sequence continues at coordinate 35,783,904 of CM060605.1, forward strand.
CAGTATCGCAGCAGCGTCAGTGACGATGGAGATCAAGACAGCACAACATCTCTGGCCAATGGGAATGAAGACATGCCTACAGGAACAGGAAGCAAGTACCAGCAGAAGAAAGCCAAGAAACAGGCCAAGAAACAAGCCAAGGTAAAGACACAGTGTCAAATATTTTCAATTATATATCTCAATCATGACAACTCGCGGAATAGTTTAAGCATGTTATTGAATAGGGCAATGTTAATGTATTTGGTTTCGGCAGATTAGATCTGCTTTGCTGCTTCTGTTTATAAATATAAACTTCCTAGTGCCAATAAATACACAGACATGCTTCTGTGAGCATGTAAGATATGCTGATGCTGCTGCATAAAGAGACCAGCATAAATCCCATAGCAGATCTAGGCAGGTGGAGCTGGGGGAGGTAGAGGGTTTCAGAGGAACTCTGATAGCGCCACACAGGACTAGCTTACAGCAAACAATGAACCACACTATGTTGAGCAACAATCTCATTGGCTGCAGGGTCAGCAGAGCTCAATCAGCTTGTGCCATGTGGTAATGATGTGATTGATTGCAGATTGCATGTAAGGGATCAGCCTGCGCCCTCTAGATTTTCATGACTGAACTTATATACATACTGTATATATAATGTTTTTTTTTCTCTCCCTACATGTTTTCCACACACACTTCCATTGACTTATTTTAGTATCAAGTAGAATACTGACAATCTGTGATACGCTTATATTTTGGCTTTTGTATCAATAGAATCAGAGACGGCAGCAGAAACTGGGCAGTAAAGTGCCTCTGGAACCTCTGTCCAATCAGAGCACAGCTAGCAGCACCGATCCAGCGGACGGCTCCGGTCACAGTGTGGCAGAAAATGGCAGTGCTGATGTGGAACCAGTTAAACACAGCCAGGAGCATTTGATCCGTGAGAAACCTTCCGCACAATCACTAAATGAGGATGAAGATGATGAGGAGGAACCCGAGCAAGAACATGCTACTACTGGCAAGAACCGCTTCACTGCCTTATCCGAAGATCAGACCTCTGAAGATGTGTCTATAGAGGGAGACAAAGTGGAAGAGGTGAATGAAATTGAGGAGGAGGACGGTGCTGACCAGCTTTGTGCTGAAGAGGACCAATTAGTCGAAGAACTGAATATCATGTCACTAAAAACAGCTTCAGAAGGTGAAATGGAGAATGGAGATGATGCCTCAGTTGACGTTAAAGAATACACTGTGGTGAATCAGGACCCTGAGCTCGCCTTTCACGCACTGACCAGCAGGGAGGCGCCAGAGAAGAAGGAGTGTTCGGTGGAGTCCTGCCTGTATCAGTTCACTGAGGTGGAACATCTCACAGAGAACAACAGACTGATGTGTTTTACCTGTACAAAACGCCAGCCTGGACATAAAGCCTCAGACGGTACTGTGCTCACCTTTTACAATATAAATGAACAGACTTGGGCTTTTTTTTTTTTGTCAGTCGAATCCCTTAGATGTTTCAGTAAATGGTCTCGTAATATCTAGGACTATTGTGGGTATTTATATTAGAGGTCGACCGATAGTGGATTTTACTGATACCGATATCTAGGTTTGACCGTACATGCTGATAACCGATAATTCTACCGATATTTTTTTTAATGGATACTGGATTAAAAACAAACATCATACTCACAATAAAACAGTGCTGAACTGAAATGTGCTCAATCAAATAAATATATAAATATGAATATATTAAAACTTTATAAAGAAAATTATTTAAACATTAAAATATTACAGGTTTCGTTAGCTATAACCTAGAAACATACGCACATTTTATAGGTAACAATTTGCAAGTCCCATTTGTAAACAATTAGCTAGCTTTCATGAACTATATGCATAATGCAATATACCTTTTTACTGCATGTATTAATATGAGCAATACAATTGTACCTTTATCATTCATAGTACATTAACTAAGGTAATAAAAGATAAAATAAGAATTAAAACTCCCATTTCAAATGCATTAGTAAATGTTGAAATTAACAAGCTACCGTAACAATGAATAATTCTACTACAACTTGTATTAACCTTAGTTAATGCTAAAAATTGAATGTTATTGTAAAGTGTTACCATTTCATATGATTCCAAAGAGTCGTGCTTAAAGATGGCCATTAAAATTTAATAAAGACCTGTATTATGGATACGTAATATAGCCTCTCACTTTATTTGCTTCTATATTTTAGAACACTTGATGATTATATAATCGAAATAACAAGATCTATTGTAGTGATTGAAAAGATCCTAAATCGAACGCGTTTCTGATTAGTTTACGTTTCTGTCGGCTGCATGAACATATTAATGTTGAGAAAGCAATCACGTCACTAGTTTTAAATATGCAACTTCGTCGGCTAATGAATGCATAAAAGTGACCAGCCGGATAAAAATAATGCAAATAGATGGTAACAATTGCGCCATAAAACATTTGGGTCAGGTCTGCGTGTGTTTTTGTCACATTGCATTAATGGTTGACTGAGGTAATGTTAGAGTCCTCACAGCCTCGACGGCAAACTACTGTTCTTTCTCTGCTGATGCAGCATCTAGTCAACAAATGAATTACTTTGTAATGATATGGCAATATGTAGCTACTTTAATGTTATGTATTCATACCGTTTCGCTGTCGGTGTTTTAAATGTCAGCGCTCTCGCTGTTCTCTCCGTGCTGCGCGCTGCCTCACGTGTTAACGTAAACAACTCAGCCAGTGATAGTTTGGTATTTGTCCTCTAGAGGCCGCTCTCACTCTGTATAATGCCAGCAGTCTCTTCTGTTCTGAGCGCTCTCCTGCTGTGTAATGACCGCGCGCACTTCTCAGCCACTCCAGAAACGGGCACAACCCGGAAAAACTATCGGTGTGGATTTTTGCCGATAACGATAGTTCCACCAAACAACTATCGGTGACGATTAATCGGCAAAACCGATGAATCGGTCGACCTCTAATTTATATATATATATATGAGTATTCCCAGATAGATAGGTAGATCATAAATAAGCATTGCACATTGTTTACCTGTGTTTGACACTTTTTTTTTAGTTATTGAACAAATAAGTTTATCATAAAGCTCAATTGTGACAGCAGTGTTTCTAAACTGATTTGTGTCATGATTCAGGTGGTAAGAAAGCTGTTTACAGAGATGCACTGAAGCAGATGCTGATCTCTCATCCTCCAGCAGTGCTCACACTTCACCTGAAGAGATTCCAGCAGGTAAAACACCTGGTTCCCCCTGTCCCAGACCTCGCCACACTGATACACTCAAAGGAGTCTCCATTTAGACCCTTGTTTTGTCATTTGTTTGCCTGTAGGTTGGATACAGCGTTTGTAAGGTGAACAGACATGTGCAGTTTCCTCAGATCCTGGATCTTGCTCCTTTCTGCTCCTTAAACTGCAAGGTGAGCAAATGATCATTTTTCACGTAGAGCTGCACAATTCTGGATTAACTGAGAATCAAGATTGTGTGTGTGTGTTTAAAATAGAGATCATGGTTCTCCAACGATTCTGAATTGACAAATAAACAAAATTTGAACAAATGATTCAATGACTCACTCATAAAGATGTTTACTAGATAATGAATCCATTTTTTTGAATCTCTTGAATGAATGATTCAATGACAAATACATTTTTAACAGTCGCCACTTACTGGTGTAACGACAGTGCTACAAATACTTGTAATCAGACTACAGTTACTTTTCTATTGATTACATGATTACATGTTATCCTCACAATGACAGTAAATTATTCATAATTCATTGATTTTAAATTTCCTGTTCTTTAAAACTCAAAAGTTCTTCCAGATTTGTGTAATCACACTCAAACTTTTTTTTAGCATAAAAAACTTTTATCTCAGTTCTTTACTTTATACTTGTCGACGGTGTAATAGACATGGCTGAATCGTTGTTCTTTAGGAATGAGAACGTGTGTGTGTTTGAATCGAGATTGTGAAATTTTACCGATAAATCATGCTCCTATATGAGCAGTGCATCAAACTCTGTCTGTGTTTTTAGGGTGTGAAGGAGGGAGAAACGCGAGTGCTGTATAGTCTTTATGGCATAGTGGAGCACAGCGGCACCATGCGGTCCGGACACTACACGGCCTACGTCAAATCACGACCCTCCACACACAATTACGTAGAAAACGGGTCGGCTGCTGGTTGTGAGTATCAGCGCTGTTGAGTTCTTGATTTCAATGAGCTTTATATATATATATATATATATGAACACACAATCATGTTGGAGACTGAAAAATCAAGGCATTGCATGCATTTAGCTGGAAACCAAGTGACATTATTATTATTATTATTATTATTTTCCAATCATCCTCTTGTCGCAGGTAACGCTGAGGCCAGTAAAGGCTCATGGTTCCACATCAGCGACAGCAGCGTCCATCCCGTTCCGGAGGCCAAAGTGCAGAGTTCCCAAGCCTACCTCCTGTTTTACGAGAAGATATCATAACCCACGTGAGGACTGAGCTTCAAAACAAAGGGCTGGAGGTGCTTCTCTCCGACTGCTGGGACATCGGGCTAAAACACAATGCAAATGGATTGAAAACTTTGAATCAAAGTTGTGTGTATGAGCATCTTCTTTTATGTTTTTTTTTTTTTTCTTTCTCTGCATTATCAGCTGCTGTTCAGGGGAACGTTTTCATTCATGCAAACATGATGCAAAACTTACTTGTGATCATTTCTGTTTTTTTTTTAATTGAAGTTAATAATGCTCAGTGGGGATTGGAAAGTGATGAAATATTTTTCTAACCTCTAGATCATGGTTTGATGAGGCTTTGAAGTGGTCATTTGCCTCATACAGCATTTCTCAAAGTATCTGAGTGTCCTGCACAATCTTCCAGGACTCTGCTGCCAGGAGAAATAGACATTTTGAGTGAATCTCATGAAAGTTATATTTTACCCTAAAACCACAGGTATATATTGTAGGGATAGTAATGAGTATTGTAGGGATATGTACTTAAATGTCAGGGGAATATATATTTATATATATACATTCTCATATATATATATATATATACATTTTTTAAATTTAGTCAGTCAATTAAATTCAGTACATTCAAATAATATGATGTAAACATCTGTACTTAAAATAAATAGGTAAATAATGGTCTTAGAAATAAGTTTATTATAATTAATTTTGGGGGTGAAATAAGAACTAAAAGTATTTCCAAGACATGACTTTACAGCATGAGATTCATACCATTTTGTAAAACAGAAATATATATTGGTTCAGAAATAGCCTATATATTGGTACAATTTTATATTACATTAAATGCCTTCCTGCCCTCTTGGCATGAGTCAACTTCAACATGAAATTTCAATATATGAACAGATTCTGAAGACTTGGTTTTCAGATTTGTTTGTTTTATTTAGGAATTTTTCCAAAATAAAACAATCTCAGAGCACCGAAGCTCACAATAAATGACTACCTTCAAATAAAATGTTTTTTGTTTGTTTGTTTTCTAACATTTTAAGAAGCTGAAATACAAAAATAAAATAAAATGGACGATTTTATCTTCTGACAGTTGCTCAAAACGAGCGTGCAAGCGTTTCTAGAAACCTTCAAACAAGAGAAGTTCATAGACACGAAATTATTGAGCGGCACTACTAGCTAATACTATTGTCTGTTAATATATATACTTCCTCGAGGGGGCGCGTGACGGCTCGAGAAGAATATCAGTCTTTTTGTCTGCTAAAAAGTATTAACTTTTCAGTCTTATAAACGAAAGGTTTCTGGCTTCTGGTGTACATTTTAAAAATCTGAAGTATCAGTCCCTGCAAAATCATTGAATAAAACGCTCGTATCCTTAAATCACAAACTACTGTGATTGTAAAGAAACCACGTGACAAGGGCCATTCTCTCAAGTGTAGTACGAGCAATAATTTACACCAGAATAATGTATATATAAAGCCACTAAAGTTGAAAACAAAATGAAGAGTAGAAATTAAACTATAATTGGTCAGGTCTGTTATGCAAATTAAATGAGAACTTCCGGGCCACTACTACCTAATCGGCTCGATCAGCATTTGCCACTCTAGTTTTCTGTGTTTTCTCGCTATGGCGGGAGTTTAGAACTGTGAGCTCGAGAGGGAGCGGTCTCCACGGTAACTATCAAAGCCGGAAGTGCCGGGCTCTCTAAAGGTAAGCAACAATAACAGATACAAACAAATGAAATCTACTCCGCATAACGAACAGTTTATTTTGTTTGACAAATTATGATGTCACTTAACGCCGGTGCGTGTTTGCATGTGCGTTTGCAATGATTTAAATCCCATAATGTCATTATATTATTTGAGAAGGGTTTTCAGCTAACCAACGAAATTAACGTTAAATTAAATAATGTATATTTACATGGTAACATTAAACAATGCTATCTATCTATCTATCTATCTATCTATCTATCTATCTATCTATCTGTCTGTCTGTCTGTCTCTCTCTCTCTCTTGCCTATCTATCTGTCTGTCTCTCTCTCTTGCCTATCTGTCTGTCTCTCTCTCTCTCTCTCTCTCTCTCTCTCTCTCTCTCTTGCCTATCTATCTGTCTCTCTCTCTCTCTCTCTCTCTCTCTTTCGCCTATCCATCTATCTATCCAGTAATGTCCAGGCCGGTGATCTGTCCCCTGACTGTGGGGGCCACGGCTCCTGAGTCTCTCTCCGTGTTACAGAGGCGTCTACAGAAAGCGGAGGAGCAGACGGAGGAGTTGAGGAGGAGTCTGGGCTCTTTGGGAGCGTCCTCAGATCAGCTGCTCGTGAACTCTTCCAACTCCTCTAAGCGGCGTCCGGTCAGTCCTGTGAACATCCACGGGCCCCTGAGGGCCACAGGAGAAGGTTTGCTATGGAGGCAGAGTGAAACGCTCGTCGCACGTGTGTGCAGATTAGAAAGTGTTTTGCACACTCTGAAACTCACCATCTTCCGTCTGGAGATGAACAGAGAGCTCAATCCATCTCACACAGGTCAGCACATATATATATATATATAAATATATATATATAAATATATATATATATATATATATATATATATATATATATATATATATATATATATATATATATACACACACACACACACACTGCCGACCAAAAAAAAGCTACTGTTTGGATTTAAATGGGCAAATGCTTAAGAGTCTATGATTGGACCATTATTGCAGTGATTATGATGTTGCTAGCATGTTATATGTTTGGCAACAGTTCTTCTAACCCTAACTGATGTGTGTGTAGCTTTCATTTCTTAAACCATTTAGGAAGACACATCATGGCCGAATTCCAGGATGACAATGTCAAGATTCATCAGGCTCAAATTGTGTAATAATGGTTGGAAGGTTTTGAAATAATAAATGAACCAGGTTAACTAAGTAACAGCATATATATATATATATATATATATATATATATATATATATATATATATATATATATATATATATATATTAGGGCTGGGTAAAAATGATCGATTTCTCGATATTAATCGATTCTCATTTTTACGAACCGATATCGATTCTTAAATCTCAAGAATCGATTAGTCATCCTGTTTTCATTTGATGATCGCGTAGAACATTGTATCGTGCATCCCATCCAATAAATCGAAATAAGCTTTGTGACTATTATTATGAAATAAAGTCTCAAATTTCGAATTACGTCCATTTTCTTACGAAATTCAAAAACATAAATACCGTTTTGGCGCTGTGGCGTGAGATCGCTCTGGCTCAGCTCAGAAGCAGCAGCACGGAGCGCACATGATCTCATTCTCCTCTTCCGCCTTAATAATACCAGTTACAGCGCCAAATAAACATCAATGAGCATCTGAAAGTGTGTTAAATGATAGAGTACAACTTCGAAATCCGTATCATGTAATGTGGTATCGCTCAATTAGTGTTTCATCCGTGGAAAGACGTCAGTTAAACAGCAAGTAAACAATGGCATGTAACGTCACATTTACCTCAGAAAAAACATTAAACTTAGTAACTTAGTCAGTTAGTCAGCTAGAAAAATAACTCTAGAGAGGAGAATTTTGCTAAATATATGCACCATATTACATATTCATTATAATTTTTAATGTTCTTTAATATTTTATGCATGTTTGAATAAATCTGGCAAGTTTTTTATGACAGCCACCATTTAAATGTTTATATTTCATATAACTTTCTTATTATAAAAATAAATAAGTGTAATTTAAGTGTTTGTATAGCTTCAAATCAGTTAATTTTTACCTTCAAAATTATAGTAGGCTAATGAAGCCGGTAGGCTACAACTGACTCCCATAGTTTACAGCATTAGTTAAGAGATTTGTTTTCCTTGAAAAAATTTGCCATGTATTGTACCTGATATCCAAAATAATCAATATTGAATCGAATCGTAATCGAAATCAAATCGAATTGCAAGCTTGTGAATCGAAATCGAATCGAATTGTGAAATTTGTGTCAATACCCAGCCCTAATATATATATATATATATATATATATATATATATATATATATATATATATATATATATATATATATAGATATACACACACAATTTTGGATTTCATACATTAATTTCTTATTCAAACAACATCTTGTCATCCAGCCATCTCCCTCTTAGGATGTTGGAAAATAGCAATGTCTTTTCTGTTAACCAAATGCTTTTTAATATTCGCTATTGCTTCAATGCAAAATAACAAGTGCGCCGCTATTTGTTGTGTAATGACGGGCATGTTCAAGTAAGCCAGATAATCCCAGATTCTGCGAAAAACGCTGTATTTAATATATTATGATGACTCACGATATTTGCGCTAAATCTGTGCAGATTTGGCTACACAAACTTTCCCAACAAAGTGAGTAAACATAATAACTAACACGCCAAATTGGCTAGTGCTTTGACAGCGTTACCTGGTGTTAATTTCAAACCCTGCATATGAAGAATCATTTTCACACATGAATTGGCACCTCTGAGCCCTTAAATCTTTGGGATGTGCTGGAGGAGTCTTTACATAGTGCTGGAATCTTGCACCGTCAATACAAGATCTTGCCCCAAAATGTATGCACCTCTTGATGAAAATAACATCACAACATTTATTTTCATCAAGAGGTGCATTAATATTAGTCACTGCAATAATGATCACTTCATTGACTCTTAAGCATTTGCCTTTTTAAATCCAAACAGCAACTTTGGGGGGGGGGGGGGGGGGGGGGGGGGCTATATATACAGACACACACACACACACACACACACACACGCACACACAATGCTGGGTAGTAACTGATTACATGTAATCTGGATTATGTAATTAGATTCCAAAAATCTAACCAGCCGCTAGTCATGTGACTATCATTTAAAACCAAGGCCCATAGCATTTGATCACTGGATTTATAGAAATAATTTCACTTTTAAAGAGTGATTTCTCAACATTGCAATATCAAATCAACTCTTTCTTAACACATTCATTATTATTTGCATCATCACTCAGTGAGTCATTTAACTGTGTGACCATCCAGCAATAGTCTATGGAATCATTTCAAAACTGAATTTGTGTGAGGCAGTAATCCAGTAAGAGTGTGTGTGTGTGCTAGAGTGTGAGTGTGTGAGAGTGATTTTTGCACTTGTTTTGTCTGCATTCATCTGTGGGCCCTGCAGGGGACGAGTTTGTAATCTCCCCTCTGTGTGTAGCTCTATTATCCGCCCTGCAGGAGCAGCATGAGGAGGAGCAGCGCTCTTCACACCGGGACCTTCTGCATGTACAGGACGAGCTGACGCAGGCCTGCGAGGAGAGGCAGGAGGCGCAGCGGGAGGTGCTCAGACTCAGAGAGGCGCTGGAGAATACCAACTCCACTAAAGTAAAATAGCTATGGGCTCATTCATTAGTTAAAGGCAGGGTAGGCAGTTTGTTTCTAAAACACTTATTCCCAAATTTGTTTAAACTGTCTTTATATAACAATACATATCTAAAATGTAAGTACTCTGAAAAGGAGAGTATAAAAATCGAGTGTCTGTAGTCCTCTCAGGGCTGCAATAAACACAGCTACTCTTTCCATTTGGAACGAATGCAATGATTGGCTGGGCGACTGTCACTCTCCCTCGCTACCATGGCTACCACCCCTGCTGCTACAGGAGCCGCCCACATGCGCGCGCCCGGTTGACTCGCTCATTTCGAAAGAGGAGAGGCACGTACCGGCCGGAAGCTAGGAAGTCTCACAATTATGGCAGAGAAAGAGCAGTCAAAATTCCCAGTACCACCTGTAAACGCGTCCTCAAGCTGAGTGGCCGGCATCACGCGTTCATGTGTTCTGGGGGCGTGGCTTTGGAAAGGAGCCCAGAAGGGAGGGGCTGGGAGTTTCTTTACTGGATACTTTCAAAATCCAGCAGTTTTCTGCTAGTTTCCCAAACTTACATACCCTACCTTTAATGACTAAATGAAATATTTGTGCTTTAATGAAATAAAAATGAAATATGAAATGAAATATGAAATACTAAATGAAATATTTGTGCTTTTTATAATTAATTTGTCACACAATTAAAAATGCTAAAATGTGTTAAAACAACCTTTTAGTTAATAGTTATCTGGTGTTCAAAAATGTCTCATGTTCCCCAAGGCTGCATTTATTTGATAAAAAATACAGTAAAAACAGTAATATTATGAAATATTATTACAATTGAAAAAATAACTGGTTTCTATTTGAATATATTTTAAAATACAATTTATTCCTATGATGGTAAAGCTGAATTTTCAGCATCATTACTCCAGTTTTCAGTCGCATGATCCTCAGAAATCAGTCTAAAATGCTGATTTGATGCTCAATAAACATTTCTGATATTATCAGTCTTAAAGCATTTATTTGAGATCTTATTGGAAATCTTTTATAACATTATAAATGTCTTTACTGTCACTTTTGATCAATCAAATGTTTTAGTTTTTTAATATTGCAGAATGTTTTAATATTTTTCTTGGTTCAACCGATTAATCTAAATAATGCCATTTTCATTTGATAGTTCTTGACCTCTGAATCTGTTCACAGGAGGAGGAGCAGATGGCGCAAGAGACCCCAGCACACTTGGAGGCTGAGCAATCCCACAATGCACTGCTGCGGAGAGTGGAGGAGATGGAGAGAGTGGTGGAGAGGGAGAGAGGCCAGGTAAACTGAAGGAAAGGACTAGAAAAGGTTCACAGTATATCCTCGTTTACTGCGATCTTACTTGCATATTTAAAAAAGACTTGACTCTGATTGATAAATATATTTGGAGAAACTACAGTAGTCAACATTTGAAGTGGATCGAAACCTGTCATCAAAGTTATACATGAATTTTGAACGATACCCGTTCTTGTCTCAGGATAACTTTGATTTACTTTTTTGATCCACTTCAAATGTTGACTACTGTTGAGTACCTCATTACACCAAGCAATGCCCAGAGCAACCATCCAGAACACCATAGCAACACCTTAGCAACCACCCACAACACCCTGGATGTGTTTTATAGTCATAAAACGCCAAATTAAACTTTTTATTCGCTATTTTCTGGTGTCTTGTCAGGTAGAGGTTCTTCAAGGAGATTGCCACATCTTACGTACTGCCGGACAGGCAAACAGGGCGGAGCTAAAGAAGAGGGAGGAGCAAATCCTGTACCTGGAGAGAGAGTGTCAGCAGCTCCGAGACCATTCCAGTCAGAAACACTGAATTGTGGGACATTTAATCGTGGTTTATGCTACTGTATTGTGAAACTAAAATGCTTTGTCTCCTCTCAGGAGTGAAAGAGACTCTGATATCACAGCTGAGCAAAGAGATCAAGGTACGAGCACGTGTGTGTTAGAGACACTGATAGCATATCAGTAATGACACGTCTCATGATGTCCGTGTGTGTTTAGAGCGTGAAGACGGCTCTGCAGAAGCAGCAGCAGGACAACAGCAGACTCTTCAGAGATGGACGAGACCTCAGAGCAGCTGCAGATCAAGTTCAGGTACACACACACACACACACACACAAACAATCTGTTTACCATTATATAATTATGTTAGCTCCACAAAGTCAACATACTGTCATTGTACAAATATGGATTAGAGCTATGGTTCTCAATTTTGTATGGCGATGTCCCTAGTCGAAAGTAGAAAAAGTTTTGTCCGCCCCCCTCCCCCCATAATCTGAAATATATTTAACATATTGTATTAGAATATTAATAAAGGGTAAACAAGTGGGCTACAGTATTAGCAGTTACGTTATGTTAACAGGGTTTTTTCATAGAAATTTTACAATAAAAACCTATTTTCTGTGGTTTGCTGAGCTTTTTAATTTTTTTTCTGGCAAATAACATTTTTGTTGACCGAAACAAAAGATGAACAATTGAAACTTAATAGATTATTTCTTTTTTGACTGTTTTGAATAATAAAGTTAGACCATTCTGTGTTGAAAAATGTACATAAAACGTTTAAATTATTATATAGTATATATATTATGACATTAGGGGAAAATACAATATTAGCAGTTATGTTAAACGTTTTAATTGAAAAATTGCTGTGACAAACAACAATAAAAAAAAACGATCTTTTTTCACTGTTTTGTTTGAATAATGAAGTTACACACTTTATTGGAAAATAAAACTGAATTAACTTATTTGAAACTGCTTACATTCTGTTTTTTTGTTTGTTTGTTTACTCTTTGTGTTGCAAAAATATACATTGAACGTTTCAATTATTAAAAATAACTAAATAACAAAAAAATAGTGACAGTGTTGGGGAAAGTTACTTTTAAATGTAATGCATTACAATATTGCGTTACTCCCTAAAAGTAACTTATTGCGTTACTTTTTATGGAAAGTAATACGTTATTTTACTTTTGCGTTACTTTTTCTCACTTCAGCTGGTCTTGCTAGTTTTTCTAATAACAAAAAAAACCCAAAAGTTGTATTTTTGGCAAATGTAAAGACCCTTTCACAATGTAGGTTTATATACTTTCATTCAGCTGTGTTCAGCCAACAACATTGTTTTCATTGATGAACTTTCCTGTTCTGGTGTAAAAATGTTTGTGCATGTTATGAATAAAGGTTAAAAGTCGTCCTCTCTCTTTCTCTCAGGTGTTGAATGATAAGTTAGAGGTTCAGTGTTCAGAGCTGAGCACTGCACTTCACTCATTAACACTGGAAAACACTCGACTACTGACGGAATATGAGAACAACATCAAGGTATTTCAGTTCAGTTCCAGTTTTACTGTCATTGGCATCAAAAATAATTGGACATTCTATTGCCAGTTCGTTTTCATCTTAGCTGCTAACAACTGAATTAGTGCATTAATAAGTGCAAAATAAGTTATATTTAACCAGTAAAATAACATTAGTTCAGTTTATACTCATTAAGAAGGATAAAATGAAAATGAGTCAATATGGCAGTAATAGAGATTAGATTTCTCTCTCACACACACACACTGTTTGTTCAGGCGGAGCGAGATCGTGTGTCTAAACACCTTAAGGAGCAGGATCTGCTTTTAGACACAGCCAGGAGGAACATCCAGGCTGAACTACAGGGCACGATATCAGAGAAACTCGTCCTGCAGAAAGAACTGTGAGTTGCACACACATTCACTACTATAAAGCTTTCACAACTGGTGGATCGCGACCCACAGGGAAAAGACGAACACTTCTTCGATGTTTTGTTGTTGACGTCAAAAGCTGTATCCTGGCAAACGCTACCATGTTTTTGGCTGCAATTCATCTTCGATTCAGTCAGATTAGGCAGATGGCAACATGTTGCATGAAATGCCATCATCTTTGAAAAGCATGCACAAAATATGACTGTAAGCTGTAAATGAGCTCTTTTATTTTGTCTACAAGCGAGGCACTGAAGATGGATCACTCCGAGCTGCAGCAGAGTTCCACGGTTTCCCAGGCGACAGCTGTCAGTCATCAGCAGATGTTGGAACGCACCATTCAGAGGCTTCAGGGGGAGCTCAGCTGTGCTGGGAGAGAGGGAGACACCCTGAGAGAAGAGAGGGATCACGTGAAGAGGGAAGTGAGTCGAATGGTTGTTATTTTTTGTTGGTGTCATTTCTCAAGCTAAAAGGAAAGGACACAAGCACTGATGTTTAAATGGGTACGAATTAAACTGATAGTGCTGGCACTAAATTATAATTGGATGAGGCACATTTAAAGCTATAAAACAATAATAATAATAGTAATTATGATTGTTATTATTATTGTCATAAATATCACAATTATCATTATTATTTATATTATTATTGGTGGTGGTGGTGGTATTAGTAGTAGTAATATATTGTTATTTATATTGTATTAATTTTAGCAATATTGTTATTAATTTGATTAAATAAAAGAGTATTAGTATTATTAATTATATTAACAATAACTGTAACAACAAAAACAATAATAGTTATATATATATATATATATATATATATATATATATATATATACATTAGTAATTTGTCATTATTTTAAGATTATTATTACTTTGATCATCAAAGTAGTAAATAATGTTTAATAGTTAATCATAATAATTATAATACATTATGTAATATGCTATACTGTATATACAAATAATAATAATTATTATTATTATTAATACTTTTAATCATTCAAAATCTGCAATAAACCAATGTGGATGTGCATTATCTCCGTTATGATTTTGTTCCACATTATGCTTGCTAACAACAGCCCTTAACCTTTGAAAAAACTGTACCGCACAACCACCTGTGGCCCGTCGCTTTAATGAACTCTTAATTTCCAAATCACAGATGAACTCTGCAATCTTTTTGCTGAAAAAAGAGAAGAACATTCTAGAAACACAGCTGTCGGAGATCAAGGTACTGCTGACCAAATGTGAGGTCACTCCCAGTCTTTCTTTGTCTCATTCAGGAGATCAACTTTTTTTCAACTTTACTCTTTGTTTGCTGGATACAAAATAGAGCTCATTTCACCTGCTCTACCGATCAGGGTAATATTGCACCAGCTATTACCATAAACATCCTCTTCTCCCCTGTGATGGACAGGTGGAGCTGACCACAGGGAACTCAGCACTGCAGAAACAGAAGGAGGAGAACCAGGAGCTGATGGAGAGCCTGGCAGTCATGGAGCATCAGCAGGTTGGAGATCAAAAGATCACAGAGTCAGACGCACGTCAAAAGAAAATGTGCTTGTAACACTCTTCCTCTCCCAGGTAACTCACCGTCAGGTAGAACAGATGCTGTGGGACTTGACAGACAGCAAGAACAAACTGGCCTACGAGAAGGGCAAGTTGCAGGTCTGTGAGAGACACACACACACTTCGTATGTATATGGATTTATTGCACACATTTTGCACAGTGTGACATACAATGATGCTCAAACAATCATATGATGAACACCACACACACATTATATAGCAGAAACACACACCAGGCTTCTAATAGACTGTGTGTGTGTGTGTGTGTGTGTACAGGCACGAGTGCAGCAGATGGCCGCTGAACTGAAGGCATTGAAAGCAGACTGTAATGAACACTGTCAGGCTAACACTAAGCTGCAGTACAGTTACACACAGGTAAACACAAACACTCTCCTGTCTAACAAACCACTGCTGTTTCACAAGCTCTCTGTCGCTGTGGTGTGTGACACCGCGTTTACACCAGACGTGAGCCGAAAAAGCAGATAAACCCCATTATAATCAGTGATGCTGTCTACACTGGATACGGTGCGACGCGATACGACAAAGCCCAGTTCTATTCGTGACGTAGTCCAAGCGCTCACGCTACTTCTGAGACGAAGAACAAATAGATTTGCTAATTAAAACTCTCAGACTGCTCAATTAATAAAAGGCTCATATAATGTACTTCATCCTCATCCAAAAAGACTAATATTTATCAATATTATCTAAGCAGCAAACTTGCCTCATTTAAAAATCACCAAATACTGATTAACAGGTAACCCATATGGTACCGTCCGAAAACATAACATAACATTACATAACATAACATAAAACAGAAAGTAGGATTTACGTGTAATTATGTGATGTGTATATCTCTATTATAAGTGTCCTAATATATTTGACGGCCCACGTTTAACAACATCCATTCTGTGTTCATAATCTTGGCTTGTCCCAATAAAGTAATAAAAGCAGGACGTTTCAGTGCTGATTGTTTTATGCGTCTGTCACAATGAAATGAATGGGGCTTTGTAGAGTCTGTTATTGAGTGATGGAGCACTTAAAAACTGCAAAATGGGGATATAAAACAAAATTATGGCTAAAATTATAAGTGGACTGCTGAATTACACACTCTCGTTCTCAAATGCAGATAGAAAGTCAGACACTGAAAGAGCAACTCGGTGCATTACTGCAACAGCACAGAGACACGGTGAGTCTTTCAAAAGAACGAGGATTGAAAGCAATATATTGCATTGACGAAAGATCACATGTGCGTGTTTTTTTGTGTGTAACAGAATGAAATAGCGCAGACTCTGGAGAACGTCCTGTCGTCTCACGCTCGTCTGCAGCAGAACACACAGACACTGCATGCAGAGCTGAGAGAAAGAGCACAGGAACTACACACACTCAGGAGAGAGAGGTGTGTGTGTGTGTGTGTGTGTGTGTGTGTGTGTGTGTGTGTGTGAAACTAAGACGACACACGTCTGATTGGAGGAAAGGGATCATTTTTTATGTTGTGCTAGCCAATCATGGCAGCCGTCTTGCACTTAGCAGCATCACATAAGGTTTCAGTTTTTGAACTTTACAGCTCAAATAACACATTTTTGTATGGAACAATTAATAAAGTGCTTTAACATTTATTCATTTCTGGGGAATGTCTTGCTGCATGGACTTCCATTATAAGTGCATTACTGTAAATATGATTGTTGTTTGTTTTTACTAAGTCAATGTTTGTCTTTGGTAATCAGCTGTGTGTGTGTGTGTGTGTGTCAGACTGCAGGCTATAAAAGAGATTCAGAGGCTTGAAGCTGAAGTAGAGAATCACAACGCAACCAATAATGAGAAGGTATGACGCACACAAACACACTGATGACCAAATAAATAAGAGATGAGATCAAGGTGTCTGAATGTTTACACGATCACATTTAAGGGGGTGTCTTTGCAAAAAGCACTTGATGAAGCTCAGCTGGACAACAGGACACTTGCTCAGAGCTTAGAGCAGGCCTTACGACAAACCCAAAACACACAGGAGAAACTAAACACCCTCGGCGAGAGGTGAGGGCGTATATGTTTTATCTGCAGTACTGTTTGTCATTTTAAAAACCACAAACTCGATTCTACATTGTTCATTTTGGCAACTTCATTAATGTCACTTCATATTAGGATGTGTGTTATACTGTACTTAGAGATGCAACGATCTAAAAAATTCAGATAATTAGTTTCATGTAATCGCCAATCATACAGTTCTATATTGTTTTAGATACATAAAACAATATAGAACTAAGAAAATAAACATTAAAAACTTAAATTTGTTTCAAATGCTACAAGATTTCTACAAATTTAGGCATCACAACATTATGAAGTACAGTATGAAAAATGGATAGTAAAATAATTATTTTAAGATACACTTAATGACATTAAATGATTAGTGTTTTAAAGATGAACTTCAAATGGCTGTTCATTCAATAAAAATATGTAAAATTCAATATAATGTCAATGTTAATTCAATATAATATATGTAAAATAGTGTAAAAGAGTATGCACAATTAAATATCCAATACTGACTGATAAAGAGGCAATGTCAACTAATTAAAATGTAAAAATCTCTAATATTGGTCAGTAACTGATATAGTATAGATTTATCCTGCATCCCTAAATTTTTGCATGGATTTGTGTTGTGATGTGAGATTTCCACTATTTGTGTTTGGTTATTTATCTATTTACCAGGATCCTGCTGTTCAAATCAAAGGGACCCAGTTGTTTTTTTCCTCCATGTTTTCTTGAGCTCATATTATACATGATTGCATCAGCAGGGAGGCGGAGCTTAACGAGGCAAGGGCAGAGATTGGTCGATTGACGGAATGTGTAGATTCCCTCAAGAACCGGCTCAACAGAGAAAAAGACTCCGGGAGGAAGTCGGCACAGAGGGTAATATTAAATATGTGTTTTTATTTTTATGTAGATTAGTTGTCTTGTGATGTTGTTTTCAATGTATAGCACTTTTAACTACTGACTTTACAAATAAGAATGACTTTCGATATAGCTGAAGAAGGCACTAAATGATGCATCAGTAAAGTCAGGTGACCTCTCACAAGCCAATCAGAAGCTACAAGAGAAGGTGTCTGAGCTGGAGAAGCTGGTGTCTCAGTTGAATCAGTCTCTGGACAACAGAACAGCTCTGAGCCACTCTCTGAGAATCAAGGTGCGTCACTTTACCCATGGTTAACCTCATATCTGTGCTGGATATATACAAGCTCTCTCACTGTAATACCAACACCCCAGAACATGCATAAACACAGTTTATGGCATCGTCTTGCTTCTCCCAACAGGATTTGGAAGCAGAAATTGAAAGTCTTGAAGAAGCTAAGGATGAATACAAGAGGAGGAGTTATGAGCAGGTGTGCATTCAAACTGTTTCAAAAGTTAGCATTTTAAGGCCCCTCGTCGTGTAAATGAACTGCCAAAATGCATACTTTTTTTCCCCCCTTCTGTTTTTGGATGAAAATGATGTCGTGTAAACGGCCCTTCAAATGTTCGCCTCCATGTCACAATGCACTTTTTTTTGCTCTATAAATGAATGGCATGACTAACTTGCATTTCACTGTGTATTATGCTGAGCATAAAAATTAACACAATATAATGATTAAATGTACTTAAAAATTTAAAATAAATTTTGCTACAAATATATTTAGAGTGATTTTGAATCTAATACTTTTTATTTGATCTTGTTATACAGAATTAGTATGATTATTCATAAAAAATACATTTACGTATAATGCATAATAATAATAGGACTCAATAGACTCCAACCATAATTGTCTTGATGGATATGTATCTTTTAAGGAAGAGACTTTATTACACCAGCACTGCTTTAATATTTTAAAAAGCTTAAAAAGTTTGCTTAAAAGTTGTATTTCTAAATGCATCCCCTTTAAAGCACAGCTGCTAAAAAATATTACCTCACTTACTTACCGACACGCTGTACAACTAGTGAATGTCCTGACCCATCTTTACTCATGTGTGTGTTTCAGGCTCAGTGTCTGCTGCAGATGCGCTCTGAGATGGTGTCTCTCCAGTCTGAGCTGCAGTGTCTGTCCTCCACACAGCAGGGGGAGCTACAGGCCGAAAGAGCTCTCAATCACACCCTACAGGAGCAATGTCAGGTCGGCACTCTCTTTTTCACCTCAACGCCCCGCCCGGTTTACTCACGGCGTTCTTTTTCGCTCTTCGCTTTGGGGTAAAAAGTAGTTTGAGTAAGGGTTAATGCCCGACGAGGTGTCCATTGTCAGGTTTTAATGGACGACGGCGAGGTGTGAACCGGCCGACGCACAGCGGATTGCCTCCGCCGAAGTCCATTAAAACCTGACAATGGACACCTCGTCGGGCATTAACCCGCTTATACCATGGTCACTTGCCAAATAAAACATTTTTAAAACATTAGTTTATATTTTAATTAGGCTAAATCTAGTTTTTACAAATAATAACTTGCCTGACGGTTTATTTAGCAACCGGAGATATTTATAGTCCGCTCAGCTTGTAGAACCCTTCAGGTTCAAAAATGTTTTTTTTTTTAATTGTTAACGGATACTTTGACTGCCTGTTGCTATGGTTACTCACAGCTGTTGTAGGCAGCGCATTTATTTATTAATTTCGAACGGTAAACAGGCAGTTTCACCAGAACTCCTTTACTAGGTGTCCTCTATCACTTTTTATCGGACACCCTGCAGCCAATCAGAATCGAGTATTCACCCAGACCATGGTATAAGCAGCGATATACTGTTAGCGGACATCCAGATGCTGTTCACGCTGCTGAGAGCGACGTTTAGATGAATGTGTAAATATGTGCTGCACACTTTCCCTTTCAATAACAAAATAAACACAACATAAATGACAGCGGTGTGAAAACGGGGACCTCGAGGGACTGAACAGAAAAAAATGATTTCCACGTCAAGGAAGGTGCACACCTACCTATTACATCATCACCACTGACCAATGGTAGTTCAAAGGTGTTTACCGGCCAGAGCACACTTTTCCAGAAAGTTCGGTTTAGGAAGCTGTTTCAAACCCCCGAAACGAACACAAAATGAACTTTGTTTGGGGCGGCAGTGGCTCAGTGGTTCATGTAGGTTTTCTACAAACCAGAAGGTTGGTGGTTCAATCCCAGGTTCCACCTGGCCAAGGGTCGAGGTGTTCATGAGGCCTTGTGAGGCAAAATGTAAAGCGCTTTGGTGGCCATTGGGTCTGTGAAAGCGCTATATAAATATAAATGCAGTCCATTTACCATTTGTTTGGGCCTGATTTTGTTCAGAATTACTTCACACGAATTCGTTCTTTGAAATCGCTTGTGGTGAAAATCACGTTTTTAATGTTGTTTATATATCTATGTGGTGTTTTTAATCTGCTTTAAGACAAACCATGTGCAAATTCATTAGTCGACAGCATTGCTGAGTATTTTCTCCTCAAAACTGCAGTGAAACAAAGACAGTCTCAAAAACGCGGTTTGAAATCGCTGGTGTTTCTGATGTCACAAACTACCTTGTAACCAATCAGGTCAACGTGTGATCGTCAACGAGTGGATCTCTGAGCCGCTGTGAGTGAGTGGAGGCGGGGCTAATCTGCATATTCATAGAACCGCGTATACTAAATGAGGCAAGGGTGTTTACAAGGGGAGTTACATTCAAAGTATTTTAAAAATCACAGGAAAAAAACGTTTGGATGTGTAATTTTGGTGATCAAAGATGAGTTTTAAGGTATACAACGATTGACTTACAGGGGGACTTTAATTATACTGGAGCCTTTAAGCATGTGGTACCGCCTCAAATTGTGCTCTCAGTCCTCGTGGTCCATGTGATATTACTTCACGTGTTCACTTGGAGGATCCGGAGCCATAAATACTCCTTTCTTCTTTCATCTTTTTTATCGTTTTCTGTCTGCCTTGTGATTCTCTCTCCGCGTCTCAGTTTTTCCTTCCACTGTGCAGTCTCAGCAAAGCTACTGTTCCCTTCTTCCTGTCTGTTACTCCCTTCAGGGCATGAATTCTGCAAGACCAACAAAGTGCTGGAGAAATGCCAGTATGTAAATAAGTGATCAGGGGTTTTGTGCTGAGTGGTGCTGTTAATGTGTTTGTGTACAGCACCTGGAAGAGAGTTGGAAACGGTTCCGGGACGAGAGGGATGAGGCAGAACTGAGACTCCGGGAAGTTTGTCTGGAGTCACAGCAGGTAAACGACCCATATTTCCATCCATTTATACATCAGCAATAATAATATGGACATATAATGACAGAATTTTACAACTAAACCAACTGAATCTGAATGCTGCGGTGTTTCCAGTAATGCTCATCTATCCCTTTTTCCAAAGTCCTGAAATTGATGCTCAAAACCATGTCAGAATTTAGATTGCCGCCTCCTCCTCTGTTCACAGCCAGTGTTGAAATCATGCGAGCTCTCCAGAGGATGGACATTTATTTTGCCTTTGATTTGATTGCTCTGTTTCTATCCCGCTTCTCTGTTCCTCAGATCACAGAGAACATGGTTGAGGACCACAGAGGGCTCCGCTCGAGATCAGAGAGCTTTAACTGCGAGGATGAGCCACAGAAACACGGGGAAAGCTTATGGAGGACGGGGAAAGACGGCACACTGTCCACTCCCGCTCAGGTAGCAAAATTATGAGACGCGTGTGAAATAAATGTAACTATTTGATATTATATTTGTTGAAAATCCATTTATAAGGGTCCTAGTTATCCATGTGTGATTAACTGTCCAGTTGCATCCAAGTCCAAATAAAATTGCATTTAAAAATGACTTATTAAATTATTATTTTGATGATACATTTTACTACATTTGTATGCATGGATTAACTTTTATTCAGCAAGGGTGCATTAAATTGATCATACGCGACAGTAAAGACATTTATGTTGTTCAAAATAATTATGTTTTAAATAAATGCTGTTCTTTTGAACTTTCTATTTATCAAAGAATCCTGAAAAGATTTATCACACTTTCCACAAAAATATTAAGCAGCACCACTGTTTTCAACATTGATAATAATCAGAAATGTTTCAAATCATCATATTATAATGATTTCTGATGATCATATTATAATGATTTCTGATATAATGATTTATAATGAAGACTGGAGTAATGATGCTGAAAATTCAGCTTTGATCACAGGAATAAATTATATATTAAAATAGCAAATAGTTATATATAATTACAATATTACAGTTTTTTTACTGTATTTTTGATCACATAAATGCAGCCTTGGAGAACATGTTTTAAAAAAATGACTGATTAAACTTTTAAACAGTAGTGTAAATTAAATATACATTTAATTAATATATATTTAAATATATCTCTTTATAAATATATATATATGTGTGTGTGTCTGTGTGTATACATACATTTATATCTCACAATTTGGTCCCCACCTCGTCTCTGGTCCTGAGGGTGATTATTTTATCTCAAATGTCTGGTTTGTGTTTTATTCCTGACCTGAAGGTTGTACTTTGTTATTAGACCCACGTTTGCGTTTATGACCCTAAACTGGAGCCCTGGGCCTCAGCATTACAGCGCTGGGAGATGAAGAAGGAGCTGGGAAGCATCGCCGGCAGTTACAAACACGCAAGACGCGTACGCACACTGACCAGCTGATAACAGCCTCCAGGGCTCATGGAGAAGTGCATCCACAACTCATA
The DNA here is from genome assembly GCA_030578255.1 of Tiaroga cobitis. Taxonomy (NCBI): domain Eukaryota; kingdom Metazoa; phylum Chordata; class Actinopteri; order Cypriniformes; family Leuciscidae; genus Tiaroga; species Tiaroga cobitis. The sequence continues at coordinate 35,806,717 of CM060605.1, forward strand.
GATCATGGAGAAAGGCTTCAGTCCGTGATCTGCTTGAAATGAAATATCTACAGTAGCTGCGTTTGAATATGCTGGGAAATATCAAGCATGTTTAACAAATTTATTCAAACGTATAGTAATTTTTTTTCATTACTTGAACATAAAAAGTGCACAAGCAAATATTTGTGGATATAGAAAGACAGAGAGTTGTGACAACCAGAAAAAAAGATGGTCCCGCTGCTCATAAAATAAAAAACAGAGCCACAAATGACTCTGTTAAACATGTCCTTTCCCTGCAGCCCGTAACAATGTTATTCCATCACAATAATACAAGGTCAAACTCCTACACCTGCAAAGTGAAACCCCAGAAAGTGCTAAAATAACTACAAGTGTAAATGAAGTCTTGCTGTTAGAAAGGGGAAACCTGTTTTGTATATGTGTATATTTAGGTATTGTATTGTAGTGGCAATTTTAATGATATTCATTGATCTTTAATAAAATATAGATGATTCAAAGAATGTCACATGTGTTTCTCTCACTTGTAGTGAGAGGATTCTGTTTATGTACCTGGGGAGGCAGAAGAGGGAGACACTCCAGAGAACAGACGAACAAGGACCTCTGACCTAGATGTCAGAAGGCCATTTGGTGCAGGGGAGCTTAGTGGGCCAACTAGTGACGTCTATGGAAAACTACTGGGAGGAAGGCTCTGGGGGGAAGAAGGCCTTGAAACTAAGATAAAAGCTAGTTCAGTCTGTCTGGGGGTGTGTCACTCTTCTGCACAGGGTAACAACTGTGTATTAGACTGCTCCTATTCTTGCAAGAATAAATACTTCTATTTTATATAATTTGACTCTGAGTGTCTCTTACGCAGTGATGTTTGTTTGAGAATTTTTGCCACAACAGTTTTGGTGTCAGAAGTGATATTCCTTGGACGTGCCTCCCTGGACCTGAGATCGGACGGTGTTTGGCCACCTGGACTAAGTAAGTTCCAGCTCTACCTCGTAAACTTGAGAGAGAGGGGCCGACCGATATCAGGGCCGGGAGAATCGACCACTGGAATCTAAAGAACCCGCAAGTGGCACGAAACAACGTCTCTGGTAAGGGTCATTTAAATTCGGTTTAATTGGGGGAAGAGTGAAATTGAACCATATTGGCTGAGGGCTGTTTCTGTGGCACGTAATCTGAGATTAATTGAGATCTATATATAGATCAAGAGGTTTCAAACAGATACGAAAATTATCTGAGATTAACTGAGATCTGTAACGGATCAAGAGGTTTCAAACAGATAGGTAACCTGAAAATCAGTTGTTCCACCACGGAGCAAATTGTTTTTTTAGGTGCTGAGGCTAATTAGGGGGAGCCAGAAAAGATTTTTTTTTTGGTAAACCTTAATTAGGAGGGCACTAACAAGTGCAACCCGACCGATTTGGGTTAAAAGAAAAAATCGGATTTGGTAGGGACGCCTAACTGATTAAAGAAAACGCGCGTTGAAGAGAAAATCCACAGAGAACAGAAAACAGCCGGTATGGGGATGTCTCAAAAGCAAGCTTGCGAAATTTGGTACACCGGTGTTTTGTCAAATGAGGTATTGAGCGCCACAACATTAAAGATGGTGCGGGAATCAGTTGAACAGAGCAGTGAGAAACAAAAGTTGTGTCTGCGTTCAACATGTGTGTAAAAAAAATGTGAACAGATAATGGATTGTTGGCTTGAAGATAAAATGTCGAACTGCCAGGAGAAATAATGTTTTTTTTACTTCATCCAGTAAATGGATGCATGACATTAGATGTCTATAGAACTTAAATTTATATGACAAGGATTGAAGTAGCAAGAAGCAATAAGGCTGTCTGTGTGAAATAGAGGGAACTGTAAATGAGACTTGGTGGAAGAGGGAAGTGAAAAAACAAACAAAAAGGTTGGTGTGTGAGATATGTGTGTGTGGGGATTGTTCAAACAATCATGGACTGGTTAGATAATGAAGGAACTGGCATGTTTGAGAAAAGAAAGGAGAGGATAATGAGGGAACTGGCATGTAGGGAAAAGAAAGGAGAAATATAGTAGAAAACTATATGTGATGAAAATAGACATGGTCTGACAGAATTTATGGAAGTCAAATTAACTGTTTAAATGGTGAAATGAAAAGTCAGTTTTAGAATAAAATAAGGCATTGTATGATTGACAGGGATTAACATGATATGAAGAATGTTTTAAGAACAATTCTAGATTTTGATAAAATAAGGATGAAATGATGATATATCTGCTTTATTTTATTAATGTTAAGAAAATAAGGGTATTGAAGCAAGTAGCTATAATGGTTGTCTGTGTAATTTACGGACTGAGTAATATAATCTGTTTTGGAGAAACAGTAGAGATAAGACTGAGACAATAATGATAATATTAAGTTGAATCTGCAGACTAACCATGTGATGGAAGGGAAAAGGCTTCAAACCAGTTGTAATGAAAATAATGCTGTACAAATTGTTACACTTTATGAAGAGTAACGGAACAGTCCGGGAAAATAAATAAATAAATAAATAAATAGTGAGACAGAAGAGAGCAAATGCTGTAAACAGCTCTGCTCAGAAGATCTCACTTTGAAGAGATTTGCAGATGATGTTTTGTAAAAGATAAGCTGGGAGAAATGTGTAAAGACAGAAAACAAATTCGAATATTTTGAGCATTTTCTGTGCTGCTCATGAAATTATGTTCTGCCAATAAAATGATGAAGATTATGATTTGGCTATTGTGATTAAATCCGGGACTGGTGGACTGTAAAAGAATACAGAGGACTGCTTATCAGTGGCTCTGTTTACATTCCTGAAATGGGACACACACTGCTTCAAGAGTGTGCAGTAAGTTGGAGCCGTTTGCAAGCTCACAGTGATCAAACTGCAAGGTGTCTGATGTCTGTAATTGAGGCTGACACATTTCAGATAATAATGTGGGTTTGAAAGTAGATCAGTGTTTAAACGACGACATTGACATTTTGTCTGAGAAATAAGAGATAGAAAACAAGGTCAAAAGATTGAAGTCTTAAAGTGAATCCTTTTGAAGAAAAGATCTATAATAGTAATTTTTAAAAGTGAATTGATGAATACAGGTTGATGTAAAATTAATGACTCCAACAAATGTGAGTTGCAAAATATATCAAAGTAACTAACAGGATGATTGTGTTTTAATTAAACATTTTAGAAAGGGTTTAGATTAAGGAGAGAGACTAATCTCACGAATGATTTATAATAATTGCAAAAGATGTATCAAGCAGAGAGTGCTAGCCTTGTCAAAGTTAACGTAATTGAGAACTTGACAAACTAAAATTGAGATGAAATGTGAAACGAATAATTATTTAAGATCAAGTAAGCAGAAGCAATACTGGATTAACAGTTGCTGAATGCTGATTAAACAAACAGCTTGAAAAGTTGGCCATGAAAGAACTAGAAGCTGATGTTTTGCTTTCAAAAGATAAGTTTATTATTGGCTGTAATGAAACAGTTTGCTTATCTGGATCTGATGTGTACTGTAATGTCTAAATAAAGACAACTATAAAAATTATGTTTATTTGGAAACACATGTAATTTCTGGCAAATATGCCTTAAGCTGGGATAGAGCTATAGGATGGTAGGTAAAAGTTTGATGTTAGAAGTTTATGAGAGTGCAGTGTGCCAGTCCTGAATGTCTCAGAGTCTCTCTCATTCAATGTCAGCTCAAAGCTGTTATCTGTGATAAGCTATTTGTAGTAAAGCACAGTTTCAGTTGAAGAATCATAGACACAGAGATGTTTAAAGAAACAATTGCCATAAAGGGCAATTTGTATTAGTAAATGTAAAACTGAATGACTTTAAAGAAGTCTTTAAAATAATAATGCAGAACTTGAAGACATTTTATTTTATTTTAGGACCAGTAACTTCTTTGTCTCATTTAGTCTCCACCATTCAGGACCGATGGCTCCGTCTACAGGTAAAGTTCACTGAACGTACGGATGATCCAAATTCGCTGAGTATAGTCTAAGCAGCTAGGGTTCTGCTTTTAAGATGGTTAATGGATTTAAGTGATTAAATACTGTTGTTATTGACCTGTCTCCCTGTGTGAACACTATTAGGCAATGGGAATGGCTCTGGTGACTCTTGAACGTGCCTTTCCTAATCTCCAGAAAGCAGCTGAGTTCTGTTGAAGAAAACCGATTGTGTGATGGGAAAAAAGCGGTCACCAGTGGGCACGAGTGACCACCTCTATGACGGGTAAGACCTTCTTTGGCCAGACAGGGGGCAACCCAAGCCAGAGGGCTCACGTAAAGTCACTGGGCATCTCCTGAATGGGGGTGTTTTATGTGAGACAGGTAGGAGAGTTGAGCAGGAGCTGTGAGGCCAGCAGCGTCCTTATGCCGTTAAGGGGAGATGACGCGGTGACGAGTTACGGCATGTCTCCCCATAATGCAAAGCTCCTCTATACCACTCACCAGAAGAAACCGCATTAGTTGTATGGCTTGTTTTTCATTGTGACAAGTGTCTGCAACTATACCAGGGGGGACAACACCCTGAGGAGAAGAAAATTATAGACAAAGAGCTAATGGCAATGGGCTTTCAAGAGCCAGCTGAGACCGTAAGGGGGATTGCCATTATTAATTGTTGTGGAGACCGTAATAAAACTTTTTGATGTCGGTTGCCTTATGGGCAAGGAAAATGTATAGAAGTTGATTTAGAACTAGTCTATAACATAGTTCTAACTCCTGAAGGTCGTTAGACATGGTGGTGACTAAAGATGAAGACAGCTTTTGTAGATTTAAGTCTGGATAACAAAGGTGGATGGTCAAAGGTTATTGTAACGAATTTAATATTACATTTTGTATAAGAAATGGATTTATAGTGAGAGAGACTGCTTGAGCGGAGGAAGGAATGGTCACTGTGTCTGTCTTTCTGTTATCGGCCTGCTAGAGCAAGCTGAAGAAAAATGAATAATGAACAAGACATGCTTTGAAAGTGGTTAAGAGACCATGTAAAATTAGGGAAAAGCTACAGAAAATATGTGAAGTTTAAAATCTTATTTAAAATTTAAATCCTTTTAACGATGATATAAGGAAAGGGCAAACATTGAGAATGAGCAGTTAACATATGTGTGTCTAGTATGAGTGTGTGTGTGATGGTGACAGCACTTTATGTTGTATGTATTAGTTTGGGGTACTAATATTAGAACAGTATTGAAATTAGAACAGAACAGTTTTATCATTACAGATGGGTTAAGGCAAATGACAAATTTTAAAGAAGCCGATAATTCTGAGTGGAACGGTTGAAAAGACAATACAGAACATGGGACGAGCTTTAAGTTGATTGGACATCAAGCTCTGTCTGGTAGTAATACTTTTGTCATGCAGGATGTCGATTTGAATTATGTTCTGGATCAGTTTAAGTATTTGTGTAAATTGGAATTGTGTAGTTGTAGATCACCATCTGGCATGGGCTGAGATAAATGAAAATGTTGTAGATTTGATGGCAACAACAAAATGACATATTGGCTAAGTCAATTTCGAAGTATCAAGAGAGCCCTTAACATTTATGATAACTGTGAACAAAGGGGGAGAAATGATTGACTGACATTGACCAAGTCTGTACAGCACGACCTGACCTGAAAATTGATGACTTTAGAAATGTTTGTAGATGACTGACTTGAGGGACCAAACAACAGGCCTGAAAAGCAAGATTCGCTGTGAGACTCAGGGACGTTGCCCTTCAAATACTTCGATAAGAAGATGAGATTGGGCTTTAAGTGAAGAATGTAATATTTTTGTTTCAGAGGCAGAGAAATTTGTCTGAAGGACAACGTTTGGGTTAGTGTTGATGGCAAACTTTATAAAAAACACTATGTTAAATGTTATGTTAAATTGATGCTCGAGTTGTGTCGTGCATCAAGAGGGAGATGGTATAACAATTGCCAAATATGGTTTACTTGGGTCCCAAACAAAATTTGCTGTCTGTACATGTATTTGCAGGACTGTTTCAACAGGAAACGCTAGGGCAGATGCAGCAGCGAAGGCCATGGCAGCACAGCAGACAAAAGAAACTACGTATTTTACTATCTGAAAATAACCTCGACATTTGTTTTTCTTTACAGAGCATGCATACTTTTGGATACAGGGGAGAATGTCCCCTATAAAATAATGGTTACGGATGAATTTGACTAACTATCCTGGCCTGGGTTATTATTGTAGCAGAAAGGTGCCACACCTGCGCAGCGCATAACTTAAATTTTCCTTTTACAGAATGTCAGGATGGGTTGCAGAAAACAACTGATTCTGTTCCAAATGTATAAATATTGTTTTTCAGGGGAAAAGGATCCTGAGTGCTATTAAGTGAGCGAGAAATTATCCGGTGATAATGTTTCAGGTTGATTCCACAGGTCACACCAAAAGGGGACGAGCGGCTAGACAAGCGGTCACTAACAAAATACTTAAGGTCTCCATTCACAGGTGACAGTTCACTCCAGTGGGGGTGCGGTCGTGATTTAAGGGAAAACCTTATAAGGATCAGAAAATGGTTGGAGGATCAGACACCTGGGTCCAAGCCTCTCACCTTAGACAACACCAACAGGCCACAACCATCCTATAGTCCATGGGGCGAACAAGATTATCAACACGCCTGGAGGAGGATGTGAACCAGCTAATGGTTTAAGAATGGGGTTTTGTGATTATTTTGAGGATTTGATTTGATTAAATCAAAATAGGGCTTAGTATTGATATACAATAGATCAAAAAGATTTGATTGGTTACTTATTCATTAGGAAATATTTAAGGAAAATGTTTTTGGGAAGAGAAGATCTATTAATTAATGTAAATTATAGGGATAATTGTTGAAGCTTATTAAGTAGAACCACAGCATGTTTGAATTAAAAGTATTGATTTGATTGTAAATGTAGAAAATATATTGATTGTGTCAGTAATGGAAATATTAGAGTTAATATTGAACAACTGCATTGGTTAGAAGAATGGATAAAATTATAAGACTTCTCTGGTTAGATTTTGTTAAATATGGCATTAAATAGAGCTTACTAAATTGAATTAGAAGTGAACAATATGGTTAGGAAAACCGAGGTGAAATATGGAGATGGGCGTAGATTAATGGAAAAGGCTTAATGATAGGAGTTAGGATTGTTATTCTAATAATTTTGTTATTCATGGGTGAATATGATTACAGTGACAGGTGAAACATGCTGTCTGTTCAATTGGTGAAAATGACAGTCTATCCCAAGGATGAACAAAATTATGTGACGACACAGGTAGCGGGAGCTACAGTGAGATATGTGTTAAATGTATGTTCTGTTTGTTTTTCTTCTATTTTGTTTATTTTCTGAGAAAGATTAAGGGCAAAGATTTAAAGGGGGTTAAAAGCAGCAGTCATCCGTGTTACGAGATGGCGTACAAAGATAGGGTTTGAAACTGAGGGATTTTTTATTTGACTTTTATCTGGTTGTTTCCTTGCTATGTTATAACTACCTTTTCCTTACTGTCGTGACTGAGGGTCTGTTTACAGGAGCGCAGGAACAGTGATTTCTCGCTTAGCCCGACGCAGTGAAATGTTTACTTGCTTGCTAAAATATTACGGGGCCTTTCCCCCACAAAAACAGCCTTATGCTTCTTCATTCTAAACTTTTCTTCACAGGTTCAAGGAGAGTGATCATTTATGCAAAAATCAGAGATGAAAAGTATAAGTGTGATGATATGACTTAAAATTGGTCTTATTGTTTATTATTGTGATTATGGGTAATCAGAATGATAAAAAGTGAGGAGTTGTAGTGGCAATTTTAATGATATTCATTGATCTTTAGTAAAATATAGATGATTCAAAGAATGTCACATGTGTGTCTCTCACTTGTAGTGAGAGGATTCTGTTTATGTACCTGGGGAGGCAGAAGAGGGAGACACTCCAGAGAACAGACGAACAAGGACCTCTGACCTAGATGTCAGAAGGCCATTTGGTGCAGGGGAGCTTAGTGGGCCAACTAGTGACGTCTATGGAAAACTACTGGGAGGAAGGCTCTGGGGGGAAGAAGGCCTTGAAACTAAGATAAAAGCTAGTTCAGTCTGTCTGGGGGTGTGTCACTCTTCTGCACATGGGTAACAACTGTGTGTTAGACTGCTCCTATTCTTGCAAGAATAAATACTTCTATTTTATATAATTTGACTCTGAGTGTCTCTTACGCAGTGATGTTTGTTTGAGAATTTTTGCCACAACAGTATATATATATTGTATTATATAATAGTTTTTATTGCTATATCACTTCTTGGAATGTCAATAAAGCCGCTTGAATCTGAAAAGACACTGTAATAAAAGTATTATATACACGGGTGTTTGTATATATATATATATATACATATCATTATTGTGTAATTCACTGCTCAAAATTCTAATTTTCTTTAGCCCCTTAACTGTCACCATCCCGTATACGGGAGATCTAACTTTACTTCACTATATTACTATTAAATCCTTATCTAATTATGACAAACTATATATCGTTGGAAAGCTCTAAGACTGCTAAATAGATATTTGACTGCTGTTGTTTGCTACAAATTATGTAGGAAGAGAAACCGATGATTTTTTGACAAGAGTGCACCTCAAAAAAATCTGCATCATAACAGGAGTTCTGACCTTTGTCACAAAAAGTTGACGCACACACCTTTAATAATTGAAACTTTGGTTTTCATGCTAAAAGTTCATAATAAAACATATAATCTAGTATTTTTCAATAAAAAATTATAAAGTATAATATGTATATTATCCTCTAAAATATAATATTATCTTTTTTATCGCCTTTTTTAATTATATCACATATCTTAGTAGTTATCATAAATTAGGTATCATTTGAAAGCTTACAAACTTAGAATTCATCCTGTGAAAACCGTTTTGAAATTGAACGTTGCATTACCATAAAAACGGTACTCTAAAATATTTTATCAGGCTCCTCCCCTTTCATTACGCATCATTATATTTCATAATTTATGATCAAAACCTTTTCTAATCTTGACAAAACACACATTGTCAGAAAGGTCTGAGTCTCAAGGTACCAAATTTTGTGACAGAATTGATATTTGGACAGAAATGTATTAATTTGTTAAGGCAGAATGTATACAACTAAATTCAATGGAATTTAATGGCACCCGGTGGCTATTTTTGGCACTACGCCCAAACAAAATCTCATGGGAACTTTAATTTTTGTGATATCAACTTCAAATTTGGAACATAACTTGGTTAGATATATGGCTTTGATTTTATAGTAATTTTAGAGTAAAACAATTTTTTTTAAATATATATTTTATATAAAATAAAAAATATATAGTACAGTATATTTGATTTACTGTAAATTTAAACTTCCATAACTTTTTCATACTTTCATTTTTTGAAGTGTTTTCACTTCAGCAATAATCTGCTGATTGTTTCCTTTAAAACAAGACCAAAGTTAGGTATATATTCCAAAACCTTCTTGAATTACAACCATTTAAGTTTGAATAGTGCATTTAACCCCCATTCTCAAAAAGGGGGGTGACAGAGAGTTCAGCACAAACTGAACAGCTCAAATCTGTACAACCACTGGCCTTTTTTAAACCCCGCCCACCACTTATATGTCAGCCAACCAGCACACGTCAAAGGCAAAAGGGCATACGTACTCTGATTGGCTAAAAAACATGTGGGCTGCTCCTCTGGTTCTTATACTGTTTCGAGTCTAGTGCTGTTACAGTATGGAAGCTTGTTTACGCCATGGAATAAAACATTTTTTAAAGATCGTTTCGACTTTTTATCTCACAATTTAGACTTAAAAAAAAAATCCCCAACTCAAAATTGTTAGTTTACATATCGCACTTGAATTTAATTGAATTGAATTGAATGCCTTTATTGTAATTGCAATTAAGTACAATGAAATTATAGAGCCACTCTAGTAGGGTGCATCATTAAAACACATACAATATAAAACATATCACACAACATATTCATTTAACCCACTTTCCTACTAAGGGGCTAAAATATTCTAATGTAACAAAGTGCTGAGTAGCTGTGCAAACTGCATCATTAAAATAAAAAATAAAAAAGTTTGGCTTCATTTTGGACTGTTATTGCTTCAGGAAAGAAGATATTCCTAAATCTACTAGTCCTTGTTTTTTGACATCTGTAACGTCTCCCTGAGGGCAACAGTTCGAACAGCGGGTAACCAGGGTGAGAACAGTCAAGTGCAATTTTGGTGGCTTTAGACAGCAGTCTTGAATTAGCAATTTCCTGTAGTGAGGGTAGAGGACAACCAAGGGGTTGCAATCATGAGTATACAATGAGTATAACAGAGGACTCAACACACAGCCCTGAGGGGAGCCGGTGCTGAGAGTAAGGGTGGAGGATTTGTGGGGGCCGAACTTCACACTTTGGGGCCGATTGGTTAAAAAGTCCATAATCCACTGGCAGATGTAAGAAGAGAGTCCAAGGTCAGACAGCTTCCTGATGAGGATGTCTGGGATGATTGTATTAAATGCAGAGCTGTAATCTACAAAGAGCATCCTCACATATGTCCCACTGTGCTCTAGATGGTTTAGGGATGAAGGGCTATGGTGATGGCATCATCCGTCGACCTATTCGCTCTATAGGCAAACTGGTGTGGATCTAGGGTCGATGGTAGACTGGTTTTGATATGCTTCATTACCAGCCTCTCAAAGCACTTCACAACTACCGGGGTGAGTGCCACCGGTCTATAGTCATTCAGACTGCTAGGGGAGGGCTTTTCTGGAACCGGGATGATGATGGATGTCTTCAGCCAGGATGGTATGGCGGCTTGGGCGAGTGACAGATTGAAAATCTTGTTGAACACAGCGGTAAGCTGGCCAGCACACTCTTTAAGTACTTTTCCAGGTATACCGTCTGGACCGGCAGTCTTTCTTGGGTTCACTGAACTGAGGACCCGCTTCACATCACATTCCTGCACTGTGAGTGGGTAGGTGTTAGAAGCAGGTGGAGACAGCACACCCGATGTTGGACTTTTTACCTCAAAGCGAGCAAAGAAACGGTTTAGTTCCTCTGCTAGCGAGGCGTCTGTGTTGAAAAGCATTGAGTTGCTGCCCTTGTAGTTTGTAATGTTCTTTATTCCCTGCCATGTCCGCCTTGGGTCGTTATCTGTGAAGTGATCTCCTATTTGTCTTTTATATTCTTGTTTCGCCTCCCTAATAGCCCTTTCAGGTCAGCTAGCTGAGCTGTACCTGGCTGTATCCCCAGACCTGTATGCAGCATCTCTGGCTTTCAGAAGACTCTGTACTGTCTTATTCATCCAGGGTTTCTGGTTAGGAAAAAACGTGACTTTCTTGTTCACAGTGACTGTGTCCACACAAGCTGTGATGTAGAACAGCACAGTTTCGGTGTATTCATCCAAATCTGGTTGTGCAAATATGTCCCACACAGTGTGCTCGAAGCAACCTTCTGACTCAATTCTGAGGAAAAACATCAGCTCGCAATTCTCACATATCCCACACCTCCGACTTTATAACGTGTAATTGCGAGTTTATATCACAATTCTGACTTTATTTCTCACAATTGCAAATTTCACAATTCTGACTATAACATGCAATTGCGAGTTTATTTCACGCAATTCTGACTTTATAACAAGCAATTGCGAGTTTTTTCCATACAATTCTCATAACACGTTATTGTGAGTTTATTTCACACAATTTATGCCTTTATAACATGCAATTTATGCCTTTATAACATGCAATTTTGCCTTTAGAACACGCAATTTTGCGTTTATTTCACGCAATTCTGAGAAAAAAAAGTCAGAATTGTTAAATAAAATGTTGCAATTTCCTTTTCTTATTCAGTGGTGGAAACAAGCTTCCATAGTTACAGAGATAGCCTAGGTGTGATTTCTCAGGAGTCAAATTTTATAGATGCAATTAAAGTAGTGGGGGCGTTTTGTGTTTGTGTTTAAAAAAAAAAAAGAAGTTTACAGCCCTTTTTGGTATTCTGATCTGTTGATCGTCTCCGTGTTTCCCCCTGTCGGCAGCGAGGAGTCACTGTCACTACAGATGTTTTCTTTTTTCTTCCACCTCTTTTCCCGTCTCTCTCTCGTGCCCCCGCAGAGGGAGAGCGCGCGCGTGCTCCTCCTCCTGCGCGAGAGAGGCTCCAGCTCCAGCTCTGCCACGTAATCTCGGTCGAGCCCACGCTCACTCACTCGAAACCTCCGGGAACCGTGACAACGACTGCGGAACACTCAAACACACTGTACGAAACACCTCCGGGCGGTGCGCGCGGGTGTAGCGGAACACACACTGTGGCGGTAAGCGAAAAGTGCGTGGAAGTGTCCCCACGCGCGCGGCGCGAGTGCACGAGACGCAGTCCACATTTAGGAGCATTTTTAAAGCGCGAGCACAAGCAACATGTGTGTGAAGTGGGATCGGATACTTTTCGAGTCATTTGCATGCAACAGGTCGTTGACGTGTTGTCTGTAGAAACTCGTTTCATTGTAAACACTGACAAGCAACTTCGACGCAGAAGAGAAAACTATGAGGCTCACGCTGTCAATGCAGTAGTTTTAGTATGTTCAATAGCAGCCTGGTCTGTGAGCTTGACCGGGACGCCTTAGCTTTTCTCACGGCCAACTTTCATGCCTATTGAGCAGTGATTCTGAGAACTGTAACGTTTTAGTTTTTGTATTCATAAAAGTTCAACACGAGATGTCACAAACACCACCCGTAGTGCTGATTCATAATGTGACTTGCAACAGCATATTCACAGTATAGCGCATGTCGTGTTTATGTTATGCTGTATTGTGCTTGGTGGGTTTGGGATGTTGTGTATGTGTGTTTTAAAGTGAGTTATAGGGTTTGTTCAGCCAAAAAATCTGTCATTAATTACTCACCTTCACGTCATTCGAAACCCGCAAGACTTTCGTTCATCTTCGGAACAAAAATAAAGATATGAAATCTGAGAGCTTTAAAGTTCTGCCCTTCCATTGACAGTCTACGCAACTACTAGCTTTCTAAGGCTTGCGCTTGACAGTGGTAAAGACGTCATTAAAGTAATCCATGTGACTAATCATAACTTTATGAAGTGATATGAATGCTTTTTGTTTTAGCAGAAAAACATAATTTACCAATTTATTAGCAAAACAATTATCCCCAGCATGCATTCACAAGGGCACCACAAGTCATTAATGTTGTTTTGACGCGACAGCAGATGCGTGAATGTGTGTTGGATATTCATATTTTGTTAATAAAGTGATACATTATGTTTTTTTGCGCAAATAAAGAACCCCCGTCGCTTCATAAAATTGAGGTTAAACCAAGAGTCACATGGATTACTTCTTTTTATACCTTTCTGGGGCTTGAAAGTGATGGTTGCATAGACTGTCAAATCTCTTAGATTTCGTTAAAAAGATCTTCATTTGTGTTCCGAAGATGAAAAAAAGTCTTAAGGGTTTGGAACGACATGAGGGTGTATAATTGACGACAGATTTTTAAAAAATTTTTTGGGTGAACTGTCCCTTTAAGGTAATCTAGGACATTATTTACTGGTTGTCCACCAACACTTTACCAACAAATTATGACGACGACAACCCAGATCAAATATGGCGGTGTTTCTTGATGGACTGGTATATTACATAATTTTGACACTATTAATTAAGGCTTACAGTCATGGACATTTTCTGAATAATTGAGTATACACTTTTTTCAAATTGGTTAATTTCAATGAATCACTCCAACAAATTGGCCTGATTGATTCATTGGCGAATCAGTCATATTCAAAGTTATTTTAAAATCCTTATCCAATGAATCACAAATGAAACCTTGTTTCAGTTCTGCCAATGGGTTTGTCAGTAGATTTGAACAATTCTTCATATCAGTTTACATGTCATTTGCTCTAATTATATAGCAGTATCAACATCAGTCACTGAAAAACTTGTCGACTGCTTGTAAAGTTCCCCATCAGAGCTTCATGTCCCAGATTACCCTGATTCACCTGAGCTGGTCTGCAAAATACTATGAAAATCGGCTTGTGTGTTGATTTTTGAAAGTGTTTATTTAATTGAATATGTGGTTTTATTCAAGCATGTAGTTCATTATTACACACACGTAATGTGTGCACAAAATCACACAATCTTAAGATTCAGGATACAACACCCAGTTCCTGTTTGCTTGGGTGGGAATTGTGTCTGCGGTGCTGTATGTGTGTGCGCTACTGCATTTTCACATTCAGATTTCTTAGTCCTGGCCTTTGCTCAGTTTCCATGACTACTGGTGAAAAAACTTACTAAAGGTGTGAAGCCACAGATATGGAGCAATATTTAGGACCTGAGCACCAATGGTGCGTTTATTATTAATGTATGTTTATTTTGTATAGACAGCAGTGCATTAAGTGTGACATGCTATACTCCATATTAAACATTTTTCAAGTTAAAAAAAAAATAATTGTAATGCATGCATAACTCATTTGATGTATTACAAAATTAAATTCTCACTGCAGAATCATTTAACAAAAACAACTGTAAAGGTCTTAAAAATTCCCAAATTGTATTATTTATTAATAATATACTAATATTATGACTTATTGATAGTATAGTCATATTTTTTTTATTGTGCACATTTCATCATGGCACATTATTATAAGAAATCTTTGCTCTTTTATCAAAATATATCAACTTACTGTGCCTCAGTTTTTTACAGTCAACTCCCAATGTATGAAATCAACATTAACATTGACTAATATTAAGAAATGCTGTAGTAGAAGTATTGTTCAGTGTTAACTATGTTAACAAATGACACCTTATTGTTGAGTTTACCCTAAAATCCTTTTTGTTGTTCTCTTTTAGCTATATATAAATAAAAGCCATCAAATGCTTTAAAACTACATTGCTACAACTTTACAAAGGGTTATTTATGTATTTTACTAGAACAAAATAATTTATTTCAAGATGGATAAACAAGTTCACTTTATTATTGTGGCTTTATTTGTAGCTGCGGCTACACGCAAACACTTCTAATGCAGTTAGAGCGTGAATCAAGGCTTCGTCAGGACAGCATTCTTGCAATGCATGGAGAAGAGCAATTAAACAACATTTTAAAGGTAGAGTAGGCAATTTTTTTCACTAGCACTATTTGTTATACTGGTTGAAACTCTCGTCACATCCTGATAGCAATCAATTATTGAAGTGGTCTAAATATTAAAACATGTACATATATCTTCTGTGGAAGTCTCAGGACCAAAACATTTTCATCCAATCATTGCTTTCGGTCCAAATGCAATGATAGGATGTCCTACCTGCCTGTCAACATATGTATTTCCATACCGCCGCGCAGCTGGTCACGCAGACATCACACGTCATCACCCCGTTCTGTAAGGCAATGCAGAGTTGTAGACAGACAGTCACAGAGCGGCACAAACAAACAGCAGCCGCCTTTTACAGTTCCTCCTGAACCAAAACCTCGAGTTTATGCTGCGGTCACACTATGTCATAACTGTAATTTAGAGATGGCAACCCGTGGCGTTCTACCCGGAGCTATTCACGTCCTCAGACTCAGATTTAGGCGAAATGAATCTGCAGCAGTCAGGTGGTACAACCAAAGTCCCTTTAAGACAAGTCATTTCACTCGGCGGCCATCTTTGAAACGCCTCTCGGGCATGCAAGTGCAGCTCTCATCTCTTTGAACGGGGAAACATCAAATTCTTTGAAACTGTTCGCCAAGCTTACGATTAAATTTCAGATTTGAAATCACCAATGAAATCTGACAACAACTGTCTCATAATTTTTTTTCTAAACACTCGAATCATTATAGAAAATGTATCAAGCTAATGCGCAGTGGAAGCGTGTCTGACTGTTTCTATGGGAACCGGAGCTTCTAACTGCAGCTGCAGTGACGCAATGACTTTACCAATCGGCGATTGGCTCTTATTTAGAAGGCGGGACTTATTCCGCCATATTGAGCATTGCACTTTTCCCCATTCAAAACAATATGAGTGACGCATCTTTTGTTACTCTATAGTCTTTGGTACAACTACAGCTCTGTTCATTATTATTCTTATGACGCTTATCTGCTCTGGCTTTGCTTCACTTGCGCGTTCATGTGTTTTAAAGGAGGCGTGGCTTAGGAGACGCTCCGAAGGGAGGGTGGGATCTCATGCTTTCAAAGCTAGCTTGCTATTGGTAGCCTCTTTCCTACCATTTGGTTTGGCTTTCAACTGCGATAACTAATGTGCTCATTCACAGAATCAGACACTGCTGATTTTTAAAAGCTGCGAGTCTATGGTCAACCTCCTCTAACTTAGCTACAGCCATTCAAAAGATAGCATGGCAACTGCAGATGCAGGAGACCCATCGACAGAACTTGAACCCCCTCCTCTTTCATTGAAGTCGCAGGTGTGTATGTTTTTTGGATTTCCAGTGAGTTATGTTGACAACGTTCGCGGTTCAAAAAAGCCACAGTTTACTTTGCAGACATCCCAAGTCTCGCGGAAGTTCCGGGAGTCTCCTGCATATTGATAGCGGCTCTGATGCCCGTAGATTAGTTAAAATCTCCCGGAATCTAGAGTGAGCGATCAAGAGCGCGAATGCGAGACAGAAAAAACTGTGCTCCAAACCGTATAGTGCACGCACGGCAGAGAGGGAGAGAGCGAGAGACCTTGCATATGTGCCTCATGAAGCGCATGTAAGACTGAGAGCATCCTGATTGGCCGGTTTCGGCTTTAAAAAAAATAAATGTAAAAATCGAGAATCGAATCGAACCGTGACCTTAGAATCGAAAATGTAATCGAATCGAGGATTTGGAGAATCGTGACACCCCTAATTATGATACCGCTTGGTTCGTTGGTCCATTGGATCATGTTGCTTTTTTGACCTCAACCGAACCGCCTCGTTTCGGGAACTTTGGGCTATCTGGGAGAGATTTTTTTTGGTGCGATTGCCATGTTTACATATGCCTAAACTTACCAAAACAAAGGAGAAAACGCACCAGGTTTCGAAACAAACGCTCAATAAACAAGCCAGGTGTGAAAACGCCCTAAAACGGAATAAAACGCCAACAATATAAAGAACTAGCTAGGTTAGTTGATTATCTTCCATAGATATTGCCGTCAGTTCGTACTACCATTAACGCTTTCTCTGACAAGCGGATGCAATGAGACCTGTTTTTTGGTTTGTGACGTTTGATATAAAGCCTATTGTACATGTTTTCACAGGAGGGCATCTGTTGGGTTTTCATCTGGGATCGCCGGTAACCCGCTGTGTGGATACGCATTGAGCCATGCGGCAGTTAAAGGGCAAGCCGAAGAAGGAGTCGTGGAAAGACAAAAAGGAGCGCAAGCAGGCCATGCATGAGGCCAGGGAGCAGGTGACGACCATCGTTCTACCGACGCTCGTTGTGCTCGTGCTGCTCATCGTCCTCTTCGTCTACGTGGCGACCAGACCCGGAGCCATCGAGTAAAAAGACTCCAAATAGCCAAATCCCCCTGTCCTTGTCTTGTCTCTTTCGTTTTCCCTTGTTCTTTCCCAATGCCATGAATTGGACACAATCATAAGGATGAATTGATTGATAAAGGAGAGGTTTTCAGTGCCATGTTTGGAGTGTATTAATGGAGTCTTCCGCTTTGGCTTCCAGCAAGAGCGCCTCTCCCAGCCACCAGCATTCGTATCTGTTGCCATGTTGGCTCTAAATGCATTTACAGGGTTCCAGTTTCATGCCAAAGCACCTGAGACGCAGCAGACTCGGACTGACCCAGGAACAGGGTCAGACCTGATGCCTCTGTGCTCAGAGTTACAAGTCAGTACAAATGAGAAGTGACTGTAGAATTGCACATGTCTGTAGCATGCACGCTTATGCACACACACACACACACACACACACACACACACACAGATCCTGTGGACGTGTCATAAATGAACTTTGATGGATGTCACATGAAACCAATGACAGAAATGAATGTTTATACTTCTGAATGCTCATTACCGAATGCCTCTTAACAGTCAGTTGCTGATGTGTTTTGATTAAACCATGTGTGTGCGCGAGCAAATGCACCATTGAGTGCATGTTTTTATGATACATCTGTGATATACAATCCCAGCGGCAAACATACTCTTATTTTAAAATGTATTCCAGCAGGACTTGAATCTAAGAATGTGCCTTAAAACTTTTAATGATGTAACCACAGTTAAAGTATTAATAAAGAAGTTAAAAGCCACCCTGACTGCTTCAATGCTGTTAATAAGACTCCGTGTTGTAATGTTTTACACTAAGTTTGAGAAGTTCCAAGTTCAAATCCTTCTCATGAGGTTTTTGCTCAAGAGCATTACAGCCTGAGGCGCTGAAATATCCTGTGTTTCATTCTGAAGGGCTCAAACCCTACGCTCTAATCCCTTCAAAGGGATGAACGGTGTATGGCAGGGGTGTCTAAACTTGGTCCTGGAGGGTCACTGTCCTGCAGTGTTTAGCCACCAATTGCCGAAACACACCTGCTTGGAAGTTTCTTAGAAATATGCTTAGTAAGACCTGAATCCAAATCAGGTCCGAAATCGCCCCCCTATACCATGAAATAGGGCATTATATGAGGGGACAACTATTTGTAGTGATGGACGTTATCGAGTGCACTCATTCAATCCCACATTGCACCACAATAACGAGTGTACAAACGATGTACACTCAACGGCTGTCCGAATTCGCTCACTCGTTTTCATTCACTTCTAGTGAACTGTATTAGTGGACTAACGTAGGGAATAGTGATTGAGGGTTTAGGGGGCGATTTTGGATTCAGCCCTTGATTAGCTGTTTCAGGTGAGTTTAATTGGGGTTGGAACTAAACTTTGCAGGACAGTGGCCCTGGAGGAACAGGATTGGACACCCCTGGTGTAGGGCAGAGGTCTTCAACCCTTCTACTGGGGACCCAATGTCCTGCAGAGTTTAGCTTCAACCCTAATCTAAGACACCTGAACCAGCTATTTAAGGCCTTCAGGATCACTTGACAAATAACAGGCCAGTGGTCTGTTGCACAAAACGAGTTGAAGAAAAGTAAGTTTCAGGTTGACAACACCAAACAAATCCAAACTGTGTTAATGTGTTTTTTGACACTGGTTATCAACTTTCTCTCTCAACCCAGGTTTAAACCCTGGATCAATGATTAATTATCATGCGCGTGCACATAAAGGCAACACCTTTGCTGCACACAGCCAGCGTTCAACATGGGAAAAAAGCAGGTGTGTCTATTTCTCAGTAAAAGAACAAGAAATTATTATGAGGAAATATGATGAATTTAAGTCCATTTTAACCACAAAAAGCAACACCATTGCAGCGGCCAGAGTTCGGGAGAATTGCTGGCAGAAAACAACTGATTTTGTAAATGCGTACGTTTTTACACAGTAATTTTTATAGGATCACAACGAGGATAAAACCGATTGAAAACTCATAACGCCAGCAGATTACATATAATTGAATATGAAATGAGTATATTTCATATAATAATAAAAATACACTGTTGCAGAGGAGTCGGCCCTGTCCAGTAACCAGGGTCGACCCATCATGGATGGATTCGAAGGAAGTGCATCTTCAGATCCAGGTGCTGGCTCCACCAAACAGGCTACATTTATACAGGGTACGTATGTGTAAATAAACGTTTGATCCTTTTTAAAACTTGACTCTAAAATGCAAGCCATAATGACTTAATGTGTTTTTCAGCTAGGGGAAGTTCAATTACCTTGTCGGAGCCAGCACACACACCTACAGAGTCTCATACAGAGGTTAAGCACAGAACATACCATGAGGACATGCTATTGCCGTTGTATTTATTGCATGGCCTTATTTAGTTAATAGGGGGGAGCTTGTGATGAGGAGACACTATCAGTTTGCTCAGAGACCGCTGCAGAGGTAAATGTGCTTTGTTAGAGCATATTTTAATGAAGAAGAAAAGGTTTCTGATGTCTATTGTATTATAGGATTTCTCACAACTGCATCCTACATGAACCCTCTTCATCACTGCTCCCAAGGCCAGAGAAAAGGGGTAATGCAAAGTTACAACTGTATACAATAAAATTGTAACCAGTCTGCTACTACTTTAGGTGGAAACAGACACCATCAGAGCCCTCTACAAAAGAAATCTGGAGATGGACTATGAAACTACTAAGAAAACAGAAGCTGAAACTACAGCTTGAGAAGTTGGAATACCGGAAGATGGTATGTGAAGTCATGAAAATCAAAACACTGGGATGCCCAAGTATGTTTACTGTTTTTTTTTATTAGAAATCAACTGAAATTATGTGCTGATATTGCGTCTCTGAGTGCTCTGCCAGCTGGAAAGTCCATCGTAATGGGGTCAGTCATCAGGGGGGAGTTGGTGCTTTGGTGGCACTTGCTCTTTTCTCATAGTGGCTATATTGTGCAGTATTGCACATGCCGACACTATCTGGGATGCTCTCTGTGGTGATGCTCTCAGGCTACGCAGACAATTAAATCGAGCCTTCAGAATGCCAAAGGTATTCTCGATTCTGACCCTGGTTTTGCTGTGGGACATGTTGAATTTGAACTTTGAAATTGCTTACGGTTTCAGCATCACCCTCCACATGCAAATACACTGCCGTTCAAAAGTTTTGGATCGTTAAGATTTTTTATGCTTTTAAAAGAAGTCTCTTCTGCTCACCAAGGATGCATTTATTTGTTTAAAATTACAACAACAAAAAAACAGTAATATTGTGAAATATTATTTCAATTTAAAACAGCTGTTTTCTATGTGAAGAAGAACTCTTCACCTAGCTCTCTCGCAAAAGTATTTTGTTCCCCCGAGAAACTTTGCATCCGCTCTTGAAACCTTTCGGGTTTTCATGCAAAAGTATTGGTTTTCCCCACAAAACTTAGCATTTTTTGCAAAAAAAAGCCTCCCTTGGTCAGTAAACTGCACTAAACTATGGCCACATCCGAAACTGCAGGCTTACCTAGTAGCTGAAAAACAGGTTATGACAATAGTAGTACTTCGAATTCACAGTACACAGTAAACGAGTAGGCGAAAATGACCCGGATGACCTACTTCCAGTGAGATTCTGAAGTATGCATAGTGCATACTATGGACACTTTACTATCCCATGAGGCCACTGGACCGGATTTGTGAGTGAAGCGACAGTAACTGACGCTGGTAGGTCACGTGATAATGACAACATGGTGAATATATGCCAGCTAGATACTGTTTTAGCTTTCGCAGAGTAGGCTAAGTGAGATTTTGGATGCAGCCCAGGTCATGTCTTCTGGCTGCATTAAACAAACAAACAAAAATTATCTGCTTGCCAGAGGAGAACTTTAGTAGTACCAAATTTAACAGAGTTTATAACAATTGAATTTAAAGACAAATGCACCTTTTGGAATATGAAATCTAAATTATGTAGCTGGCCCATATTCATGAGTAGGTATAAGTATCAAAAGGAAGCAAGCAAGTATTGTTTTATTCTGCATACAAAAATGTAAAGATTACTGTTGTATATTATGTTTGTATAGTTATATTTATATTTTGTTATGGGAATATAACGCATAGCTCTCAACAGGCATCCTTGATTAGAAATATAACTAAAAATCAACCTCTAGTGAAACATCAACAACAATGCCATAATTAAATATTTAAAGTGTGTATTTTGGGGAAGAAATGTAGCCTGTATTATTGTGTACTAACTGCTAAAGCTAACTACTAATCAAACTCGAGTCCTGGCCCTGGCCGTATCCGGTGTCTGTGATTTGTGTCGCGGCCCCTTTAAGGAGTTGCATAGAGTTGCATAGTCGTGACTACGGTGACGTTCACCGTACAGTTTGTGTTTGAGATCCTGTGATGTTCACCGTCCGTGTGGAAGAAATCTCCAGCAGCGCTCATCTTCATTGACGTGTAGCTCTTTTCCAATGGCATGTCATCACTGTTGGCTTGAGTCGTCGTGTCGCGGGTTGTTCGGAGCGGATCCCGGATCCAGCAGAGGGCCGGTGATGGTCGCGTTTGAAGCCGGAGAGAGCAACAGAGGAGCGGCTGAGATTTCTGCGCTCCGTCGGTGAGTCGCCACCACTTCCACTACACAACTCCTCACTTTAAACTGCTAAATGTACTACATAATCAACACTTGGCTCGTTATATTGTTTTATTTTTAAATTGTAAAGTTATTGTTGAGCAGATATATTATTGTATATCGTTATAAAGTAAAGTATAGGTTTATATGTGTATGTGCGTGTGTGTGTGTGTATATATATATATATATATATATATATATATATATATATATATATATATATATATATATATATGTGTGTGTGTGTAATTGAGTTGTGTAATTGAAATCTAAAAAATGAAATACATTTTCATTTTTAGTCAGCATTTTTATTCTATTAACTATTCCGTAAACAAATGTTACAAATATTTGTATTGCATATTTTGCATGTTGCCTGTTATTGTTTGTAGTGTAATAGTTATCTATAACTTATAGTAAATAAGGTAAATAATAGGTGTGTCCAAACATAAGCCTGTAAGTCTGCATAGTATTTGCAACACAGTATGCTAATATGCTCTTTGCTGCTTAACAATAACAAATTGTTTTTACATTTATAGTTTTTAATATAATTACAGCATGACATTGACAAAGGTCACAATAGTGTGTAACAACAGACAAATTAAGTATTTAGAGTTTTTGTCTATCATGTTTACATCATCTTTGGAGTCTGATGAATGTCTGTGTCATTGCATTTTTATTGTGTCTACAGCTGATTCTCCATGTGCCAGCTCACCAGAACACACGACACGTGGCCGTAAGATAATCAGCTTCAGTGTGTGTGGATAAACATCCTCCAGATGAGCAGCAGAAGATGGTATCAGCTGAACAACTAGGTAATGATGTGTGTGTTACACCACAGATGACACTGAACCATCTGTGTGTCGCCGTCCCTTTCTGCCTCTGCTTGATTCATTGGTTTAATCTAACAGAAACGTACCACTATCAAGTATTTGTATGCAGTACCCTTGCAGTGTGTGTGTTATTGTGATACTTTTTATGTTAGTGCATTAAATCAATATCATCCAGAAGAGAAACACAAACAGACACACCACAAATTTGGTCTTCATTTTGTATAAAAAATATATATTAATGGAACTTTTTAAAAAGATCATAGATAGATAGAAGGTGTGTAATGGTTCAAATTACTTATCAGTTTTAGGGTCACGGTTTTTGTACGGTATGTGCTATGTTCAGGGAAAATCGGACTACTGTCAAATAAAAATAAAGAAAATAAGAACAAATAATCAAACCACAAGCAAATAAATATGATAAATATGATATAGATAGATAGACAGACAGATAGACAGCTAGACAGGCCGTCCGCATGACACTGAGTGTACAGACTATTTTATGCTGTCCGTGTGTTTCTTTATTAACTGAATAAAGCATCAGGCTGCTGTTTTTTTTTAAAGCAGGCCTTTTAAATGCATGAACTAGATCCATTTTAATTAGGCCATTAATAAAACATTTGTGTGTGTGCATAAATATATTATATGTATGTGTATTTATGTATTGCTGGGTAGTAACTGATTACATGTAATCTGGATTATGTAATCAGATTCCAAAAATGAAGTAATTCAATTATATTACTTTTTAAAATACTCATACACAGACTAGTTACTTTTTTATTGATTAAATAAAAAAATATTTTTATTAAATTATTAGGCAGTAAATTATTCATAATTCATTGATTCTGCCTAGTTGTTGTTTTTTATTTTTTAAATTAAGTTCTGAAAAAACCTATTGCTTGTATACGTACAGAAAGTCTTCCAGTTTTGTGGAATTACACACACAGAAAGGCCACTAGTTAGCTGACTTTAACTACATTGAGAGGCCACACAGCATAAACAAATATACATTTGATCTTTTTGTTAGTGTTTTATTTGAACAAAATCACTCCATTTTAAAATGATTAATTATTATGTTGATAGCTTTTAATCAATTTATGAACCCCTGCAGTTCCTTCCCAAAACTTAATATTTCAACCTTAATGTTGTTGATAACAAAAAAAATAATATTTTTCTTTCTCTTAAAAAAAAGTAGTCAGATTACATTACCTAAAATGTGTAGTTTACATACAAACTATTTTTTTATCATGTAATTTGTATTCAGTAATAGACTACAATTTGTAAATAATCTACACAGCACTTTATGTATGTATAAACGTTTGTTTGATGCCATTTCCATGTCTACTTTATTATTTCCCTGTACAGTGAGCTTGGGAGAGGCACTTTATAAATAAAACTTATGCTTATTATTACTGCATAATATCTTACCGGTGCATTTGCTAACTCTGTGGTTGTATTAAATATGATCCTGAGCAGACATGGAGGTGATGACTCCTCTGATGGAGGAAGCAGGAGGTGAGGAAGAGGATGCAGACGTCGATGAAGATTCAGAGCATCTGCTGCGAGGAATCACGTGAGTCACAGCCAGGGTTTCTTTTGTAGTTTTGACACTCATCAGGCGTTTGTTTTGCAAACAGTAATTTTGTCTGTAACAAAAAATCTGTGTGTGTATGTATATATAAACAGCATACTCTCGTATTACATAATGTATGTTTTCTCTATTCCTCAGGTTTACTCAAACCCTGCTGCATCTTTTAAAGGGGAACATCGGCACAGGGTTGCTTGGGCTTCCTCTGGCCGTGAAGAATGCTGGGATAGTGGTGCGTAGCATCTCCGCTTCTTCTGTGAACGATAAACCCCGGTCTTGATCAGTTTCTGTTACATACAGACCATTTCTTTGCTTCTCAAACCGAGCCTGAATCCGAATGCTGAACCTGAAGCTTCAGACTGTTAGTAAAAACCAGATCATTGGAAGTACGCCAGCAAAACTGACTTGCAGACTGTAAAAACATGAAATGCTTTAGGGGAGCATTTAAATGCATTTGTTGTTGCCAAAAGACAATACAATTGCGCCTTTATTGCCCCTGTAATTAGATTTGTTTGTTTTCACCATCATATCCTGATCTCCGGATACTGTTTAATGGGTGGACGGGTTAAAAAAACTAGTCAGACTGGTTTACAAACTAAACTGTGACTGTACTGTGTGCTGACTGCCAAATTGGTTTGTAAGAATGCCAGTCCACACATTTTATTGCTGCCATAAAGCTTTTGTACAGTATGTAGACAAAGTTCATGTTGAGAGAGAACGTTAGCGATAAGGCTTTATTGCTCTGGAAGACATTACATTTGGTCACTAATAACAGATATTATCTTTTAAAACGGTTGATGTGTTTTAAAAGTGTCTGAAACGCATTAGACTGAACATGGTTCTCTGTTTTTCCTCAAGCTCGGTCCGGTTAGTCTGGTACTGATGGGTGTGGTGTGTCTTCACTGCATGCAGATCCTGGTCAACTGCAGCCATCAGCTCAGTGAGCGGTAAGAAATCACCAATCACAGCCCACCGCTTCAGTCTCAACAGCCAATCACATTTCAGCTCACTTTTTTTTTAAAATGAACACTCCTGGCATGATTTAAGGTGTAGGTCATGGGTTCCTAAACTGGGGTACGAAAAAGGTCATTTTAAGTGATGTTCATTTTAAGCCGTATTGTCTGTATTTTTTGCTTTATTTTGCTACGAAATTATTTCGTGAACAAATCTGTGGCTTTGAACGAATCGGGAGAGTCAATGATTGAAGGAATTCATAAATACGGCTTCGTTACTGGATGAAATAATTATTAGTTTTATTGAACAGATAAATTGCCATTAAACAGATGTAGCTCTCTAACAGAGTTGACTGTAAACAGGGTTCCCGCGGATCCTTAAAAAGTCTTAAAGTCTTAAATTAGATTTTTAAAATATAAGGCCATAAAAAGTCTTATTTTTACTTATGAAAGGTCTTAAATTTTAGATGACACTTCGACTTAGACATATCTAAATGTTTTCCAAATTAAAACATCTAATTAGCGTAGCCTAGTATTATTATTTTTTATTATTCTATCTTTGTGGATTTGCTTGTTCACGTGACAATTCGCATCACATTCGCGGCAGAATAACGTCTGTCTCCTGCACGCGAGAGAGGAGAGAAGAAGAAAGTTGGCAATGTCAGTTCAGTCGTAAGTTCATTCTTTATGTCCTTAGGGGTGTGCGATGTGTATAGAGGGTATGCGCGTGACGTCACTGCCAGCTGGAGTGATTACGGTCACGCCCACTGAGTGGCAAAAAGACTGAGCGGCAGCATTGGTTTTCAGCGTGAATGCAGTGAAAAACACATCTAAAATGGGAAAGAGCTTTGCGATTGACTGTACAACTACATTTCTGTACAAGAAAAGAAATCTGAAATATATTTATACAGACTGCTGAAAGCTACAGAACAGAGAAGCAAATGGATCGATGCAATTCATAGAAACAACTTGACTCCAGGCAGAGAAAAGTGGATTTGCAGTTATCATTGAGCACGTTTACATGCACACTAGTAACCATAACAACGCAAGTAAACCACGGCATGTTTACATGACTTTTTATTTATATTTTATTTATATTTATATAAAGCGTTCACAGGCAAATTTATTTCCCCGGCGTCAAAATCAGGCACATATGAGTGTCAGGAAACACGATGGCTGCGTGTCAATATCCATGGATCACTGGATCTTTGGCCTAAGTTGTAAGGAACACTATATCGAGTCCAACTTTTAGTTTAAACTCATAATAGTTTGTTTTACTCGCGTCGTTTTCGCAGTTTCCCCTATTAACTCCAGCCACGCAGCAGCTCTTTTGCCACTCAGTCCGGCTGAGGGGGGCGTGTTCCGGCGGGAAAGTGACGTTAATGCATTCCCTCTATTGTCTATAATGATATTGTAATCATTGTTTTAACGATGTATGAGGCACTGTGAGCTGACATCGCATTTGTCTCTCGTGCTTTCACTGCGTGATGTGTCAGTGCAGTTGTAGGCCTATGTCCCCAAATTAGTTTTTGTCTTATATTTATATCATATTCTGTTCTTATATTAGAATATCACATCAGTAAGAGTGCTGTTTTCCCGTGCACAAGTGTGATATATTTGTTATACAATAGTTAAATTAAAAATAAATTAACATGAGTTACTTTTTAGACACCATATTGTCAATATTGTTTGTTTTACCTTTATTTCGCCGACTAGAATTTCAAAATGAAACCATAGCAGAGTCTTAAAGGCACACTGTGCTGGAATTCCGTTTTTGTCAAACAGCGACCCCTAGAGTCGCTGTGGAGAACTTGTATTTAACGTTACTGTCGTAAATGCCACTCACGGAGACCGTCTGCCATAG
The DNA here is from genome assembly GCA_030578255.1 of Tiaroga cobitis. Taxonomy (NCBI): domain Eukaryota; kingdom Metazoa; phylum Chordata; class Actinopteri; order Cypriniformes; family Leuciscidae; genus Tiaroga; species Tiaroga cobitis. The sequence continues at coordinate 35,833,954 of CM060605.1, forward strand.
ACTGGTCTCTGCACTCACGGCCTGATACTCCTTTGAAGCTGTTATATTAAGGTACACATCTTGCATAGTGTGCCTTTAAATAAGAGATCTAGCGCTAAAATGTGTTTTTGAACTCAACCTGAGCGCTTGTGTCCGATGCTATCAGTGTCATAGATGCATAACGTTAGTCATTGTGTCTCTTGTGGCGGCGCGCGCGCAGTCTTCACTCGGACGCGCTCTTCAATCTATCGCCGTTGCGGAGACTATTTATTCCGGTGAAATCACAAAATAAAATGCACACAAACTTAGAAAGATTTACTTACTAGGCCATCAACAAGATCGCCAGGTCAGCACCACTGTTGCATCCAGTGCTGCTTTTTAGCTCGCGCCAACGAGTGAAAGCCTGACCGAGAGGGACTCACTCTTGTCCGGTTCCTCACGCGGTCAGAGTCTCTTTTTCTTTTCCTAGTCTCTTCTGACCGCGTTTTCTTTGCTTTTTCCATCAAGTATCACGTCTGAAATGCGCAAGTGGCTTCGTGCTTCAAATGTTGTTGTTGATGTGTGTGACATCATTGCCGTAAAGCATGTCGTCATTCTCGCGAGATTTGTCGGGGGCGCTCCTCTCAAACTTGCATTGCTGGTTTTTCCAGCGGCGTCCCCCCCTAAGCTACTATCAGGATGATTCGCCCTAATATGAGTTTGTTTACCGAAATGACTTTGAAGCTGTTATATTAAAGTCCCTGTAAAGTCAAAATTAAGTATGTGTTCTGAGTATGTCACACCACAGAAAAATGTGTTATTAGCCATCCAGCCAAATTTGAATGATAAAAAAAGCCGGCAAGTACATTAAATAAGCTATCAAAATCTTGAAAAAATGAGCAGCGTTCTCTGCTCTCAAACGCTGGGGGCGTGTCCGCTGGCTGCGCTGAAACCACGCCCACTAGCGGGAAAGCTGTCGACGGCGATATTAGCTGATACTGCTTTCGGGACGGGAGGATGAACGCTGGCGGGGGATAGTCGTTTCAGCCCCGTTCACCAGTAACAGCGGATTATCAGTGAATCCCAGTTGTCTCTGAGGAAAGTTTATAAAACGATCCTGTGTAAAATGATCACTACAGAGGCGGGTGTTGTTGGCGGTGATCCTCATCTCTTCATCAAGGTTGGCTCTACACAAAATTAATCCACCTCTTCTTGATGTGATCGTTTTTAGGAAATTTAAATAAAGACACCGATCTGTTTTGTACATGATCGCATCCAGGTAGCCTATATGCATTTCCGTGTTGAAGGCATAGCTAGCTAGCAAACAGTAGGCTGTAGTAACTAATAGTACTGACAGTAACTCGCGTTTGAGCGGCGAATGCGAATGGGGTTGGGAGAGATCAGCCTCGGTGTGTCATCAAGTAGGGGCGTGTCCACGAGCTCATGGGCTCCAGTGCGTCATCGAGCCCTGTTTTAGCCCCGCCCAAAAAATCCGTAAAATAGCAATGGTGAAAAACTGTTTAACGGTCTAACTCCGCATTTCAGTACTTCACAGTTCACAGTCCTTCACAGTTCACAGTCTTTGTAATATGTTTTAGCAATACATTTGTAACATTTATAATGTTTAGAATTTTTTTGTAGAATTGCCTTTACAGGGACTTTAAGGTACAATTCTTGCATGGTGTGCCTTTAATGCAACAGACAGCGATGATTTCTTGACTGAAATCCACGTTTTGAACGAGTCATTTTAACGATTCAATGAACAATCACTTGTTTCTGTCCCGAATGAATCAGCCGTTTGAACAAATCGGTTGAATGAATGAATCCCTCAACTCCATAGAGACAGTATGCTCAACTCGCTTACGGTATTAGGACAGTGACTTGCCGCCGCCTACTGGCGGTTTTAGTTTCATATTTAAAGTAAACTTTAATTAAAACGTTAAAATTAGAAATTAGAAATCATTTCATATTTAAATATTGAATATTGATTTAAAAAAAAACTCTCATAGCTTTATTTATGCAATTGTAAGTGTAGTGTAAATAATAATGCCACTTCTGATGCCGCTTCTGTGTGACCTCTGCACTGCAAAGATGGATTTTGATTGAATGATTTAATTTGACTGGTAACGGTGGTACTGTATAATTATTGTGTAATTAAGTATTATTGTATAATTACTGTACAATTTAATTTGAATGTTAGTAGGCTATTTGACATAAAAGGTGATGCTTAACTCTAAATAAGTTTAGAAAGAATTTCCACACATAGGTGAAAATGCCCCTGGAAATCAATTTAAGGTGGCAAATATTGCACATTAATTAATCATTTCTGTCACTACTGTGAACTGACCACTGCATAGAATATGAAAAATATGAATATCTTCGTGAGTCTGGTGTCAACAACAGGCCTAAACCAGCCAATGCACCAGCACAAAAATACAATCAGTAAAATATCATCTAATTATCAACAAAACGTTTAAAATATCGAGATTAGGCATGTGCCGGTATCAAATTTTCATGCTGCGATTAATTGAATGAGCTTTTATCACGGTATACGGTATTATCACGATATTTTAATTGCTCAAGAGAAACAGATGGATTGCGGGTATATAAAAAAACAACTTGCATCACAATGTGTAATTGTGATTTTCAAAACATGTTGTCACTAAACTTAATAAAATTCTGTTTAGTTACCGTGTTACAATGTTTACATGGTACAATGACTGGTAGGTTACTGTTTGTATTCAAATAAATTCTTGTATTTGATTTTAATCTTAATTCAATATTGACTCATTTGGATAAATATTAGGTAGGCTACAGTCTGCATGTTAATTTTTCTCAAGAAAAAAATATATCTCACATAATGCTGTAAACAGAGAGAAATTAAATATAATGCGGTTTTCATTATAATAACAATTATGTAATGACAAGTAAACATATAATTAATATGTAATAAAGTGCACATATTTAGCAAAATGACAATTTTTTTCTAGTCAACTAAAGTGCTGGTCATTAAATGGCTTTCCTGAGGTAAATGTAACGTTCTGTGACAACTGTTCTCCTGCAGTTTTATTGACCTCTTTCCGTGAAAAACACTGATTGATATGAGGCATAAACCTTAAGGTAAGTTGTACTGTATCTTTAAATAAAAAGTAACAGATGATCGGTTTACTTGAACTGAGGCGCAGCGATCTGTCACAATGGACAGAACCTTTTTTTTTCATATCAAAAGTAAACCTGCTCTGTCTAGTCTGTCGGTGTCAGTGTCCTCTTTGCTCCGCGATTTTTTTCTGCGTGAGAGCGTGTGAAAAGTGTCAATTCCGTAAAGCGGCTTTCAGACAGAACGCGATTTGCTATTTTGCAAATAAAAAGTTGAACTATTTTTAACTTTGACCCGGGCGTGCTTTGGTCGACGCAGCAACAAAACGTCCCCGCGAGTATTCTGCGTCCTGTCTGAAAGGCGCTTGAGTCTCAAGTTGAATGCGTGAGAGTTGGCAGCCCTGCGGGGGGGTAAATCGTCGGCAGCGTTCCTCCTTCCGCCGTGCTTCTACTCCATGTGATGACCAAAGGTGACTTTTAGATGATTGTGGCTGGAGCATATGTGAGAGATGTCCCCCTTTTCTTTGAAATCGTTCTGAAATTCGAAACGAATGTTTGATACTGATACTGGTGGTGGTGGAAAACCAACGCTCACTTCCCATCAAGCAAGCAAGCGTGCGTGCAGTGAGATTTTGACAGCGGCGCTCTCGATTAAAGTGATTTCCATGATCACGTGTGGCATTTGAAATATTCCCCACTGGAAGGGGCGACCTAAAAACCAATCTTATTTGGTATTCATATAAACGTGTGAGGCTTGGGTTGTTTGTAAATTTAGAAGTGCATACATTTAAAGCGTACATATTCTGTATTCTGAATGTAGCAGCTGTTAGCGTATGGACAGTCTGAATATCAGTCGGTGTGTTCACACTTTAAAAAACGCAACTTCTTGCATGCATTCCTGCTTTAAACACGTTCAAAGGGCTCTCCCTTGGGTCTGAGTACAGGAAGCGGCAAAATACTGCATCAGTCACATGTGGGCAGGGTGCTTTTTACAAAGTGTGCCAGTATTACAGTTCAACTTCAGCTTCATCGCTGTACTGCAGTGTATATACACATATGCAAAGTACTGGATATGGGCCATTCTACAGAATTGGGGCAAACCGCTGTCTGACAACCAAAAAACACATTTAAAAAGCATTTAAGTATTTAAATTTTAGATGTTTACTAAGATCCTTCTATTATCTACTGAATCCCACAATAATATTTAAAATATAATTAAGCTTAATATATATAAAATCACCATTTATTAGGTACTTTCAGTTGGGAGGTGGCTGTCCCGAACCCTAACCCCTAAATTTCAACTTGTGAAAATGATATTGAAATATTTTTTTTTCTTTTTTTTTTTTTTAAATCATGAAACCACGTAAAACAATGTGTCCCGCATTTTCATGTCACTACCAAAACAGTATGTTTTAGTCCATTGGCTGAGACTTTTAACCACACCCCTACATTCTTGATCAGGAAATATTCCTGTCCCTCTCTCGTGGCCTCTCTTTCATTATAGATGGGTACCATCATTTTGAGGGAAATGTGTTCAACAGTCTAAAAATCTGTGTGTAACTTTAAGGGACGTCACTACCAAACAGCCTTTTTCTGCAATTAAGCAAATTTTTTTGGGTGTAATTCCATAAAATGTAGTTTTTGTGTGTACATCTGTTCAGAACTGTGCTGGGTAACCATGTGCTGATTAGCATCTTTGATCTAGGCTCAAAAGTATCTTAAAATTGTCACTACCGAAACATGTGGTGAAGTTTCGGTTGTGACATGTTTTTTTTTGTGTTTTTTGATAAAATGTAGTTTTTGTGTGTACAACTGTTCAGAACTGTGCTGGGTAACCATGTGCTGATTAGCATCTTTGATCTAGGCTCAAACGTATCTTAGATTTTCACTACCGAAACAGTCGTGACCGACACGTCATTGTTGTTTTGGTCATTACTGTCACTACAGAAAATGTGCCGTCTCGACCGAAACATGGATGTTTTGTCTAAAATAAAGTAGACTGTAGGGCTGCACGATTACGGCCAAAATGATAATCACGATTATTTTGCTCAATATTGAGATCACGATTAATTATCACGATTGTTTGTCGATTTTAACCAAAACAAATGTTATTGTCACATAGGCTAATTATAACTGCTTTCACATCCATATTGTGCTACATTCCTGCTAATGTACAAATGTGCATCAAAATAAAACGGGTCCTCTTACTCACCAAAATTCAGTGCATCTCCTTAAAGAACAAATAAAAATAAAGAAAATGTAGCGCAACTTCAACGGGGCACTATTTTCCAGTTTACATTGTGTAGATATATTTTAGGAAGCAAAATATAAACTTGCATTGTACCTGCATAATGGATGTGAATACAACTCAAAATATACAATCAATAAAAAACAAATTTTCCATAACAGAATGTAACCAAATGAGAACATTTCAAGGCAGAACTATGCAGAAAAGACTATTTTACAGGTTTTTGGGAAGAAACGCTATAGCCTGTCAACATTTTCTGGCTTGAGGGATGAGTGAAGGCAGGTCAACACATTCCCCTGTGCTGAACACCCTCTCAGAGCCGGGAACTTGTAGCCGGGATGCATACGTACTACTTCGCCAATTTTGAGAGACGCGGGAAGAGTCTCTGATGCTCCCTCCACCAGTCTAGGTTACCTGATTGTAGGTACGACTGTAGCTCAGAAGATATAGCTTGTTGTTCATGAGAGTCTTTGTGTGGCTCCCTCAGCAGTCTTGAAGAAACTCCCGAGGTCTTTTTCTTTCTTGTAGTGGCTGCATCCTCCGCAGTCTCACCATGGGGATCAGTTGGGACCATCTCCTTGAAGAGTGTAATAAATGAGATGCGAATAATAGCCCTAATCTAAACCTATTCAACACTCATTTCCAGAGAGTACATTTCACCACTGGATTTCATATTTTAATCCACTTAAAATCATTAATTTATTATCCATTCTGTGTAGCTAACATCAATAAAATGACTTACAGCCATGGCTGCAGGTGCAGTCCTCGCCATCTCAGAAATCAGTCCGGCATGAATCGGTGCAACACTGTCCTCTCTGACGTAGCTCAGCTTGAACCGTGGACCAAGCGCAGAAGCCATATCAAGCAGGTCTTGTGTCAGAGGGTCATTGTATTTTAGATCCAGATAGCTCAGGATTTTTGTCTTGATGGTGCAGGGTTAGGTCTGTCTCATCGTTCACTTTCAAGATGGAGGATCTGAAAAGGTGAGGACTGGCTTCACAAAGGAAACGCTGACATACTTCTCACCGGAAAGCGGATCAGTAGACTCCGATAGAGGGCTGAGGGATTTGTTGATGGCCTGGAGGACTTCTGTGTCCTGATAGGTGCGGATGAGGTGTCGGGCTTTTCGGTCGTCGGACAAGACCTGAGATAATCGCCCTCTGCTGCTCCAGGACTCGTGCACTCATCGCCTGCCTTGATCCCCAGCTTGCGGGACACTCGGCCTTCAGCGTGTGTGCTCTGGAAGCTTCAGGTCTCTGCGTGCCTTTATTATCTGCTTTCTACGTCGCCAGCTGTAAGAGAAACTGTTCACCGGCTTTTTGCAGAGAGCCACTGCTCGGTCAATCCGAGGATCTCTCATCGCATACTCTTAAAAAAAGAACATGAAGAAATAATATGTAAAATTAAACCACAGATTTGATGAACAACCCCAATCATTATTATTTAAGTTAGTTAAATCTTATGTCAGACAACATGAGTAAAACTGTTTGGTTTTGGTTTCTCAACACTAGCAGAAATAACAGTTGTTATATTAGGCAACTATTGTTATTATCAGTAACCTATTCACACACATTAGCACAAGTACTGATCAGCTACAATTAATTATCACAAATAGTATAATAGTTCGGTTAATTATATATTTTTTAATGAATATACAATCCTTTTAATAATTTTTTTAATATAACTTTTACTCGCCTATTGCTAGATGGAGTCTGGGGAAAAAGCACTGGAGCCTTGTCTAATTATTTCGAGAAGCTGCCTTCACCACATTATCTCCGTGGTCTGTTGTAATGCAGACAAGCCTCTCCTCCCGCAAGCTCCAAGAGGCCATCGCCTCCCTCAGGCCCTGGGCAATTGACTGTCCCGTGTGATCTTGCGGGGGAAAAAAGACGTTTGCAAGCATCGACTTCCTCATCGATGTAATGAACTGTCAAACTTGTGTACGGATCCATTGTCCCGCTTGACCACAGATCCGTTGTAGTTGCAAAGTACTTTACATTGGCAAGATCACTCTCTATTTCCCCTCTGTGTTTTCTGTACATCGCAGGTAGTGCCACCTTGGAAAAATAATTGCGCGAGGGGATCAGGGTATGGTGATGCGCTAAAAAGCCTGAGCTGATGTTGTGGGATGATTAGTCTTTACAATGCATTTCTTGGCCCCCATACATTCATATTGAACTTAGGAGTAGTTAAAGAGGTTCATTGTGTTGCTTTGTGGCGCCAACACAACTGTACGGCACTCTTTGTATATGACCTGTTCTTGTTTTGTGTCACTTGCCTTGAACCCAAAATGCTTCCACACAATGGATGATGATCCGATTCTTGGGACAAGCCCCTGCCATCTGCTATGATAGACATTTTTTTAGTTTTCTTTAAGATAGTTTATAGCCTTATGACGACTGCTATCTGTTGTGGAATATTCCTTACGTTACTCTGTCGTCTGTGACTGTCTACATCTAGAAACTGACCTGCGCGGTGCAGGGAACAGCTCTGATTGGCTCATGGAGGCACGTGATCAGACAGTGGTTTACGGAGCGCTAGATTGGCTTCGCAAAAAAAAACGTTTACGGAATGATGCATTTTAAACATCGCTCGATCACACGAATTTGATCGTGGGAAGCCAAAATCGTGATTTTTAAAATTCGATTAGTTGTGCAGCCCTAGTATACTGAATTATCAACCTAAGATGTTGTTAGTGTTTGGTTCAAACATTGTATATTCAAACTAATGAATCCTTAATTTTGAAACATACTATACACAAACATAAAACACAAATACAATATAAAATCTCAATTTTTTTTTTTTTACTATCAAGCACTAAAAAGAAATTTAAGCATTTTTAAGATATATATATATATATATATATAATGTATGTAAAGTAATTCACCTATTTTATGAATCTTTTCTTTTTGAGGACATCACCAGGGAAGTATTGTCAGATTAAAAGTTGAGTCCAGTAACTCCAACAACCGCATAAAATATAAAAATCAGGTGTGATGAACAGTGTTTTGACCATTATTTTCCACACTAGAATTACACAAAAAGCTGTTTTCCCCTCTCTGTCGGTCTCATTCCTGCATGTCCTCTCACAGGTTGAAGCGTTCCCCCCTCGGTTACAGTGAAACGGTCGCCGTTGCCATGGAGACCAGTTCCTCCCAGTGCCTCAGGAAAGGTGCTCATTTTGGGAGGTGAGCTATCCCATCATGCAGTTCAGTGGCATGACAGCCTTACACCCCACTCGTGTGCAAATGTGATAGAGAGAGAGAGGGATGGCAAGAGGGCAAACGTCTGTGCTGGAATGAATATATTCATTCGAGTGCAGAGAGAGACAGGACGGTGCCTGCAGTGGTGTTTTCAGATCTGATGTCCCACACACACACACACACACACACACAGAGAAACCTCGTGCCCTGAATCTTAAAAAGATCCCTCTTACCAGGAAATGTTGCCTCGTATTGTCATTGTTGGAAGATAATATCATGCATACTGAAAAATCTAACTAACAATACTACTGCTAATAAAAAAAGAAATAATAATAATAAAATTATTCACAATAGTATATAAATATTTTATGTAGCTTACATTGGATATAGTATGTATAACAGAAACTTCTGTCCTTATTTAATCACCCTTATGCGTTTACAACCCCATATGATTGTTTTTGGAACAGCTTGATTCGCCTCACTATTTTTTGACACTTTAATGGTGCTTTTGCATCTTTTTCAAAGCTTGAAAGCTTCAGGTTTTATTCATGGCAATTGCACGGAAAAGATTGTAGTCTCTAAATGTTCCCGTTTAAGGGAAGTCATATGGGTTTTGAACAAAATGGGGTTGAGTAAATTATGACCATTTCCATTTAGTGTATTTTTTTATTTTTTTATTTATATACCATTAATTTTTTTATCATTTTACTTTTTAGATTTTATTTTATTTTTTGTTAAATTTATAGTAATACATTTTTAAAAAAATATTTCTAAATTTATTTATTTTTATTTTAGTTAGTAATTTTAGCACTTCAACTTATTTTAAGAACATTTTATATAGCTTACAGTGCATGTAGTACACTATTTCCATTTTTATTTATATACCATTTAACTTTTTTTATCATTTTATTTTTATATTTTATTTTAATTTGTTAAATTTATAGTAATTTATTTTAAATTGTTAAAATATTTCAAAAAAATTTATATTTTTATTTTAGTTAGTGATTTTAGCACTTCAACTTGATGTTATTTCAATTAGCTGCCAAGACAACCTTTCTCATTTAAATCTAATATTTATATTTTGTCTTATTTATGTTTCGTTTTTTTAATAGTTTCCATTTTTAGGTGAACTAACCCTTACATTTTTTTTTAACAAAAATGAAGTACATGTCTCTCTGGAATACTTGATTCTTATTGGTCGTTGCTTCAGTCAAATATTTTTTCTATAACCCGCTAAACTGTATAATTGACCATTGTTGCACCTGATTCATGTCTCATCACATTATTATTAATATGTTTTACAGGCACCTGGTGAATTTCTTCCTGGTTTTGACCCAGCTGGGCTTCTGTAGTGTTTATTTTGTGTTCCTGGCCGAGAACATTAAACAGGTATGTGCGACAGTAGTGCTCCAAAATTTCATTTTCTCCATAGCTAAGCGGATTTTCACTATATGATCGAGCCAGAGCCGATGAAAACGAATGGAAAAACAAAAATTTCCAGAATGAAGACCATCAGCAGCCAGACAGAATCTGGCTCTAAACGTAACAGCCAATCAAATTTTTGTTTGGAATGAAGTCAAAGCTCTGTGTGTTCTTGTATAGGTGATGGAAGGAGCTCGTCCGAACACTTCCGCGGAGACCGTGCCGTTATACTCCAATAGCTCAGAGGAGGGCGCCGTCTCCCCAGACACTCCTTCTGCCGCGGGGCTGGATCTGCGGCTCTACATGGTCTTCCTCCTTCCCTTCATCATCGTGCTGACCTTCATCAGGGACCTGCGGAACATGGCCGTGCTCTCTGCCATTGCCAACCTCTGTATGGCCATCAGCCTCATCCTGATCTTCACATATGTACTCCACGTAAGTGTGCGTGTGTGTTGAGGCTGCATGATTGTGGGGGGGAAAATCGAATTGCGATTTTTGATAAAATATTTTTTTTTATTAAAGTTCCAGGTTTGTTGTTAATGTTATTATATAGCAATATGACTATTAAATACAAAATTATTATTATTATTGTTATTAAATAAACTATTAAAATAAGACTTACTTTATATACTTACTGTAAAATAAAGTATTTAAAGTCCCCCTTTTTGTCAATTTTATCCCTTAAAATTAATCTTTGATCACCAAAACTACATATTTAATGAGTTATTTCCTTGAAAAAAGATTAGCCCCGCCTCCACTCACTCACACCAGCTCAGAGATCCACTCGTTGACGATCACACGTTGACCTGATTGGTTACAAGGTAGTTTGTGACGTCAGAAACACCAGCGATTTCAAACCGTGTTTTTGAGTCTGTCTTTGGTTCACCGCAGTTCTAAGGAGAAAAGTTTTCCTGGGTATCGAACACACGACGTTTGCGTTGATAGTGCCATGCTCAATAATAATAATACTATAATTTGATTTATTAGTACAACTGTAAAATTGCAAGACTCATATTTATGGTCTTAATTTCTTTATTTTCAAACATTAAACCAAACAAGCGTTTATTTTGGTTGAAAACTGCAGGTAAACCTTAAAGCTTCTCTTGAGTTGACAACATCTGTTATTAAAGCGCATGACATTACAAGTTTAGGAGGATGATTGGCACCAGTGTTGGGGAAAGTTATTTTAGTGAGTAATGCAATATTGAAGCGCATTACTTTTTAAAGATGTTGCTCAAACAAACAAACTTTTCAGTTTGTGCTTCTATTCTGGATAGCCATATATATATATCCTGGATTGAATAGGAAAAACAAGTTAAACATCACATTTGTGTTTATTCTTTTTTAAGTCATTTTTGCTTATTAGTTTGGTTGAATTGGATCATTCAAGGTCTGCAGAAAAGACATTGGTTAACCCTCTGGGGACCAGAAACGCGCCGGCGCGTTTTGCTCGTTTTTTTCACATAGCAGAAAAATAGACTTAAAGTACTACCATCATTTCTGTTCATATAGAGTTAAGAAATATGAGAAAATAATCTGTTAAATGTCTACTTTTTTATGTGCCCACATACAATCGAAATAAAATATTGTGCTTTTGTAAAATAAAGAATATAAACAGGGTGTGCGTTCTGCCTCTCAGTCACCGTGAACTTTTTTCCCGGAGCACGTCTCTAATCTTCAACAAAACTCAGCAAATACTATTCACCCAGACATGAGCAATATATCTTTTAAATCATTTGAGTTTGTACTTTTAAATGATCCGATTCAAAACTAAAATAAATATTCTCCGTTTATGTAATCTATATAAAAAGACGTGTCACCCATTCTAATGATCTTTCTCTCAGCTCATTATCTCCGGTAATGTGACACGCCCACGGAGAGCACGCGCTATTCAAACGCAAATACGTGAAGCACCACATTGAGACGCGTTAACGCCCATAAACTCTAAAAACACACTAGATTTTTTAGTCAGATTAATCTGTCATCTTGAGCGGCTATGAGGAACAATCCTGGGACATTTACCTACCTCAGAACAAGTGCTGGTTTATTTTCACCACGAGGAGGAGCAACAGATTCAGCTGAGAAGTGTGTAAGTGTTTTATGCTTGTGCTTTGTTCTAATCACGATATAGAATAACGTTAGTGTCTGTAAACGGAAAAATAGCATACTGTTTAAATGTGAATCATGTTTCTGTGTGTGTGTGTGTGTGTGTGTGTGTGTGTGAATGAATGAATGAACGCACAGATACGCACTGTTATAGACGAAATAAAAGACATTTTGTTGACTAGTTTTGGATAGAGTATAAAGTTTTTACTCTAAAATAGACATCAAATAAGCTTTGTTAGGAGTTTCTGCTCATATGTTAAATATATAGTATGTTTTGTCAATAAACTAATCAACTAAGATGTTATAGTCTAGTGTTTGTTCCAATCCAAGCTAAATCAAAATAATGAATCCTCAGCTTTGAAATATGTATGATCAAGCTAAGACATTTATGGAAAAGACAATTTTCTTTTCAAGATTTTTCCAACTCTAACTTTGAACTGAAATAAAACCTTGTCTATATGGTGAAGGGTGTGTGATAGATGTGTCCAGACGTATGCACCCTGTATTTTAAAGAAGATTTAATTATTTGTGATAAATTTTTCATTCACAAAGAATTCAAGGACATTATTCATGTACCTAAAGGTTGGAGTTTTCCTCATTTTTTTTAATTAAGGCATTACGATTTTTTATTCTTCTTTTTAGTCAACTTTAGCATGGGTGTGTTCACTTATTCTAAGCAGTGTGTGTTGTAAATAAATCCAAACAATCTAAAAGCGATTCTTTTTTAAATCTCCTCATTCTTTCTGCAAGGCTCTTCATAATGATATGGCCTGATAGCACCTAATAGGGCCGTTATGGGGAGGGTCTTTGTCTTTCTCAGGTGTGAAATGGATACATATTAATGAGAGATCAAGCCGCCTCGCATAAAGCTTTCTCAAACAAAACACGTCATACACATTCTAAAAGACTTTATTGACTTATCTGAATGAGTAGTCAGGATGTTTCTCACATAGTTTTGGAGCAAATATTCTAGACTATGTGATACAATTTTCAAAAATCTTGTGAAGAAATAATCAATGTGTTTTGTGGCCTTATTTCAGAAACTTTTATTTTTAGTTTTTTCAATAACCACGCATAAATAAAATTCTCTCAAAAATACAAACATGTACATGTATGTTGCTAACATATTATGGTAGCCCCGTGTGTGCTATATAGAGTGAATTTACACCTTTGCCATTAACATGTTTATAAATAACTGAAAAAAGCACAAATGTCAGTGCATGTCAAAACATCCCAAGGGCCCCAAAAAACCTTTCGTCCCCAGAGGGTTAATAAAATGAGTTTAAATGAATAAAGTATAGCTGTGTAGTATATTGCACGTTTGTGTAACATTTGCATTTCACTGTTTTTATTCATTTTGAGGAAAACTGAATGTGTTTTTGAGCAAGTGAGATGAGTAAATGCATGTTCACATTTAGTCCAGAACTGCAATATGTTCACACACAGCGCCTCTACACTTACTCATGGTTTCTCTCAACATGCGGACACAAGAGCTGTCAGTCAATACATGAGGAAACAAATTAATTTACGTTACATATTGGAAAAAGTAACTTTTCTAGTTACTTGAAAAAAGTAATTGATTACGTTTGATTAATTGATTACGTTACTGCTAATGCATTACCCCAACACGTTATAAGCGACCCAGACTCAGAGCACATGCAGAGGCAGATGAGTTCATGTAGAGTTGCATTTACTGTGAACCAAGATGCTCTGAGTCACTGAAAACACCAGGGCCTGTATTTATCAAGCTTCTCTAAGTGCCATTCAAAACTCTCTGCTTGCCTCAGCTCGATTCAAAGCGGTAAGCTTGTAATAATGTTTTTAATTCCAGTGGTACTGGTGGATTTCCGTGGGAGATTCGAGCATGTCTTTGCGTCATTACGTCACATCTGTACACACAAAGAAGAGTCTCGGCTAGTGTAAGGTATATTGAGTCATTACGTCACATCTGTACACATAAAGAAGAGTCTTGGCTAGTAGACTATATTGAGTCATTACGTCACATCTGTACACATAAAGAAGAGTCTCGGCTAGTAGACTATATTGAGTCATTACGTCACATCTGTACACATAAAGAAGAGTCTCGGCTAGTAGACTATATTGAGTCATTACGTCACATCTGTACACATAAAGAAGAGTCTTGGCTAGTAGACTATATTGAGTCATTACATCACATCTGTACACATAAAGAAGAGTCTTGGCTAGTAGACTATATTGAGTCATTACATCACATCTGTACACATAAAGAAGAGTCTCGGCTAGTAGACTATATTGAGTCATTACGTCACATCTGTACACATAAAGAAGAGTCTTGGCTAGTAGACTATATTGAGTCATTACGTCACATCTGTACACATAAAGAAGAGTCTCGGCTAGTAGGCTATATTGCGAGTGAGGATGTTGAAGGTGGAGATTTATTGCCTTTTCTCACAGCCCTTGATATTATTAAACTTATTAATTTGATGGTGGATCCAGAAAGGTTCAAACGACAATCACCAGTGACAACAGATTCACCCGCTGTAAAATGCAAAAGACTTCGGAGTGGCTACAGAAAAAAAGAGACTGCAACCGGCCCATGCAAAAACAAGGATGCATATCGGAAGGGCATTAAATGTAGTCACGCAATGCTGATGTTGAACATTAAGGCCGTGTGTCCACCAAAGCGTTTTTCCACGCGCCTGGCGTGTGTTTTCAATTGTTTTCAATGGGAGCGCCGCGTTTTTAGAACGCCATGAGCGTAACGAGGCGCTGAGCGGTTATTTCACGGTGAAGCGCAGAGCGCTCGTCGTTTTTTACTGGTCGCCGAGAGTTGAAAAATGTTCAACTTTGGGTAAAACGCAGCGCGCATCACTGTCACTTTTTACCCAGCCGTCCAATCACAGTGGAGGAGGGGCGGGGCTAATACCACTCCGACCAACTGTCACAAGTTCACAACATTCTTTCTGTACAACGACATCCACCAGCAGATCAAACCGAACAAAATGGA
The DNA here is from genome assembly GCA_030578255.1 of Tiaroga cobitis. Taxonomy (NCBI): domain Eukaryota; kingdom Metazoa; phylum Chordata; class Actinopteri; order Cypriniformes; family Leuciscidae; genus Tiaroga; species Tiaroga cobitis. Next base: position 35,848,973 of record CM060605.1, read on the forward strand.
TGAAAAATATATTTTAAGTATGAAACAAATTATCTACGAAATCAGTTCCAAGTAAACTGTGCTGCGAATATTCTGTATCCTAGCAACGAAACGTCTCAACGGAAAAAACGCTGCGCTGCCAAAATGCTCTCACGCGCCCACAGCTAGGCTTCTTCATTATTATACTATTCAACACTTTTTACATTAATTTGTGCATTAAATTGCCTTTTCCACTTATAATTCAGTTCGTCACACCACAGGACATTCCGTCACACTATTGGACAACAATAGTTTCTTTTTTTTAAAGAAATGTCTTTACATAAAAAGGCAGGAAAAATGGTCTGTGCAACCTTTATAGTCTTTATTCTAAAATATTAAAACCACTTTACAGTCGAAAAACATTAAATTATAAGATCAAATGGCTCTGAAGGAAAGAAATGTCGGATACGTTTTGAAGTAACACCACAGACGTAATATTGCATAAAAGGTTTAACGATTAAAAGTTTGAGCAAAATAATGAAATTCATCATGAGTAGGATTACAAGAAGTAATTGCTCTGATAAAAGAACATTTAGACAAACTGCATTAACAAATATAATTAAAACAACCTGCAACCTGTTTCTCACTTTCTCAAAAATTGTCTGCACAATGGGTTGTGTTGCAATCCCAATGTTTGAATTTGTTTTCAATAAAGAATAAAAAAAAATCTGAAAATCATTAGTGAATAAAACGTGTATCCACAGACCTATTTAACACACAACAACAAAAAATTCAGAACATCTACACTGAATAATGTATCCACAAACTTATTTAATACAAAACATTTAAAAAAAAAATAGTGAATAAATCTCTCTCTGCTTCTTGCCCTGTATTCTGCCTTCTATATTCTCCAGTTCTTCCTTGCTGCTCTCTTTCCCCTCTCTGGGAGATCTCATATTCTTAGTCTGGTTTTGCACTGAATGTTTTTTAAATGGGTCTGCTGTTTCTTTTGAAGGAACTCTGCTCTTCGAACTGGTTCTGCATCTCTGCGCGGTCTATAAAGACACTGCTTTTCAGCAGCAGTTAATCTGGCCATACCTGACAAGAGAGATACAATTATATGATTACTGGGGTCCTATGTGTTTTATTAAAAATACAACATTACTGGTATATTGTCTGTGGAGAAGTAGTCCAAACCGATTTCCCCCTTTTCTTCAAGGGGCGACATCCATTGATGTAACACCACAGACATGAATTTGAGGAACACTACTTTTTTCTTAGATTTTACAAAATAAGTTTTTTTTTTTTAACAATTTATTAAAATTGTACATGTTAAAGAAAGTCTATATTCACAATATAACCAAATTCTTTTGGTTAAAAATTTTATATAGTTGTAATTACATTCCATGATATCTCTCTGAGGTATGGTGGGAACATACATATATAATTGAGTTTGAGAGATTGCATTTATAACAAAATATGCATTTTAAAACTAAAACGTATCCGTTAATAGTGCACAAATTGTGTTTATCCTACAGAATACAAAAATGCAAACATTTTAGGATTGAATAGAAAAGATAAGAAAAGAAAAACTTTATCAATCCCCAAGGGGAAATTGCAGTGTTTCAGCGGAAATGGATTGGAATTGAGAATTGATTGGCATTTAAACTGTTGTAAAGTAGAGGGACACCACTTGCCACCACAAATGAAGAATGAGCCACCCTAATAGAGGCTACATCCACTGGTGTGACAGCCATTTCCACCAGTGTGACGCTGATTTCATGTCACACTATGGGACAGTGCTGTCACACCAGTGGACGTTTTCAAGATCAAGGCCAGTTTGCGGCCTAGCTATATGAGAGACAGTTTTCAATCCTGACTAACAGTGTTAAGGTTTACATTATTTTCAATAGTCAACCAATATAAATTGATGAAAATTTCCAGATCAATACTTAAATTACGTCACACCAAAGGACTGCATAATGGATCCCATTTCCAGCTGTGCACAGAAATAGCTATATTATCAAAATATTTGAGACGGACTGCACACAAGGTGAATTCTATGTGCTCCAGTGAGCTCTACTGTACTTCCTGAATGAAGAATGGCGCCTCTCAGTAATAGGGTGCCCAAACTAATGCCCGTTTTATATCTACAGAATGGCGTCACACCAGGTGGACACCAGTTTTGCGAACAAAATGTAATCTGTCATAATTATTCTAAATGGGGATATTAAGACTTATAACCTTTAGTTTCATTAAGTAAACACTTCTATAATATCTATTCAAGTAGTGTAATGTATTTAGACTAATTTTTCATTTAATTGAAGTAGTTTTAAGATAAGGAACGCTACCCCGGACAGTCACGCCAGTGGACAAATGTCATGTTTAAAACAAAATATTTACATATACATCTGTAATTAATGAGCATAATTCAAATTAGTTCTGGAAGATTAAACTGTATATAAAAACAGATATTTTACTTAAATATTATACATTTTTATTTATTTGTCAACTGCAATAGCTGCTATAACAGGCAGGAACTGAAGGTGGTGTTATGAGATGTACTGTTTTTAGGACTTGAAATGTTTGTTAATGTTGTATGTTACATGTGTCATGTGTTGATGCGGCAGCAGTTCCCTAATCTAAAACAAATTTCTCCTAAGGGAGACAATAAATGCTACCTTGACCTTGAATTTCCAATGATGTATTCTCTTGATAATTATTTATTGTCAAATGTGTGCTGAATGTAAACTCCTCTTAGGAATTTCACCATCCAATGTGAATTTATCTGAGAATATTCTTAAATGAGGAAATCTATTCAGTGATTGGTCCATCCATTGGTCCAATGTCGTCATCCAAAATCCCGTTTGTGGCACAGCAAAGTGCCATGAATCCTCTCCAGACTGACACTTGAGATTTAGCCCTGCACTTTGCTTAAATTACGACTGAGATCCTTGATAACTAACTGTTCTTGTGAGTAATTCTCAGAGGCTTGATAAATATGGGGCCAGATCATAAGCCTGTCACGTGTAAATGAACAGAGTTCAAGCAAATTCATTTGATTTAAATAAATCACAGTCTTTGTGATTTAATAAAAACAAAATGGCGATATGGCTTAATGTGATTATTTCATACTTTCATATTTCAGTCTCACATATCCACTTTTGTAGTCAGAAATGCTCATTGTGCAGCCTGGGTACACGACTGATACAAGCCTGAACTCTCCCAAATTGCATGAAGCCACCAAATCAGATTGGAGTCATTTTTCTACGCATCAGAATTGTGAAGGCCGTGAGCGGCTGGTACGTCTGAGCCTGACACTTGAACTTTAAATATATTGTTCCTGTAAGTGTGTGTGCATCTTTCAGCCTTTATATTAGAAAGAAAGACTGCAATTATAGTCATGTGAAACTATATCATGTCTTTTATCATCTGCAACTCTGTCTGTAGGATGTGAGCGATCCCAGAAGCCTGCCGTATGCCTCCACATGGCGGAAGTTTCCCTTCTTCTTTGGAACAGCCATATTTGCTTTCGAGGGAATTGGAGTGGTGAGTTTATGATTCAGGTTTTATTTATTTGATTTCGATACATCTTTTTTTATTGGTATTGAATAAATTAATGGATAATAATAATGGACAATTCTATTGCTTCGTCCACTGTCATTTCCTGTTTGTTTGTTGCAATGCAGTATGGGATTTCCTCTGCCAAAATATATTTATGGAAACGTAACCTTTGCAGATACTTTTATCCATAGCGACTTTTTCAGTGCAGTATTAATATTACAAAAGTTTTTTTTTTAATATATTTTCTGCTTTAGAACAATTTAAAGGGGCTATATGTAAGAATATTCATGGATTAATCGGTTTTTTTTTTTTATTGCCAGCGTGTGAACAGTTTGTAACGAAACTTAAAAACTTCCTAGGGTGTCTTTGAAAGCCTGTAGACTGAGTTTTATGGGAAGGACTCGGGATGTTTTTTTTCCCGGGAAAAACAAAGGATGTGACGTTTACATGCTCCCGAAAGCCACTCTGCTGTTCAGTGACACGTGAAACGAATGCTTGTACAGAAAGAGTCATTCTGTACTGTAATGTTAATGCCATGCTAAGAAAAACTATTAATTCAAACTATAGACTTACAGACAGATTCTATGTAGTCTATAGCCTCAAATATACTTATTAATCAAACTATCATAACAGTACCTCATCTGCCGGTGAATCACAGAGCTGCTGCTAACATCCACATCACTATAATCAGATCAGATGCTCTTAACTGCTGTTTTCTCACCGCTGCCATTTCTGTTGTGCTTTTTTGTTATTGAGAGGGAAACACACAGCACATTTAAGTATTCATCTAAATGTCGCTCTCAGCAGCGTAATAACCGTCTGGATGTTCGTTAACGGTATTTCCAACTTTTTTACCCCTAAGTGAAGAATGAAAAATAACTTCGCAGTGAGTAAATCGGAGCCTTGAATCACGTTCAGTCTCTTATTGCTTGTGCTCAGAAAACATACAAGTTGCTAATAACAAGTGTTTCTGAATTCTACATATAGCCCATTTAATGTTGGGCTGGTACCCTAGCATTAAATTACAAAAAATTAAACTCTACTGTAAGTAGGTGATGGTAAATTTGACATCATACGCTCTTCTGACCATCGAAATCCATCCATTTCTATTGAAAAGTCATCAAAGACAATAGTGGATTTTTTTTTTTTCACAATTAGAGCAAATGGTAATGCAAAAATGACATTTGCTATGGTCTCCAGAGTGTGCATATAATGCCCGGAACAATGCTTCACCTTCTACCAATCAGTCTTCTGGATGTCCTGTTTTGTTTGTGTAGGTTCTTCCGTTAGAGAATCAAATGAGCGAACCGAAACGATTCCCTCAAGCCCTCAACATTGGCATGGGCGTCATCATCGTGCTTTATGTGACCCTGGCGACGCTGGGCTACCTCTGCTTCAGAGACGACATCAAAGGAAGCATCACACTCAACCTCCCGCATGATTCCTGGTAACATGCGCTCATACTTGCTTAAAAAGTCATCGAAGTGGTGGTGTGGGTGAAAATATAATCATATGTATACACATGCTATGGCGCGTTAGTGCTCATGTGGGAAAAACGGGTTCAAGTCCGGCCTGCGACATGTTCCCATTCGACCCCCTTCTCATGCTTTTCCGTCCTCTCTCAACTACCTCTATAAGTAAAAAGTGGCAAATGCTGAAAAATCGAAGTGTATAACGTCCCATCCGTCAGATCAATGTAGTTAGCGCAGTTAAATTCAGAGAAGTAATATGAAACTCCTCGTCCTCTGCTCTCCCCTGCGCTCACTGTCGGAATCGTCTCGAGTGATTGATCGCAGCTCGGAGCGACTTGAGATCAAATTACCCAAGAAATCAAAACCAGCTGCTTTCAAGTTTAGCTTTAACTAAAGGCTGCCATTTCCAACTCACTTCCATCGAGACTTTTATTAGCAGTTAACGTATTTCTAGATCTCATTAGCATCCTGTCAGCCGAGAACAGTCTGTCACCAGAGCCAATATCTGATTTAGCAAATCGGCTGCTGTCATTTAAAGCAGTGTGACATGCTTCTGAAACTGTTAAAACAACGCTTTTTTTTAAAACACTAGTTATTTTATTATGCAAAGATGCATTCATTTGATCAGTGAAGACTTTTATATGGTAGTATGAATAAATCAAATCAAAAACTTTCTATTCATCAAAAAATCATGGAAAAAATGGCATCAGTTTCCACAAGAATATGAAGCAGCACAACTGTTTTCAACATTGATAATAATACCAAAATGTTTCTTGAGCATCAGATCAGCGTATCAGAATGATTTCTGAAGAATCATGTGACACTGAAGATGCTGAAAATTCAGCTCTGCATCACAGGAATAAATGACATTTGACTATATATTCAGATGTTTTCAATTCTAATAATATTTCACAATGTTACTGTTTTAATATATATTGGATCAAATAAAGGATGGTGTGGGTTACTGGTTTTTCAAAGTCTCAGTTTCTGCGTTGAGTTTCCTTTGAAGTCATGTGTTGAAATGGTGCATTGCATCATTGACATTCCTCAAGCCGTAATTGCCAACTGATTTCTGATGTTCGTGTGTATGTGTGTGTTGCAGGTCCAATCAGCTGGTGAAGGTCTTGTACTCGCTCGGCGTGTTTGTGAGTTTTGCAGTGCAGTTTTTCGTGCCGGCAGAGATTCTGGTTCCGCCTGTATGTGAGCGCATCAGAAAGAGCTGGAGACGGGCGGCTGATCTCAGCCTCAGAGCGGTGCTCGTCTGCCTCACCTGTGAGTGTACACACACACACACACATATATACACACACACTAGGGGTGGCACGGTACATGAAAAAACATCCGAACCGTTCGGTTCGCTTGTCTCGGTTCGGAGCGTGTGTGTGTCTCACGGTTCGCATGCGCGATGTAACCTTGTGCCCGTATATGACCTCAGACGTGTGTTTCCTTTTCGCGCGAAATAAGACGTGTGGACATACATATGAGGCTTGTTCGACTTGACCCGCCGCTGCACAGAGCGATCGGTAATGACATCAAAGTACCGTGAGCGCGACGGCTCCGTATGCTTTTCAATCACTCTCACGGTGATGGCATTACCGATCGCTCTGTGCAGCGCCAGGTCAACTCGAACGCGCCAGTAAGAGTGGAGTATGGAGCGCTGCAGGACACGTCACACGGAGAAGTGGCAAGTGGGAGAGATAAGGAAGCTAACCGGAGTTGGAGGATGCGCCAGCGTCGTATAAGTCCGGTGTGTGGGAACATTTTGGATTTCATGTTATGATATTTAAATATCTAAACTTAAAGTGCCACTGTAGCTGCTATATAAGAACTCCAGTCATGTTTCCAAATACTGCACTTTAATTTCAAGTGGAAAAAAAAGTGTATCACCTCACTCTCAGGGAATAGAAGCATTGTTGATACTGTTTATGTGTTGAGGTTGAACTTATGTTTCACTTTATGATTATGGCCGTTGCTATTGCTATAGCCTATAGCCTAATTACAGGCAATTGTTTCATGTATTTTTACTTATTTAAAAGACAGAGTTCTAAGAGTTCCTCTCTTTTTCTTTTAAAAGATAATATTTTTGTAAGAGCTACACTTAAGTTGGGAGTTTGATAAATGCAAGTTAATTTTTAATCTTTGTGTGCTAAAAATGCACAAGTTCCTGTAGAGATAGTGATACACATTCTACTTTTTTTGCCAAATAAACGAAAAGCATGTCATCAATGTCGTCTTTCTTGCTGTATCAAAATGTCACCTAGCTTTCCTGTGAGATGGTCCCAATAATGTGCTTAAAGTCAAGTCAAATTCAGTTTGCGCATGATTGCATGATATAACATTTTTGTTAATACTGTATCCTAAATTGTGGATAATTAAGCTATATATCATATGCTGAAGTACATTTCTGGAGTGTTAAAGATTAAAAGAAAAAATAACAAGAACCATACAGAACCGAAAACCGTGACCCTAAAACCGTAATGCAAACCGAACCGTGGGTTTTGTGAACCGTGCCACCCCTAATACACACACAGACATATACACACACACGCACTAGGGTTGTGCTGATGGACGATGTCATCGTCCATCGTGATGGCTGACCGACATCACGATGGAGACTTTGCACACTAATCACGATGCACACTAATCTTAGTCTCTAAACTTTGCAGGGATTCCTCTGTAAATTACAGTATTTAAAATAGCATGCATATGCATTAGTTATATTTTCAATTTAGTCTATGCCAGAGACGTTATGTGTTACGCCCATTTCACACATACGGTACGCATACATCATATCATCGTCCATCGCGATGTTTTACTGTAAACATCGTCAACTGGCAATTTAGGGGGCATCGCCTAACCCTAACACACACACACGCACAGGCAGACACACACACACATGCGCACACACGCACAGACACAATCTCACATACAGACACGCACAAAAACACGTGCACAAAGACAGACATAGACAAACACACTCACACACATAATGTGTTTAAGACAACAAAATCGTCACTTCCTGAAATATTGCCGTAAAATATCTGTAATAAAAATGGAAGTTGGTGCAGTCAGGGAAGAAACTGGCTCTTTTTTCCTCCATCATAGATGAGTTGCGTCTCAGAGCGCAGAGACAAACCCCAACAAACACTGTCATGTTATTCAGCATTAGGACGCTTCTGGGAGGGAATTAAACCAAATCATTCTGATGACAGACTTTGGCTCAGGCGTTTCAGAACGACATTTGAGATGCTGTGCGATGAAATCGGTCCATTGGTTAGTCCAGTTATCTGATCATCCACTTTTGAGGCAAAGTCACATGACTTTTTTTGTTGCGCATCGAGGGATTTATTCAGTAAACGTGTTTCCATTGTTGTTTATGCGCATGCCGTCTTATTGAGTAAAAAATGATCCACCCCAATTGAGCGCATTTTTAAAATGAATTTGCATCTTGGCGTTTCCATAATTTTTTATGAGATAACGTAAAATTTGCATAAAATAGGTGACTGGTAACGTAGTTATAGTCACATCTTTCATAATGAAAGCAGTCCCAGAATGCATTGTGCAGAGCTCAACGACAAGATGGTGAATATGGGTTTGTTCTGCCTATGTAGGAAACTCATCTTGTGTTATGCTTCTCCATCTTCATCATCCGCTCTGTTTGCCTCCTATATTTGTACTCGGTCCACCCATCCATCCGTTAGTTGTTTTTTTTGTTTTTTTTGCTTCCCTCATTTTTTTCCCCGTTTTCCTATCTTCTCATCCTAATCCTCCCTCTAGTATTCATTGATGATGAGAGAGAGATAGTGGAGAATTGTACCCACTCCCAAAAATGATGGATGGATCCTGTGAACCATTGTAAACCTGAAGGTTTTTGGATTACTTTGATATGTTTTTTTATCTTTGGAAAAATTGAGTATGCCACTGAACCGTGAACCACCCAGAGACCTAAAATATGAAAATAAATATTTGTTTAACACTGGCAGTCATTCAGGGACAAGTGAGAGAGCGTTGCTATGAAGAAAGAGAAGGAAAGAGGAAGAGAGCATGTTGCAAGAATTGTGTTCGTACGCCAGAGAGTGAAAGAAAAGTGATGGTGTGTTTTTGTATTCGAAACAGAGAAAAATGGAGTGAGACCGCGTGAAACGCAAGCTGATTTCATGTGTATATTCCATTCTATTTAATATTGTTTCCAATTACCTTTCTATCAGTTTTCTACTATCTATCTATTGTTCCATTTATCCTATCTATGAGCTTTTCTATCACGTTAGCTATTTTCACCTCTATCGTTCTTTCTAGCCGTCTACATTCTAGCTATCTATATCATTCTAGCTAACTATCCATTGTTCTATCGGTTGCTATCATATCAGCAATTGATATATGATTTTACCTGTTGTTAATAGTAACCTCATTCTCCCAGTTGTTCTAACCACCTATTGTTTTTGCTCTTTATTATTCTAGCTAATTTCTAGCGATCTATCATTCTATGAAAATACAATCAATCTTCCTTCCTTCTTTCCCTCCCCAGTGTCTCTGCTCACTATTCATTTGTCAGTCTTTTGTTCTATCCATCTCTCTAGTCTCCTAGGACATATCACATTCTCCACTTATAAGATTTATTTTATTGCATCCATGACTCTTTTTCTTTTGTCCTGACCTTTCAGTCATTCGCTACTCTCCGTCTCTCTTTTCCTCTCTCTGTTCAAAGGTTTAGTTGCAACATGCCGACATGAAAGAAACATGAATGCCTTGTAAATCCATTTTTTAAAGAGCTGAACTCAAATTAAGAAACCCCACTAAGTTCTATGTTCACAATTCATTGCTAAACTACATTTATATTTCCGAATTATGCATTTCTGAGTAAAGCAATTGTCGGTGGGAAATGATGTTGGGTGGGACTTGATTTTATCCATTGGGGTTTGATTGGTTTATTGGCCAAGATATTATTGGTTAATATTATTTTCTCTACCCACACAGGAGAAAAGTCATTTCAGAGGCAGAGAAAGTCATTACATTTTGATGGAAGATTATGTAAAAAAATGTTTCTTTCTTTACCATGAAATGCGCCAGTGAGCTGTGTACAATGAGACTATGGACATTTATTAGGAAAGAAAATAGCAGGGTTCCTACTTTCTTGGAAATTATTTTAATTATTTAAATTAGAAATGGAAACAAAAGTAAAATAAAAATTTAAAAGGCCTGGGAAAAGTCATCTGAATAAATAAATGTTTCTAGTTATCCACAGCAATTTGTAGGCAAATAAATAATTTAGAGCTGTTTCTCAGTGCAAAACTTGAAAAGTATCTATAAACAGCCAGAAAAGGGGTCATTTGTTTATTTTATTAATTTATTTACATTTCTTTAATAATAATACATAATTTATGGATACAAAAAGTAGTTGCGTATTATTTAAATGACTAGTCATGATATAATGGTAGTGTTAAGGATAAAAAAATTTTTTTTAAATGTGTATATTTTTTATTTTTTATTTTCTCTTTAAACGGTATATCCATAATTTATAAATCACTATTGGTCATAACACATGCATCACCTGCGTTTTTCGGTTCTGCTGGACGCTTTAGTGATGCGGATTGTGGTTATATCCACGGACACTGCAGATAATCTGCGGGTCGTTGGGCCAGATAATAAAGTAACAACCTGATTAATTACGGGTGGGTTGATGAGATTAATGATGGAAATATTTCGTCAGGCAGTCATTTCAAAAAGCAGAACTAAGAACAAAGCAAAAGGAAGTAGTTAACCAGGATCAATCAAGTGCTGGGTATATGATATGTAACTGCTGTGGAGCGCTGTTTAGACAAACTCATAAAGCCTATATCCGGCCTTTGCTGATCGGATTACATTTTTTGTGTGTTCGGGAAGTTTCAGTGATGACATTCCCATTTAAGTTTGAAGGGAGTAAAGCCTGTGTTTAGGTTATTAAGGAATTGCAATTTTGCCAAGAACTTTGATGATATGGTAACATATTTCACTGAAGCAGGCTGTTTTAAAGTCACTCTTAACACAGAATTAGAATAATTGTAATATGAGGATATCTAAATCAGAAAAAATCATAGGTTCTGGTGACAGGCGGGTGGATGAGCTATTTTGTAATTCGGGTGTAGTTAGAGCTGATCTCTTCTGCACATAGCTCTTCTGAGGAAGTTTTAGAAGAGACCCGTAGAAGTGCTGTTGGACAGAGGGGTAATGAGCTCCGAAGGTTGTAGGCCCGTGCTGGAAGATAAAAAGACGAGTTTCTCATTCTGTCACTCACCTATGCTGTCTTTTTTCTCTCTCTATGTTCTTTCTGCCTGATGTGCTTCCTCCCTCTTTTTCTGGCTCAAGGCCGTCACCCCCCTGAGCTCTGTGATAGATTACGGGTGCATTGTATGTATGGAGGTATGGAGTGTGTTTGTGGCCGTGTATGTCTTTTGTGGTGTGTGTGAGAGCTGGGGCAGAGTTGAGGGACTCATTCAGTGTCTGGTCATTTATCTCAGTCTTCCTGAAACTCTGAATTATTACCTGCCTGCCCTACGGAGACAGGCCCATCATGGAGCTCTCCCCTGAGTCCTGTCGCGGAGCTCCGTGATATCACGCACCTGCATGCTGAGGCCCATCTCTGAGATTCAAAGACGCCTCTGACTTAACCACTTTGTAGAAAGTTCACTGGTAACACAAACATTTCTGGTTCGATCCATACAAGAATCAAGTCACGTATAACCCCAGGTTGCTGCACTGACAGTTGTGGCCAAAAGTGATGTCCAGCCTAGGAAAATTTACACCTTTACAAAATGTACAAAAATCGCTAATTTAATCATTTAATTGATTAAATATTAAGTAAAACAAATATAAAATATAGCTGCAAGCAGCCATTACCGGGCCCAAGCGCAAGAAGCGGCAACAGATGCCATCATGGGTGGGAGTGGCAGAACAACTGCAGCAAGGAGCAATTAAAAACATTAAGAGAATTTTGGGCAAATGGCTAAAAAAATCATATATACAGTAACTTAAGATGATTTAATGGATTATCACTTTCGACCGCAGTTACGAAATTCATGTGGTGTGGTCAGAGTGAGGTGACTGACCCATACAAAGTTTGGTGTCAATATGTCGAGGCATTGCAGATTTAAAGCTTGAATAGTCATTTTGGCCGCATGCCTCAAATGTGCTGCTGCAGTATAAGAAAATGGTTTTGCCTATCAACACGAAATCCATAACTTTTATTCAACACGGTCTGGAGATGATACGATTCGAATTTGGTGAAAATCGGACAAACGGCCTAGGAGGAGTTTGAAAAACTAGGTATTCAATGAAAATCAAGATGGCGGACAGGAAAATCGTCCAAATACGTCAATCTTGGTATCTATGTTCTTGGCATGACCCAAGGAATCTATTAAGACCAGTGTCATTACAATAGGGATATTTATTCAAAAGTTATTAGCATTTTTGGAAATGTAATTTAACTTTTGACCAACAGGTGGCGCTAACTCGAAATCTTTTGAGTACCTTCAGGGGATGGTGCTGGTGGCAAATTCTGAGTTTCGTAATGTTACAGCATCACAAAAACTGCATCACAAAACTGTATTGAAGTCAATGGGAATTTCATGTTTTGCTCTATTATAGCGCCACCAAGAGGCTCAGTCCCACAATTTTTTTATGTGTCCTCAGAGTGAGCCCATACATATGTGTGTCAATTTTTGTGAACATATCTCAATTCGCTTCAGAGTTATAGACATTTATATGAAAAAACACGTAAAAAATTACTTACACATGACTTTGTTTGAATTTTACTACCCCTTATTATCAATATTTTCGCATTTGGGCATTAGTGTCAAGCTATCGACCTATGTTTCCAAACTTCTGACGGTGGTTTCGTCTCGATCGGACAAACGGTTTCGAAGATATAGCCAAATGTTTTTTAAGCGCTAAATCACAACGCTACACAAACCGTAAGGCCAAACCTAGCATGTTTGGTATCGTAGCGCTCTGCAAGGTTTCAGGAGTCTAATTAGATGAGTCTTGTGAAAATAAGTCGACCACACCCAAAGTTATAAGCATTTAAAAAAAATATATAATAATAATTCACCACTAGGTGGCGCTGTTTCGCAACTTCTCAGGCTCCTTCGGGGCATCGTACTGATGAACCATACCGAGTTTCGTAACAATTCGTTCATGCGTTCAGAAAATACAGCATTTTAGCACATAATTCAAAATGGCCGACAGCCAAAATTGCCAATCTGGGAAAATTGGATATCAGTCGACTCGGCATGACTCCCTGAATCTAATGAGAGCTCAAGTCTAAGAGCACTAAAACAGCAGATTTTCCTGAATCGACTGCTAAGAGAAGATCGTTATAAACTCTTAGAAGGGCATTTTCGGCACTGTGGCGGGGTTTAAAACCAGACTGGAATTTTTCATAAATACTAAATTCATCTAAAAATGATTGAAGTTGAGTGAAAACTACCTTCTCCAAAACTTTAGATAGAAATGGAAGTTTAGAAATGGGTCTAAAATTAGACAAAACTGAAGGATCCAAATTTTTCTTTTTTAAAAGTGGTTGCACAACAGCATCCTTTAAAAGCAGCTGGAACAACCCCTGAGCAGACAAGCATTAATCATAGATAGAATACTAGGCCCAACAGTGTTAAAAACATCTTTGAATAAGCGAGCAGGGATACTGTCCAGCAGACAGTTTGCCGGGCGAAGTTGCTTAACTACGTCAGAGAGACCATGTAGCGTAACTGGCTCAAACTGCTGGAAGACAGCTGGGCATAATGTGTGAACAGAGTGGTCACTGGTAGAAGTAGGTGATGAAAAGCTCAGGCCAGAAATTTTATCTATGAAGTATTTCAGGAAGTTTTCACACAACAATGTGGATGGCACAGCACAGACAGTTTCACAAGGGTTAACAAGAGAATTAAACACTTTAAAAAGAACCTGAGGCCTCAGTTTTTATCTCTCCTGGTTGCAAATAATACACAGAGTTTTAGCAGATTTAACCGCTCCCTGGTATTTATGTAACGTGTCCTTTAAAATTTGAAATGAAACTTGGAGTTTGTCCTTTTTCCACTTTCTCTCAGCTGTTCTGCAGGCACGCCTGAGAGATCGGGTATGGTCATGGTCACCTTCGGTGCTTGGCCCCCATTAATTATATATTAATTATATATTGGCTCAAAATCAATGAGAGAGGACCAGGCCTGGGACGTTGTTGTTTTGTTTTAGTTAATGTGGCAGTTGTCCCTAAGGGGCTGCTGCTTTGCTTGTCGTTTTGTTGTTTATTTTGTGATTTACGTTTACTCTTCGCCGGTTTCCGTCACCTTGTTCCTCCCGGGTTTCCGCACCAATGTAAACATATTAAAGGCGTTGGGAAGGAGGAAAGCAGTAAAGCAGCAGCCCTTCACGGACAACTGCCGCACAAACAAACAAAATAACAACATAAAATCAGGCCTGGTCCTCTCTCGTCCTTCACTGCCGTCACTCCTCCTTCAATCTTTCTGGAGTTCCTCCGTGGGTCTCGAGACCGGTGTGGCTTATAGGTGATGCCCATTAGCACTCGCGCCACTGGCCTCGCTCCGCTTCCACAGCTTTCGGCCCTGTCTTGCTTGCCACAAGCATATTTGATGCCATACACCATTTGATTTATTAGCCGCTTCAAGTCGAACACACCTTAAATCTGCAATGGTCAGGTGGTACAGGTCGTAGCTCTCGTAATTACAATGTGTAAACTCGTAATTTTCTAAGTTCTACGAGAATGTGAAGGCTTTTTACATTTCAGAATCATTACGGTAATAAAGAAAGCGTAAAGTACCATATATATTTAAAGCACTTCATAGTTGTGCTTGGAGTCAATTGTTTTATTTGTGATAATGCAATAAAACATGCCAAATTATGCAGACATAATTTGTGGCGAGGCTGTCATACAAATGAGAACCAAATAAATATTAATAACCGATTATGTTGTAAATAGTAAAAGTTTCATAGTAAAATAAAACCAGTAGCTGTATAATTTTGTCAGATAAATACCTAAGCTTAGTCTTTTGTTCTTCCCTCATATTAAAACAATATTTTCCTCATATTTTGATGGTTTAACCAAACATGTATGGTCGTTAAAAGCAAATATCGCCTCCAGACATCACTTTTGGCCACTACTCTATCATTGTTGCTTTGGTATTTATTTATTTTTCCAAAATAATTTTTGTATTAATATACTGATATACATTTTGGATTTTCCATTTTCTTTTAGTAAGCAAGTATTTTATTTAGTTAACGTCTATTTCAAGTGCTGAAGTTGTATGGTTTTAGTTAACAATAACATGAACTTGGATTGACTCCAAAACATGTAAAATAACTAACTTTTGCTTCATCAGAACTCATTCACATTCCTCTATTATTATTTATGTTTGGTTATTTGCATGTTTGTTCATTTTTAGATTTTCATAAATTTTTTGAACCATTTTTGTCCATTTGCTGGTGTTGGTTTATCTCTCATATCATGTACCGAACTGTCAAAACCTCTATCCTGAGGGTGGCAGTAGCACACAGAGACGAGCAACTGAAGCGTTCATGCGTGTTTGTGAGTGTGTTCAGAATGCATGAGTGAGAGAGAGAGAATCGAGCGTGTGTTATATGTTACTGGTTTCTTTCTGCAACAGAGGAGGAGAGTGAGAGAGAAAGAGAGAAGATGTAGCTTAGAGAGCAGGTGTGTGACACTTCACACTAGAGTCTCATGAATTAAACACATGTGTACAGCCTGAGAGTATGATGTGTGTGTGTGTGTGTTTGTGCGCGTTTGCTTTTTATAAAATGCTGCGACGAGTGTTTGGAGACATTCCACTAAAAACTATGTGTGTGTGAATATATACATTGTTGTGCCTTTATGGGGTTAGAATTGTTGCATTATTCCACATAGATAAGATTCACAAATAAATGTAAAGGGTTTCACAAAAATGTATAAAACTCCCAAATAAATAAAATGAAATTTGTAAATAAAAAAATTACAAATGTGTTTTATGTCATAAACAACTCTTTCTGGCATTTACTTATGAATCCCCTCACGCATCTGTGGATTTTGAAACACTTCTAGCATCGACGTGCAGACAAATCCACAAATAAGTGGACTCCACCCACCGTATCCTCAAGCCAATCAGACAACGGGCACATTGAGCTGACCAGTCGTAGCACGTTCTTGCTACAACCAATCACGTTAGGCTTTACACTCGGGGCGGGAACTGAATCCGATTCATTTTGAAGATATTTGCACCCTTGAAATGGAGCTGTAATCTATTGGCGCTTCATTCGAATTGAGCTGTGTGGTTAAAACACCGTTTCCAAAAGATTGTTGAAGTGTAAGGCTTCTTTATATTTCCACCAGGATTACACATAAATTATGATCATATCCATCATCTTTCCTGCTGCCGTAGCAGTTTCAAATAATGTAAAACTAACATGTTTGCAATGTTAACACATTTTGCCCATGACGTCCGTTTTCTTGCCTGCAGATATGATGTCTATAATCTTTCTTATTGACTAGTGCTGGCTACATGCATAATTCATAATTCGTGAAATAATGTAGGCTATACACTGGACACGGTGATTCATTGATAGTAAACGGATGCCCGTTCTTCTTCTGAAGTAGCGGCTACATGCAATTACACGGAGGACACATCATTTGCACTTTTGCTTTGTCCAGAGTAGACGCTCGCACGGGGTAGTCGGACACGATGTAAGAAATGACAAAACGGATGTTTTTGTCTTTTTAAAGCACAATCGTGGCGACAAATAGCTAGCTATAGGGCATAGATATTATGTAGAATACCAAATATCAGCCCAAATGACCATCCATGAAGATGTAACAGCATGTACTGGGGTTTTGAGTGGATAATGCAATGCTGAAAAATACTACTTTGCATGCATTTTAGGTACAATCAAATATGATTAAGTCTGATTAATATTAAATATTTATTAGAAATGCAAATTGCTTTTCTGCTGGGCATTTCACTTTTAAATGCATGATACATATTTAATGCTCAATAGATCTTTAGATCCACGGACCTGCTGCGTATTTAAAACTTGACCTGAAGAAGTGGGAAAAGCTGTTGGGACATTAATTTCGCCAAATTACACAAACTCGCATATTTATCACAAGGTTGAATCCAGTTATTCATTAGTCAGCAACTTATTGATGCTTTTCTATTTTATCATGAGTAACGCGATGCTTCCATAACGCGTTGTTCCCATAACAGAGATGTATCTCTTGCATTTTCAAAGGCTCATAAAATTGTGTCTTGGCTTGATACACAATCTAATGGTCTAACTCTAACGAAATCCAAATTTTAAACATTTTACTGAAGCAATATTATGGGCCTTGGCTCATTCATTTGCATTGGCTCAAATAAAAGGTGCAAGTTATTTCAGGGCAGGACCACCCTGATTGTAAAGCCTAACGTGATTGGTTGTAGCGAGAACGTGCTACGATTGGTCAGCTCAATGTGGCCGTTATCTGATTGGCTTGAGGAAACGGTGGGTGGAGTCCACTTATTTGTGGATTTGTCTGGACGTCGACGCTAGAAGGTTTTTCAAAATCCACAAATGCACAGGAACCGATTCACAAATAAATGCCAGACAGAGTTGTGTTTGTGATATATAAAAAAATAATTACAAATGTGTTTTATGTGCAAATCTCATTTGATTTATTTTTGAGTTTTATATTTTTTTGTGAATCTCTTTACATTTGTTTGTGAATCTCAATCTAATTATTTGGAATAATGCAACAATTCTAACCCCATATGGCTTTGTTTTCAGGGAAATGAAAAGGGGTTTCGACTTCCTCGTCAGCAGAAAAGATGAATATTGATTTTGATGTAGTCCTTCAGCCACAATTCTTTGCTTGCACTCGTTCACAAACCACTAAACCAGTCAGGATGTCAGAGAGTTAAAGACACACACACACACAGTGCAGTTTAAAACCACAGCCGGATTAATTGTGAAGAAAAAGTTGCTTTGTAGATTCTTGCCTTATTTGGATGATTGCACAAAAAATGGTTTCCATTTGTCTATTTTCCTTTGTTGTAAATAGGTTTCTGCACAAACTCCTGACCATAAGTATGAAGGTTTATGTCTGTAGCACAAACGAGTTACATGTTAAATACTGACATGAACTCAAATTTTGCGTCCAATCTTGGCCCTAGCAACCATCCAGACCACCTTAGCAATACCCTAGCAACCACGCACCACGCATTAGCAGCTGCATTGCAATGCTTTGTATATATCAACACTCTAGCAACCATCAAGAAACCCCCAACAATGGCATTATAACACTTTTTATATCCCAACACATCCTATCAAACCCCAGCAACGCCCTAGCAATCACCCAGAACACCGTAGCAACAAGTTTTAGTACTTCTGTTATGTGCTTGTGTCTTGTCAACATGCTGAAGAGAACATTTCACAATGCCCTATTAACCACGCTAAAAACCCTATAGCAACCCAGAGCAAAACCCTGATTTATATCCCAACACAATATTGAACACCTAGCAACCACCCAGAACACCAGGTGTTTTCATATTATTTATATACTATTATTGTATTGATTAATATTTTGACTAAGCTTTTTTATGTTTTTAATAGTTTTAGTCAAAAACACCCTAGCAACACCTTAGCAGCCACTCAGACCTGCCAGCATCATTGTATTGAGTTTCTTATGAGCAAACACCACTCATGTTTTCTTCAGAACATGAAAACATCTCATTTTTCTCTGTCTCTCTCTCTTTCAGGTGTGACCGCTGTTATGATACCGCGGTTAGACCTGGTGATCTCATTGGTCGGCGCGGTGAGCAGCTCAGCGTTGGCGCTCATCTTTCCTCCGCTGGTGGAGCTCATGGCGTTTCCCAGTCAACCCCCTCCTCCTCTCCTCCTCCTCAAAGATCTCTCCATCGCCACCCTCGGCTTCGTCGGCTTCCTGGCTGGAACCTACGTGACGATGGAGGAGATTATTTATCCCGACGACCAAGGACAGACCCATCTCCGTGACCATGGGAACTGGACCACACCCACTACCTCACCGCCCTGAGGACCATGCCCACAAATGAAGGACCAATCAATGAAGGCACAGTTCCACTGTTAACACTGTGACGGCACAGACACTTCATAGTGGCTTTGGGATCAAGAACTTGTTTTATTATGGTTGAGGTGTATTTTATAGCTCAATTTGTTTGTCATTCCACAGGCACATGCCCGAGGTGTGCTGCTGTAGCGTGTGTGTGTGTGTGTGTGTGTGTGTGTGTGTGTGAGAGATGGCGTGCGTAGGAAATATTTTCTCCGTACAGCCTTATGGGCTTTCCATGACTCCACCCTGTTCTAGAATGGCTTTTACTCGATCAGGTCGGTGGACCGTACAGCATGTCAGCATTTAACACAGCGGGAGAGAAATATTGCACACTGTAAAGAATGTACGTTCTCGCTGACTAGAGGTATTATTAATAAACTAATCCTTTCTCCTGAGGCTTGTGATATTTAATTTTTTTTTTTTTTTTACTGCAGCAATATTCTGTGGGAATTATAAGTCTTAATTAACGACAAACATTGTCATTTTTTTATGTATTGCAAGCGATTAAACTGAGTAGAAATCCACTCTGATAGTAGAAAACAAGCAAGTCTGCTTTTTTTGGAAATATTCAGGATTCAAAGCCGTATCGACCGTATCTGTGGAATGTCGTCAATTAGCACAGACATCATATTCGACTCGTCCCGCAGTTTGTAAAGACTTGCAAAAATCTTGTTTGCACTAGAAGGCGTTGAAGAAGCTTTTTAGTTAAAGCTCTTAATTTCTTCAATGAGAAAATGCGTTTCTAAATAATCCTGTTAGTAATGTATTTCTGATTGTCACCAAGAATCCTCATTTATTGTTTATCAGCATAAATAAAGGCTTATTTCTATTTTATTTTCAGTTTTTTATTTATATTCTATCAATTATTTTAATTTTTATTGTAGGTTTAATATTTCGTGAGTGACAAAGCTAACTGGTGTTACTAAAAATGCAGCATTCATTTTTCCAGCACACACTAGTGTTAGACCGCAACAGTCGGGTTCCGGGAGGAAAACATTTATTTTCTCCATAAGGAAATTGATTTTGAGTTATAAACCTTACACACCTTTAAAGACCTACCCACTGTGAGCTACGTGGTTGTTAATCAATGGTATTTGCTTCCGTTGAAGTCGTCAGCCTGTTATTTCAGCTTATTTTTAAAACAATCGTGTTTAACAGTGGAATTCCTGGTGAAAAACTACATTACCCATGATACTGTGCAGAAAATTACACCAATCAGAAAAAAAAAAAAAAATCTCTTTAGCTCTGCCAACTCCCATGAAGCACTGCGAATGACGTGATTGTTCTACACTCTCAAAATACTGAAATGTTTGTATATATCCACACACTGTATATGCATATTTTGCAGTAAATTTGAAATGTTTTATATATATAAATCAACATTTGTAAATGAGTAGTTTTATATTTCTCCTTTTATTTATGCTGTTCACAATGCTTAATGGCAGTAGTGAGGGAAAGAACTACAATCCCCTTAAGTACACAGCCTTGAACGTTGTCTTTTTGTCCGATTTTCAAACACTTTTTTGCTTGAAATCAATTATAGATGTTAATTATAATCATTATTTAGGCTCTATTTCATCATATAAAGGACTAACAGTAAAAGTTTTAGCGAGAACGCGTCTGTAATTGAATGTTTGATGAGTGATGAAAGAAAACGGTGTGTGAAAAGCCCTTAAATGGACATGGATTGGGGCGTGTTTTATGTAAATTAGAAATGACTTATCTTGGGTACGTAGTCGCTCATTTAGAATTCATCAACATTTGAAAGAGGTTAAGAACAAATTCATGTGTTGCGAATTAAGCGAAACGTTTTTATGAGTTCAAATGTACGTATAAATATGAATAGTGTACGCCATTTTAGTGAATGAAACCCATTGTGCTTGGTAAGTTATTCATCTTCAAACCAAACTTGGGTCTTCACCCGACAAAGTTTAAATCCTGTCTGGCTAGTGCACTCCACCTACTGAACAAATGCATAAACATTATGGGTAGAGTAGGCTTTCTTTTGTTGTCGTTTCAACACATTCGACCACATGAACGTTTACACTACGAAAGCCATCCGGTCGAATGCGTTTGACTACCTCTGGAAGTGGTTGAAAGTGGAAAATCTAAACGTTTTAGACCCTGTTTACGCCTGTATTTTGCGTCATCTACTTGTCCGGACGACCAAAACGCATCAGATGTAAATGGGGCCAAAATGTTTTGTGCCAATACTTTCGGAACAATTTACATTTATTCAAGTGCAGTGAAAATGTCAGTATATTAATGTAAAAGGAATTTTTACTTTTACAAATTGAGGGATGAGTGCATTTTCTGTAGTACTATAAAAAATAGACCCTATTATGTATTGAACCTTTCCACATTCATGCAACCCAGTTTACTTCCACTTATATTGTTAAAGCTCTTCAAAAGCGGAGGAAAGTTCTTCTTGCCATATTTCCAAGTTAAACAGGATCATCACTGAGGATAAATCTAAGGCAGTACTTGATTTGAACCATCAGGAATAGATTGGATCGTAAAAAATTAGCGTTTATTCGGATGCCAGCCAAAAGGAAATTAATTTCAATGTCAGAGGAAGATGTTAGATTTTGACCAAAGGTTATGAAGAAAATACATTTTACTCTTTGGACTAATGTGCTCTAATGAATCGTTCACAATATGACCCGGAACATGTATTAAAAATGTAAATCGGGTCCATTCAACAATGGCTTTAAATGAATCATGCGATTCAGAAAGATTCAAGCTTCCTTAAATGCCAGCGTGAATTAATTAAATTGCTCATTGTCCATATCATAACAAGACAGAATTAAAATGTGTCTTATATATACAGTTCCTTCACCTGAGGTCTAGACGTTCCCTCCTTTTTCTGATTAATTAAATAGATCTGGAAAAAAGCTCAGTGACATCAGCCCTATCTCTTGGCCTCTCTCTCTTTCTCGATCTTCTCTCTCTCCCAGGCTTTGGCTCATTAGTCGGGTCTTGTTTATATTCTTCTCATGTTTTCTCCTCTCTCTGCTGAAAGCTGGACACCTGACAACTGGCACGCGACAGAGGAGAGAGAGAGAGAGGCTGATAGAATATGAAAAGCGAAGGGCAAAACGCTCGGATCAGAGAGAGATGGAGCAAATTAGAAGCTGAAAAATAGAGGGAGACGGAGAGCGGAGCGAGCGAGGGAGGAAGAAAGGACAGGGGGATTTTGCACGAGATCTCCGAGTGCGTGAGGGGAGTCTGTCTGGCACGTGAGGACAAAAATAGACTTCTCCGAGCTAAATATAGTGCAGATCACAGAACGAGCGAGATGGAGTGTGCAAGAAAGGACTCGCCCGCTCTTTTGGAAATGATTTCTGAAGGAGTGCACCCTCCTCCATCCACCGGCTCCTTTTCGGGAAATCTATTTTTGACGTGCATGAAATTTAACATCCATCATTCAAATGAGAGCAGTAGGACTCACTTTCAAAACGTGCATTATTCAGGGGGAGGGCTCTCAACGTGATGCGTATTTTTAGACGCAGCCTACGAAAAGGTATATTTAGAGTTTCTTTCTTTCGTCGATCTGACACGTTTGGGGTTCTTTGTCACGTATGCGTTCGTCTGTAAGGCCAGAAACATGAACACTTGACTAAAGAGCGCTCGTCCCCATGAACACAGATCAAGTGAGGGAAGAGCAAAATATAACAGACATTGTTATCTACATATTGTTACATTGCATACAATGGGCTCTATGCACCATAGACAGTAAAAGAAATGGACACAGCGACCCCATTGATTTCAACGGAGAAGACTTGAAGCCCGATTATTGCACTTCCTGTCTGATGTCTGAGCGAGTGCGCAGGCTCAAACTGAGCGTGACGACAGTCTGATTGTTGAAAATCTTCTAGTAGCTGTGCCAAGACAAATCTGAATCACCTAATTCCTCAAAAACGTTGTTGAAATATTTTGTCCCGTTGCTTTTATGGACTCTCTATTTATGGGCTTCTCCCTTGACTTTGTGCCTTCATGTCCCACCGATTGCCTCATAGACAGTAAAAGATTGCTGCGAGCTTCTCCTCCTGTCTAGACGGTAATGTCTCTATTGTGCGACAGAAAGTCCCGTGGTTATGACGCAATCTTTAGCCTATTTTTACAAAAACGGCTTCTACGGGGTCGTAACGTAAGATACAAAGTAATGGAGCATTTTATACATTGTCGTGTTTCTTTAGAAATAAATAATCGACAAATTAAGCCTTTGGACGCCTCAGATGGAAAGTTATTCGCTGTAAAAGTGACCCCAAAATGAATGGGAGTCAATGGGATGCTAACAGCAGGTGAAGTTCTGCTACAATGGCGGCTCCCGCGAGGCTTCAACTTCCGGCTGATGGATTACCCCCTTGCTATGCACGGCGGTATTTCCGGTGAAGGTCTAAGGATGCTCGATAACTTCCGCCGATCGTAGAGTCCAATGCAATACCGAGAATTTATATTGAATTTTATACTCCATGGTTATACTAAAGAAACGTTAGTCACAAAAACAGACAAAACAAACACCCCTCGTTGTGTTTATGCTTCTTTTAAAAATGATATTAAATAAACATAACTATGTATGACATCTAAACGTATGAAAGTTTCGTTTCAAAGATGGGAGGACAGTAAATTTTGAAGATTCTGCCATAATCCCGTTTTCCTCGGTTTTCCTCCGCTTTAATCTCCCCAACCGGAAACTTAAGAGCATCCTTGCGTCAAATGCGGAACTTATGCGTGCCCATAGGCCTACCGTTCAAACGTTTTTGGGGTGGGTAAGATTTAATGTTTTTTAAATGTTTTTATTTGATAAAAACGGGAATATTGTGAAATATCATTGCAATTTAAAATAACGTTTCTATTTTAATTTAGTTTAAAATATAATTATTTTGATGCAAAGCTGAATTTTCAGCATCATTACTCCAGTCTTCAGTGTCACATGATTTGCTGCTCCAAAACCCCCCCCCCCCCCCCCCCCCCCCCCCCCCAAAAAAAACAACCTTTCTTATTATCAATGTTAAAAACAGTTGTGCTGCTTATTTTTGTGGAAACCGGGACACTTTTTTTCAGGATTCTTAGAAAGTTCAAAAGAACAGCATTTATATGAAATAGAAATCCTGTGTAACTTTAATAAATGTCTTTACGGTTACTTTTAATACATTTAATACATATTTCCTGAATAAAAGTATTACTTTCTTTAAAATAAATTGAATGACCCTAAACTTGTGTGTGTGTGTGTGTGTGTGTGTGTGTGTGTGTGTGTGTGTGTGTGTGTGTGTGTGTACACAGATGAGTCAAAACATTATGAACACCTGCCTAATATGCTGTTGGTCCTCCGTGTGCTGCCAAAACAGCGCCGACCCGCCGAGGCATGAACTCTACAAGAGCTCTGAAGGTGTCCTGTGGTCTCTGGCACAAAACACATTCTCCTTCAAGTTCTGTAGGTTGCGAGGTGGAGCCACCATGGATCGATCTTGTTGGTCCAGCACATCCCACAGATTCCAAATTCAGGGGAATTTGGAGGCCAGGGCAACACCTTGAACTCTACATGTTATTCACACCATCCCTGAACAATGTGTGCAGTGTGTGAAGGTGCATTATCCTGCTGAATCCGGCCACTTCCACCAGGGAACTCCACGGTTATGAAGGGGTGTACCTGCTCTGCAACAATGTCTAGGTAGGTTGCACGTGTCAAATTTACATCCACATGAATGGCCCGACCAGGGTTTCCCAGCAGAACATTGACCAGAGCATCACAATCCCTCCAACAGTTTGTCATTGTCCCACAGTGCGTCCTTGTGCTATCACTTCCCCAGGTAAATGACGCACATGTGCACGGCCGTCCATGTGACGTAAAAGAAAACATGACTCATCAGACTGGACGACCTTCTTCCACTGCTCGCGTGCGCATTATAGACGCTTTCGATGGTGGACACTCTGGAACTACGCAGCCCAATACGCTGCAGAGTGTGATACACTATTTGTTGTGAGACATTCCTCCCATAACCATTATTAAAATGTTGTGTGACTTGTGCCATAGTAGACCATCTGTTGGCTGGGACCAGATGGGATAGCATTCGTTGCCCTCATGAATAATGAGCCTTGGGCGCCCAACACCCAGTCACTGGTTTGTCCCTCCTCTGACCTGTTGGTAAATTCTCAGCACTGCTGACCGAGAGCAACAGGCCTTGCCGTTTCAGAGATACTCTTACAAGGGACACATTTTTATGGCAAGCCGACTGAGTCAAAGTCTCTCTCGTGTCTTTACTCCTGCCCATTTCTGCTGCATCCAACACATTGGACTAATTGTTCACAGAACTTGACTATTGACCTCAAATTATTTAAAAACTTCGCCTCACCTATGAGTGGTCATAATGTTTTGGCTCATCAGTGTATATGTTCTTCAGTACAAAACGGGTGTTTATTTGAGCTTCCGTATTTTCCAAGTGAATATGAGGATAAATCTTGGGTGGTGTTTGATTTTATCCACTTGGATTTGATTGCATTGTGAAAAATCTTTGTTTTGTACCAGAATAGAGTAGTGTTCACAATAAGAGTAACAGGCATTAATGAAGTAAATGATTTCACATTGACGTGTTATGTTTGAGCACATCATCTGAGCCGTAAATGCCATGTGACCTATTACTCGGAAGCTAAAGGACATCATGTGTCAAACTGCTGAGAATTGACTATCGAAGAAGAGTAATGTCTTTATGTCTTTCTAATGACGTTTATGCTAATATACATAATGTCCTATGTATTGCATGATGAATTGTGATCTGACACATTTCAGGACGCAACAATGCATGAAATTGAACGTAGCAAGCAGCATTTGTAATGTAGTTGTTTGGACTTAAAAGTGTGCATGCAAAGTATTCAATGAGGTCGTCTCCCGTGGCACTTGTTTTTGTATGCAACAAATAATGGTACTCCGATGGTATACGTCCCAAACAAAACCCCCCAAAAAACGTTTTTTTGTTGTTGCAAGCATTGTATGTGTGGTAAATTTTACTAACACGGGTTGAACGGATATTATAATAAATGCTACCGCTCTTTGTGCATGCGCACAATGAAATGCATGGATTCTTGCCGTGTGTCTACAGAAGATGGAGTGAGACGAATGTGTCTACCCCGCAGTGATCAGTAATGTATGAGCTGATTCAGGCTTGGCTAAACGTTCAGAGTAATGGATGGGAAGAGTCAAGCCTGTCTAAACGCTCACAGACCCTGCCTGTGATGACTGACAGGTCATCTGCGACTCCCAGAGCAGACCGTGTACTCATTACTCATCCTCCGACAAAATCACTGCAATGCATAATCTTTACGTGTTTGTGCTTGTGTAACAAAATATGATTGTTTACCTTTCTATAGATCGGAATCTGAAAACGCAGATGAAAAATGCCTGAATTGCCCTTCAGGGATCAGTGAAGCATCTTCATATCAGACATCAAGTACTTGTTTTGCAAGTCAAATCTGAGATGATGATCGAAAAGAATTTGAGGCACATATCAAATTACAAGACTGGATATTGATTTGTGAACAAAAAGTCCACACTACTGAGGCTGATGAAACATTATTCAGCAGTGTGCTTGTCACAAACTAGCCTGGTCCTACCAGAGTCTCGTATATTTCATTTGTACAGAGAGTTTGGCCACTCCCCATTGACAAGTGTTAACTTCCTTGAAGGCGGGTTCTCTGTTGAAGTTTAAAACTATTGGATCTGCCCAGAGGCACTCTGCATCTGCCGTAACCAATCGCTAGCGTTCGCCTTAGCCAACTCATTCACCACTAATGGAGCGAGCTGGAAACTCAAACTTTTCCTGAACCACAACATCATGCCCACCAACAAAACTCAGCAAAGATTGTTCTTGCTCTGGCTTTAACTTCTGGATATTCGGCAGCGCTCCCACAACGGACCGAATGGCTTCGCTCACATCTTTCTTCGCTTCCATTACTGAACTACAACTCAAACTAGCGCACGACCTCAATGTCGTCGTTCTCAGCCACTCCCTCTGTTCGCTGAGTGGACAGGTAAAGATTTCCAGGAGAAAACCCGCGAATATACCGCAAACCCAGACGACATACTGAAGGAAAATGAAAATTGAGATGAAGTACGTAGGAGGGCGGAGCCAATAAACATGAAATATAAGATCAAAACCTAGTATCCTTATAAAATAGAAAATAGGTTTTGGAAAGCTTGTTGCCTTTTAGCCTGTTGCCAAAAACAGAAAAAATAAGCATAATCTGTACAAAGTAATAAACAACAAAAAAAAAAAAAAAACATCCACAGATTCAATGATCCAATTCTTTTGTAAAATAGTATAATATCAAAGTCCCTTTAGGGCAAGTCATTTCACCCGGCAGCCGTCTTTGAAACGCCTCTCAGGCAGCTATTTCAGTCATGCAAGTGCAGCTCTCATCTTTTTGAATGGGGAAACTTAAAATTCTCCAAATCTGTAGACCAAGTTTATGATTAAATTTCATACCCAGGGCTCCAGACTAACTTTTCCACTGGTTGCACTGGTGCTACCAACTTTCTCAGTTGGTCGCACCAGCATATGATTTGGTCGCACCTTTTTTTTCTTTTCTTTTTTGGGATTAATCAATGCATGCTGATTAATAGGGGTTTTAATGGACCAAAGCTAGCAAAGGCTTTCTGGGCTTCGTAAATACCTGTAATATATGAATTATCATTGCCAAATTTCTGGATTTTCATGGATTTTGAACAGTAATTTTAATCTGCAATTTTAAGCATTTTACATTTGAATTATATACAATCTATCTATTTACATTTGAATCATAATCTACTCTATATCTATCTATCTATCTATCTATCTATCTATCTATCTATCATCTTTCTATCAGCATCATCTTTCTATCTTTTAAAAATCATTAAACATTCAAATGGATGCATTACATTTTAAAAGATTAGAGTATTATAATACAGATTTTTCGTTTTCAAAGTTTATAGCTGTAACAAAAATCGAAAAATCTCACACTCCAATTACCTTCTGCATTTTATAATTTCCTTTTCCTCAGTCGAGCGATTACTCTCATCTAACCGCTGAAAAGACGTAGGAAGGGGCACGCTGTTTCGTGAGACATTTTCATTTTTATATGCCTTAATCGTGAATTAAAGGTATTGTAGGTAGGAATTTTATAAACACTTTTTTCCAAATTTGTTTAAACTTTCTGTATATATCAATGCATAATTAAAATGTAAGTACTCTGATAAAAAGAGTATAAAAATCGAGTGACTCCAGACCGTTTAATCTGCACTAAACACAGCTCATTATTTACATTCGGGACGAAACACAGAATTGGCTTAGGCGACTGTCACTCTCTCGCAACCATGGCAACCACCCTTTTGCCACACAGGACCTGCCCACTTGCACGCGTATCCGTTTGATTTGAGGAATTCAAGAGGCATGGAACCTAGGAATAGCAAAACAATGGCAGAGAAAGACCAACCAAAATTCACATATGCAGTTCGCGAAGGCAAACCAGGCAAAAAAAAAGGAAGACAGTAACGTTACTAGAAAAGGTAATGAACAAAAAGTCTTTGGATAAACAACAAAATAAAACGCATGTCAATATCGGCGTGGCTTTCCAGCGATGGCGAGAACTGAAAGACCTCAAGGGGCTGAAAAGTGACGCCTGGATGGCTATATTTCTGCTGGACAGGTAAATCTTTCTTTTTGTACTTTGATCATACATATTTTTTTCTTTATGTTTTCATGAAGCATGTGTCATTAGCACACGTAGCTGCCTAATATAGCTAACATAACATTACTTAGCGAGCCGTACTAGAAATGATAAATAATAGGCTATATATGCCTAGCTCAAGATGATAGCTATAGTGTTGAATTGTGCATAATTTTGCTTTAGATAACTAAATACATGTTTAACAGATAGTAGGCCACATCCAGGAACTTTTCTTAGAATTATATTTACCCTCTGTCTAACTCTTTTACCATGTTCACCTGGAAGTTTACCTGCACGTTTTTTCGCCTTTGTTTTGTTTTTAAACAAAAAATCCCTCGACCCCGGATCTGTCCTCGAGCTGACGATGCGGTACTTGTCTCCGGAGTGTAGTCCTCATCAGAGTCAACAATGCTTTCATTATGGAAACTCTTACATGCAGAACACCATATATGTTATGAATGTTACACGAAATTCATCTTCATCACAGTGTAAATGATGGCAATGGAAAAACGTGTATCATGCAACCTGTTTTTAGCTTTGCCTTATAGATAACTAGCTCGTTAGCGAATCAATAAATATATATTTTAAACTTTACCAATATCAATATGCTGATAGTGAGTACTGTCTAAAATACATCTTATTTGCTTATCTTCATAATGATAAAGTTAGATTTTTTTATTACATGTGATTCTGACATGATGTCACTACATGCACTGGGCTCCTTCCTCTCCGCTCGTCTCAGGTAAATAATGCGTCTTCAGCACAGCGGTCGGAGTCGCGTGTTCATGTGTTTTGGAGGCGTGGCTTTGGAAGGAGCCCAGAAGGGAGGGGGTGGAGTGAATGGAAATAATGAGCTGTCTTTAAAACAGTCGTGAGAGGTCTACAGACACTCGATTTTTATACTTTCTTTTTCAGAGTACTTACATTTTAATTATGCATTGATATATACAGAAAGTTTAAACAAATTTGGAAAAAGTTTTTTTTTTTACAATTCCTACCTACAATTCCTTTAAGTGCGTAATCAGCGTGTTTCACCCTCATGTGCAATGCGCGTGACGTCTAAGTTCGACAACACTGTAAAACCTGATGAGTTAGTTCAACTCAAACCGTTTGAGGAAACCGATTGCCTTAAATCATTTAAGTTTATTAACTCAAACAATTTAAGCATAAAAAAATATTTGATTTGTGTCCAAGTAACTCAATAACTTATTGTTAAGATAACTTGGGTAAATAAAGTTAATAGTACTAATTCCATTCAGTTAATATAACTTAAATCTATGAAGTACACTGTAAACCCAAATAAGTTAGCAGAATTCAAAACACTTTTATTAGTATAAACTTAGTTAGCTTTAAAAAGCTAATCTGCTAACATAGTAAATGCTAACATATTAGCAATAGTATGTTATACAGAAACGCTTGTTGTATGAGCGCAGCAATATAAAGGAATTATTTGCTCTCAAATCAAGCTGCATGCACCACTGTCACCATGATGGTAACTATCCTAAAGCCTACATTAATAGAAATTCTTCTAAATTAGCATAACAAAACATTAATCACTACTAAATCTCACACATAACATTAATCTTACACAAAAAAACACATTATATTACACTTAATTTTAGCATTTACTCTCCCTTTCGGGTGCCATCGGCAAAGCATGCTGGGAAATAGACATCCCAGCTGTTTCAGTTAAACTTAAGTTCGTCTAAATTAAAATAAATAATTTCATAAAACTTAAAACAATGAAACAGTTCAGTTTACTTAAAATATATCAGTTCTGTGAACTTGAAAGAAAAACAAAGTGCTAAATACTCATAAAAGTTAATTTGACTGAACTAATTTGTTTAATTTAAGTTTGTCCTACTCAAACCAATTAATTATTTTGAGCGTTAGGGTTTACAGTGAATAAATAAACAGCACGTGTCTTGCGAAAGAACACTGTAGCCGGAGCTACTTCTCTCCATTAATGTCTATGGCGAGTCACGCAGGCACTGGGCAACTCCGCATCCGAGTCGCCCCCGGGATAAAATAATCCGAATATAAACACTTATTATAGGCGTACCGTAGTGATTCAGGATAAATCAAAAACACTGTTTGGAAAATGGATTCATGATGTAGCCTACTCGTTCATTTTTAACATAAGTTACGGACTGCAGCAGCGGATACAACGGCGTTCTGTTGCGCAAGCGTCCACTCGCACATATGCGACCGCATAAAATGTTAACTCGCACATTCTCAAGGTCGCAGTCTGGAACCCTGTACCTATTTGAAATCACCAATGAAATCTGACAACAACTGTATAAAAATAATGTGGTTTCTCAATTTATGAAAAATAATTAACAAAAAAAAAAATGCTTTTGTCTCAAAACACTTTCTATAGACGAATCCGGCGAAACTACCGGAAGTAAGCGGGCGCCATAACTGAGCTGTTGCTGGGTAGCGTTGCGCCATTGCCTCCTATTGTTTTAGTTGTCAAAACATTTGGTAACTAAATAGAATTTTATGAAGTTTAGTGACAACATGTTACAATGTTTACATTGTACAATGACTGGTCGGATACAGTTTTTTATTGCTTGACAAAGATTTCAAGATTTCAATTCCATTCTTGTGATTTGATTCCGATTTTGATTCAATATTGACTAATTTGGATGCATGTTTATTTTCAATTTTATTTAAAAAAATAATCTCACCTAATGCTGTAAACATAGAGGGTCCAATCTGCTGGTATTATTAAAGGTACAATAACAAAATAACAGTAAGGTACAATAACAGGTAAAATAACAAATTAAATTAAATATAATGCAGTTTTTGTTATAATAACAATTATTTAATGACATAAGTAAAAAATATAATAAATATGTAATATAGTGCTCAGCAAAATCTCCTCTCTAGCTATTTTTTCTATTTAATTAACATGCTATGGTCATTAAATGGCTTTCCTGAGCTAAATGTAACGTTATGTGACATAATTGTTCTCCTGCTGTTATATATTGACCTCTTTCATGGTTTAAAAACACTAATTGGTCGATATTATGTATACTTTCTAGCTGTACCTTACCCTTGCCTTTTGCAATGTGAAAATGAGATAAATAATGGACACAAATGAATGACATCAAATAAACCAATTCATGTTTTTCATTTATTTATTGTTGCCAAATGGACAGATCTTTGTATTGTTTCCTCCTTAGCTAACGTTAGCCTAGCTAGCTTGCCAAGCTATTTTCATAAATAATCTGTAAGATCGTTTGTACCTTCATCTGTGACTGGAGGCCACTCACTGTCTAACATCATCAACCCAACAAGTCATTCTGCCTGGCTGTAGCTGTCATCGAGGGTGCGTTATCACGGAGGTTTGTTTACATACCGGTAACAGCTCAGTAATGGCGTCGCCACAAGATGGCAGCCTACACAGAACGCTCGTCGGATTCGTGTATAGAAACGTCTCAGGTTACGTATGTAACCCTGGTTCCCTGAGAGGGAACGAGACGCTGCGTTTGAGACGCGGTGGGAACGCTCTGCGTGATTGCCTCATGAAGCACGTGTAAAATCAGTCCAATGGAAGCCCGATACGTCATGGGTGACGTCATAGACCAGGAAATTATAAAGCACCCTTGAAAACAGACCGCGACAGCTTCTGAAAAAGTCTGAAGCAAGTCGATCAGGGCATGCAGGATGTATGGCAGGCAAACGCAGCGTCTCGTTCCCTCTCAGGGAACCAGGGTTACATACGTAACCTGAGACGTTCCCTTTCAAGGGAACTTCGAGCTGCGTTTGAGACGCGGTGGGAACCCCATACCCACTACGCCATAGTGACAAATGCCCGTTCTGTGTGAAGTCCTTGCGCACACTAAGAAGCAAGCAACCTCGCCCCAGGAGTGGAGAGGTCAAGGTCATAAAACCTGACAAATATATGTGGAGAGGACCAACCTGCCGCATTACAAATGTCAAGAAGGGAAACACCCGAAATTAAGGCCGTAGAGGCCACCATACTCCTTGTAGAATGGGCCTGTACAGCCATAGGTGAAGGCTGACCGGCCGCTTCATAAGCTAGTGAAATAGCCTCGACTATCCACTTGCTCATAACCTGTTTAGATGCAGGGCACCCTCTTCTGAGTGACCCAAAACATACAAATAATTGCTCTGACTTACGCCACAGGGCAGCTCTGTGAACGTAGGCATCCAATGCCCGAACTGGACATAACAGGTTCAATTGTTCCTGATCTGGGGTATTAAAAGGTGGAGGATAAAAGGCCTGCAGCACTATTGGGCCCCCAACATCGAATGGGACCTTAGGAATATAACCCGGTCTAGGGTATAGAAATGCTTTCACCATACCAGGTGCAAATTCCAAACATGACGGAGCAACCGACAGGGCGTGTAAATCTCCAATTCTCTTGATAGATGAAATAGCAAGGCTAATAAAGCTTTCAAAGTGAGGAATTTTTCTGAAACCTCTTCAATGGGCTCGAACGGAGCCAGAGCCAGACCCTCAAGTACAATGGCTAAATCCCAAGCCGGTGCTCTGGAGTGCAGTGCAGGTCTCAACCTCAATGTACCACGGAGAAAACGAGTAATCAGAGGATCTCTCCCAATAGAAGTACCCCCCAGAGGGGTAGGAGATAATCCAGCAGAGAAACGGTCTTGCAGAAAATCGAGAACTGAACCAACAGGGCAGTTAACAGGATCTAACTAACGGTCACCACACCAGGTGGAGAATAATTTCCATTTCAGCGCATACAGTTTTCTCGTGGAAGGGGCTCTGGAATGGAGAATGGTCTCAACGACCTCAGTCGAGAGACCGGATTCTATGAGCCTGGCCCCCTCAGAGGCCAGGCCCACAGTTTCCACAACTCCGGTCGAGGGTGAAATATCGTGCCCTCTACCTGGGACAGCAGGTCCCTCCTGAACGGAATCTCCATGGGAGAGCCGTCCAGAAGAGACAAAGTCCGAGAACCAAACTCGAGTCGGCCAGTATGGGGCCACTAGTAGCAGATGAGCCCCTTCCCGGCGAACCCTCTCCAGAACCTCCGGGAGCATAGATATCGGGGGAAATGCGTACAGGTGCAGCCTCGGCCACACCTGCACCATCGCATCCAGTCCGAGAAGAGCTGGCTGCGTGAGGGGGAACCATATAGAGCAATGCGTTGTACAAACGATGTGAAAGGTCGACTTGACTTTAGTTAGACCAAAGTTCTCCCTAAGAAGCTCCACCACCTCGGGGTGAAGTCTCCAATCCCCTGGGCCTCAGCCCCTGCCTCAACAGGATATCTGCTCTGATATACAAGACCATCAGTGTGTTGTCCACAATTCGCCGAGCAACCACTCATGATCGCCCTCACTTGTGAGGGAAGCATCCGTCGATAGCAATATGCGTCGACAAGAAGCCCCCAACACTGGGCCTGGGCGAGGAACCAAGGTTCTTCCACATGACCGAAGCACGAAGGCATAGCCACGTGACCTTGATCATGCGAAAACGTATTTCCCCTCGGAGAAAACCCCTTGGTCCTGAGCCACCACTGCAGGGGTCTCATGAACAGAAGGCCAAAAGTAAAACGTTGGACGCAACTGCCATGAGACCCACCCGTCTGAAACTGTTTCACAGTGAGTGACTGGCCTAGATATACCCCATTACGGCTGTAGAATTGCTACATCTAGAAAAGTGGTCCTTAGAGCACACTCTACTTGGCGTTGAGAGGCAACCCCAACATCCTTAATGAGACAGAACGACATCTCGATGCCGAACTGCCATAAACTCAGATTGAGCTAGGAACAACCAATCATTGATGTAGTATAATACGCGAATGCCCTGGAGTCTCAGAAGAGCCAGAGCTGCATCCACGCATACTGTAAAGGTGTGGGGTAATAAACCTAGGCCGAATGGAAGAACCCAATAATGGTATGCTTCGCCCCCGAAAGCAAACCTCGGGAAACACCTCTTCCTCTTTCGGAAACAATGAAGTAATGGCTGTCTGCTGGGAGGAGTAACCCCTTCTACAGCTCCTTTTGCAGAAGTGACAGTACTTCCTGCTCCATAACCAAAGCCTGCTCGGGGTCCACCAATGAAAGGAGGACCCCTAGAAATCTGGGCGAACGAGAACCGAACTGAATTCTGAAACCCTTTTCTATAGTGTGCAGGACCCACTGAGAAATATGTGGCAGTAGTTTCCACGCTGCCAGAAATTTACTAGGGGAACCAGTCTCTCAAGACTGGCCTCTGGATTTGTTTGAAAAGTCACTACGGCGCCCTGAAGCGGCGAACCGGCAGGGAACAACCAAACTGACCATTCTACGACCCTCCTCGGAGGATCGTATGGGGATGCTGACACCTCGGTGCCCTGAACGGCACCCCAGAGGAAAAACGATTTCTCAAAACCGTCCCTTGGTTGAACAGTCACTACGGTGCCCTGAACGGCGAACCGGCAGGGAACAACCGAACTGGCAGCGCTGCGACCCTCCTCAGAGAGTCGCACCCCAGAGGTCGCAGAGGAGAAACGATTTCTCAAAACCGTCCCTGCCCCGGAGGAGCCCTCAGAAGCCTGATAGCCTCGTTTTCTTGCGACAGGACTTCTTGTCTAAGCTTTATTAGAGATGATGACAGTCCTCAGATCTTGCCTACCTCTAACTAGCTTAGTTCCTACGACCCTCCTCGGAGGATCGTTGAAAAAAGCAGGCACTTCGGCGCCCTGAAACGGCGAACCGGCAGGGAAACCGAACTGACTGCTCTTCTTTTTTCTTATTTGAAGGCTCGTTTGGGGACACTGACACCTTGGTGCCCTGAAACGGCGAACCGGCAGGGAAACCGAACTGGCAGTACTGCGACCCTCCTCAGAGAGTCGCACCCCAAAGGGCGCTGAGGAGAAACGATTTCTCAAAACCGTCCCTACCCCAGAGGGGACCACCCTTAGAAGCCTGATCGCCTCGGCGTCAGGGCTTCTTCTTTGTCAAAGCTATTTTAGAGATAAAACAGTCCTCAGATCTTGCATGTCTCTAACTGGCTAGACTGCGACCGCCACCCAGGTACCCCTCAATTGCGGAGGAGCCTGAATGGCGACGCTCTGTTTTGCACTTTGTGCTGAGAGGAGCTTAATAGGCCGTCTCAGGAACATTAGATTGGTGAGGAAGAAACCTCTGGAACGCCGCTGAATGGTTTATATCTCAGTTTTTTTGAAAGCGGAGCGTCCAGAAGAACAGACATAATTATATCTTAATTTTCCTTTATCTTTATATCAGAAAAAAACTTATATATATATATATATATATATATATATATATATATATACATACATATATCACTCTGTGGCCACCAGCAGGAAACAACCGAACTGGCAGCGCTGCGACCCTCCTCAGAGAGTCGCCCCTCACATTCATCCATGTCCTTACATACTTTACCCACCAGCGCTGCCTAATAAAAAATGTATTCATTATTTAAGATGGCTGGTGGGTAACGTCGGGGTTAATAACGATGACGCCGACTCGGGAGAGAGAAAGCTCGCAAGCGTCTCTTTAACCCGAGGCAATGTCATACTATGATACTTAATACCCAAACATTACTATAGTCAGACATCTGGGGATTAAACACATAAAATACAA